>CM054058.1:142736607-143936607 GCA_028641055.1 Alopecurus myosuroides
GAGGTTTGTAGAACAACAACAAGTTTCCCTTAAGTGGACCACCCAAGGTTTATTGAACTCAGGGAGGTAGAGGTCAAAGATATCCCTCTCAAGCAACCCTGCAATCAAGATACAAGAAGTCTCTTGTGTCCCCAACACACCCAATATACTTGTCAGGTATATAGGTGCACTAGTTCGGCGAAGAGAGAGTAAAATACAAGCAGTATGGATGATTATACGTGATAATAACAATCTGAAATAAAAATGGCAGCAAGCAAACATGCAGCAGAACAGGCAGAAAACGGTGTTTCAATGCTTGGAAATAAGGCCTAGGGCTCCTACTTTCACTAGAGGACACTCTCAACAGTGCTCACATAATTGAATGCATAAATATCATTTCTTCACTATGCTACTCCGAACCACTCTTCGGTCGAATAATGAACACTAATCATTGCGTAGGGGCTTAAACATCACTCCTCAAGTCTATCTTCTCTCTCTAGGGCTCCCCAATGTCACCACGAGCGCCATAGATTAGTAAACAAACGCCACAGTTTCATAGGTTCACCTTCCAACACAAGATATAAATATCATGCTAAACCACACGGTGCACACACTATCACCTTTACCCCGTGATCAAAGTGTTTACGGAGATAACAAAACCACTTGAGTAGCATAACAGATGAAGATCAATCTACTTATTCAACTAGATTACAAAGCTCATGATCACATAAAGATCACACCATGGGAGAGAGAGATGAACCACATAGCTACCGGTAGATCCCTCAGCCCCGGGGGAGAACTACTCCCTCCTCATCATAGGAGACAGCAAAGACGATGGAGATGGCGGTGGAGTCGATGGAGATGGCTTCCGGGGGCACTTCCCCGTCCCGGCAGGGTGCCAGAACAGAGATTTGTCCCCCGAAACTTGTCGGCGGCGGCGGCGGAGCAACGGATGTATTTTGCGAAAAAGGTCGATTCTCCTAGGGTTTATGCCTCGGGGAGTATATATGGGCGAAAGGGAGATGCCGGGAGGTGGCCAGGGGGCCCACTCCCCTAGGTGGCACGGCCAGGGGGGACCCGCGCCACCCCATGGTGTGGCCACCCCGTGGCCCCCCTCCGGGGCTCTTCGGGACTTCTGGATGCTTCCGGGATTAGGACTCCTGGCTTTCGAATTTTCCAATTCCGAGAATATTTCCAGAACAACTTTTCTGAAACTAAAAACCGCAGAAAACGGGAACTAGTTATGTGTTATCTTGTTAATAGGTTAGTCCGGAAAACGTATGAAAATGCTATAAATAAGGGAGAAAACATGTAGCAATTGGCATAATATGATCATGGAGCATCCGAAATTAGGGATACGTTTATGACGTATCAGGATCTTGTAGTTCTTGGTTCATTGGAGCCTAGAACCTTGTTGCTCTTAGCTCATTGGAGCTTGTAGCTTTGTTGGTGTCTCTGAAGCATTGGAGCTCGTGGATCTTGTTTCCCGGAGTTTTGGTGGCTTCCGGGATTTGGTGAGGACCCTCCAAGTTGTGGAGTGTACCTCATCCTTGTAAAGATTCTAGTTTTCAACCCTCAACGGAAACATAGTGATTCGAGCCTCTCCACATCGGTGGAAAGACTCGAAAGAGAAACGGTGTGCCATTTGAGGGCTACTCGGTGTTCCACTTTGGTGGCACCGTACTGCTACAACAGAGACTAGCTTCCATTGGGAAGTGAACTTCGGGATACATCTCCGCGTCATTGTGTTTGGTTATTCCTCAACTTACCTTTACTTGTTGCTTCTAGCATGGTTATATAAATATCTCGTGCTAGTAGTATTTTCTCAACATATAGGATTGTTCACCTAGTTGCATAATCTAGACAATCTATATTTTGGCATTATCTTGTTAATCAAAAAAGAAGTAAAATTTGTAGTTAACCTATTCACCCCCCCCACAAGTTAACCTCTCGATCATTCAATTGGTATCATACCCTCGTCTCTTTATTAAGACCTCAATTTAAACTTTGTGGAGAAACTAGAAGGAGAAACCAAATCTATCTTTGACTCTCTCATGGATCAATTAAGTGAGGAACATGGCCTCATTGATAAACATGAGGAGAGAATCATACTACTTGAAAATTTTGCTCGTGATGATGCTAGTAAAATTGAGGAGCTTGAGAAAGCTCTAGATGAATCACATTGTTTTAGAGAAAGCATTGAAGATACCTTTGCAATTGACATAGCGAAAGTAAAGGTTGATCGTGAGCATGCTTTTGCTAAGGTAAGGAAATTCATGGCCTTAAATGATGCAACTAACAAAGGTTATAATGAGATTATTAAAGTTTTTTATAAGCTTAAATTGATCACCGAACACCCTCAAATGATCTCAAGACTTTGAATGGGTCAAAATATATGAATGCAAATTCTTGTGCTACTAACCCTTTATGTGTCAAGGCAAATCTCATTGAGGAGAACAATAGGTTGAAGGCCCAACTCAATCAAGGTCTTGACACTTGCATCCAAGGGCAAAAGAACCTTAACAATCTTTTGAGTAGCCAAAAGAGAGTTATTGGTAAGGAAGGCCTTCAGTTTGGTTCCACATCCAAGGAGACCTACAAGAAGAAGTCAACTCTCTCAACTAATGCTATTATTTTTGTGAAGGAGGGGGAGTCGGATAATGATGAAGTTGAGTTTGATATTATTGCTAAAAGTATTTTCCCTAGGGATACTGCTACTCACAACAACTTTGCGAGAAAATACAACCCACCTTATATGCTTCTTAAATATAGTGATGGTCATGTATATGAAAAATATGTTGGCACTTCATATGGTGATGATTACAAGTATGCTATTTGGGTTCCAAAGACCCTTGTGACTAACAAGAAAGGACCCATCCAAAAATGGGTACCTAAGACAAGAAGTTGATTAATTGTAGGTATGTGCTTCCAGAGGAACATAATGGATGATTGCTAGTGGTTGTTCCACACATGTGACCGGAAGCAAGGAAGTGTTAGAAGACTTAAAACACCAACTCATCAAGTTTTCACAAGTAACTATTGGAGATGGTTCAAAACTTAAGGTATTGGAACATGGCAAGGTGATCATTTCTCCGGATGCATCCATTGAGAAAGTCCTCCTTGTTGAGCCCCTTGGATATAATCTTTTTTCCGTCTTGCAACTTTGTGAATGTAATTTTACATGTGTATTTGGGCGTCATCACGTGCTTTTACTTCACACCATTTCTCTTAAAGTAGCCTTTGTTGGATTCGTGGAGAACGGTATGTATGTAGTGGATTTCTCGAAAGAAATTACACATATTACCACTTGTCTAATGGCTAAATCCGACGTGGGGTGGCTTTGGCATCGCCGCTTGGGCCACTTCGGTATGAGAAATTTACAAACTCTTGTGAAGGGTGAGCACATGGTAGGACTAACAAGTGTGAGTTTTTCCAAAGATCGCCCTTGTAGCTCTTGTGTTTCCGGAAAGATGCATGAGAAGAACCATCCCAAGACATCAATCATCTCCACAAAGAATCCCTTTGAGCTTGTTCACTTGAATCTATTTGGGCCTCCTACATATGATAGTCTTGGTGGCAAGAATTATTGTTTGGTTATTGTTGATGACTATAAAGGATACACTTGGGTATTCTATATCAAGAAGAAGAGTGAGACTTAAGAAAAGTTCATCTCTTGGGCCACATAAGTGCAACGTCAACATGAAACCAAGATCTTGGCAATTAGGAGTGATAATGGGTCCGAGTTCAAGAACTACACCATGGATGAATTCTTGAGTGATGAGGGATAAGACATCAATATTCCGCTGCGTACACCCCTCAACAAAATGGTGTAGAGGAGAGGAAGAATCACACACTTATTGATATGGAAAGAACTATGATGGCCGAGTTCAAATCCCCATATAACTTTTGGGCCGAAGCAATCAACGCCGCTTGTCATCTATCTAATCGACTCTTCCTTCGTCCGATGATTGGTATGACTCCATATGAACTCCTAACCAGTAACAAACCCAACATCAAGTATATTCATTTTTTTGGGTGCAAATGTCAAGTTTACATTAAAGACACTAGATTGTCTAAATTTGATCCTAGAACTTTTGAAGGCATATTTGTTGGTTATGCCACAAACTCTCACACTTACAGAGTCTACAATATATCCACCGGGTGTGATGAAGAATCTATGAATGTTGAGTTTCATGAGGATAATGGCTCCCAAGTGAAGCAAATTGATTGTGATGATGTAGGTGATGAACCTCCCTCCATAGCCATAGGAAGAATGGGTATAAGTCTGCTTATACTCGTTGAGGGACACCTTGTGCCGAAGGAGGATGGCACAAGTTCCACGCAAGTGGAGCCCTCTACATCAAACATCAATCAAATGGTAGATAAAGAATAAGAACAAGACCTTCAAGTTGATACCTCGCATCAATAAAGTGATCAAGATCCACCCAATCATAATGGAGGAAATAATATTGGTGACTCTTCACTAAGAACTCCACTCCGGATAGATCATGGCCTTGATGAAGGAAATGATGAGGATGTTCGTCCAAATGAGCATCCCGATGATGCACTAATTCGTATCACGACTCGTCAATCCACAAAATTGTGCCAAGGTTCTCATCACCAAAAGAATATTATTGGTGGCTTGGGGAGAAGTGTGTCCACTCGTGGTCAAATTCTCAAGTTTTGTGGACTTCACTCATATGTATCTCATGTTGAAACTATCAAAGTGTATGATGCTCTTGAAGATGAAGAATGGGTTCAAGCTATGCATGAAGAGCTCCACAACTTTGAAAGAAACAAAGTGTGGTCTCTAGTGGAAATACCCAAGGATCATAATGTTATTGGAACAAAATGGGTGTTCAAGACCAAGCAAGATTCTCATGGGCAAGTGATTCACAACAAGGCTCGATTGGTTTCTCAAGGATACTCTCTAGTCGAAGGATACGGTGAAACTTTCGCTCCCATAGCTAGACTAGAATCCATTCGTATATTACTTGCTGATACGTCATAAACGTATCCCTAATTTCTGATGCTCCATGATCATATTTTGCCAATTGCTACATGTTTTTCTCCCTTATTTATAGCATTTTTATACGTTTTCCGGAATAACCTATTAACAAGATGCCACAGAGCTAATTCCCTGTTTTCTGCTGTTTTTTAGTTTCAGAAAAGTTGTTCTGGAAATATTCTTGGAATTGGAAAATTCGAAGCCCGGAAGTCCTATTTTCCCCGGAAGCATCCAGAAGACCGAAGAGGAGCCGGAGAGGGACAGCACGGGGGCCACACCATAGGGTGGCGCGCCCCCTGGCCGCGCCAGCTAGGGGTGTGGCTCCCCTGGAGCGCCACCGCCTTCGCCCTTTCGCCTATTTAAGCCCCCCCGGATGGAAAACCCTAGGCACCTGATCAAAATCCCCGAAAAAGTTCCACAGCCGCCGTCACCGTCAACCCCAGACCAAGGGGTTCTGAAGCTGTTTCTGGCACCCTACCGGAGAGGAGATCATCACCGGAGGCCTCTTCATCACCATGCCTGCCTCCGGAGTGATTCATGAGTAGTTCATCCTTGGACTACGGGTTCGTAGCTGTAGCTAGATGGTTGTCTTATCCTCATATGCCTCCATGTTTAGATCTCGTGAGTTGCCTATCATGATCGAGATTGATCTTGTGTAATTCTCTATGCTGTGTTTGCTGGGATCCGATGAATATTGACCTTATGCCAAGTTGATTATAGTCTTTATTTGCATGTGTTATTTGTGATCTTGCATGCTCTCCATTTCTAGTGGTTATTCTGGCCAAGTAATTGTTAGTGACTCCAAGAGGGAGTATTTATGCTCGATAGTGGGTTCATGCCTCCTTGTTGCCTTGCTCGAGTGACAGAAACGTGAAGGGGGAGGATGTGTTGTTGCCATTAGGGAGAAAACAACGATGAGAGTGCCCGCGTGCATAATCATTGCTTACATTACACACTTTGTTTAATGCAATTATCTGTTGCTTGCAACTTAATACCTGAGGGGGTTCGGATGATAACCTGAGGGTGGATTATTAGTCATAGATGCAGATGGATGCGGTCTATGTATGTTGTTGTAATGCCCGCACTAAATAACATAGTAATCTTCATGTCATATTATGCACTACGGTGCAACCTTTATTTGTCAATTGCCCAGCTGTAATTTGTTCACCCAGCATGCTATCTTTTATGGAGAGACACCACTAGTGAAACTACGAACCCCAGTCCATTTTTCCATACTACTAAACAACTCGCAACATTTTCCTGCTCACTTTACTTTCTGCAAGCATACACTGTTTTTCCACACTATACATCTAACCTTTGTTTTCAGCAAAACAGGTGAGATTGAGAACCTCACTGTACCGTTGGGGCAAAGTATTTTGGTTGTGTTGTGTGCAGGTTCCACGTTGTTGCTGACACCGGTGAAGCGCCAGCACCATCGTCAGTGGCATCAACCTTCCGAAGATTCTCTTTCGCCTACTGGATTGATAACCCTGGTTCTTAACTAAGGGGAAAACGCCTACCGCTGTATTCATCACACCCTCCTCTTGGGGTTCCCAACAAAGTGTATCAAGGATTTTTCTGGCGCCGTTGCCGGTGAAAGCAAAGTATGGGCATCTAGAGGGGGGTGAATAGGTGCTACGACCAATTTTAATTTTTCTTAAAGTTTAGGCTTGACAAGAAGGTAAATTCTCTAGATAGTGCAACTAGTGGTGAATTTACCTATATGACAAGGCAAGCAATTAATGCAACAAGTACGAGTAAGTAAAGAGAGGGAGGAACGAGGTAACCGATGGAAGCACACGGAGACACGATGTATTCCAGAGTTCCTCCTTGTTAAGGGAGTACGTCTCGTTGGAGGGGTGTGAGCTCGCCACAAAGGCCTACTCAACGCCACAAAGGCCTCACCCTATTCTCCGATGAACTCCGCCACAAAGGCCTAGTTCACCTTCCACTATTGAACCCCTTTGAGGCGGGGATCGAATCCTTTACAAACAACTTGGGGCACACACCCACAACCAAATTGGGGGCTCCCAACTCTTCTTGAATCACCAACAAGTATCAAGAAGCCTAGGTTCTCCACAAGAGGAAACCCTAGGCTAGATCCCTCAAGCTAGAGAGGGGAAAATGAAGAACGGCTCGGTGAAGATGTAGATCGGGGCCTTCTCCTTCAATACTCCAAAGATCTTCAAGATTGGGTGGAGGGATTGGGAGTAATGAGAGATTTGGTGAGTTCTTAAATGCTCATAAATGCTAAGGGGAAGACCTAGATCTTGGGGAAGAAGAGGAGGGGTATTTATAGCCCCTCCTCACAACTAGTCGTTGTGCAGGAAAAATGGGACCGGAATATCCGGTCCAAGTTTGGACCGGAATATCCGGGCTGCTTTCTCCACGCAGCCCTGCAGATCTGAACCGGATTATCCGGCTGCTCCGAAATAATCCGGTTCAAATAATCCGGCTCACTCCAGTGAGCAAGTCTTCCAGTCCTTAGCTAATTTCGCGCAGCACCCGGAATATCCGGCTCGAGATGAAAAATCCGGATCGAATAATCCAGTTCACTCCAGTGAGCAAAACTTCCAGTCCTTAGCCATTTTTCGCGCACCTTCATCAGCACCCGGAATATCCGGTCCAAGATGAAAAACCCGGATTGAATAATCCGGCTCACTCCAGTGCGCAAAACTTCCAGTCCTTAGCCATTTTCGCGCACCTTCATCAGCACCCGGAATATCCGGTCCAAGATGAAAAATCCGGATTGAATAATCCGGCTCACTCCAATACGAAATATGGACTGAAAAATGCCAAACCGGAATATCCGGTCTGCTCCGAATAATCCGGTTTCCAATATTCCGGTTGGGTTCTGTCCCAAAACTCTCAGGCCAATCTTCACGGACTTTTCGGTGATCGATGCCGATGTTAAGTATAACACCTGCACGCTTAACACCTCGATAAATAATGTACTTAGTATTGTTAACTAACACACAAAACACTGGGAAAACGAAATGCACTTTCAATCTCCCCCTTTTTGGTGTTAGATGACAATACTAAGATTTGCAATAAAACCTTGACAAGAACATGTTTGAAACACGATGGAAATGTCTTCCCCTATCTCTATGCATATCTTTTGTTCGCCTCAAATGCAAATAGATGCAATGATGTATGGGGAGTAATTTCCAACAAGTAGCAAAACATGCCAACGAACCAATATCACCAATATGTTGAGAGTAAGATAGAAGTATATACCTTGTGCGAAGATAATATATCCAAGAATAACCAAGCACAACAATAGATAATATCCTCAACATATAAGATAGATAACCATATAGCCACTAACATAGATAATCCATGATAATATCCAAATAACCAACATAGTCTCACACACAATAGCACACATAGTTTTAACGAGACAATAAACGAGCAAAGTTCACGAAAAACGAAGATACTAAATGGACACAAGCTCTCAAGAAATGATAAAAGCATACGCTTGTGCCCGAACCCATGCAAATCCCGTAGACTAGTAGCTACTTCTCCCCCTTTGGCATCGAGACACCAAAAAGGAGGGAAATAACTAATCTAACGTCCCAAACACGGTCTAAGCATCAGAGTGCTCAGAAGACTCGCCACCAGATGTCTCGGACTCTCCCTCCGCCTCGTGCTCAGCATCAGACGCCTCGTCCTCATCCTCCTCATCATCATAACCAGCTCCAGAAGTAGTAGCCTGAGTAGACCGCAGCGCAGCCTCAATGTGCTCCCAAGGAGTGCTATCCTGAGCAGACCAAGCAGTGTAGGACTGAGCAGTGAGAGGAGCAGGAACATCACCAGTAGCACCACTCACGTGGTGAAGAATCTGACTCTGTGTGCTAGCCATGGCAGTGTCTCTGCAATAAGCCTTGTACTGCTCCTGGTGGATGTCCACCTTCATGCAGAGCACATTGCGCTAAAACCAGGAGAGCTTCCTGATGTTGCGCAAAGTGCTAGCAGGAGTGGGCGCAGACTGAGAACAAGTAGAGGGAGCATCCTGAGAAGCAGCAGTAGTCTTCTTCTTCCTCTTGATATATAGCTTTTTGACCTTGTGCTCAACCATAGGTAACTCTGTGTACTCCTTCCGCATCTCATGCTTGATGAGCATCATGATATATGGAGCATAGGGAATGGTGTTTCCACCAATCATAGCAGTGTATAGCTCGTGATAGATGATGTCCATAACATCCAAAGTGAAAGAAACAGACGGGTCCACTTCCTCCAAGCACTCCTTAGCCAGAATCAGAAGGTTGCATAAAGGAGTGGTGAGAGCATCATTGTTACCTCCACTCGGCACAAGGAAAGATCTGAAAATGCGCACCAGCTGATCATAGAGGGGAAGAAGTCCCTCACTGCCCCCAATAGTGAATCCAGGAGCATACAACTCAGCCATGGCCACCTCCCTCCTAGGCCTATCAACCTCATGCGCACGGCGACCAACAGGAGGGTGAGAGCTGTAAGGGTATCCAAGGAGACGTGCAAACTTCTCGAAGGAAGCCTCACAAGCAGTGGTCTCAGACATCCACTTGAGACGGCACACTATATCATCATTGAACACCAAGGTAGACATGAACTGCATGACGAGCTGGGTGTTGTAGTTGCACTGGGTCTCCATGAGCTTCACAAGCCCAAACCGCTCAACAATACTCGCGGAAACAGCAAACTCATCTTTCGCCTTGAGAGCAGTAAAGTCAAAGGGCTGCATCAGACGGATAGGGTGACGGAAGTCACAATAGATATCAACATAGATGTAGGACTGCTCCAAGTTCCAGAACCGAGGATAAATATTGGCCACACGAGGAGAGAGGTAGACATCCTCCTGCCTGAGCACAGTGAATTCCGAAACTGAGATGTCGGTCTTATAGTTGCGCCGAGCCTTCCTCTTGTTTCTAACAGAAACCTGCTTGGGACGCTTAGGAATGCGCCTCTCAGAACCACCACCTGTGAATCAAGATAATAGAAGGATAGCACAAGATGAGTGCACTAGTGTCAAGCAATGGATGAAGCATGCATAAAAATAGTAGAAAAGATTCCAGGCATTAATCTAAAAAGAAATCTAGCGGGATTAATTTTGGGCTGTTCTCAAACTGTTCTGGACTCAGCCGGATATTCCGGTTCAAAACTGAACCAGATATTCCGGTGGACCCGGATATTCCGGTTTAGTCGTGGACCGGATATTCCGGTAGTGCGAAAACAGCACAAAACAATCTAGATCTAGACTTCAAAAGTAGATCGGTGACATGTGAATCTAGTCTATCGTATCTAGCATGCAAAGGGACCTCTAAGGAACAATTTCTACCAAGCATTGTCAAAAAAAAAACACAAATCCATGGAGTGGTAGGGTTATGGCACCAAGATTCAACGAGATTGAACATTACCGGAATCCATGGAGGAAGATGCTTGGGTAGAAACGTTCCTAAGGACGAGGGGAACGAGATCCGGGCCAAAGCTTGAAGATCCCGCGGAGGAAATGGCCCGGGAGGCCAAGAATCAGAGCGGCGGCGTTTTGGGGTGGAGGGGAGCAGATGGGGAAAAGGGCAAGAACTGCCTCCTCCCCGTCGGGCTCCAGTTTTTATGATTTTCGCCGAACCGGATACTCTGGTTCAAACTTGAACCAGATATTCCGGTACACCCGGATATTCCGGTCCAAAACTGGACCGGAAATTCCGGCTGCCTTCTGATCCGAAATTTCCTCGTTTCAATGGAAGACACAAGTGCTAGAAAAGAATGGCTTTTTGATAGAATGGCTTAGGATAGAACTTCAAACTGAAACTAGTACTTATCCCTCTCAAAAGCAAGAATCGGACCAACAAAAGACCAATTGAGTGGGATTTTCCTAGGACGAAACACTTAGAAGGGAAAACACAAGAAATGCAATGAAATGAAAAGTAAAACCCAACTAAGATCCAACTCTTCGAAACGAAGAGGTTGGTGGCCTAGGCCACCATGTAAGAGATTATGGTATGCAACCGCGAAGATATATCTTGGGGGCATTGCCAATACTCAACATTGAAGCTCACAATTCAGCATTAGAAAAAGAGAGATCACAATGAATTTTTGCTATGGGCATAATGGGGGGAGGGAGAACCCAATGTGTTAGGATAACACTCCCCCTATGTCCATGCCTACACCTAAGCTCAAACACGTTTCATCTATAGGGGTGTGTGCAAGATCCTCAAGTCAAACTCCTAGAATCAATCACATTTAGTTCATTCCTCAAGAACAAGAATCTTGCATCATCAAGTGGCTTCGTGAAAATATCTTCAAGATTGTCCTTGCTGGGCACATAAGATAGTGCAATGTCTCCTCTTGCCACATGGTCACGGATGAAGTGGTGGCGGATCTCAATGTGTTTGGTCCTTGTATGTTGCACCGGATTGTATGCAATTTTGATGGCACTTTCATTGTCACACAAAAGAGGCACCTTATCCAAATGAACTCCATACTCCTTGAGAGTTTGCCTCATCCATAACAATTGAGTGCATGCACTTGCGGCGGCAACATACTCGGCTTCGGCGGTGGAGGGAGATATGCAATTTTGCTTCTTGGACGACCAACTCACTAGGGACCTACCAGGAAATTGGCAAGCCCCGGAGGTAGACTTCCTATCATCTTAATCACCCGCCCAATCGGAATCCGTATATCCATTGGGAGAGAATTGTGCCCCCTTTGGGTACCACAAACCAAATCTTGGGGTATGAACCAAATAACAAAAGATGCTATGGACCACCATCAAATGGCAATCCTTAGGAGCCGCTTGATACCTTGCACACACACCTACACTCAAAATGATATCGGGCCTAGATGCACAAAGATAGAGCAAAGAACCAATCATAGAACGATAAAGCTTTTGATCCACATCCTTACTCCCTTTTGGATTACGGGATAGATGGCACTTGACTTGCATAGGAGATGTCTTGATCTTAGCATCTTGGAAGTTAAACCTCTTGATCATATCTTGGGTATACTTGGCTTGAGAAATGAAAGTCCCACGAGCCAATTGCTTGATCTCAAAGCCAAGGAAGAATTTAAGCTCACCCATCATAGACATCTCGAACCTGTCAGTCATATGCTTAGAGAACTCATTATTGAAAGCTTGGTTAGTTGAGCCAAAGATGATATCGTCCACATATAGTTGGCATATGAAAAGCTCTCCCTTTACTCTCTTGGTGAAGAGAGTGGGGTCAATCTTCCCAACTTCGAAACCACGATCATCTAACAACTCCCTAAGGTGCTCATACCAAGCACGAGGTGCTTGTTTGAGACCATAGAGAGCCTTGTCAAGTTTGTAAACGTGGTTAGGAAAGTTGAGATTCTCGAACCCCGGAGGTTGCTTAACATATACCTCCTCTTTTAGTGGACCATTCAAGAAAGCACTTTTCACATCCATTTGTTGCAATTTGAAATTATGAGAGGATGCATAAGCAAGGAGGATACGGATGGACTCAAGGCGAGCCACGGGTGCGTAGGTTTCATCAAAGTCAATGCCTTCAACTTGGTGTAACCTTGAGCAACCAATCTTGCCTTGTTCCTAATGACAATGCCATTCTCATCTTGCTTGTTCTTGAAAATCCACTTAGTGCCAATAACATTGTGGCAATCCTTGGGCTTCTCAACCAATCTCCAAACTTTGTTGCGCTCAAAGTTATTGAGCTCATCATGCTTAGCTTCAACCCAATCGGAGTCCTCAAGAGCTTCATACACTTTCTTAGGCTCCACCATAGAGATATGAGCTTGATGCTCACAAAAATGAGCAAATTGCCTTCTAGTAGATCTTCTTGTTTGAACATCCTCCAAGGCCTTGTCGTCTTGGGCATCAATTTGCTTCAAAGCTCTTATTATTCTTTTGATGCGACGGGCTTCGATCTCCTCATTATTGCGAGGAGGGATCACTTGATCATCTTGATCATTTGGGTCCCCATCTTGACCAACTTGGCCTTGATCATCATCAACAATATCTTCAACACTAGATTCATCTTGAGGAGAGGATGAAGAGGATGGTTGATCTTGGCCTTGATCTTGACTCGCATTAGTGAGAGGAGTGGGTACGACTTGCGGAGTCACTTGATCAATGATAGGAGGGTCTTGAACATGTTCTTGGTTAGGTGTAATAGTTGGCTCCTTGGCTTGATCTTCTAATGTAGAGGAGGGCTCCACTTGAGTAGAGCATAGTCCTTCTCGAGTCGCCATAAGGTGTCCCTCGATGGGGCGGAAAAATCCCACACCCATCCTTCCTATGGATTCTTGAGGCATTTCAACATCTGCATTAGACACATGAAATTGCGCCACTTGGGAGCCGTCATTTTCCTTGAAAACCACACTACAAGATTCTATGACAATCCGTGAGGCTTGGTCATAGACTCTATAAGTGTGGTATTCGGCACCGTAACCAACAAAAATACCCTCAATAGTTTTGGATTGAAATTTCGACAACCTAATACCCTTGATCAAATAGAAGCACTTACAACCGAATACACGGAAGTAGGAGACGTTGGGCTTGTTGCCGGTGAGGATCTCATATGGGGTCTTGTCCAAGCCTTTGCGGATGTAGAGGCGGTTGGAGGAGTGGCATGCGGTGGATATGGCCTCGGCCCATAAATATTGGGGAGAAGAGTACTCCGCCAACATGGTCCTTGCCATATCCAAGAGAGTGCGATTCTTCCTTTCGGCAACACCATTTTGTTGAGGAGTGTAAGTGGCGGAGTATTGATGACGAATGCCTTCTTCACTAAGAAACTCATTCAATGTATAGTTCTTGAACTCCGAGCCATTATCACTCCTAATAGCCATGATTTACACATTGTGTTGACGTTGCACTTCGTTGGAGAAGTAGATGATGGTTTGTTGAGTTTCACTCTTGCACTTGAAGAAATTAAACCCAAGTGTATCTTGAATAATCATCGACAATCACCAAGCAATACTTCTTGCCGCCAAGACTTGCCTCGGGCACGGCACCAAAGAGATCAACATGGAGTAGCTCCAAGATCCTCTTTGATGAGATAATAGTCTTGGCCTTGTGCATGATATCATGCATCTTCCCTTCAACGCACGACCTACAAACGCGATCCTTTGCAAAGGAAACATTTTCTTTTAGTCCAACAATAAGGCCACCTTTGTGAAGACTTTGCAAAGTTCTCATGTTGACATGGGATAGGCGGCGATGCCACAACCATCCCAAGTCCGCCTTCTCGAAAAGACACATTGCTTGAGAGTTGGTTGACTTCGAAAAGTCCACCACAAACAACTCATTTTCAACATGTCCCACGTGAGCGACGTCAAGAGTCTTGCTCCTCAAAAGGACCACAATATCACCATCAAAAAAGACGGAAAAACCCATCTTTCCAAGAGAGCGGACGGAAAGTAAATTGTAACCAAGGGATTCGACAAGCATGACGTTCACGATAGTTATATCGGGAGCCACCACAACCTTGCCGAACCCGGATACCTTAGACTTGGACGAGTCCCCATAAGTGACGGTTGCTTGGATGTCATTTGGTCGCAACTCCGTCACAAGTTCTTTGCTTCCGGTCATATGATTAGTGCATCCACTATCAAGAATCCATTTAGTCCCACCGAAAGCATAGTCCTGCAAGAGATCATTGATTAGAGTTAGGACCCGAGTTGGGTCCCTTCATGTTAGCAACAAGGGTCTTGGGAACCCAAATAGTATAGTCAATGAAACCCTCAATATGACCAACATATTTAGCTTGCACAACACCATAATAATCAACATATAAGAAATGGTGTGGATTGTTAGTTCCCGCGGAGGTGCTACGAGTAGTGGTGTCACTCATGACATTACTACTCGAGGCAACATTGTTTGCTTGTGCGGGTGCGCTACGAATAGTGTTGTCCCTAATGACAATGCTACCCGAAGCACCCTTTTGGTTCTTCTTCTTCTTGTTCTTCTTCTTGGCTATATATCCAAGCCCTTGCTTACCCACTTGTTGCCTTGGAGCACTTAATTGTGGTCTAGCAATGACCGCATTAGGGATAGGGGCAACCACTTGTGGGGTGGCTAACACAACCTTCTCAACTTGAGGGCTTTTGCCCTTGAGCCTTGCTAGCTCATCCTTCAACCTAGCATTTTCCTCAACAATATTTGCATGATCACAAGAAGAAGTAGAGGTGCTAGGATGGTTAGATTGAGTAAGTTGAGTTTGAAGTTTTTCATGCAACTCTTTGAGGGATGAGTGTTGGCTTTCCAAGGCTTTGTGAGCATTGGTTAGCTTTTCAAATTCCTCGGTTAGTTTACCATGACCAACCCCAAACTCGACTTTATCCTTTTTATATTTAGCAATAGCAAGATCACGTTCCTTAATGATTTTAGAGACAAGTTCATTATGGGTTGATTCAATAGATTCAAGTTCATCCTCTAGAGAAACTCTACCATCATGCTCTTCTTCAAGAGTCATTGAGAGGGATGCAATTTCATCTGCATCCCTTCTCTCAACCTCACCTTTCTTCTCAAGGGCCTCTTGGGCCTCTCCCAATTTCCTCATGAGATGCTCAAAGTACTTCTTGGTCTCCCCTTGCATGTTAGACATAAAACGGTCCAAGGAGACCCTTTCCTCTTCTTCTCTAAGACTAGCAATATGTTCTAGTTCACTAGGGGTCTTAGAGTTAGGATAAGATGATACCTCCGTGGCCTTAGCCATGAAGCACTTGGCATTGCGTTGAGGAAGATTTTCATTGGGGAATTCAAAGAGGGATGACGAAGATGGAGTGGAAGCAATAGCTAGAGCGGCCACTTCACTTGTTGTTTCTTCTTCTTCATCACTCCCGGAATCATACTCCTCTTGAGTCAAGAGCACAAACTTGGTGGGGGATTTCTTGTTGAATGGTTTCTTCTTTAAGTGAGGTTTCTTGTATTCAACCTTGGACTTGTCCTTGCGAATGAGCTTGCCACTATGGTGTTCTCTATTCTCGTAGGGGCACTCCGCAATGAAGTGATGCTTGTCTTGGCAATTGAAGCAAGACCTCACTTTTTGAGCTCCATCGTTTCCATAGCGAGACCTTGTCTTTTCCTCAACAAATTTCTTTCCCTTGGGAGGATTGCTCCAAAACTTTTGCACGGTGAGGGCAATGAGATCCTTTAGGACGGGATCATAGTCTTGTTCCTTAAAGGGAGACAATGCCTCTTCTCCATCTTCTTCATTCTCAACCTCTTTTGACAACACCTTGGCCTTCAAAGCAACGGATGCTCCTTGATGCATTCCAATGGCTCTAGCACGGTTGTCAAGAGCATTCTTGGTTTGCACTTTGTAAGAGCACAATTCTTGCATCACTTGAGTTGAGGTCATGGTGGAGAAATCATGTTTTCCTTGTATGCTCTTCAAGTCCGTGCCCTCAAAAGGCATCACGGCAATCATGTACTTCCTCTTGATCCAAGCATCATCAATATACGTGGCACCCGCGCTAGAGAAGGCGGTGGCAAGAGTTTTGAGTCTTCGATACATGTCAACATGATCTTCTCCATAACGCATGAAGAACCCTTCGGCCTCATTGGTCAAGGCATCATATCGATTTCTTTGCATGCTCTCATTCCCAACAAACATGATGACAAGTGCATCCCATGTTTCTTTTACGGTGGAGAAGTGTTGAAGATGCGGCATGTGGTTGGGGCCCACGGCTTGTTGAAGGATTGACAAGGCGGTGTAGTTGAGTTGGCAATCTACGGCCTCTCTTCTTGTGAGATTCTTGGGATCAAATGGCTTGTATCCGTCACGAGTGATCCTCCAAACATCTATACAAGAAGAGTTCAAGTGAGTCTCCATGTAGTATTGCCATTCACGAAAAGAATAAGCATCAATTTTAGGTGGATCTCCTCTAGGGATTATATGAGGATGTGGTACGGGAGGATCGGGATAATAACTTCCGGGAACGGCATGAAATCCTCCACTTCCTTCCGTACTAGACTTAGCGGATTGTTCGGCGGAAGCATTTTTATGTGGTTCACCATCTACCCCTTTCTTGGCACCCTCCGGTTCTTCCGGAGGGGATGAGTCGACCACCTCCGGTCCTTTGGCTTTGAGGAGTGTTGTCATGAGTTGACGCAACTCATCAAATTTAGTGTCTATGGATGAGGTCAATGATTCTCTCAAAGCATTGAGATCATCCATGGTCACATTGCCATCAGACGGAGCGTCAACCAACTCTTCTCCCATACTTAAACTCTTAGGCGGTTAAGCCCGATAGAAGAGCCGAGGCTCTGATACCAATTGAAAGCAAAGTATGGGAACCTACAGGGGGTGAATAGATGCTACGACCAATTTTATTTTTTCTTAAAGTTTAGGCTTGACAAGAAGGTAAATTCTCTAGATAGTGCAACTAGTGGTGAATTTACCTATATGACAAGGCAAGCAATTAATGCAACAAGTACGAGTAAGTAAAGAGAGGGAGGAACGAGGTAACCGATGGAAGCACACGGAGACACGATGTATTCCCGAGTTCCTCCTTGTTAAGGGAGTACGTCTCGTTGGAGGGGTGTGAGCTCGCCACAAAGGCCTACTCAACGCCACAAAGGCCTCACCCTATTCTCCGATGAACTCCGCAACAAAGGCCTAGTTCACCTTCCACTATTGAACCCCTTTGAGGCGGGGATCGAATCCTTTACAAACAACTTGGGGCACACACCCACAACCAAATTGGGGGCTCCCAACTCTTCTTGAATCAACAACAAGTATCAAGAAGCCTAGGTTCTCCACAAGAGGAAACCCTAGGCTAGACCCCTCAAGCTAGAGAGGGGGAAATGAAGAATGGCTCGGTGAAGATGTAGATCGGGGCCTTCTCCTTCAATCCTCCAAAGATCTTCAAGATTGGGTGGAGGGATTGGGAGTAATGAGAGATTTGGTGAGTTCTTAAATGCTCATAAATGCTAAGGGGAAGAACTAGATCTTGGGGAAGAAGAGGAGGGGTATTTATAGCCCCTCCTCACAACTAGTCGTTGTGCAGGAAAAATGGGACCGGAATATCCGGTCCAAGTTTGGACCGGAATATCCGGGCTGCTTTCTCCACGCAGCCCTGCAGATCTGAACCGGATTATCCGGCTGCTCCGGAATAATCCGGTTCAAATAATCCGGCTCACTCCAGTGAGCAAATCTTCCAGTCATTAGCCAATTTCGCGCAGCACCCGGAATATCCGGCTCGAGATGAAAAATCCGGATCGAATAATCCGGTTCACTCCAGTGAGCAAAACTTCTAGTCCTTAGCCATTTTTCGCGCACTTTCATCAGCACCCGGAATATCCGGTCCAAGATGAAAAATCCGTATTGAATAATCCGGCTCACTCCAGTGCGCAAAACTTCCAGTCCTTAGCCATTTTCGCGCACCTTCATCAGCACCCGGAATATCCGGTCCAAGATGAAAAATCCGGATTGAATAATCCGGCTCACTCGAGTACGAAATATGGACTGAAAAATGCCAAACCGGAATATCGGGTCTGCTCCGAATAATCCGGTTTCCAATATTCCGGTTGGGTTCTGTCCCAAAACTCTCAGGCCAATCTTCACGGACTTTTCGGTGATCGATGCCGATGTTAAGTACAACACCTGCATGCTTAACACCTCGATAAATAATGTACTTAGTATTGTTAACTAACACACAAAACACTGGGAAAACGAAATGCACTTTCAGCCGGGGAGAAGGAAGTCTTCTGGCAAGGGGAGTCTCTCACTCTCAATCTCTTTATTTTGTTTTTATTGTCTTGTTTTTTTTGTCTTGTTTTTATTTCTCTATATCAAAAACACACAAAAAAGTTTATTTCTCTATATTGAAAAAAAAAATTAGTCTACTTCATAGTTGTTATTTTTGTTTCTACATTGTTATTTCTCATCATGTTGTTCCCTAAGTTTACGTTGAAAGATTTGCCGGTAGGAGGTGGTTCTATACTTGGAAAGGACACTGTTAAAGAATTCTTTGATCATGTTAGTAAGCATGATAACTTTGAGGAAAAATCCTTAGTAGAACTTGCTCCCAATTACGAGACTGCTGCAACTTCTTTAGTCCACATGCTAGAAACTAGGTTTGTTAACCTCCATCCCATAGTGCAACATATGTTCCTCAACTTTAATAACATTGAAGATGTTGAGAAAAGAAACTTCATCCTAGAAACAATGCTTAAAGAATTTAGGGATGTCGTTATAGAAGCTAGAAAAGTTTTCGATCCTTTTAATATGCTTGGCTCATGTGTAGACATTGTTGGTGCTAAAAAATGAATCTAATAAGGAAAACGAGGATAAAATACCAATCCCCTTTAAATTAGTAGCTTTACACGAAGCACAAGAAAAGAATTTTGATTGGATTGTTCCTGAGAACTTATTTGATGAAAATAGTAAGCCTAGAAGTACTAAGAGAGGAGACTATGAAACCCACTTAGATAAAATTCAATGCATTATTAAAGAATTGCCAAATCTTGATTTGAATGCTTCACTTGAAAATACTTGAGTTGATTTTTCTATGCCTAGCAGAAAGGCTTTAAAGAAAAGCGCTACCGGGAGACAACCCGTTTCATTTCTCTGTTTTCTTTCAGTTTTCCTTTGTTTTCTTTCGTGTGCTTGTCTATTTCCTTAGCAACCCCGCTGTATATTTTATTTTGAGTTTTTGTTGAGCCAAGTAAAGCCACTAGTGGAAAGTTGAGCCTATATTTTGGATTTCTGCGCAGGAAACAGATTTCTGCTATCGATTGTAAATTCTGTTAAAAATCATAGAAAATTCAAATTGACCTGAGATTTTTTTGCTTAATCCTGAGTTATATACGCAACTTTTCTTAGAATACGACTTTTTTATTTGATCAACAGAATATTTTTGAAAAAATCGATCTTTACCTGTTGTTCTGTTTTTGACAGATTTCTGCCATTTATTGCATTTGCATCTTAATCATTTTCTTTTGGTGTTCTTTTGAGAAAAAGAGTTTTGAAAGAAGTTGTGACAGTAGCTAATGTGTTTTTAAATGTTATTCTTGTGTTGAAACTGAACCATGTGAATTTCTTATTTCAATTGCACTAACGTAGCTAATGAAGATTGTGAGAATTTTGATGTGAAGGAAGTTTTCAAGGGTCAAGAGAAGAGGATGATATGATGTGATCAAGAAGAGTGAAAATCCTAAGATTGGGGATGCCCCGGTGGTACATCTAGGAAAATTACAAGAAGACTCAGGCGTCTAAGCTTGGGGATGCCCAAGGCATCCCCTTCCTCATCAACAAATTATCACGTCACTTCTAGTGAAACTATATTTTTTTCGTTCGCATCTTATGTGCTTTACTTGGAGCGTCTTTTATTTTTGTTTTCAGTTTGATTTTTTATTTTCCTTTAAGTTTGTTTTTACTTTCATATTAAGCTTGGTTGGACCCCATCATTCTTTTATTGGATAGTGACACGCTCCGCTTTTTCATGAGAATACGCTGTATTCTTAGTCTCTGTTTGACTGTTGCATTTATTCAACTCCTGTTTTGCATGCATCTCTTGTTAGAGATGTTAGTTTTAGTAGTATTATTTGAGTACTCTCATGTTTTATTTCTGTATCATAAATATTATTTTTTTAAAGCATGTTTTGTTTGGTGCTTGTTGGGAGATACGAAAGAAAATTGCTGCTTCAAGTAGAATTTATAACAGTACTAGTCGAAGCTTGTATAGACTGTGCCTAGGACTTTTTCATGCCATGGTAAATGTTATTTTAGTTTTAAATCCTTGTGTTTATTGAGTAGCATGATTAGCCTCAAATAGCTGAGAGTGTTTAATATGTATTGAAAGATTCATGAGTTGTTCTTGTCATAAAGCATCAATATATGGTATTCTTTTTTGAATGTTTTATTTGGTTGACTTGGCGCATGCTCACACCACATTTATGACTACAAACCAGTCACGAATAGCCTCCATGACCACTTAGTTTTTGAACTTGTGATACTGCTTATGTTTTAATTAATGATGCTTATGTCGCTATGCATGATTATGGCTCTTATGCTCTCTTGATTTGTCGCTCCCAGTCTTTTGCTAGCCTCCACCTGTACTGAGTATGAGCTCTACTCGTGCATCCAAACTCCCTTAAAACAAAGTGTTTCCCATTGTGTCCACCATACCTACCTACATGTGGTATTTAACTGCCATTCCAAAGTAAATTGCTCACGTGTTACCTTTAAAACCTTCAAAATTACTCCTGCTTTATGTTCCTGTTTTTGCTCATGAGGACGTAAATAGAGAATCTTTATCTCACTTGTTGATTGTATTTCACACTCTGGACTAGTGGCTTCATCCGCTTATCCAAATGATAGAAGAGCTGGCAGCGGGGTGCCCAGCCCCAAATTAATGCATACAAATTCTCTTCACTATTTTTTCCCCTGATTTATCAGTCAAAGCATAATTGTGTAAACAAAAGAGAAAGAGGGATGACCTTCTACACCAATTGCGTCCTTCGGCATGGGAGACGCTCTTGTGAATCCAGTTGACTTGTGACATACTGTATTTTCTATTTACCATTCGTTGACATTAGCATACATCTCCCCAAAATATAGACATTCCTCCACAAATGTCAAACTTTTAATACCTCTGTTTAATAAAATAAAAGCTCTAGCACATGAGTGATCCCTGCTTCCCTCTGCGAAGGGTCTTTCTTTTACTTTTATGTTGAGTCTCCATCTTGTAACTTTATGCACAGTTGAGAGAGCATTTTTGCCATTCTGAGTTCTATGTGCATTTGTCCCATAAGCATCAATAATTACTTCATGATGTGTTATTATTTGTTCTTAAATTATTTGTTCTAGTCTTCCTCTTGAACTTTGAAGCTGTCCTGGCATTTATGTTTTGCCCCACTCTTAAGGACTATCGAAATATCAATTTTCCATGCTTTCTCTATACCTGAAACAAACGTTTACCTTTCTTTGCATTATTATTCATGATCCTTTATTTGAGTTACTTTTCGTGATGCAAAGTAATTGCTATGCTTTATTATTAAAGTTTTATTTATCATGCTTATTTTTAAAGTCTTATAATCTCAACGTGGATATGCTTTTACATTAGATTGATCAAGTTTATGTTAGTAGCATGTCACCTCAGAAATTACTGTTTTATCGTTTACCTACTCGAGTACGAGTAGGAACTAAGCTTGGCGATGCTTGATACGTCATAAACGTATCCCTAATTTCTGATGCTCCATGATCATATTTTGCCAATTGCTACATGTTTTCTCCCTTATTTATAGCATTTTTATACGTTTTCCGGACTAACCTATTAACAAGATGCCACAAAGCCAGTTCCCTGTTTTCTACTGTTTTTTAGTTTTAGAAAAGTTGTTCTGGAAATATTCTCGGAATTGGAAAATTCGAAGCCCGAAAGTCCTATTTTCCCCGAAAGCATCCAGAAGACCGAACAGGAGCCGGAGAGGGGCAGCAGGGGGCCACACCATAGGGTGGCGCCCCCCGGCCGCGCCAGCTAGGAGTGTGGAAAACCTTTGCCCTTTCGCCTATTTAAGCCCCCCGGATGGAAAACCTTAGGCACCTGATCAAAATCCCCGAAAAAGTTCCGCATCCGCCGTCACTGTCAACCCTAGATCAGGGGGATTCTGAAGCTGTTTCCGGCACCCTGCCGGAGAGGAGATCATCACCGGAGGCCTCTTCATCACCATGCCTGCCTCCGGAGTGATGCGTGAGTAGTTCATCCTTGGACTACGGGTTCATAGTTGTAGCTAGATGGTTGTCTTCTCCTCATATGTCTCCATGTTTAGATCTCGTGAGCTGCCTATCATGATCGAGATTGATCTTATGTAATTCTTTGTGCTGTGTTTGCTGGGATACGATGAATATTGACCTTATGCCAAGTTGATTATAGTCTTTATTTGCATGTGTTATTTGTGATCTTGCATGCTCTCCATTGCTAGTGGTTATTCTGGCCAAGTAATTGTTAGTGACTCCAAGAGGGAGTATTTATGCTCGATAGTGGGTTCATGCCTCCTTGTTGCCTTGCTCGAGTGACAGAAACGTGAAGGGGGGATGTGCTGTTGCCATTAGGGAGAAAACTGCGGTGAGAGTGTCCGCGTGCATAATAATTGCTTACATTACACACTTTATTTAATTCAATTATCTGTTGCTTGCAACTTAATACCTGAGGGGGTTCGGATGATAACCTGAGGGTGGATTATTAGTCATAGATGAAGATGGATGTCGGTCTATGTATCTTGTTGTAATGCCCGCACTAAATAACATAGTAATCTTCATGTAATATTGTGCACTACGGTGCAACCTTTATTTGTCAATTGCCTAACTGTAATTTGTTCACCCAGCATGCTATCTTTTATGGAGAGACACCACTAGTGAAACTACGAACCCCGGTCCATTTTTCCACACTGTTAAACAACCCACAACATTTTCCTGCTCTCTTTACTTTCTGCAAGCATACACTGTTTTTCCACACTATACGTCTAACCTTTGTTTTCAGCAAGACCGATGAGATTGACAACCTCACTGTACCGTTGGGGCAAAGTATTTTGGTTGTGTTGTGTGCAGGTTCCACATTGTTGCTGACACCACTGAAGCGCCAGCACCACCGTCAGTGGCATCAACCTTCCGAAGATTCTCTTTATCCTACTGGATTGATAACCCTGGTTCTTAACTAATGGGAAAACTCCTACCGCTGTACTCATCACATCCTCCTCTTGGGGTTCCCAACAAAGTGCATCACTTGCATTTTCCACTATCCATAATTTCATCTTGCATCAGATGGATGTTAAAAGTGCTTTCTAAATGGACCTTGATACGTCATAAACGTATCCATAATTTCTGATGTTCCATGTTGTTTTCATGCCATATGCTACATGTTTCCTTTACACTCTATGCCATTTTTATCGATTTCCTGGGACTAACCTATTGACAAGATGCCACAGAGCCAGTTCATGTTTTGTGCTGTTTTTAGTTTCAGAAAAGTTCTTCTAGAAATATTCTCGTAATTGGACGATTTGAAGCCCGGAAGTCTTAGAAAGTTGTCGCGCACACGGAGTCCGGAGTAGACCCGGAGGGGAGCCACAGGAGCCCGACACCATGGGTGGCCCCCCCGGCCGCACCTAGGGGTGGTGTGGCCCCACTGCTCGCCCACCGATGTTGCCCTCTCGCGTATATATTATCCCCGAAGGATTAACCCTAAAGACAGAAGCCTTTTCCACCAAAAACATCCGCAACCGCTGTCATCGTCAACCCTAGTTCAGAAGGGTTCTAGAGCTCTCCCCGGCATCCTGCCGGGAGGGGAAATCATCACCGGAGGGCTCTACACCACTATACCCGCCTCCAGAATGATGCGTGAGTAGTTCATCCTTGGACTATGGGTCCATAGCAGTAGCTAGATGGTTGTTCTCTGCTCTTTATGCCTCATGTTTAGATCTTGTGAGCCTCCCTACATGATCAAGATCATCTTATTGTAATGCTACATGTTGTGTTTGCTGGGATATTGAATGTTGTGTCCAATGATTATGAATCTATCATGTTCTTTTCATGTGTATGTTATCTATGATCTTGCATGCTCTCCGTTGTTAGTAGATGCTCTGGGCAAGTATATGCTAGTAACTCCAAGAGGGAGTATTTATGCTCGATAGTGGGTTCATGCCTCCCTTTCACTCACGCTCGAGTGACAGAAACGTAAACTGGTGGGGGATGTGTTGTTGCCACTAGGGAGAAAACAACAATGCTTTGTCTAAGGATGATGTTATTGTTTACGTTACACACTTTGCTTACTGCGATTATCTGTTGCTTCCAACTTAATACCCAAGGTTTGCTCGGATGACATTCTGAGGGTGGATTATTAGTCATAGATGCAGTTGGATGACGGTCTATGTATCTTGTTGTAATGCCCGCATGAATCACATAGTAATCATCATGCCGTGCATATGCACTACGCTGCAACATTTATATCCGTCAATTGCCCAACTGAAATTTGTTTACCACACATTCTATGTATCTGTTTTGGAGAGACACCACTAATAAACTTTGGACCCCCGGTCCATTTTCCTCACACTGATAATACAACCACTGCCATCACTGTTTTCATACTGTTACTATTGTTCTCCTACTGTTTTCCTACTGTTTTCCACAACATACGTTTAACATCTTTGTTTTCAGCAAAACCGGTGAGATTGACAACCTCACTGCTTCGTTGGGGAAAAGTGATTTGATTGTGTTGTGTAGGTTCCATGTTGCTTCTGACCGGTAGTGCGCCCTGCCACCTTAGCTGCATCAACCTTCAGAAGTGATTTATTTCTCCTGCTAGTCGATTCAACCTTGGTTTCATTCTGAGGGAAAACTTGCTGATGTGCTCTTCATACCTTCCTCTTGGGGTCTCCCAACGAGTGCAAAATCCGCACCATCAGACCTCTAAACGAATTGGTATATGTTAAACAACCATCGGTGTTTGAGGATCCCAAGTATCCTAACCATGTCTACTTCCTCCATAAGGATTTGTATGGCCTCAAACAAGCCCCACGTGCTTGGTATGATCATTTAAAGGAGTTCTTAGTGGATCGTGGTTTCGTACTTGGGGTAATTGACCCCACACTCTTTACCAAAAGTATAGATGGACATTTCTTCGTATGCCAAGTATATGTTGATGATATTATATTTGGATCATCTAATGTGAGTTTTGTAGAACAATTTTCCAAACTAATGACAAGTGAGTTTGAGATGTCTATTATGGGGGAATTGAAGTTCTTCCTTGGTTTCGAGATCAAGCAAGATTATGAAGTAAATTTCATTTGTAAAGCAAAATACATTCAATACATGCTCAAGAAATTTTATATGGCCAATGCCAAGCCATTAGGTTATCCAATGTCGACAACCGTGAATCTTTCAAAGGATTACAAAGGTATACCGGTTGATCCAAAACTTTATCGCTCTATTATTGGATCTTTGCTTTACCTTTGTGCATATAGAACGGATATAATGTTTGCTGTGGGTTTGTGTGCAAGATTTCAATCTAACCCCAAGGAAAGCCATATGATTGCAGTCAAAAGAATTCTTAGGTACTTGGTTCATACTCCCAATCATGGTCTTTGTTATCCATCAAATACAAGCTTTGATCTTGTGGGCTATTCGGATGTGGATTGTAGAGGTGACAAAGTGGATAGAAAATCAACCTCCGGTGCTTGCCAATTCCTTGGTAGGTCACTTGTGTGTTAGTGTTCCAAGAAACAAAATTGTATTGCCACCTCATCGACGAAGGCAGAGTATATCTCCGCAGCGAGTTGTTTCTCTTAATTATTATGGATGAGGCGATGTCTTAAGGATCTTGGAATTAAGATTAATACAATGCCTCTTTTATGTGACAATGAGAGTGCTATAAAGATTGGTCACAATCTGGTACATCATGGCAAGACCAAACGTATTGAGATCCAGTATCATTTTATTTGTGATCAAGTGGCCAGTGGAGATATCTCACTTTCATATGTCAACACCAAAGATCCACTCGCCGACATTCTCACAAAGTCCCTAGATGAGAAGAGATTCAAGCAACTGAGGAGTGAGCTAAATGTCGTATGTGCATGCAATTTTAGTTGATTGGAAATCTTGCATACACACCTCTACTAGACTCTTATTTGGTTATTAGGTGTACGCATAGACATAGGGGGAGTGTAGCTCAATTAATGAGTCAACACTACTCCTATAATGCATAAATTAAAAAATCATGCATAATGGTCATTTCAATGACACAATGTGCTTCAATGATGAGTTTCGACAATGCACCCAATATATATCTTCGCGGTGTCATATTGAGAATACTCATACATGGTGGCTAAGGCTACCGCCTAAATCAAAGATTTGAGTCTTTAATGGTTTATATTGAAAAGACATTTGGTGTTCAACTCATATGCATATTCGTTCTTCATATTCCATACTACATCCAATGTTGCTTGCTTGAAAATTCTCATAGTTTCTTTTCCATCGGATGTATAAGGAAATCATCATGATCATCTCATTTCATTGTAGTGCATATCACAGAAATCATGTGCACATAGTCAAGTTTAAAAGAATTCAAAACATTGAAATAAAACTTTAGAAGGGGTCTTCCCCTACCTTTCATGGTAGGTGAACAATCCTATATGTTGATAAAATTTTCATGGTAGGTGAACAATCCTATATGTTGATAAAATACTACTAGCATGAGATATTTATATAACTAAGCTAGTAGCAACAAGTAAAGGTACGTTGAGGAATAACCGAACACAATGATACGGAGATGTATCCCAAAGTTCACTTCCCAATGGAAGCTAGTCTCTGTTGGAGCGGTGCGGTGCCACCAAAGTGGAACACCGAGTAGCCCTCTAATGGCACACCGTATCTCCTTCGAGTCCTTCCACCGATGGGGAGAGGCTCGAATCACTATGTTGTCGTTGAGGTTGACAACTAGAACCTTTACAAGGATGAGGTACACTCCACAACTTTGAGGGTCCTCACCAAATCCTGGGAGCCACCAAGACTCCGGGAAACAAGATCCACGAGCTCCAATGCTTCAGGGACACCAACAAAGCTCCAAGCTCCAATGAGCTAAGAGCAACAAGGTTCTAGGCTCCAATGAACCAAGAACTACAAGATCCCTAGGGGATGAGTGGGCTGGTGATGAATCAGTTTGGTGGAGTTGTAGATCTAGCGTGTCTCCTTCAAATCCCAAGAGATCAAGAGATTTGGTTGGGTATTTGAGGAGATGCATGAGCTCGAAGGTGGTCAACAATGGTGGACAGAGAAAGTTTATTTGACCCCTTCTAAAGGTAGGGGAACACCCCTTCTAAACACTTTGCTTGAAATTGATTATGATAAGTTTTTCATTACCATTCGTTGACATAGACATACACCTCTCTCAAAAATTGTTTTTAATACCTCTGTTTTATTAAATAAAAAGCTCCAACACATGAGTAATCCCTGCTTCCCTCTGTGAAGGGTTTTTTCTTTTAGTTTTATGTAGAGTATTCATCTTTTTAACTTTATGCAGCTGTTAAGAGAGCATAGTTGTTGATACGTCATAAACGTATCCTTAATTTTTGATGTTCCATGTTGTTTTCTTATTGTTTCCCACATGTTTGCCATACACTTTATGCCATTTTTATCGATTTTCCGGACTAACCTATTAACAAGATGCCATAGAGCCAGTTCCCTGTTTTCTGATGTTTTTAGTTTCAGGAAAGTTGTTCTGGAAATAGTCTCGGAATTGGAAAATACAAAGCCCGGAAGTCTTGGAAATCCCGGAGGTTCCACGGAGTCCCGAAGAGACCCGGAGGGGGGCCTCAGGGGGACCACACCATAGGGTGGCGCGGCCCCTCCCCCTTGGCCACGCTAGGGGGTGGTGTGGGCCCCCTGAGCCTCCACCGCCTTTTCCCTTTCGCCTATATAATCCCCCCGAGACGTAAACCTTAAAGATATACCACCTTTACCCGAGAAACACCCGAGGCCGCCGTCACCGTCATTCCAAGATCGGGAGGGTTCTGGAGCTCTCCCTGGCACCCTGGTCGAGGGGGAAATCATGACCGGAGGGGTCTACACCACCATGCCCTCCTCCGAAGTGATGCGTGAGTAGTTCATCCCTGTACTACGGGTCCATAGCAGTAGCTAGATGGTTGTTCTCTCCACTTTGTACCTCATGTTTAGATCTTGTGAGTTGCCTATCATGATCAAGATCATCTTTATGTAATGCTACATGTTGTGTTTGCTGGGATCTTATGAATGTTGAATGCTATGTCTTCTGATTATCAATCTATCATGTTATCTTCATGCTTATGTTATTTATGATCTTGCATGCTCTCCGTTGTTAGTAGATGCTCTGGCCAAGTAGATGCTATTAACTCCAAGAGGGAGTATTTATGCTCGATAGTGGGTTCATGCCTCCTTTTCATCTGTGCTCGAGTGACAGAAACGTGACGGATGGAGGATGTGTTGTTGCCATTAGGGAGAAAACAACAATGCTTTATCTAAGGATGATGTTATTGTTTACATTACACACTTTGCTTATTGCGATTATCTATTGCTTGCAACTTAATACCCAACTTTTGTTCGGATGATATTCGAAGGGTGGATTTTTAGTCATAGATGCAGTTGGATAACAGTCTATGTATTTTGTTGTAATGCCCGCATGAATCACATAGTAATCTTTATGTCTTGCATATGCACTACGGTGCAGCCTTCATTTATGTCAATTGACCAACTGTAATTTGTTCACCACACATGTTATTTATCTTTCTCAGAGAGACACCACTAGTGAACTGTGGACCCCGGTCCTTTTTCCTCATACTGATAAACACCTACTGCTTTCATACTGTTCCTACTGTTTTCCACACCATACGTTTAACCTCTTTGTGTTCAGCAAAACCGGTGAGATTGACAACCCCACTGCTTCGTTGGGGGAAAAGTGATTTGATTGTGTTGTGCAGGTTCCACGTTGCTTCTGAACCGGTAGTGCGCCATGCCATCTCAGCTGCTTCACCTTCTGAAGTTACTCCTTTCTCCTACTGGTCGATTCAACCTTGGTTTCTTTCTGAGGGAAAACTTGCTACTGATCTCTTCATACCTTCCTCTTGGGGTCTCCCAACGAACGTGTGTATCACGCGCATCAGTTGCCATTCTGAGTATAATGTGCATAGTCTCAAAATTTATTATTGATTTATTCATGATTATGGTATTTGTTGCTCTCAAATTATTTTTATCTAGTCACTATTTAAACTTTGAAGGTGTCCTCACATTTATGTTTTGCTACCACACGAAGGACAAGATGGATACCACTTTATTATGTTTTTCTTTATGATTGAAACAAACGTATCACCTTTAATGTATTATTATTCATTGTCATTTATGTGTGTTACTTTTCATGTGCAACATAGTTGCTAAGTTTACATTAGTTCAAATAACATTTATCATGTCATTGTTAAAGTACTTTTAGCTCAGCTTGTAATGCTTTTACATAACGTTGATCAAGATTGTGTTGGCTTCATGTAACCTCAATTTTTTTTGTTATCACTTACCTACTTGAGGACGAGTAGGAGCTAAGCTTGGGGTATATATATTTTTGCTCCATGCTTGTTTTCTACCCAATACCTTTTGTTTTCCATATTTTTTCTATCGCTTTCCAGATGTTTTCATTGACTAACCTATTAACAAGATGCCCCAAGACATTTGTTGTTTACTGCTGTTTTTCTATTTCAGAAAAGTTCTTAAAGAAATATTCTCGGAAAGGGCTAAAAATCCACGAAGATCATTTTTTACATGGAACAAAGACGGATTTATTTTCCACGAAATATAAAGAGAGGCGCCATCACCTCGAAAGTCCAATCTAGGGCTTCTGCAGCCCTATTTCGGCACCCCGCCGGAGAGGGGAATCGTCATCGGAGGCCTGCACATCGCCATGATCACCTACGGACATATGCGTGAGTAGATCATCTCGGGACTAAGGGTCCATAGCAGTAGCTAGATGGTTATTTTGTCCCCTATGCCTCCATGTTTAGAGTCTCTTGAGCTGCCTCACATGATCGAGACCACTGTTATGTAATTGTGCATGTTGTGTTTGCTGGGATCTGATGAACCATGGGATTATGATTATTTTTTTCATGTCAACTGAGATGCTTAACTTATATTTGTAGTGAGTTTTAATCTTGTCTTGAAATGCTCTTCGATGTTTATGATTACCTTGGCCATGTAGTTTTTTTCACCTCCAAGAGAGGGTTTATATGCTAGATAGTGGGTTCATGGCTCCTTTACATCTGTGCTCGAGTGACAGATGTGTGACGGTTGGGGGATGTGTTGTTACCACTAGGGAGAAAACAATAGTGATCTTGTCTACGGACAAGGACCACTTCTTATATTACGTATTGTTCTTAATGCATTTATTTGTTTCGCACAAAGCAATCACTTCGTTGCTGCAACTTAATAGTAGAGAGATTTTATGGATAGCTTTCTTGGGGTGGAATTTTAGATATGGATACATGTTGGATAGCGGTCCATATGTCTTGACGTAATGGGTTCTGCTGCGGTACACCCCCTCCCCTAAACTTAATCATCACAATGGTTAAGATTAGTCCATACCCTTTTGTAACTAAAGGCACAATGATCATTAACGAAATATTAAATCATCATTACTGAATAATTATGGCTCTATTCTGCAGAAACCCCTAGAACACAACTGAATATGTATATATCAGTACGCGTACACATCCGTAGACATCTGAAAGCCGTATAGGAATACATGGGCGACACTCTAAAATCAACCTCGTGCTTGGGACACTGTGACGACGAGCTCATCTGTGGTATTCATGTTCTCCCTATCAATGCTAGAATCCTCATCATGCCTCGTCGCCTCGACAGCGCTGGAAGAATGATGGCCTCGCCGGATAGCTTCTAGAGGAAGGCGATAATCTCTTCCTCCCAGGAGGCGGTGCTGACGCGGTCCTGCGCGTGAACTTCTCGGCCTCGTGCCAGGGCAACACCTTGTCATCGCACCACTTGCTCTCGCTTCCGTGGCTCCATGGCCTCGAGGAAGTAGCTATGGAGGCCATACTGGTGCTCTATGGACGCCATAAGCTCCTACTGCTGGACCTCGCACCGGCTGCTTAAAGAAAGACATGGACACTATAAGTTGTTGTTGTGTCTTTCCCGCCAACATCTCCGATGTGTGTTGGCCAGAGGTTGTTGTATAGGCAATTAGGAATATGTGGATAATATTGGAATGGGTTTGGATAACCTAGATCTAATGTATTTAACATGAGATTAGGGACTGATTAATGACAGAAGGGACCGTATTACCCTTTTAAGTTTGGGGAGGGGGTGTACCGAAGCACTCCCCTGACGTAATGCCTACAATGTTAGAACTCGTGAACTATATCTCGTCATAATAGTATTGTTATACGTTCATGATTTGTCAATTGTCCAACTGTAATTTTTCACCCAGCATGTTTGTTTTCTTTGGAGAGACACCAGTAGTGAACCTATGCCCCTGGTCCTATTTTCCTCATAATTACAACCTTCTTTCAAGCACTTTCACCATTATTTCCTTACTGTTACTTTTTTACTTTTATTACTTTTCAATACTTTATACGTTTAATTCTCTAGTTTTCAGCAAAACGGGAAGATTGACAACCTTCTCGAAAGTTGGGGACAAGAGAGAGTTTGTGTTTTGTGTGCAGGTCCACGCTTGTTGACGCGCAATACAAAAATCAACCTTCTTCAAGACTACAAAGTCCTACTGGTTCGATAAACCTTGGTTCCTTAATTAGGGGAATTTTACGCTGGACTACATCATACCTTCCTCTTGGGGTTTCCCAACGAGCGTGTCATCACGTCTGCATCAAGAACCAAATGATTTTTCGCTTAGAATAGCGGAGGTTTTCACTGATCTATTGCTCTATGGGTTCCTGATCTGAATATAGGGATTACAATATGTTCCTATGTACTAATATTCCTTCAAAATGTTGGAAAATAAAATAAATCACCTGCGTTGGATGTTTCAGTTCTTATCAAGAACACTTGATCAATTTAGTGAAGCCCAAGACAAAATCCAACACTGACATTATTTCAGGTACTTATATAATTATATTTGGCCACTAGATAGGTTATACCAGTCTTTGGAGTTCACTAAAATCTTAGAGATGAGATAGAACATAGTGGAGCTTCCAGATAGTATATTTGTTCTCTCCTAAATGGTTACCAAATACAGGTGGTTTTAGATGTGAACTCATGTCGTCTACATGAACTCATGTTAAGTGCTAGGTACAATCCTGAAAATAGATTAAAACAAAACATAGTATCACAAAGATAAAACAAAACTATCAAAAATTAACTTGTGATTTCTGGAAAAAAAATATTGACGACAATCTGGACATGTACTCTAAGATACCAAATGAGCAAGATGAAGAACAACTATGATATACTATGTCAAAAATTAACTAAACCATGAAGAACTATTACCATGTACATGGAAGTCGTTGAAATTATGCTCAGTTGTTTGTCCTCCATTGAAAAACAACAAACATACATAGTGATAATATGTTGCAAAAGATTAGTAACAACTCTATATAATATAGCTAACCAAAAAATCCTTTAAACTAAAAAATATCAAGTGAAATCTCCAGATATTAACATGTAAGCAACATAACTCTCCTATTCAGATCCACCTAAATCTTTCATTTTATCTTCTCAATCTTTTCGAGTAAAAGGAATAAACTAACATGATATAGAAATACTGGATAGGAGGGAATTGGCCTAAGTGTGGATTCAATTCAAGGCAACAGATTTGCTGAAAAGCAAATAATAAAATACGTCCAACCGAAATCATCGATGTCCAACCCAAATCCTTCGGCTCAAGATAGCAGCAATGCACAAACTGGTGCAGCAGCATACATCAGCTTGTGTCGTGGACATCAAACCCCATTGAACTGCCAAGCATTTTTTTAAACAGGAACAATTATCGTAAAAACATACGTATTCGGATTTTAGCTCAGCCATATGTATGCATCTGATTAATCAATTAGTTAGGTCCAGCATCATGCTGCTCAAGAGGACCGATCAGTTGTATCTGTCAGTAATACAACTAGTCTAACATCTTGACCTGCCTCAACTACCTACATGTCAATATTGACTGGGTACTTGTATAGTATATTGTTTCTCTTTGACACACGTATCACTACATGTCTACATATATTAGCACATGAAGATCATATTTATACAATATATTTGCAATTCTATGTACAAGGTTTGTGAAAGCTCGAAGAAGTGCACTAAAAAAAGAAATATGGAACTCACCGGAGAAAACCATCATTTTTAATTCTGGAAAAACTATAATGCACAACATTTCCCTTTGTAATGTTACATACTGAAATAGTAACAAACTCTAAAGACACGCCATATTTAGGATGCCACCTCCAAAAACCTTACATGAATTAAGACCAGAGAATCTTCATGAGAAAATGAAATTATTACCTTCACTTAGAAATTGTAGAAAACCAACAAGAATGATTGTTCTTGCGGTACAACCATCTTTCATTGTTATTTTTTCTCTCTGCACGTAATTTGACTCTAATCTCAATAGTCAATAGATAAGATATGTTAATTAGAACAGACATCACTCAAGCTTGCCAGATTTTGCTGCAAACTGACCAGGATATTGAAAATCTTCGGGGATAGGGAGACTTACCAGAGGAAGCATGATAATTCATGAGGTGGTGCACGTGCACGAATCCAATGCATGGGAGGAGAAAGAGGCAGTTGCATCCTAACGTGCTAGACGGCGTGTACATCCACAACGGTTAAGGCCCGCTCCATGCACTGCCAACACCCCTCTAATAATAAAGATGTTAGATATTTACATATATTGATCCTAGATTTTTTTTTGAATTTTGGGTTTTATAAATCAGAGAACATCAGTTTGATTACAATCAAGCAAAGCCGGTCTCGACACGCAGGTCGGGACCGCACCTTGTAAAACACCACCACTCAACTCTCTACGCCCTAGCTGACAAAGATCATGAGCCACCGAATTACAGGATCTGTGGATCTTTTTTATTAGCACCTGACGGTCAGGCGGTTTTTTCCTTCTGAATTCCTGTGCAACCGTGTTGATCTCGGACCTGTCGATGTTCCTCTCAGTGAAGACCTCCAGAACACGTGCACAATTCGTATCAATGATTATATTCAGGTTGGGTGTTGCCAGGGACAACATCAGACCCTGAAGGCAAGGAATTGCCTCACCCATCTCCGCAGAGCTACACGGGGAATAAAATCTCAGGAAGAAACAATGGTGTTGCCATTGTGATCTCTCACGACAGCACCCCAGGAGCCCAAATTGCCATCCGCCACATAGCTAGCATTCACGTTGCACTTGATCCAGCCTTGATTTGGCTTTGTCCATGCTACGGTTCTTGCACTTATAGTCTCCTCCGCCTGATAATGACTGGGAGGATGAGTTTGGACACCTTCTTTTCCTTTCCTGCTAACCTTTATATTCCCCTTAGCAATTCCTTGCAATGATTGTAAATAATTTTGTAAGAATATCAAAGAATTATCAAGGGAGGCATCACCTTTGTCAAAGATGGTATTATTTCGATGGTGCCAAGCTCTCCACCAAATAAGCATCATCTTAGTCTTCATATCCTAGTTCAGGCTATTTAGAAGTACAAGAACCCAGTCCTGTCCAGTATATCTCGGAGTGCTTTCATGGGGTAAATCCCAAATTTTTGCAAGACCCTGTCTTAAAGCCATAGCTTTTGAACATTCCATTGTTGCATGGTGACAAGACTCCTCCTTCATCCCACAAATGGAGCATAGCGGTGACACATTTGGGATTCATTTAGATCTGTTTGATTGAACAGCTAGGCTGTCGGTAGCTAGTTCCCAAGTGAAGATTTTTACCTTTGGCGGTGCTTTTGACTTCCAAATTGTATTCCAAAGTTTCCTTTCGCCATTTATGCTATTACTGGTGCCAGGTGGAAGATCATTTCGGAGATCCAGTGCTAAGTTATAGGCACTATGGACAGTAAACAAACCATGTTTCTCAGGCGTCCAAGAAAGTCTTCCATATGAAAACCTGGAAGTCTAATATTGAGGATTTCTTCAGCATCATAATGAGTGAAAACTTGCCGAATTAAGCCTTCCTTCCAAGTGTGGTCATCTTGATTAATCAGCTGGTCCACTCGACGAAGCCTTGAGTTGTTTATATTAGTGTTCACTTTCAGGTTGCCCCTAGGGGTCTAGTTGTCTCTCCAAATTATGATCTTTTTGCCATTGCCAGTCCTCCACACAATCCCCTTTTTAAGCAGGCCAAGCCCATGCATAATTCCTTGCCAGCATGGGGAAGGGTTTTGGATGAAGGCGGTATCCGTAAGCTTCCTCTTTGGGAAGTATTTTGCCTTTAGCAGCCTGGCACAAAGACTGTCAGGAAAGGCGATAAGCCACCAAGCCTGCTTAGTAAGAAGGGCTTGGTTAAAGAGACTAAGGTATCTGAACCCCATGCCTCCCTGGTTTTTCCTTCTTGTTAATTTGTCCCAACTCAGCCAATGAATCTTCATTCTTTCCTTTTCATCTCCCCACCGGAAATCTCTTGTTAGCTTCACCAGATCCTCGCAAAATCCAGCCGAGAATTTAAACACGCTCATTGGGTAGGTTGAAATGGCTTGAATCACTGACTTTATGAGAACGTCCTTTGCACCGCTTGATTAATATTTTTCAGCATAGTTTGTAAAACGTTTCTTAATTTTCTCCTTTACAGGCTGAAATTTGCCATTTTCATACGACCCTCTGGAATAGGCAGACCCAAATACTTCTCGTCAAAGCCAACGTTTTGAATATCCAAAATAGAAGCAACTTCTTCCCCTTCTTGGACGGAGCATTTGTTTCCCAAGAGGAGTGAGCATTTGCCAGGACTAAGGAGTTGTCCTGTAGCTTCTTCATATTTGTTAAGCGCCCCTTTAACCTTGTTTGCTTGGTCAACATTTGCTTCAAAGAACAATAAACTGTCATCAGCAAAGAGCAAGTGAGAAATACCAGGACTTCGTCTACGGACTTTGAGCTCTTGAATCTGTCCATTATAAATTTCTTTTTGTAGCAACCTAGAAAGGCCATCTGCTACAAACAGAAACAAATAAGGGCATAGGGGATCCCCTTGTCGAAGGCCCCGAGTAGGGAAAAATTCTCAAGGATTTGACCATTCAGGCGAACTGAGTATTTGACTGATCTAACACACACCATGATCCAGTCAATCCATCTTTTTATAAAACCCAGTTTTTTCAGAATTCCCTCAAGATAGTTCCAATCAAATCTGTCATATGCTTTTGACAAGTCAAGCTTATAAGTACCAAATTTGCCTTATTTGTTCTTGCTATTCTGCAGAGCATGGATGCATTCGAAGGAAATAAGGGCATAGTCTGTAATCAATCTTCCAGGAATAAAGGTACTATGGCTCAGTGCCATTATATCTTGGAGGAGACGCCTCAGACGATTCACCAAGCATTTCGAGATCACTTTATAAATCACATTGTAGAGACTAATAGGTCTGAAGTCTCTTAGGAAGACTGGGTTCTTCTTCTTAGGGATTAAAACAATGATAGTATCATTTATACCATCTGGCATTACACCAGTTTGAAAGAACACTTTAATTGCCGAGGTGATATCATCTTTAAAAACCCCCCCAATGGCGCTGAAAGAACCGAGCAGGGAAGCCGTCTCTACCAAGAGCTTCCAGAGGGCCAATCTGGAACAGAGCGTTCCCAATTTCCTCGTCAGAAAACTCAGCACACAGACCAACATTCATATCTTCTGTAATTTTCGGTTGCACTATCTCCAGTATTGTATGAGGCCGGACCTCAGCATCAGCAGTGAAGAGGTTCTTGAAAAAATTAGTTGTAATGGCTTCCATCTCTTCTTTGTTATCTGTCATCGAACCATCAGCACGCTGCATGCAATCAATTTTGTTTTTCTTGCTTCTCCAGGTTGCTTTCTGATGGAAAAACTTAGTGTTTCGTTCACCCTCTTTTAACCAGTTCACACGAGAGCGTTGGCGCCAGTATGTCTCTTCTCTTTCCAGTAAGTTGTCCAACTCCTTTTCCACTTCAAATTTTTCATGTTGGTCTTCGGTAGAGTTCTGTATGTTCAGGTTTCTAAGCCTTTTCCTCAGCTTTTCGATGCGAGCAGGGACAAAACCCACCGTGTCCTTACTCCAAGCTTGAAGGCTATCCATAACCCCAGTGAGATTCGCGACAACATTTCCAAGGTCTCTGGGGCGGTTGTGGCATTCCCACGCCGTTTTAACCTGATCAGCTAGAGACTGTTCTTGTTCCCAGCTAGCTTCGTATCTTCTCATAGGGTGTCTCGGTTTCATAGCACATTTATGATCAAGTTTGAGCAAGATAGGACAATGGTCCGAGCGAGAAGAGGTTAAGTTGGTCACCCTATGGTTTCGAAAAATGTCCATCCACGCAGGGCAGGCCACCACTCGATCCACTCGTGAGATTGACAAATTTAATTCGAAATGATCAAACATAAGCATAAGTGTAACGTATATCTTGTCTGTGTAATAGAATTTAAATTCAGACGTGCTTTCGGTTTATTCTCTAATGCTCTGTTTGGATGCAGGAAAAACTGCTTGGAATTGAATTGGCCTGTTAATTCCAAATCCAAGATGGAAAGGAATTGAGCTGCAATTCTAATTCTGTTGTATGGTTGTGCATGGATGTACTGATGGAATCAAATGGTAAAGGAATTAGTAACCACTATCACTGATATTTCAAAGCAAATACAACTGCACATATGAAAGTATAACCATATAAAAGTATCGCCATATAAAAAGGCCATACAACTGCACATTTGAAAGTTTTTAGCAAAATGCTACATCTATTAGTGATATGGTATCACCTAAAAAAGTGTTTAGTAATGCTCAATTCTTTCAGTACTGTTAATGCTCTTTTTTTTCCAGGTCGCAATCTTGTCGTTGAGGAGGCCTGGGAGGAGGAAGACATGAATAGGATGTTCTATGAGGGGATGGCTGGGTATCATCGCACATACAAGGAGAAAGACACGAAGAAGAGGTTCCCGGAGTGGATGACCGAGTATGGTCGAATATACGAGGGTCAAGGACTACGCCAGGAGAGTTGATAAGCTTAATGCATTTCCGAATGGCACGGGAGCCAAAACAAACCACTTTCGACCGCTCCAAGGAAGAGTTGGGTTCCATCGCTAGACCACCGTGATCGACATCATTGGTGATGGCGAAGAACTGGCTCTTATGCCTAATAATAAGAATAAAAGGGGACTCTCATGTTTTCTTCGGCCGGTTTTGTACCTTCTTTTTTTCATTTTGGCCTAGGCCTCTCATGTTTTCTCCTACTATATCAATATAAAAGGCAAAGCTTTTGCCTTTGTTTCAAAAAAAATAAAAAAATAAAGGGGGACTTGTTGCAGTTTAGCAATTATATATTTGCTCTGATTAGGGCTAGTTATATGGCATAACTTTATTTCTGCGTTCTATGTTTATCTGTTTGAACTCAGGGTGTATGAGCTTTATTAATTCAAATTCTCGAGACCTCGAACTCTTGTCATTGATCACCTGCAATAAAATGGTAAATGAAAGAAGACATCAGATTATTAGGTTCCTCTCTATGTTAATACCCAGTTTGTGATTTATACAATTTTAAACTCCTCTCTAACCAGGTATGTCAGCAGTAGTCATAATATGATATATTTGATGTTTCCAAAATGAACAGCATAACTATTTCTCAGGGGTAACATAAGCATACGGTTTATATGTACAGAAGTTCCTGTCAATAACCAAATATCAGACCACTAAAGTCTCCGCGTCCAAGCAGATTATGTTACAGCAAGGAAAACCAAACAGAAGCAAACTTCCAGCAAAAATTGCATATACCACACCAAGCGCTGCAGTTCCATAATAAGCCGATTTATCTACAAGTAACTTATACTCCGCATACTTCTTTTTTCATATGCGCAGCGAGCTCATGCGGAGCTCTCCACTTGCATGGACCTCCTTGACCCTCTTATCGTATTCATCCTCCTCTTCCTCCTCTTCCTCCTCTTCCTTCTCTTCTGGTCTGTCTTCCTCTTGCTTGTCTTCCTCGTCGTCCGAACACTCGTCTCCCCAGCCATAGCTTGGCCTGGATGACTTTGGCATAGTCCTTGCCTCTTGCACAATCTTCATGATCTCTTCTGAAGTCTGCTCCGAGAAAGATGGAACGGTGTTATCCCTCCTGTAGTACATAGCTTGCGCCGTCTCCGTGAGCTCCCTTGGCAGGTTCCTCAAGAACCATGGATGGCTCTTTATCTCCTTCATTGTGATTCTCTGGGAAAACATTCAAATTACCACGTCAACACCATGTCACATGATACAAAACGTGATGACATCCTAAAAGGAATAGGTGAAGGACACAGGCTGAGGGACTTACCCTCGAGGGATTGTGATGAAAGATACGCGCCATAAGCTGTTTGCATTCCACGGATATGTGAACATGGTCTGGTATAGTATATTGCACAGCCATTATTTTCTGCAGATGAAGAGTGACCGTGATGAGCTATGTGAGGCGCAAAAGGAAAACCCGCAGCATAAATACGATACATCTATGAAGACTTAAGTCTGACTTGACACCTGAATGGTCTTGCGTATATTCTTGGGGTCATTCTCGTCTTCAAATGGGTAGGCTCCCACAAGCATGACATAGAGAGTCACCCCACAGGACCATACATCTGCAAGCTGCATTAACAAGATCCATTCTGCTGATGAGTACGGCTGAATAAAATAATCTCATATCACAAGATATTAACTAATAACCATTAGGACGAAGTACAAAAGTTCAGGGCTAAGATCTGATAGTCTGTTATCTGACAATATGGTTGACAACTTGACATGGATTACTGTCATTTATGCTAATACCACGTAGTTATGATATTAGGATGCTAAAGATTAAGTAATCATACAGGACATTTTGTTGACTCTCGGGTGCCAAGACAAAGCATCCTAACGGGACTTGTACTCGACACGATCACTTTCATCTAGTGCAGTCCTGTTCTGCTATTGCATTAGACAGTTAACCTAAATGCAGGTTTCTTGCATTGCTAAATAACTACTTTGAAGCAAATTTGAGGCATAATCAGCATAGCTCGTCTAACATAAGGAAAACCATAAGCATAGTACATTCAGCAAGTTAAGTAGTAGTGCGAAGGGGGCAAACAGAGCCAGGGCAAGATGCCCCATGGCTGTTGGGGCAGTTACTATGGTACGATAATATAAACTGTTATGTACTCATGGTCCAACAATGGTCTCGCGATTCCTAAAAAGAAGCTTTGAAATGTACAAAAAAACATGTTGATTCAAGTAAAATCAATAAATTTTGTGATACCAAATTTAGAAGCTAATTTTGGCTTGCTCATGATGGTTCTTAAGGGTCCTAATATTTTAAGCATTTGTTTTTGGTGGGAGACTATTTTAGGCTAGTTGAGGGTCAAGGTTTTCAAGTTCACCTAGAACTAGGAGTGGCTTAGTAAATACTCCCTCCGTACCAAATTAAGTGAAGCGGAGGGAGAGGTAAGCTATTACAAATTTGTATACAAATGGCGGCAACTAAATTGGAACAGAGATAGTAGTAAAATAACATCAGATTTCACTCTGAAACTTCAAAGGTATGCTAGTTACCGCATAGATTGCAAGGAGACAAGGATGATTGCTCTGATCAGCAAAACCAACTTGAACATAAAAATCCTAGTAGCCCTAGTAGTCATGGCTAATGTATAAAACAAAGGAACTGAACTGACCATGTACGTTAATTACAAATGTGATTTTGCGTTCGTATGATGGGGGCATAGAGCAACTCTTGTTTTCATGTGGATGGACCCGCTCCTACAGTTGCTGGGTCAATCAGGGAAGCACCAATATGACAAAAATAAGTGAAACAAACATGGCAATACTATAACTCGCTCTCCATTCTCGTGAAAGCTATGGAATATAGCCCACCATTTGCATCATATTCGCCAATATGATGGATCATTTTACTAGGCCGCGACATTGATTTCCTACAATGTGGAAAGGAACTAGACGTTCTTGCATAGTAGTTGGACTGATAGTACTCCCTCCGTCCCGAATTAGTTGACGTGGATTTGTCAAAAATATGGATGTATCTATACACTAAAATACATCTAGATACATCCATATTTTGACAAATCTGTGCAACTAATTCCGGACGGAGGGAGTAATTGGTAGTGGTTCTACTGCTCTAAAATGTAGATTTTGTAGAATACAGTGGCAAACTGCAAGCCATGAATGTAGGCTGCAGAAAAATTCACCACTAATAGGGATTTTAAGGGACATAAGTACTACCCGAAATCCTATGATTCCTATCTATGAATGACAAAGTGATTAAAACAAGAAGCAAGAATCCAAAAATTCCATTGACAGCTAAAAGGTGAGCCATCTCGTAGGAACATGGAGAATCTGTAGGATAAGAACCTATTTTGTGGATGGATGGTTTGCGTTCACCAAATAATCGACTCCACTTTTCCAACGTCAACATCCTGTGTTGTAGATCTTACCTCGACAAACCAAACAGAAGATGTTCCCGCACCTCATGCTGACAATGACTCCTCAACAACAGATGTATTCATCAAGAGAATTTCAGATCATCTGCTGGTCCAATGTTTGTGGTATTTTAAAATAAAATTAATGAATTATCCTACAATTTAATGAATAAAACTAAAGATGGAAGTTTTCCTTAAGGTCCTTCCCCTGCTTATCTAAACTTTTGGACAGGACTCCTTTAGCCTTGGAGTGCCCGGTCATTCAAGCTAACTTTTGATTAAATTGAGATGCCAAGCATATGTAACGTCACAATCATGGACACAGGTGCATCCACTAAGTGGTTGAGAAGTTTAACTAGTGTCAAGACAGAGACTATTATATCCACCTGGAAAGGCTTGGTGAATCAATAATAATATGCTCAAATACTCCCAGCTTTTAACGATATCATGAGCTAAACTTGCATAGTATATTTCACATTTGGAAACAAGAACATAAAGAGAATCTGCACATACAATGACTAGAAAAGAGGTTTTCTTCCAGTGATCTAACCGATCATCTGCAAAGTGCTAGTAGACACAGGATGCAATAAATGTCATAATAGATTTTTTTTTCAAACTCACCTTCCCATCATATTCGCGGCGAGATAGCACCTCCGGTGCAATATATGCTGGCGTCCCGACTGCTGATTTGGGCCTTGAATGCAATAATGACGACTGATCCAGAAATGTCAAAAACAGTTTTCGTGAGAATTTACAGATGTCAAGTGAAGGTTAAGTACGAGGGTTTGGCGACAACCTTGGAGTAGCCAAAATCACATATTTTGAGCCGAGGAGCTGAGCTGCCATCCAAGAGAACATTCTCCAGCTTCAAATCTCTATGGCATATTTGCTGGTATATGACAAGATTGTTGCAATAATTAAGTTATTAGAAATACAGTACACCAGAGCTGCGTTCATTCATAACAGAGCAGAAGGTTTACACTGAAGCCAGCAATCCCATAAAAAAAACATGAAACACTGGACACACTAGTCATTTGTGCTCCAGGAAATCTGCTTGCTATTTTGAATGTAGATTAACATAAGAATAATACTGCTTGCGTGTTTCGTACCATGTGATGGCAGTAGCTCACACCACAAATCAACTGCTGAAAGAAATACCTGGCCTGCATGAAGCAAAAAACCATTAAGTATTGATCTTCCCCCCAAAGAGATAACATTAGAAGACAGAAGAATAAATCACCAGACCTCGTCCTCACTGAACCGCCCACGATCACAGATGCGCTCAAACAGCTCCCCGCCTGCTGCGAACTCCATGACAATCATAAGATTTGTTGGCGTCAGTACCACCTGCAGAATTTTCCCACTAGAACAATCAAAACCATGTGTGTGCGCGCGCGCTTTAACAGGGAACTAGTAAAGCTAGCAGCACAATTCGATTCCAGAGAGTATTGCTATTACAAGAGCAAACAGAACTAGTATGCCTCTACGGGAACTAGTAAAGCTAACAGCACAATTCGATTCCAGAGAGTATTGCTATTACAGTGCAAACAGAACTAGTACGCCTCTATGTAACATTCAAGTAAATACTGTACTTGCCACAGAGAACTAATCAGAATCCATGCCCAGATCACACGGGTAGGAAGGGGAATGGTCTAGACGAATTAAGGAAAGGTGAGTATCAAAAATTAGGTGGCTGTCAAAAGATGATTCCTCAGTATATGCAGTTAAGGGAATTTTATTTTACGAAAAAAAAAACTCCATCCGCACCATCTCTGCACCGTCAAACTGTTCAAAATAAATAGCAGAGTAAATTGGCCCATGTGGAGGACGAACTAACCTCCTTGAAGCGAATGATGTTGGGGTGGCGCAGCGAGCGGTGGTTGATGATCTCCCTGTACACATTCTCGTCAATCTGCAGGCGGGCACAGATCCCCAAAGCGGGCAGTTAATCCACCATCTCCCACCGAACAAGCCATCCCAAGTTTTATATTCATAAAAAAAAAGCGGAGAAGGCAACAAAAACAGAAGCGAACAAACGAACCCTGTGGCCGCGCTCGATGCACTTGACGGCGACGAGCTCGCGGGTCTCGCGGTTGCGCATGAGGCGCGCCACCCCGAAGTTGCCGGACCCGATGTCCCGCACCGTCTCGTACTTGTCCATCCCTCCTACTCCGCCTCCAGCCGGGCCCCGCGCGTCGCCGGCTTCCCGCGCGCGTAGGGTCTCCGTGGAGGCCGCGGAGGGAGGTCCCCGAGTAGTCTCCGGCGGCGGCGGCGGCGGCGGGAGAGCGGGAGGAGGCGCGGTGCGGTGGGGGGAGGCTAGTGCGTGCGCTCGTCGGTCGGTACTGGGTAGGTTGGTTCGGGTGCCGTGCGTCGCGTCGATGGCAGGCGCGTGTGGGGGCGGTGCGTGGGCGTGTGGCGCGGGCGGGGTTATATAGTTGGGGGAGGATCGCGGCCAGCGTGGGTCGGGGGAGCCAGGCGGAAGGAAGGAAGGAAGGCAGGGGACGAGAGGGGATGTCCGGTGGGCCACGCCGCGCCCGCTGTCCGCGTCACGCACCGTGGCGAGCGGGGCCCAGCTGGCTGGCTGGCTGGCCTCGATTCGCCGCTGGATTCGATGTCTCTAAGTTGGTTTTGGTGGCGATTATTAAGGAAAAAAGAAATAGCAGGCGAAATATCCTCCTGGGAAAAAAGAGGAAAATATCCATTTGGTATCCATGTACTCCTGCCTGTTTCAATCAGACGAATGATCCCACTAGGTAACATTAAATGTTTTCCGCATCAGATCACAACGTGTCACATCGTCTTTACATCTTTGTTTATTCGGGCTGCCCCTACTCTAAAACAACCGTACTTCTGTACTGGACGGTATCGTTTCACCGTAAAAGGCTTTACACCCCGTTTTATAAATAAAGCCAACACCAATCCAGTTTAAACATACCATACAAGTTACAAGAAAGGGAGAGAAGAACGAGATAACACGCTGGGGCAACAGCACAAGTAAGCCCAAAGAGTACCAAATCTAGCAACTAGGAGAGGAAGGAAACGAAACGACGGCGGAGAAACGCGCGGGGTGGAAGGGTCCCACCCCACCACTGGGCTCAACTCGAGGACGGGGGAGAAGAAGAGATGCGTCGCGCCACCAGCACCAAACGATCTAGCATGTCGTCCAGCTGAGCCATGTCCCGCTGTCTACACAAAGGGTGCCACTGCTGCAGAAAGGAGAGGCATTTTAACATCGAGTCAGAAGCGCGTCTAAGAAAAATCCGTTCAATGACCATCTTATTCCAAGTCATCCCAGCAAAGATAACCCAGAAGAGGTGACGCCTCCTCCCGGTCCCCCTCGCCTGAGTTCCAAGAATTCGCCAAATTCCAGGGCCCGCCAGTCAGGTCCTAGAGCTTCATAGACGAAGTTACACAGGAACCGAGCCGCGGAGCATGTGAACAAGATATGGGTTTCCGTCTCCAGAATCCCACATAGCGGGCACATGCCATTCCCCGGCCCCTGACGTTTCCTAACCTCCACTCCCGAGGGAAGGCGGTCACGCAAAAGTTGCCATACAAAAATCTTTATTTTCAACGGTAAAGGGGACCTTCCACGGTTTGGCGGTTCACGCTTGCCCCACACCGTGGAACAAGCTGCGGTACGCCGACTTAACCGAGAAGGAGCCTGGCGGCGCTAGGCTCCAGGTAACTCGGTCCGGAGCTCCGTCTAAAGAGCCCGGCAAAGTTGCAATGAGCTCGGCCCAAGCAGCTGCCTCAACCGGACCAAATGTCCTTCGGAACGAGATGTTCCAAATACCATTTGGTGCGGCGTCCGCAACTAAAAGGGTCGGTTCCGAGCAAATAGCAAAGAGAGTAGGGTAAACCAACTAGAGCGATCTATCTCCAAGCCAAACATCTTCCCAAAAGAGGGTACTCCTGCCATCCCCCACAAGGAAGTGCGCGCCCCTCCGGATTTCCCGCTTAATTGACTGTATGGACCTCCAAAACTGGGAGCCCTCCCGATCCGTGCAAGACATCAGAGGGCAGCCTCGAAGGTACTAAGCTTTGATAAGCTGGAGCCATAGCCCTCCGTCGTCTTGCAAAATACGCCTAGTCCCATTTAAGCATGAGAGCGGTGTTCATTTTCCTGGGACGCAAGGAGTCCTATGCCCCCAAAATCCTTGGGGGCGCATACATGTTCCCACTTGACCATATGGTATTTCTGCTGGCCATTAGAGGCTGACCAGAAAAACTGTGACACCTCCTTATCAAAGGCCTTATGGACCCCTTCCGGGAGTACGTAGAGGCCCATCATATACATAGGCAGACTGGAGAGACAGGCGTCAATGAGTATGGATTTGCTCCCCTTAGAGGTGAACCTACCACACCACGATTCCGCCTTTCTCCTAACCCACACTATGAGGGGTTCTAGATCCCTTATAAGGATCCACGAGTCCCCAAGTGGTACACCCAGGTACTCAACCGGAACAGAGGACAGTTTGCAGTTGAAGTTATCTGCAATCTGTCGCTTCTCGTCTGGATGGTAATCCAGCACCACCACTTCGCTCTTATCAAAGTTAATCCTGAGGCCCGACATAGCCTTAAAACATAGGAGGAGGAATTTCAGATTACGGATATCCCGCTCCGAACCCTCGACCATAACCATAGTGTCATCCGCATACTAGAGGTGGGTCACTCCCCCTCCAGGGATAAGGTGGCCATCCACCCCACGGATATGGCCGGCCTCCTTAGCCAACTCTAGGATCGTCGAAAGGGATTCGACCGCCATGTTAAACAAGATGGGGGAAATCGGATTCCCCTGTCTAACCCCGCAAGAGGACCTAAAGAACGATCCAATTTCCCCGTTTATATTAATCGATGTGCTACCGGAGGTCACAATTTGTATAATCCAACAGATTACCCGGTTATCAAACCCCCTTCATTCGAGGACTTGTCGCAAGAACGTCCAGTCCAACCGATCATATGCCTTCTGGAAGTCCAGCTTCAGGAAGACACCCTTAAGGTGTCGGTCCTTCACTTCATGAACTATTTCATGAAGCGCTAGGATCCCATCATGGATATGTCGGCCCTTGGTAAAAGCGAACTGTTGGGGGTGAGTTAAGCGTTGGACCACCGGTGCCAGCCTAAGCGCCATAACCTTGGCGAAAATGCGCTGAAGAACATTAATCACTGTGATCGGTCTAAACTGTCGGATAACCGAGGCCCCAGGGCAACTTGGGGATCAAAGTTATAACCCCAAAGTTCAGGCGAGACATTACCAATGTTCCAATATAGAACTCTTGGAACATTGCCATAATCACCGCCTGAAGATGGTCCCAAAATCTTTGAAAGAAAGAAATCGGGAGGCCATCGGGCCCAGGCGCCGAACTCGCCTTCATGTCCATAACCGCTGACTTAACTTCCTCCGGCAAACAAGGGGCCAACAGACCCGCATTCTCCTCATCCAAGACCAAGGCATGTAATCACCACAGGTCCCGAGATAAGGCGATCCCCGTCCGGGGGCCTGTCGAGAAAAGCTCCTTAAAAAAGGAGTAGATGTGGGCAGATATCTCCTGCGTGTCCTCCAGGAGGTGACCATCTGCCCACAACCAAGGGATGGAGAATTTCCTCCGCCGCCCGTTAGCAATAGCGTGGAAGTACGCAGTATTTGCGTCTCCCAACAACAACCATTTCTAGCGGCTACGCTGGTGCCAGAAGATCTCCTCCCCTTTATAAACCTTCATCAATGATGCCTCCAATGCATACCGCTGAAGCCACTCATCCGTGGACAGACCCACCGAGTCATCCACCGAGTCAAGCGTTTGAATTTGGTTGAGTAGCTCGGCTTTGTGACGTCTGAGGTCTGCCCCCACATTCGCTCCCCACCCGCGCATGAATTGGCGGATCATCTTAGCACAATGATGCCAGACGTCCACCGCATTATAAACACGTGGTGGAGAAGCAACCGCTGCATCCCATTTGAGGCCCACCGCTTCCACAAAGCCCGACTGCTCAAGCCAGAACTCCTCAAAGTGGAACCGGTTAGGCCTCGGTGCTACCCCCCCCTCTAGAGGAGAAGAGGAGGGGGTGTGATCTGATCCAACCCGAGTGAGGTCCCGCAGAGAGCAAAGGGGGAATGCAATCTCCCACTCCACTGAGACTAGAACCTGGTCCAAGGCGCTCCGAATAGGATCAACCCTATTATTGGTCTAGGTATACTGGGCCCCCACCCGCTCGATTTCATGAAGAGCCAGGTCCGCAATGAAGTCATTGAACATTCTCATCCTTGGGAGGTCTATATTGTCCGAGCTCTTGTCGTCTGGGGACCTAATTAGGTTAAAGTCCCCTGCGACGACTACCGGAATAGGGCATCTCTCCACTTTTGCCGTCAGCTCAGCCAGGAGCTCAGGGGACCTTCGATGGTCCGCGGATCCATAAACAATGATAACCTCCCACCGGAGGTTAGATCGTATATGAGTGAGCGACATGCTCATGAAAAATTCTCCGTGGTCCATGTCATCCACCTGGAAGGTGTCCTCCTTAGCACCAAGGAGGATCCCTCTAGAATGTCCCGAAGCTGGAAGCCAATGCCACACAAATTTGGAGCGGCTCAACCTCTAAAGCTCCGCAATGGAAAAGTCCTGCCTAATGGTCTCTTGCAATCCGACGATGTCCACATTTTCCTGGCGCATGTAGTCTGAGAGCTGGAGCTGGCGCCCATCCGCCTCAAACCCCCGCATGTTCCAAATAAATGTGGAGACACTCATTGGAAAACACCATCAGGGGCGGTCCCCATATGGGGGGACCACGGTGGCCCTACCACTGGTCGAGGGCCCGGACGTCACCTTCGGGGGCCGCCCCCGCCTCCTACCCACCGGGGGAGGAGCCATGGGGGGCGCCAGCTCTAAGGGCCGAAGAGAACCGTCATTACTAGCCCCAGGTGTAACCCTAGAGGGGCCAGCCGACGTCGAGGGTGACAGCCGCTCACGCTCCGCCTGGGCGCGGGGAGCCGCCAAAGAACCCTCATAAATCTCCTTAGCCCTAATAGCCTCAATCTGTTCCACTCCGCGGCCACACTCCCTGCGAAAGATCACTCCACAGTCAGCAGCTACCTGTTCAAGAATCTCAAGAGGTACCAAATCGAGCACCGAGAATCTAGACCCAGAGGAAGGGGAAGAGGGAGAGGGAATGGCTCGCGAAGATTGAGATGTACCTGTCTCGAGGAATCGAGCCCCCTGGCGACGAGAAGCCACCTCGCCTACAGTCGGCTCCACCACCTCAGTCCTTGTCCTGGCTCGCGCTATGCGAGCGCTGCGGCGAGTCGTGACCTCGGGCACAGGTGTGGCGGTGACGACCTTGCCCAGGCCACGAGCATCCGGAGCAGGAGTGGCTGGCAGCCGCACCGGGGACTCCTAGGGTGGAGTAGGAGGGGTCCTTGGTGTGCGGTGGTAGCACACAACCCCAGGGGAGCGCGGTGAATCCGGGGCAGCAACCTCCAAACTCACTCCTCCAGAATCTGCCTCCTCCGACCCAGACTGAGGGGAGGGCGGACCATGTAGGGTATCCGCCACCAGGCTCACAAGGTCTAGGGAACCCGGGCCCTCAGACAGGTTCGACCCGTACTGAGAGAGCGAGGGTCCCATAGCTAACTGCGCGACCTAACGAGAGACGTCCGCCAGGGCCAGCTTAGCTGGCGCACTCCGAGGAGGAGCGGCCAGCGCTGGTAGAGACGACAGAGGAGATGGTACCTGGAACGTAGTAGTCTGGACGGTCCCTGTCAGAGATGCAGCCCCCGGCGTGGGCGCGTCCCCCTGCCTGGGCGCCACCACCACAGAGGACGGAGCCCCGTCACCAGACGGCGGCGGAGAGTCGTCCTCCGAAGAGTCCTCCTCCTCAGAAGATTTGTCGCGCTGAGGCGCTGGTGCGTGGCGAGGGAGAGGAGACGAGTCCCGGGTCTGATCCCCCTCCGCCTCCACCTCCACAGAAAGCGCCCTGTCCACCCCATCAAAGTAGAATGGAGGAAGTGGCCCCTCAAGCTTGGATACATCCGGGACCATCACGCGCGGGTGCGCCGGACCATGCCCCGGAAGAGACGCCTCGTCCACCTCTACCAGGCGACCCACCGCCTGGGAGATCAGCTCGATGATCGGGGTGGTCTTCGCCTCCAGCGGAATCCCATGGATCCGAATCCACGCCGGGACAAGAGAGGCACGCGAAGCAGGGTCGGTGAAGGAACGCTCGATGGAGACCTTGATGTTGCATCCCCGCAGGGTAGTCGAGTCCCCCCAAGCGAGCACCGTTAGAAGGCTCAGCGATGGGAACTCCACTGCAAACTCCGACAGAGAGAGCTCCGTCACAACCCAAGGTGCGGTAGGGTCGAGCAGAAGGAACGCCGCGCGAATGGTCTCCGCGGAAACCACCACGGACGGCGATCTGGTGGGACTCGGGACGACCGTCACGACCGCCAAGAACTCCGGCGATGACAGCGTAACGCGCCCCAGGTCGATGTAGTAGAAGCCCGCGTCAACGCCGTGACCAAGGAGAGTGAGCGTCTCCCTCCTCCTTAGTATCGTTCGTTGGGCACGAACACAAAGTTCGCGAGAAGGAAAGAGAATACCGAAAGGGAGGGATAAGATTATCATCTTCCCCTACATGAACCACATGGCATGAGAGCAAACTCAACATCCCCTCAAATCATATAGTATATTTCAGTCTGGTTTTATCCACATGAATCTATTTGAACGAAAACAACACCCGTTGTCTTGGCCCTCTTTGACATCCCTTGGCAGACCATCCTTGCCGACGCATGCGGTCCCGGTAGCGTTCGGCCGTGCGCCTATCGTCGCCGGTCTCTTCAGACTTTGCCGGCGCAACCACCGTCCACCCTGTCCTCTCCGGCGTAGGGAAGTTTGACAGGACCCGTTTGCCCTCCCGCATCGACCAGGACAACTGAAAAGGGGCCGTTGTTGCCTCGACCTCACCAGCGGAGCGTGCTGCCCATCACATGTTCCGCCATTTTTTGAGCCGAAGCAACGTATAGGAGCGACCTATGTTTTCTTGCAATGGACAATTGCTTGTTCGTCACTAGTCTTTGTTTCTAAATTGCCTTGTAGATGGATGATTTAAACCACTTATTTTTCATCCATTGTAACTGCGGGGGGGCCCTCATCCACTAGTTGAATAAGGATGCCTTTTAAAATGACCAAGGATCGGTACCGGGTCATGATACGCCTTTGGGCCGGGACAGAGTAGTGGGCAATGAGCAGCTATGAAAATATTATTTTCATTCGACCAAACCAACATATCCTGAAAATGTTTTTCGCGGTGAGTTTTGAATGACAACACACGTGTTCTTGCGTATTCTTGATGGTGTGAAGGAGTACGATGATTACTTTGAGTGCAAGCATGATGTCGCGGGTAATATTGGCTTCTCTTCGTGCCAGAAATGTACTGAAGCTATCAAGATGCTTGCATATGGTGTTACAGTAGATCCGGTGGATGAGTATTTGCGCATGGGTGGATCCACTTGCATTGATTCAATACTTAGGTTTTGCAAAGCAGTGATGCAGGCGTTTGGCGAAGAGTATTTGAGAGAGCCAAATATTGCCGACACTCAACGATTACTGACGATCAACGAGTTAAGAGGCTTTCCTATGATGCTTGGCAGCAGAGATTGCATGGATTGGGCGTGAAAGAAGTGTCCCTTTGTTTGGTAGAGAAAATATAAGGGACACTTTGAAAAGTGCACAGTCATACTTGAAGACGTGGCATCTCAATATCTCTGGATTTCACCATGACATCAATGTGCTTCAGTGCTCTCCTGTATTCGATAGGTTTGTCGAGGAAAATTCTCCGGTGGTCAACTATCAGGTGAATGGTTACCCATGCACCAAGGGGTATCTTACCGATGGCATCTACCCTCCATGGTATGCATTGATGAAGACAATCCGCAATTCCGAAAGAGAGAAGAATCACATGTTTTCTCACCGACAATAGGTTGCTAGGAAGGACGTAGAGCGCGCATTTGGTGTGCTCCAATCTCGTTGGGCTATTGTTTGGCACCATGCTAGAACACGGAGTAACAAGACGATGTGGGAGGTGGTGACTAATTGTGTGATTATGCACAACATGATAGTTGAGGATGAGCGTGATGAGAGACTCTTTGGTCAAGGGTGAGAGCTTCTGGGTGAATTGGTTGCGCCAACGCGTGGACTGTCAACGTTTCAGCAACATAAGATCCGTGATCAAGCAACCCACAATTCTCTTCAGGAAGATTTAGTTGAGAATACGTGGGCATTCTTAGGAAATTATTTGCCATTTTATCTCTATTTTTATTTTATTTTGAACATTTAGTATGTATTGTAACAATTTATTACATTATTAAACTATTCGGTTTGCAAAAGGACAGAAGTAAAAAAAAACCAGATCAAATGCCTATCTAGCCCGATATGGGGTGGGCCTTTGGGATGTGTTCTGATACGTCTCAAACATATCTATAATTTTTGATTGTTGCATACTTGTTTCTTATGATTACTATATGTTTTTATGGTGTTCTTACGATGTTTTATAGTGTTTTTCTGGACTAACCTATTACCCAGTGCCTAGTGCAAGTTCTTATTTTCTGTTGTCTTTTTGTTTAAGAAAATTTGTACAGGAAATATTCGCGAAAAGTCGTGAAATTGCACGGAGGCCGGTTTTTACCCGTCACGAAGACGCAGCCCGAAGTGCAGTTGCATAGGAGGCCCCACCCCACCAGGCGATGCCTAGGCGCGGGTGGCCCCCTGCCGCACCTCCCCTTTGCCTGGTGGTGGTGCCCCCTCCTCCCTGGTGCCGCCTGTTCGCCCATATATTGCCTTCTGAGCCAAAAACCCTAGGGGACGGGAAACTTTCCACGAAACAGATACAGAGGCGTCTTCAGCTTGAAAGTCCAATCTAGGGCTTCTGTGGTCCTACTCCAGCACCATGTCGGAAGGGGATCGTCACTGAAGGCTACTGCATCACCATGCCTGCCTCCCCGGTGATGCGTGAGTAGTTCATCCTTGAACTATGGGTCCATAGCAGTAGCTACATGGTGATCTCTTCTCCTTGTGATATCAGGCCACGGTCTTGTGAGCTGCCTAATATGATTAAGATTGTTCGTATGTAATTATTATGTGTTGTGTTTGCTGGGATTCAATGAATCATGACATTATGATTAGTTTGTTCATGTCTTTTTATCTGAGCTTCACTTATATCTCGTTAGTGTTTTAATACGTTCTTGCACACTCTTCAATGTGTATGGCTACTCTGGCCAAGTTGTTGTATGCATCTACAAGAGGGGGTTCTATGCTAGGTAGTGGGTCTATGCCTTCTTGTTACCTACGTTCGATTGACAGAAATGTGCATAGAGTATGATGTGTTGTTGCCACTAAGGAAAAAAAAAACGGTGTTCTTGTTCGCGTTGAGAATTATTGCTTACATTATGTACTGACCTTAATGTAATTGTCTATTACTTGCAATTTAAAACCTGAGAGATTTGCTCGATAGCTTTCTTGAGATGGACTATTAGATATAAATGCATGTTGGATAGTGGTATTATATGTCTTGACGTAATGCCTACATGATTAGAACCCATAAGCTATATATTTTCATAATAGTATTGTTATGCCTTCATGATTTGTCAATTTTCTAACTGTAACTTGTTTATCCAACATGTGTATTTTTTTTATGGAGAGACACCACTAGTAAAACTATGGCCCCCGGTCCATTCTTTTACATCGATTACAACCTCGTTTACTTACTTTTCATCATCACTTACTCGTTGTTCCGTTTTACTTTTCATCTCAAAACACACCATACGTTTAATACCTTCGTTTACATCAACACATGAAGCTTGACAATCTTTCTGGAAGTTGGGAACAAGTTGAATTTGTATTTGTGTGCAGCTCCACGCTCGTTGACGCACCAGATAACAAGCAACTTGGTTAAAAGATTTTGAAATCTTACTATATTGATAAACTTGATTCCTTAACCGGGAGAAACTATCGTGGTCCTACATCATGCCTTCCACTTGGGGTTTAACCAACTTCACGAGACACCATCATGTTCCTCCTATTGTCTAGACCTTTTTCACTCCGTGGACCACTCCAAACAGATCAAAATCGGTCAGATTTGGGATGGGGGAGGGTGTTTGGTTTGCTGTGAGGAGCAACAACTGATGACATCTGATCATTTTATGTAGGAGTATTAGTGTATCATCTCTCACTAATACATGATATTAATTATATTAATAGCAGAATGGACTGGCAAGTGAAAATGATATTATTAGATTCGTAATGGAATCACTCTCACGATGCCATATACTATAGCTCATCATTTAAAATTAAATGATCATTGTACCACAAGCTTGATTGCTCGACCTAGGCCATGCATTTTTTCGCTTCCACCTTCCTTTCTGAACGTCGTGTGGTCTTCTATAAAGATCCATAGGTATCATTGACCTGAAGGAGAGATTACAACTATCTCGTTCAAACACGACAAGTTGACCGGACAAGCGTCATCGTCTGGTTGCGGTGTCGATCATGTCTTGCAAGGTAATCCTACTGAAATGAATTTCTTGTATGTCATATGGATATGTGGATGTTGGCGAGCCACTCAGACAAGGAGTTAGGTCTAGTCGGGCGAATCTAGTACGTGCACCGTATGTCCACTCATAAGAAAATCAACATCTAAATGCAAGAAAATATGTTTCATGGCGAATAATATTGATTTGATGCTCTGGATATTGATATCTTTATTTGTATATTCGATTAAACTTGACATAGTTTGACTTTGATAAAACTAAGAGTGAATTCCTGTTTTTTTACCCCGCAATTGTGTGTATGTGACACATATTGCCTCATTTATTGAGAATTATGTCGAAACACTCCGTCTAAATTTTTTTGAACATGGTTTCCCCTACTTTAGAGTTGTTAATGCATTGTTAGGTAACGCGTGGTGCGAAAGATTATGTAAATCTAGGAGGGATCATCGGTGATCGTATTCAGCCTTCTCTTGTCAAGTCTTCCATTCCTCGACATCGTCCTCGCATTTTCGAATCTCGATCATTTATCCAATACCGTAGCTCTCGTATTCTTTGCTAGCTAGTCTTCGTGCAGAAGGTAACATCGAAGTCACGCGTCGGACACAGCGTGGCAATACGAGTATAAACCAAGAGTGAGGTGATTTTCTCCTTAAAGCAAGACACAAGCTGTGCGTTGAACCAACAGGCCGACACTAGCGAGCGAACCCTGTGCGTTCAACACGCTGACACTTGACAGTAGCGCGACGGCTCGTTTGGGCGGTGGAAACTCCGATGGCGACTCGCCGTGGCCGTGGACGATCGACAAATGCTAGCATACCGTACGATGAAGAATCGACGAGCAGTTATGGGCGGTTAGAGCTACACTGCACAACTCGATTACCGCGACTGTTCGGCAGAGGGCGACACAAAAGTTGCCGGGTGAACGCCTTGGTTGTGATTTCTCGCTGTCGCGCAAAGGATATCGGCCCATTCTGTTTCGCTTTACTGAGCAGCTTGATGAGACTGCACAAATGAATTCGAGGTGGAAAATTATTATCTCGGCTAAGAAAGCACTAACAACTGAAGTGAAGGCGTGTGTGAACTCGTAGCACTAAAAGGGAGCCAACAGGACAAAGATTTGGTTCTCTGGTGCGAGGATACGAGGTGGGGCCGGCCCCTAACTTCTTATCCTACAACCTATGCAGCAGAAAACAGAGCAGGCAAACAAGGAAGAAATCAGATCAGATCAGACCACTTTCTTCTTCTCGCGATTTATGAAAGCATAGAAACAATGGCTGCATGTGACGCCGGTATGCCTGTTTCTTTCTGTCCTAGCACACTGTTTTGCACGTACTACGCATGAACAGATCGGCATTTAGTACTGCGGGGGCTTAGTGCAGCAAAGATACCTGCCTGCAAAGCATTTGCCTTCGCAGATCGCGAGCGTGATATGTCTGGCCTTGCGCTGCATGGAGGACGAGCTACTTGATTTTTAAATGTTGGTACGTACTACGCGTGGTACAAATTGTCCGCTCAGCTATAACCACTTTTTTCCTTTCTTTGGTTCTGGAGTTTTGTTCACTGCTGTTTATATTAGGACAAAAGGTGAAACTATATCTTCTACGACAGGAGGATCCCTGGTGCTTTATCTGTTCATCTCACCTCCCTGGCCTCCACATGCGTCTTTCAATTATCACTATCATGCGAATCCATGGTGCAACAAAATCAGGAATCTTACTTTCAAAATATAAAAATCTTGTGCTCTGAAACCGACCGATTCAGATTCAACAACATGACATATCTAAGCTGTCTTAGAATTGATCGGATCTAGATTGGAAAAATCAATATTATTATTCTTCTCTTTTCATTTCATATATGAGATATACAAGGAGCGGTAGTTTTAGTTTCCTATTAGTCTTCTCTTTTCATGAATACTATTATTTGAATCATCAGCCCACGTACTCCCCCCGTCCCAAATTAATCGTCTTGGATTTGTCAAAATATGAATGTATCAATACACATATTTTGATAAATTCACGAAAATTAACTCGAGACGGAAGGAGTATACAAACTAAAGCAATATGCATTATGATCAATGTTAATTTAGTTTTCTATTCATGTTTTTTTTCTTGACTTTTCATGTCACCAATGCCGGTCTTGAGATTTCAAGGGACCGTGACCGGACTAGAATCTTGGGCTCCTAGCGTAAGCAAAAAAAACATATTAATATATTTTTAAGTGTTACTTATACACACTTAGAGTGCATCAAGATAAATCATCAGATCAAACAACATGGCAATTTTTCATTTGTGATATTGTTGTGGTTTGGTATTTTGAGTGGAATGTGATGGTAGTAGCATACCATTCCAGACTTCTTTTTTATTGTACTATTTTCTTATGCACACACTAGTAGAGAAATGTCTTTCTATGGAACAGATTCTGTGGCGCACCAAGAAGCCATGCGCCACAGAAATATATTTTTGTGGCGCACGGGTGGGTATGCGCCACAGAAAAGAGGCATTCTGTGGCGCACGGGACAGGGGTGCGCCACAGAAAAAAGGAATTCTGTGGCGCACGGGACAGGGGTGCGCCACAGAAATATGCTGGGCCCAACCCAATCATTGCTCCACTCATATTCTGTGGCGCATGGTGGTTAGTGCGCCACAGAAATATGACATTTCTGTGGCGCACCACTCTCCTATGCGCCACAAAATTCTCATCCCCAAAATTTCTGTCCACATGCACGAACTCCACCCCCCCCCCCCCCGCGGAACGCCTTTTCTAGTTTTTGACGGAAGAGTTGGCGGTCTAAAAAACATCAAAAAATAAATCCCTTATAGATGCACGGGGAGTTTAAGGTCTAGTTTTTTATCAAATTTTGAAATATGAATTTCGACTTTCTGAGCAAAAGTTCGTTAAAAAAAGTAAAATGGGCATAACTTTTGCATACGATGTCGAAAAAAAATGATCAAGATATCAAAAAAAACTAGAGAGAAAAAGGAACCCAACCTCACTCGTCTTCGGCCTGTGAGCTTTTTTTAGAATTGCCAAATTCCAAAAGAAACAAAAGTTATGTCCGTTTGAAGATTTTTGACTAGAAAATTAAAAAAAAAAGAAAAAAAAATTCGGTGGCGCACCAAATGCAGGATTTCGAATCCTGCCTCCTCCCCTCCTCTTCTTCCTGTTCTTTCCCTTCTCCTCTTCTACCCTTCTCCCCTCCTCTTCTTCCCTTCTCCCCTCCACTTCTCATCCACTTCTCATCTCCCCTTCTCTCTTCTACCTCTCCACTTCTCTCATCCACCTACTACTCCACCTCTCCTCCTCCTCCTCCTCCTCCTCTACCACCACCACCTCTCATCCTCCTCCTCCTTCTCCACCACCACCTCTCCTCCTCCTACTCCACCACCACCACCACCACCATCACCCCTCCTCCTCCACCACCACCTCCGGCGAGCTCCTCCTCCTCCTCCTCCTCCACCAACTCCGGCGAGCTTCTCCTGCCACCAACTCCGGCGAGCTCCTCCTCCTCCTCCACCACCACCACCTCCGGCGAGCTCCTCCTTCTCCTCCTCCACCAACTCCGGCGAGCTCCTCCTTCTCCTCCTCCACCAACTCCGGTGACCCCCATCCTCCACCCACCACCGACCAAGCCACCTAAGCCCACGGTCACAACGACATCCGACGAGCTCCGGCGAAATTTCGAAATTTCGTCGAAATTCCGGCGGATCTAGATCTGGCCGGCTTTTTTTTTTGAAATTCAAAAAAAAAATCTGTGGCGCACCCCCCCTTGGTGCGCCACAGATTTGCAAATTTCTGTGGCGCACGGCTGAGGTGCACCACAGAATTGACATTTTTGTGGCGCACGGCCACGGTGCGCCACAGAAAAAAATTCTATGGCGTGAATTCTGTGGCGCACCCCTCTGGCCCCTAGGTGCGCCACAGAATTGCAAAATGGTGCGCCACAGATAAGGCTTTCTGTACTAGTGACATATGAAAGACGCTATAACGAAAAAATTTTACAGACGAGGCTGGAATTATCCTAGTCTGTTTTTTTTTCTGGTTCAACTGGCTCTAGCTACCGTCTCATCAAGTCGGGCTTATACTAGTGAGAAGAAGGTTACATTAATTATCAATTGCCGAAAAAGGCTTTACGCCCCGCTTTATAAATAAAGCAACCACCAAATTGAGTGCATACAACCGATACAACACAGAGGGGGGGGGGGCGAGAAGAAGATAATAGTTCGCTGGGACAACAACACAAATATGCCCAAACGTGCAAACAACAATAATCAAAGGAACAACAAGAGGTAGGAGGTGAGAAGAAAGGGGCGCACGAAAGTAAGGCCCCCTCCGTCCGCGGGGCTCAGCTCGAAGAGGGGGTGGAAGTCCGCCGCGCAAACACCACCAAACGGTCCATAATATCGTTCAGCTGAGCCCTATCCCGCTGTCTACAAAACGGGTGCCACTGCTGCAAAAAAGCGAGACATTTGAACACTGAGTCAGCAACTCGTCTGAGAAAAACCCGTTCCATCACCATCTTAATCATAATCGTCCAAAGGGCCCATGTCATCCCGGCAAAGACAACCCACAAGAGGCGCCGCCCCCTCCCGGTTCTCCTCGCCCGGAGTTTCAGGAATTCGCCAAGGTCCGAGGCCCGCCACTCGGGTCCCATGCCTTCATAGACGAAACTCCATAGGAACCGAGCCGCATTGCATGTGAACAAAGTATTGGTTTCCGTCTCTCGAACCCCACAAAGTGGACACATACCATCCCCAGGCCCCTGACGCTTCCGCACTTCCACCCCCGACGGGAGGCGGTTTCGCAATAACTGCCGAACAAAAATCTTGATCTTCAGGGGGAGGGTCGCTTTCAAAAGCTTGGAAAGCCACGCCTTCCCATGACCGAGAAAAAGACTACGGTACGCAGACTTAACCGAGAAAGACCCTGACGTCGTTAGACGCCACGACACCCTATCCGGGCCTCCATCTAAGGATCCCAGTAGCGTGACCCTAAGCTCATTCCATGCAGCCGCTTCTACAACACAAAATGTTCTTCGGAAAGAGATATTCCAAATTCCATTTGGCGCAGCATCCGCAACCAGTAGCATGGGGTCCGAGAAGGTCGCAAACATACAAGGATGGACCAGCTGAAGTGGTCTGTCCCCGAGCCACGCATCCACCCAGAAAAGGGTGGAGCGCCCATGCCCTACAGAAAATCACGCTCCCTTCCGAATATCAAACTTAATGGATTGGATGGATCTCCAAAATTGGGATCCCTCCCGGCGTTCGCATGATAATAGGGGGCAACCTCTTAGGTATTTTTCTTTGATGAGTTGGAGCCAAAGCCCTCCATCATCCTACAGGATACGCCAAACCCATCTGAGCATGAGGGCGACATTCATCTTCCGTGATGCAAGAATCTTTGGGGGCGCATATATGAGCCCACTTAACCATGTGGTACTTCTGCTGGCATTGGACGCCGACCAAAAGAACTGTGACAACTCTTTATCAAAGGCCTTATGGGCCCCTTCCGGGAGAAGGTAGAGGCCCATCATATACATGGGTACACTTGATAGGCATGAATCAACGAGGACGGATTTGCTCCCCTTCGAGGTGAACCTACCCCGCCAGGGGTCCGCCTTCGTCCTGGCCCGCTCTATCACAGGCTCGAGATCCCACATCAGGATCCTGGAGTCCCCAAGCGGGACTCCAAGATATTCAACTGGGAATGCGAACAACTTACAATTAAAGTTATCTGCGATCCGTTGTTGCTCATTTGGCAGGAAACCTAGGACCACAACCTCACTCTTATCAAAGTTTGACTTGAGGCCCGACATAGCCTCAAAGCACAAGAGAATGAACTTGAGATTGCAGATATCCATCTCAGAGCCCTCCACCATAATCATTGTGTCATCTGCATACTTCAAATGCGTCACCCCACTGCCTGGAATAAGGTGGCTAACCACACCTGATATGTGGCCCTCTTCCTTAGCCAGGCCTAGGATGACCGCAATAAAGTCTACCGCCAAGTTGAACAGAATGGGGGATATAGGATCCCCCTGTCTAACCCCGTAGGAAGATCTAAAATATGATCCTATATCCCCGTTGATATTAATCGCCGTGTTACCGCTCATCACGATCTGCATAATCTAGCAGATGACCCGGTTATCAAAGCCCTGTCGCTCGAGGACCTGGCGTAGAAACGCCCAGTCCAGACGATCATAAGCCTTCTGGAAATACAGCTTCAGGAACACACCCTTAAGGTGTCGAAACTTCACTTCATGAACAATTTCATGAAGCGTCAGGATCCCATAATGGCTATATCGTCCCTTGGTAAAGGCGAACTGCAGGGGGTGAGTTAACCGTTATACCACCGGGGCTAACCGAATCGCGCACACTTTGGAAAATATGCGTTGGATGACATTAATCACCGTGATCGGGCGAAATTGACGAATATCTGAGCCCCTCACCAATTTGGGGATCAAAGTGATCACACCAAAATTCAGACGTGGCATAACCAATGTCCCAATGTAGAACTCTTGGAACATTGGCATAATCAAATCTTGCAGGGGGCCTAGAATCTTTCGAAAAACGAGATCGGGAGGTCATCGGGACCAGGGGCAGAAGAAGCCTTCATATCCGTAATGGCCTGCCTAACCTCTCATGACCCACAAGTATAGGGGGTGTATCGTAATATTTCAATAAATAAGAGTGTCGAACCCAACGAGGAGTAGAAGGTGTTGACAAGCAGGTTGAATAGAGGTTTATTGATAACACAATTGTGAGAACTTTTATAATTGTGAGAACTTTATACTACCTAAATATTCACTATGGGCATCTTGAGTATGCTATTATGTATGATAAATACTTTATACTACCTAAATCTTTACTATGAACTTTATAATTGTGAGAACTTTCGGTAAATACTCTTCACATCTTGAGTTTGATATTTATAATTGTGAGAACTTTATACTACCTAAATCTATGCATCTATGTATGGTCAGGTTTATTGATAACACAAACATACTTGGAGGAGAACACCAAGAGGAGCTGGAAAACAAGGAACAGAAGCTGGAAAACAAGATCATACTTGGAGAAAACAACATGTACAAGTTGAAAACAAGAAAGGAGCTGCTGGAAAACAAGTCTACACTTGTGGAAAACAACATGTACAAGGTGGAAAACAAGACCCAAGAGTTGGAAAGCAACATGTGCTTGAGGGAGGAGAGGGAGGCAGCACGTGGAAGCTATTTTTACGCATAACACAATGTTATGGCGCCATAGTCATGTGGGCATGCGTGTCCAAAGTGGCCGAACCCATATGTGGGTCGGTTTGTATCCATGGGGTGTAGATTGAGTCCAATTGGAGTCCAACATTGAGTCCTATTCGGGTTGGAGATGGGTGCTTGCGCAACCCCTTGTGGCCGCACCCATACCCCCTCTTAAATACCTAGGATCCGAGCTAGAGAGGTTAGACTACGTTAAACGTAAACCCTAGAACCTTTGGATAGAAATGCTTGTAAGCATTCATCTGGAAGTATTGTTACCATTGCAAAATTGCGTGTTACCTGTTGTTCCATTGGGAATAAGACGGTACAGGACCACCTCGTAGTCGGTAGCTACGTTGTGCAAGCGTGTGGAGTTGAGAATATCCATTGGGTTGCAAATTGTTGCATTGGCATCAGGGATCAGCCGGAGAGTTTTCAGTGAGACACAAGTTATCAAATCCAGTTATCAGTGAGAGTTCATCGAGAAGATTGGTCCACCCCTTATCATCTTGGTATCAGATTTACAGGTTGCCTCGGTGAGCTATTTTTCTACCCCTAGTTTCGAGTGTTTTATTTCCTATACAGAAAAAGGCACAAAAATAGTTTAGATCATGGCCATAGCCATAGTTAATCCCTAGTTTCAATTTCTAGTTGTTATTTTTTGTGTTTGATTTGCGTCCCTTTCTCTGTTTTTGAGTCTTTAGTTCGGTCCGAGTTAGGGTTCTTAGCTGTTCTTCGTGTCTAGTTTTATTTCCGAGTCTATACCAAAAATTGCCCCACAAAAATATTGCTGCAAATTCCTTGATCATACTAGCCTAGACCTACTCCGATTTCTATTCGGGAGCTACTAGTTTTGATCTGTGGTTTGTTGCTGCCGAGTTCCTAGTATCAATCGGATTCAATCCGAGTTCTAGCAAGCATCAGATCACGAAAGTTGCTGCCGCATGCGTGTGCTCTATTTCCTATCGGTTTCGATCCATCACAAGTTGTGCGCATTTGTGTCCATCGCATGAACCCTAGCACTACTCAGATTACATCCATGACACGGATCCATGCGATTTCCTGCCGTGCACTCAAGGGCTGCCCGGCGCGCGCACCCCTCACCTCACGGCAGAAAAACTCTGTAGTCCCTTGATGGTGCATAACTTGCACTCGTTGGGATACCCCAAGAGGAGGGTGTGATGAGCACAGCGGTAGTAGTTTTCCCCTTAGTTAAGAACCAAGGTTATCAATCCAGTAGGAGAAAGAGGACCATCGGAAGGTTGATGCCACTGACGATGGTGATGGCGCTTCACCGGTGTCAGCAACAACGTGGAACCTGCACACAACACAACCAAAATACTTTGTCCCAACGGTACAGTGAGGTTGTCAATCTCACCGGTCTTGCTGAAAACAAAGATTAGACGTATAGTGTGGAAAATGATGTATGCTTGTAGTAAGTAAAGAAAGCAGGAAATTCTTGTGGTTTGTTTAACAGTGTGGAAAATGGACCGGTTCACTAGTGGTGTCTCTCCATAAAGATAACATGATGGGTGAACAAATTACAGTTGGGAAATTGACAAATAGAGGTTGCACCGTAGTGCACAATATAACATGATGATTACTATGATATTTAGTGCAGGCATTACAACAATATACATAGACCGAAATCCATCTGCATCTATGACTAATAATCCACCCTCAGGTTATCATCCGAACCCCCTTAGGTATTAAGTTGCAAGCAACAGATAACTGCATTAAACAAAGTGTGTAATGTAAGCAATGATTATGCACGCAGGAACTCTCACCGCTGTTTTCTCCCTAATGGCAACAGCAAATCCTCCCCCTTCACGTTTCTGTCACTCGAGCAAGGTGGTGAGGAGGCATGAACCCACTATCAAGCATAAATACTCCCTCTTGGAGTCACTAGCAACTACTTGGCCAGAGCAACCACTAGCAACGGAATGCATGCAAGATCAGAAATAACATATGCAATAAAGACTATAATCAACTTGGCATAAGTTCAATATTCATCGGATCCCAGCAAACACAGCATATAGAATTACATAAGATCAATCTCGGTCATGATAGGCAACTCACGAGATCTAAACATGGAGGCATATGAGGAGAAGACAACCATCTACCTACAGCTATGAACTCGTAGTCCAAGGATGAACTACTAACGCATTACTCCGGAGGCAGGCTTGGTGATGTAGAAGCCTCCGGTGATGATTTCCTCTCTGGCAGGGTGCCAGAAACAACTTCAGACCCCCCCTGATCTAGGGTTGACGGTGACAGCGGCTGCGGAACTTTTCGGGGATTTTTGATTAGTTGCCTAGGGGTTTCCATCTGGGGGATTAAATAGGCGAAAGGGTAAAGTCGGTGGATCTCCTGGGGCCCCACACTCATAGCTGGCACGGTCGGGGGGGGGGCGCGCCACCCTATGGTGTGGCCCCCCTGGTGCCCGTCTTCGACTCTCCTTCGGTCTTCTGGATGCTTCCGGGGAAATAGGCACTTTGGGCTTTGTGGGGTCCAATTCCGAGAATGTTTCTAGACCAACTTTTCTGAAACCAAAAACAGCAGAAAACAGGGAACTGACACTTGGCAGCTTGTTAATAGGTTAGTCCCGGAAAGCGTATAAAAATGCTATAAATAAGGGAGAAAACAAGTAGCAATTGACATAATATGATCATGGAGCATCAGAAATTATAGATACGCTGGAGACGTATCAAGCATCCCCAAGCTTAGTTGCTACTCGTCCTTGAGTAGGTAAACGATAAAACACAATAATTTCTAAGGTGACATGCTACTAACATAAACTTGATCAATCTAATGTAAAAGCATATGCACGCTGAGATCTTAGAACTTCAAACACAGACATGATAAATAGAACTTTAATAATAAAGCATAGTAATTACTTTGCATCACGAAGAGTAACTCAAATAAAGGATCATGAATAATAATGCAAAGAAAGGTAGACGTTTGTTTCAGGTATAGAGAAAGCATGGAAAAGTGATATTTTGCTAGTCCTCAAGAGTGGGGCAAAACATAAATGCCAGGACACCTTCAAAGTTCATGAGGAAGACTAGAGCAAATAATTTAAGAACAAATAATATCACATTATGAAGTAACTATTGATGTTTATGGGACACATGCAAATAGAACTCAGAATGGCAAAAATGCTCTCTCAACTGTGCATAAAGTTAGAAGATGGAGACTCAACATAAAAGTAAAAGAAAGGCCCTTCGCAGAGGGAAGCAGGGATCACTCATGTGCTAGAGCTTTTATTTTATTAAACAAAGATATTAAAAGTTTGACACTAAGTGTCTATATTTTGGGAGATGTATGCTAATGTCAACGAATGGTAAACAGAAAATATAGTACGTCACAAGCCAACTGGATTCACAAGAGCGGCTCCCATGGTGAAGGACGCAACTGGTGTAGAAGTTCATCCCTCTTTCTCTTTTGTTTACACAATTATGCTTTGACTGATAAATCAGGGGCAAAAATAGTGAAGAGAATTTGTTTGTATTAATTTGGGGCTGGGCACCCCGCTGCCAGCTCTTCTATCATTTGGATAAGCGGATGAAGCCACTAGTTCAGGGTGTGAAATCCAATCAACAAGTGAGATAAAGATTCTCTATTGACGTCCTCATGAGCAAAAAAAGGAACATAAAGCAGGAGTAATTTTGAAAGTTTTAAAGGTAACACATGAGCAATTTACTTTGGAGTGGAAGTTAAATACGACATGTAGGTAGGTATGGTGCACACAACGGGAAAAACTTTGGTTTAAGGGAGTTTGGATGCACGAGTAGAGCTCATACTCAGTACAGGTGGAGGCTAGCAAAAGACTGGGAGCGACAAATCAAGAGAGTATAAGAGCCATAATCATACATAGCGACATAAGCATCATTAATTAAAACATAAGCAGTATCACAAGTTCAAAAACTAAGTGGTCATGGAGGCTATTCGTGACTATTTTGTAGTCATAAACATGGTGTGAGCATGCGCCAAGTCAACCAAATAAAACATTCGAAAGAGAATACCATATATTGATGCTTTACTATGACAAGAACAACTCATGAATCTTTCAATGGCATATTAAACACTCTCAGCAATTTGAGGCTATTCATGCTACTCAATAACCACAAGGCTTTAAAACTAAAATAACATTTAGCATGGCATGCAAATGTTCTAGCCACAGTCTATACAAGGTTCTACTAGCATTGTTATAAATTCTACTTCAAGCAGTAGTTTTCTTCTCCCAACAAGCACCATACAAAACATGTTTTAACAAAAATAATCTTTATGATACGGAAAAATACATGAGAGTACTCACATAACACTACTAAAACTAACGGCTCTAATAAGAGATGCATGCAAAACAGGAGCTAAATAAATGCAGCAGCTAGACAGAGATTAAGAATACAAAGTATTCTCCTGAAAAAGCGGAGCGTGTCACTCTCCAGTAAAAGAATGCTGGGGTCCAACCAAGATTATTGAAAAAGTAAAAAAAACTGAAAGAAAAAAACAAAAACAAACTGAAAACAAAAATAAAAAACGCTCCAAGTAAAGCACATAAGATGTGACCGAATAAAAATATAGTTTCGCTAGAAGTGACCTGATAATCTTTTAATGAAGAAGGGGATGCCTTGGGCACCCCCAAGCTTTGACATTTGAGTATTCTTGGAATTTGCTGGGATGTACCACCGAGGCATCCCCAAGCTTAATCTTTTCACACTTCTTGATCACATCATATCATCCTCTTCTCTTGACCCTTGAAAACTTCCTTCACACCAAACTTCTCACAATCTTCATTAGCAGCGTTAGTGCAATTGAAATAATAAATTCACATGGTTCAGTTTCAACACAAGTATAACACTCAAAAATACATTAGCTACTGTCACAACTTCTTTTAGAACTCTTTTCTCAAAAGAACACCAAAATAGAGAGATTAAGATGCAAATGCAATAAATGGCAGAAATCTGTCAAAACAAAACAGCAGGTAAAGATCTATTTTTTCAAAAATCTTCTGTTGCTAAAATCAAAAAGTGGTCAACTAAGAAAAGTTGCGTATATAGCTCAGGATTACGAACAAAAAAACTCAGGTCATTTTGAATTTTTTGTGATTTTTTACGGAATAAACAGTGCACAGCAGAAATCCAAAATATAGCCTCAACTTTCCACTAGAGGCTTTACTTGATTCAACAAAAACACAAAATAAAAGATACAGAGGGGTTGCTAAGGGAATAGAAAACACCCAGGTTTAAAGCACACCAAAGAAAACGGATTGAAAACAACGAAATAAAAAAGGGTTGTCTCCCTGTAGCACTTTTCTCTAACGCCTTTCAGCTAGGCATAAAAGGGAAAAAGAGAAGAAATATGAGTTAAGAAAAAGAGAGCATCAAGAAGAAAGTATAAAACAAATTTAAGTCTAACCCACTTCCTATGCATAGGAATGTTGTAAAGAAACAAATTAAAGAAGCTCAAACTAGAAATCATGGGAAGGTAGAACAAGAGCAACTTCAAAACTTTGAACAAAAAGAGAGGTGTTTTAGTAACATGAAAATTTCTACAACCAAGTTTTTCTCTCTCATAATAATTTTCAGTAGCATCATGAACAAACTCAAAAACATAATTATCACATAAATCATGTTTGTCATGGTCTAAAAGCACATAATTTATACCAAGCTCAAAAACAGTGGGATCAAAATTTAAAATCAGATCCTCTTCTTTCCCACTTTTAGCAATAGCAAAACAAGATAATTGATCACTCATAAAAGGTATAGGAAACATTATAGCAATCCTATTTTAAGTAGCTTTATAATTTATAACATCAAGTAACATATGACCATCATCAAGAGCATTATCATATAAATTTCCTAAACAAACTTCTTCATTGACGTGCATATCAATAGTTGGAATAAATAGAGGATTATCATCGGACTTATAAAAGTAGCATGGATTATCATAAATAACAGTAGCAATATCATTCTCACAAGTTTCGTTAATAGTAGTAATAGTACAAGGTCACAAGTATAGCAAGTATCAATTTCATCAAATAATCTATGAGTTAAAGAGTTACTATCATTGGGAGGTTGGCATGGGTAGCTCCATTCTTCCTCCTCTTGATCATCACTCTCCTCCTCTTTTTCATCCAATGAGCTTCCAGATTCAATAATTTCTTCTTCCATAGGTTCCTTGTAACATCCCAAGTATGAAAAATAGCCATTAGAATGTTTGCTCTCTGTTATTTTTTATGTTTTGCATCATGGCATCATGTTGAGTGCAATTGTTTTGTTTGTTTTTCATTTGTTTTTCTCTAGTTTGCTTTGTTTTCCTTTGTTTTCTATTTTGAATTTCAAACCAAAATTCAAACCTTTTGTTTCATCCTTGTGATGTTACAATTTCCAAAATCATATTTCAAATAAAAACAACCAATTGTTTCCAAACTGTTGTTTTGTTTCTATAAAAGTGCATCCAATAATCAAACCCTTTTCAAATTCAATTATGATTTTCTTCCAAACAACAACCATGTTGAAAGTTATGAAAATTGCAAAACAAATCAATCCTTTGTTTCCATAAGGTTCAACCATTAAAATTATGGCTTTTAATAATTTAATTAATCCAAACTTAATTCAATTGTTATTTCATATTCAAATCAAATCAATCCTACTTGGCATATTTCAAAATATGGGTTTAAGAATTAAAATCTTGCAAACAAATTAAATTCAATAATGTTGTCATAATTGTTTGAATTCATTGGATAAAAATTGTTTATTTCAAAATCCCCAAGTGACACCCTATTGGAAAATTCAACTAACCATCTTTAAAATTAAATTAACATCTCCAAAATTTTGGAAATGTTGGTAACATTGCTTTGGTTTACTGTTTGCAAATTAATAAAACATCTCATAAAAAATTAAACACCCCAAACCTTATTTGGAGTCCAACTAACCAATTAAAACAATCAAATTAATATTCCAAAATTTTGAAGTTAATGGTAAATTGCTTTTAATTACTGTTTTTGCAAAATTACTAAAAAAGTTATTCATAAAAAAAATAAAAACCCAAATCCTTTTCCTTTCTCTCTATCTCTTCTACAAAAAAAAAAGATTAAAAGCAAAGGAAAGAAGTGGGGGAGGCAGGCTGTTTTCAGCCCACCTACAACCCAGAATCCAGCCCACCCCCACTCCACTTACCCCCCAGCCCACCTCTGGTCTTCGTCTTCGTACGGACGCAGAAAGGCAGCTGCGTCGCTGTCCTTCCCTTCAGTCGTGCGATCATCCCCTTCCCCTCCCGATGGCCTGCCGTACTAGGCTAGACGCCCCATAAAACTAGCCTTTCCCCCTCTGCTAACCTAAGCCGAACCCTACCCTCTCTCCCCGCCGCGGCGCCTCCCTTCTGCAACCACGCGAGCTCGCCGTCTCCACCTGTCTCGCCATTGACCCACCATCCCCAATCTCTCTGGGACAGTTCGAGGATGCCAGTAGCTGCTCCTCGACGCCCTCTTTCATCCGCCCCGAAGAAGTGGAGCCGAAGCACTCCAGGTCCTCGTCGACCTTCTCTATTCCCTCTCCGATCAGCCGTCATCGCCGCCGAAATTCCTCGCCGTTGTTCGCCCTCGAGCTGGACCACCCCTACCTAACCTTCCAGGTGACCCTCTCGGCCGATTCAGGCCACCTCCCAGCTTATTCCCCTGCTCTCTGTCGATGTGCATATCTGAACCATTATCGGGCCGCCATGTTTCTGTGCAGAGAAGCTCCAGCTCCATGGGGTTGAGCACCCTGTTGCTCACCCGTGCACAGCACCAGGATGGACTGGTCGTCTCACAGCCCCAGCACCGCCTAGCTGATCCTAGCTACGCCTCGAGCTCGCACCAACGCGCGCGGATCGCCAGCAGCTGCGGTACCTTCTCTGAACCCAACGATGAAAGCCTGCACTTTTGGTTTCTGTCCGAATTTCAGTTAGCCCGCAACTGCAGCATATCCTCCCTCGCCACCCCTTACTGACAGAAACTCGCAACAGCCGCAGTGGTTAGCTGCTCTGCGCGCTATCCAGAGGTGGGGGGATCGAATCCCACCCCCCACGGGATAAATTCCCATTTTTTTTTCTTTTATTCCTTCACAACTCAACAAGTCCCTAATCACAGCTAGGCCCCTTCTATTTCTTTCTAGGCCCCTGTAAAATAAATTGTAACTTTCTGTAATTATGTTTTGACCCCTGGAATTTCAAATTTGAATATCCTTTGAATAATAAATCCAAACTAAATAAATAAAAAATGGTTCCAAATCCAAATTGCCTAAATGTTGCAAATATGCAATCTGTTTAATATTTTGAACACTTAAAAATTGATTTATTTTCTGCATTTTATTTAATTCATTTAAAACTTGTGTAAATCATAAGTAATTCAAATTAATTCCAAATTTAAATTGTAAAATATGTTTTCAAACCCGAAAAATATAATCTTTCCAAATATAAAATTTGTTTACTGTTTTGAATATTTTAAATTGGTGAAATATTGGAATTCTTGTTTAATTCACTTAATTTTGCAAAAATCATAACTTGGGTATAAAAATTCCAAATTCCACAAACTAAATATGTTTTCCAATCAACTTTTCATGTACTTTCCAGATATAAATTTTGTTTGCTGTTTTGAATAATTTAAATTGCTGAAAACAACTGTTTCTTAATTATTGCATTTAAAATTGCCAAAATAATAACTTGCTCATTTTAAATCCAATTTCAACAAATGAAATATGTTTTCCATGCAAAATTAAACCACCTTTTCAAATATAAATTTTGTTTCATGTTTTGAATAATTAAAATTGGTTAAATGATTTAAACCTTGTTTAAATCATTTAATATTGCTAAATTCATAACTTGGTTAAACTAATTTCATTTGGGACATATAAAATATGTTTTCAAACCATCAAAGTATAAACTTTTCAAATATGAGTTTGGTTTAATGTTTTGAACAAATAAAAAATTCAACTAAGTTCATGTTTGAATTAAATTCATTTAATTCTTGCTTAAACTTGTTTAATTCATAAATAATTTATTTGAAATCCTTTTCCAACAAGTGGAACATGTATTCCATCTAAAATTGTGTGTTATCTCCAAATATGAACTTTGTTATCTATTTTGAACAATTAAACTTGATGAAAACAACAAATGCTTATGTTACACCTTTAAGTAACCAAAATTCCAAAACTTAATAAATGAATTTCCAAACTTGTTAAACCTTATTTCAAATTGTTTCTATTGTTGTTATTTTGCTGTTTTCCTCATCCATGCATCATGCTAATTCACTTCCACATGATGATTAGTTGTAGAACAATTAATTCAACCATAATTCATGGGCTTTTCATATGCAACTCAGTTGCATGTGGGTCCATTTAATCATGTTGTTACCACATCAACTAGTTTATTTTGATGCATCAAATAAATGGTCATGCATCATCCCATGTTTGTGCACTATGCCATGTTATTGATTGTTTATCTTCCTGCATTGTTTTTTTGCTTCTTCCCGGATATACGACGACGTTGAGACCGACGATACTTACGACACCCCTTCTAAGGAGTTAGCTCAGTACCAGGCTACTGGGTTTGCAGGACAGTTATCACTCACATGAACCATCGTGTTCCTTTCAACATTGGTTACCGATACTTTCCGTTGTCTATTCTGCTAGCCCTATGATTAGTTGCTTCTGTTACGAACCTATCACATGTATCCTTTAACCCTGATATTGCCTCACCTCCATACCTATAACCTTTTGTTTGAGCCCGTGTCTTACTAGCATGCTTAGGTTGTTTTGCTCGAGTCTGTTACCCGTTACTTTCTGTTACTATATTCCATTATGTTCTGGGGGCTTGATGTTTAATCAATCAATCATGCTAATGTTATTATCAATAATAAATTTGATGATAAGGCACCGGCAGGAGGCCCTTTGTGGTTTTGAGGCCTGCTAGTGTCGACCCTAATAGGAAAAGGGTCTTGTCTACTGATCCATGATGAGCGCACTACCCGCACGTGGGAAGCGAGTATGGGCGCCCCCCTCAATTTGATTAGATTCGCATCTCGTCCAAATTGCCTCATTTAGTTCGGGTTTTCCATTTTCTGCATGCATGATCTTGCGAGCCCTTGGTACCCGGGTGGAACTTTCGTAGTCGGCATATAGGGGGACACGTTCTTAGAGTGCTATGAGGGTCCATTTTCTTCTGGGCTCGATTAGCCGTGCGCCCAAGGTGCTTTGGGCTTGATGCGAAGAAGAGTTGAGTTGTGTTGAGTGCCCCGCTTGGTGGGAGGCATCCCATCTGGCGGGTTATTCATACGTGTACGGCCAAATTGGTGCAACCCTGCAGGGATAATCTTCTCGAGAAGCCGTGTTTTCCGCGGTTATGGATTACTTGGTGAAAGTACTGGCTAACATGTACTCAGGACAACTTAAACCTAATGATTAACAACCTTACACCCAATGATTAACAACTTGACTAGTAATAGGCTTTTTGACACAATAATATGAACCATCATTAATTCAACTGTGTGAGTTATCCTCGGATTGCTTCTTTGGATAAGGGGCGAGATCCAGGATGGGTTTGTTTGAGGTTAGTTGATAGGTTGGTTACGATACACGATCTTATCTCCTTTCTGGTAGCCGGAAGTGGTAGAAACTCTGTAGTTGTTTAGAGCAGCCAGTTGCAGCATCCTTTATATCCCCTTTCTTCCGTTGACCCAAAGCATCTGTGCTTGGTGTTGACGGGTTACACTTTGGTGAACTGTGAGTCTTTCTTGCCAGTACGTTTATGTACTGACCCCTTTGGGGCTGTGGTTTCCGCAGACCTACGTTTCCTAGGATCTACATGGTGGCTACTACGTGGAGTATGACGAGACTGCTGACGAGTAGATAGCGGACCCGGGCAGGATCCGAGACTTCGTGGATGGGCTCCGTCTTTTCGTTTCCGGCCTCTTAGGCCTGTTTGGATCTTGTCTGTACTCAGACATGTTGAATGCTTCCGCTGTGATGTAATGATGATATGTTGGGGCATGTGCCCTCTGGATGATTGTATTTGCTATCTCTGCTCTAGCGAGAGCCATTTGCAACTTATTTCAATCTTTTGTGTCGTAGAGATCTGTTGTGATATCACTTGTTCCAATGCCGTTGACGTACCATGTGTGGATGTTTTGAAGTACGTCAATGGAAGTATCCTGATTTCTATGGGATAGTTTACGTCGACGCTGAACAGATAGGGGTTGGTTGTCACACATACGTGTGTTGGCCTACCCGTAAGAGGACGCGGGTGCCGGTAAGCCCCGTAATCCAATCTACTACTGTTCAACGGAACGGCGAGTATCCTTTAGAAGTCCGGGTGCGACAAATGGTATCAGAGCCTGTCTTCCTGTAGGATCCCTTTTTACTGGTTGCAGTTGAGTCTAGAAACTATTTTGTAGGTATATAGGAAAAATGAAACGTGAGAGTAGGAATTCTGTTCTTTTTCTTCCTTCCCCACCCACCCACCCTTTTCTGGTAAGGAAGTGCAACGTTGTTTTCTGTTCTCATCTAAACTTTCAAGTTAGGATTTCACGAATCCTGGTTTCTCTAGGATGGTTATATCTACTAGACCATAGGAATGGAGGTGGTTGTGACATGATTTATCATGTTGCCTACTCATGATTGAGAACGGAGGCGTGTAAGCCCCGGAAGCAGATCCTCTATTCCTTAAGCAGTAGATATTGATCCTTTAGAAGCCCGGATGGGTTTTCCGTAGTACCTCAGGAGTTTTTGGTCTCGTTTTTCCCGGTGTTGCTTCGTAACCCTGTTCTTCTCAACATCCTTTTCGTCCGTTGAAATCTTGTTGTTGTTTTCCATTTCAGTTCTTCTACCGGCGTCTAATCAAAACTTCCCAAATAACAAGTCTATTTGGCCAGAAAGGTTGTTGTTGTTGTTGTGGATTTTAGTATGCCTCCCACTTACTGAATCACCACATTCCAGATAGTATATTCTACAAATGAGTCAAATTCTACCCAGCTATACACCCTCGATACAAAACCTCTACCTCTACTCAAAAATGTTCCGGTGGTTTCCAAATTCCCTGACATCTTTCCAGAAGAGTTGCCAGGAATGTCTATCGTCTTGAACTTCCAGAAAAACTATCCAATGTGCATGATGTGTTTCACGTGTCACGGCTCAAGAGGATCTTCCCAAGAAGTATCCGGACCTTTTCTTTTCTCAGTAGGAATCTCGGGGCGCGATTCCTTCAAGGGGGGGCGTTTTGTAACATCCCAAGTATGAAAAATAGCCATTAGAATGTTTGCTCTCTGTTATTTTTATGTTTTGCATCATGGCATCATGTTGAGTGCAATTGTTTTGTTTGTTTTTCATTTGTTTTTCTCTGTTTTGCTTTGTTTTCCTTTGCTTTCTATTTTGAATTTCAAACGAAAATTCAAACCTTTTGTTTCATCCTTGTGATGCTACAATTTCCAAAATCATATTTCAAATAAAAACAACCAATTGTTTCCAAACTGTTGTTTTGTTTCTATAAAAGTGCATCCAATAATCAAACCCTTTTCAAATTCAATTATGATTTTCTTCCAAACAACAACCATGTTGAAAGTTATGAAAATTGAAAAACAAATCAATCCTTTGTTTCCATAAGGTTCAACCATTAAAATTATGGCTTTTAATAATTTAATTAATCCAAACTTAATTCAATTGTTATTTCAAATTCAAATCAAATCAATCCTACTTGGCATATTTCAAAATATGGGTTTAAGAATTAAAATCTTGCAAACAAATTAAATTCAATAATGTTGTCATAATTGTTTGAATTCATTGGATAAAAATTGTTTATTTCAAAATCCCCAAGTGACACCCTATTGGAAAATTCAACTAACCATCTTTAAAATTAAATTAACATCTCCAAAATTTTGGAAATGTTGGTAACATTGCTTTGGTTTACTGTTTGCAAATTAATAAAACATCTCATAAAAAATTAAACACCCCAAACCTTATTTGGAGTCCAACTAACCAATTAAAACAATCAAATTAATATTCCAAAATTTTGAAGTTAATGGTAAATTGCTTTTAATTACTGTTTTTGCAAAATTACTAAAAAAGTTATTCATGAAAAAAATAAAAACCCAAATCCTTTTCCTTTCTCCCTATTTCTTCTACACAAAAAAAAAAGATTAAAAGCAAAGGAAAGAAGTGGGGGAGGCAGGCTGTTTTCAGCCCACCTACAACCCAGAATCCAGCCCACCCCCACTCCACTTACCCCCCAGCCCACCTCTGGTCTTCGTCTTCGTACGGACGCAGAAAGGCAGCTGCGTCGCTGTCCTTCCCTCAGCCGTGCGATCATCCCCTTCCCCTCCCGATGGCCTGCCGTACTAGGCTAGACGCCCCATAAAACTAGCCTTTCCCCCTCTGCTATACTAAGCCGAACCCTACCCTCTCTCCCCGCCGCGGCGCCTCCCTTCTGCAACCACGCGAGCTCGCCGTCTCCACTGTCTCGCCATTGACCCACCATCCCCAATCTCTCCGGGACAGTTCGAGGATGCCAGCAGCTGCTCCTCGACGCCCTCTTTCATCCGCCCCGAAGAAGTGGAGCCGAAGCACTCCAGGTCCTCGTCGACCTTCTCTATTCCCTCTCCGATCAGCCGTCATCGCCGCCGAAATTCCTCGCCGTTGTTCACCCTCGAGCTGGACCACCCCCTACCTAACCTTCCAGGTGACCCTCTCGGCCGATTCCGGCCACCTCCCAGCTTATTCCCCTGCTCTCTGTCGATGTGCATATCTGAACCATGATCGGGCCGCCATGTTTCTGTGCAGAGAAGCTCCAGCTCCATGGGGTTGAGCACCCTGTTGCTCACCCGTGCACAACACCAGGATGGACTGGTGGTCTCACAGCCCCAGCACCGCCTAGCTGATCCTAGCTACGCCTCGAGCTCGCACCAACGCGCGCGGATCGCCAGCAGCTGCGGTACCTTCTCTGAACCCAACGATGAAAGCCTGCACTTTTGGTTTCTGTCCGAATTTCAGTTAGCCCGCAACTGCAGCATATCCTCCCTCGCCACCCCTTACTGACAGAAACTCGCAACAGCCGCAGTGGTTAGCTGCTCTGCGCGCTATCCAGAGGTGGGGGGATCGAATCCCACCCCCCACGGGATAAATTCCCATTTTTTTTCTTTTATTCCTTCACAACTCAACAAGTCCCTAATCACAGCTAGGCCCCTTCTATTTCTTTCTAGGCCCCTGTAAAATAAATTGTAACTTTCTGTAATTATGTTTTGACCCCTGGAATTTCAAATTTGAATATCCTTTGAATAATAAATCCTAACTAAATAAATAAAAAATGGTTCCAAATCCAAATTGCCTAAATGTTGCAAATATGCAATCTGTTTAATATTTTGAACACTTAAAAATTGATTTATTTTCTGCATTTTATTTAATTCATTTAAAACTTGTGAAAATCATAAGTAATTCAAATTAATTCCAAATTTAAATTGTAAAATATGTTTTCAAACCCGGAAAATATAATCTTTCCAAATATAAAATTTGTTTACTGTTTTGAATATTTTAAATTGGTGAAATATTGGAATTCTTGTTTAATTCACTTAATTTTGCAAAAATCATAACTTGGGTATAAAAATTCCAAATTCTACAAACTAAATATGTTTTCCAATCAACTTTTCATGTACTTTCCAGATATAAATTTTGTTTGCTGTTTTGAATAATTTAAATTGCTGAAAACAACTGTTTCTTAATTATTGCATTTAAAATTGCCAAAATAATAACTTGCTCATTTTAAATCCAATTTCAACAAATGAAATATGTTTTCCATGCAAAATTAAACCACCTTTTCAAATATAAAATTTGTTTCATGTTTTGAATAATTAAAATTGGTTAAATGATTTAAACCTTGTTTAAATCATTTAATATTGCTAAATTCATAACTTGGTTAAACTAATTTCATTTGGGACATATAAAATATGTTTTCAAACCATCAAAGTATAAACTTTTCAAATATGAGTTTGGTTTAATGTTTTGAACAAATAAAAAATTCAACTAAGTTCATGTTTGAATTAAATTCATTTAATTCTTGCTTAAACTTGTTTAATTCATAAATAATTTATTTGAAATCCTTTTCCAACAAGTGGAACATGTATTCCATCTAAAATTGTGTGTTATCTCCAAATATGAACTTTGTTATCTATTTTGAACAATTAAACTTGATGAAAACAACAAATGCTTGTGTGACACCTTTAAGTAACCAAAATTCCAAAACTTAATAAATGAATTTCCAAACTTGTTAAACCTTATTTCAAATTGTTTCTATTGTTGTTATTTTGCTGTTTTCCTCATCCATGCATTGTGCTAATTCACTTCCACATGATGATTAGTTGTAGAACAATTAATTCAACCATAATTCATGGGCTTTTCATATGCAACTCAGTTGCATGTGGGTCCATTTAATCATGTTGTTACCACATCAACTAGTTTATTTTGATGCATCAAATAAATGGTCATGCATTGACGAAGGCATGGATCTTGGGCCCTACGAATAAGGACACCCCCTCTCACACCTTCTAACCAAGGCCCGACAGGAAGCGCCCTTGGAGTACTCTAGAAGGCCCATGAAAAGCCCACCCGCATCAACTTGCGGGCTAAGTTAGGGATTGTAACCGACTCAAGCTAGGGTTTGTATCCTCTCCGGGTTGGACTCGAGACCTGGCTATCTATATAAAGCCAGGAGAGCCCCAAAGGAGAGGACGAAGTATTACCGCACGACCACAAAAGCCTTGAAACTCGAGATCTACTCTCGATTCGAGCACCTGTAATCGATCTAATCATCTAATACAGATCAGCAGAAGGCAGGAGTAAGGGTTTTACCTCTTCGAGGGCCCCGAACCTGGGTAAATATCGCCTCCCTGTCAAGCCGACGATTCCACCAGTGCCTATGACATCTCCTAGTCGAAACCCGATAGGGTCACCTGAGGGATTTGCGGAGCCAGAGCTTCGACAATTGGCGCCGACCGTGGGGACCGCGGGCGCTGGATCACCGGCATCTTCGGCTTCATCGACATCCAACTCCCGTTGGAAACCATCGACTACGGCCCCGAACAATCCTGTACGGATCGGATCCGTCATAGTCACGCCTCACTCGCCGGAATCACGCCCGGTATTCGAGGATCTGGAGAAGAGCGTCACCTTGACGTTCGGAAGCTTTAACTTCATGGCAAACCGAGACGGGATCCTCCACTTCTCGGATGAATCTGAACCCGAATCTGGAGCCGTCAACTCGCGCTTCCATATGGAGAAAAGCGGCGAGTCCATCCGCTTCAACACGATCGACTACCACGCACTTTCGACAGAGGAACCCTCTCGGGTGCGAAGAACCTCCCGATCTACGCCTAGGACGCACGGGCCACAACTGGCCCAAGTCTGCATGGCAGGATCGGAACAGCCCTCGGAAACTGAATATAGCGCAACTGAGCGCGATCTAATCGGCGTCTCGCGGGAAGCCTGGAAAAGAGCAAAGGAATCCATGCGAAAGAGTCAGCCACCCGCAGCAGGTGCTACGCAGGAAGACCTAACCGCCTACCACTATCACCTAGTGAGAGCGGCCTCAAACATCAAGGACGCCCGAGCAGATCTAGCCCGTCGCAGGAGAGCGGCGGATGAGTCAAGCCTACGACGAGCCGAGCTGTCCCTTGCCCCTTCGGTCGGTACCCGACCCGTGGGAAAAGGACCCGCAGCATCAACAAGGGACCACGAATCCATGGCTGGGACCCACAGGTCTACCACATCTTCTTTCATGAGGGTTGACGACGACGGGAACGTCTACCCGCAAACTCCAGCCGCCGCAATTCTAGCCGCGGCCACCTACATGCAGATGAACCAACCAACGGACAGCGATCCTCGGGTGGAACAATACAAGCACATCCGCAAAGGTCTAGGGCTGGCTGCCGCGAGGCTCGCCTCCCACGATCGCAAGGAACAACTGGAGAAGGCGCGACAAGAGAAGGACAAAGACAAAGACGCGCCCCGCAGGCATAGGAGCTCCTCTCCAAGAAAGGATAAATCGCCACGTCGTGGCCGAGGAAAAGAAGCCCGGCGCCGCGGCGACAGCCGAAGCAGCAGCGACGACAGCCCGAGAGACAAAGATTCGCGGCATCACAGCAGCCGCTCGAGAAAAAGAAGCAAAGAACCAAGAAAAGATAGCGACCGCGACCGGTCCGGGTACGACGCGCGATCCGATCTCGCCCAGAAGAAAGTGGATAAAGCGAGGGCTTCACGGTATCGCGAACGCTCCTCATCCGGGTCTTCGGACGACGAAACCTGCGGAGCACTTTGCTTTGCTCGCAGTATTCGCGAAGCGCCTCTACCCAAGAGATTCAAGCTCAGCTCGGAGGTGACAAAATACGATGGCTCACTTGAGCCCTCCCAGTGGTTAAGCGACTACCTCACGGCAGTAAAATGCCAACGTGGTAACAAGAACACGGCCATGCAATACCTCAATTTGCACCTGGCCGGAGCGGCCCGCAGCTGGCTGGAAAGAAGACCACGATCTTGCTATGCATCATGGGACGACCTGCATCGCGATTTCTGTAAAAACTTCCAGTCGACCTATAAAAGGCCAGCTACAATCGAAGAACTACGGGCTTGCAAACAGAAAAGTGGCGAATCCACGCGAGAATACATCCAACGGTGGAACACACTCAGGAACACCGCGGGGACAATCTCTGAAGAAGTGGCGATTGAGGCCTTCGCCAAAGGAGCAAGAAGAACCGCGTTTCGAGAAGAACTCGGCAGAGCTGCGCCCAAAACCATAGGGGAGCTCATGGTTATAGCCGAAAAATGGGCCAACGGAGAAGACGCGGTACGCAACGAAAGAACATCATCGCCCACACATGACGAAGACCGTCATGGGCGAAGAAAAAGAAGAAAATACTACGACCACGACGATAGAGAAGAACTAGTGGCGGCAGAGTTCACGCGAAGTCGCGACTCCGGTCGTCGTGGAAGTCGCGAATGGAGGCCAAAGGAAGAAGAAAAATCACCCGAGGAAGACCTCGATGGATACTGCTCGCTACATCTGTTCACAGACAAGCGCACGGGCAAGACTAAGGCAACACACCTTCTCAAGGATTGCCGAAAGTTCATCGGAATCTCGGACGCGCTAGCCAAGAAAAGATTCGCTTCCACCCAAAACTATCCACCGCTACCAGGAGGCGGACAACAATTCCAGCTACCACCGCCACCACCTCCACCAGCCAACCCAAACATGGCACTCGCCGCATTGCCAGCACCACAACAGCAAAACACGGGAGCAAATACATACCCGACTCCGCACGGACAACTCCTTGGGATGATACAGAAGGTATGCCCCTCTCGCAGAGCTCAAAAAACTAACTCGAGACAAATATGCATGGCAGTGCAGACGCCACCAACGAAGCCCGAGTACCTGAAGATGGCCGAACAGCCAATCACGTTCTCGAAGGAAGACCACCCGCCACGAGTCTATCGACCAGGACACGCCGCCCTTGTCATTCAAGCTCAAATTGGCAATTATGACCTGGCACGCGTATTCATGGACGGCGGCAGCGGCATTAACATCATCTACGCGGATACACTCCGTCGAATGAACAAAAACCTGGACGGCCTAACGGAATCAGAAACATCCTTCCACGGGATAGTTCCGGGCAAGGCAGTACGTCCACTCGGAACAATCAACCTCGAAGTTGTGCTGGGCTCCCCACGCAACTACAGAAGGGAATTTCTGGACTTTGAAGTCGTCGACTGGCCCTCGCAGTACCACGCCATTCTTGGTCGAACAGCGTTCGCCAGATTCATGGCCGTACCACATTACGCATACTTGAAGCTCAAGTTACCCGGCGAATACGGTGTGATCACCATTGACGGAGACTTCCAGAAATCAGACAAGTGCGACATAGAATTTAATGAGATCGCGAAATCTTTCGGGATGCAAGAAGAACTACAAGAGCTGGCAAAAACCACGGATCACTCCGTCATGCCACTCACAAAGAAAAACGCGCCTGAACTGGAATTCAGCGCCAACAGCGACACTCGCAAGCATCAAGTGCACCCGACGGATTCCGCCAAAACCGCGATGGTTTCCACAACCCTCTCGCCAGCATAGGAAAGCGCGCTCGTCAAACTCCTCCGTGAGTACTGGGAAATTTTCGCCTGGCAACCCTCAGATATGCCAGGTATACCCAGGGAGTTTGCCGAGCACTCACTCGAAGTCTTTCCTAACGCGAAGCCCATCAAACAGACGACTCGACGATTTTCGGAACCCAAGCAAAAGGCGCTAGGAGAAGAAGTAAATAGGCTGCTAGCCGCAAATTTCATTAGGGAGATCAAAATATCCACCTGGTTAGCAAATCCGGTGCTGGTCCCCAAGAAGAACACGGATATCCTTCGGGTGTGCATCGATTACACATCACTGAACAAACACTGCCCCAAGGACAACTTTCCTCTACCACGAATCGACCAGATCGTGGACTCCACAGCAGGTTGCCAACGTCTCTCTTTCCTGGACGCCTACTCGGGATACAACCAGATCCGAATGAAAAAGGAAGACGAAGAGAAGACGGCATTCATCACACCACACGGTGTATACTGCTATACGACAATGCCCTTCGGGCTGAAGAACGCAGGCGCAACATATCAACGTTGCATGCAGAGATGCCTTGCCAATCTCATCGGCAAGAACGTACAAGTATATGTCGACGACATCGTCATCAAAACTCGAGTAGAGGACACACTCCTCGAAGATATTAAAGAAACATTCGACGCCCTTAATGCATATCGGATCAAGCTCAATCCAACAAAATGCGTTTTCGGCGTCCCCGCAGGAAAACTCCTAGGATACCTGGTATCCGCCAGAGGCATTGAAGCCAATCCGGAGAAAATACAAGCCATCCTCACCATGAAGGAGCCCACCAATCTACGCGGAGTCCAGCAGCTCGCAGGGCGATTGGCCGCCCTAAGCAGGTTCATCGCGCGATTGGGAGAACAAGCGTTGCCATTCTACAAACTACTGAAGAAGACGGACAAATTCGAGTGGACCCCCGAAGCTAAGCAAGCATTCGCAGACTTGAAGCGGTCGTTGCAAAGCAGGCGCATCCTCGCAACACCACAAGAAAGGGAGCCACTTTTTCTCTATTTAGCCGCTACAAACCAGGTCATCAGCACTGCAATCGTAGTCGAACGACCTGAAGATGGCAAGGCATACGGAGTTCAGCGCCCAATATATTACATCAGCGAAGTGCTCTCGCCGTGCAAGCAGCGATATCCTCATTACCAGAAGCTTGCGTATGGAGTTGTTCTCACAGCCCGAAAACTCAAACACTACTTCCAGGAACACGCCATTACAGTGGTTAACGATGCGTCACTCGGGACAATCATGAACAACCCTATGGCATCCGGAAGAATAGCGAAGTGGAGCATCGAGTTGGGTGCCTGGGATATCACCTACGCAGGACGTAATGCAGTCAAATCTCAGGTTCTCGTGGAATTCATCAGCGAATGGACAGAGCTACAAACACCCGGACCACCCGAGTACACAAGCAATTGGATCATGTATTTTGACGGATCCAAAAGAAACGAAGGGGCAGGAGCTGGAATCGTTCTTATCTCGCCTCGTGGAGACAAACTGCAATATGTCCTGCGACTAGACTTTCCACCTGACGACCCAGCATCGAACAACGACGCGGAATATGAAGCACTGTTGCACGGAATGAAGATGGCGATTGCTTGTGGAGCTACCCGGTTGATGATTTATGGCGATTCCAACCTCATAGTGCAACAAACAATGAAAGAATGCGACGCCGTTGCTGAAAACATGATCGCATACCGCGACATGTATAATATACTCGAAGGAAGCTTCAAAGGGTGCGAGTTGAAGCATATCGCAAGATCCAGCAACGAAGAGGCGGATAGACTGGCAAACATGGGTTCCACGAATACACCCATACCGCCAGGAATATACTTCGAACGGATGGTCAAGCGATCGGTCAAATTGAAGAAAGCTGCAGAAACACCGGCAGCGCCAGAAACGGAGGTCAGCCCGCAGGTCGCGCTTATCGAGCTTATTCATAATATATCACGACAGGTTTTTCTGGTCGAGCCAGTCTGGACGCAGAAATATCTCGACTACCTGCTCAATAAACAGCTCCCAGCCGATCCGCGCGAGGCTCGACAGCTAATCAGGCGTAGCAAATCCTTTCGGGTAATCAACGGAGAATTGTACAAGCAAAGCATCTCGGGAATCCTTCAGCGGTGCATCGCACCCGAAGACGGCAAAGAGCTACTCCGGGATATACACCAGGGTGACTGCGGACATCATGCTAGTTGGAGAGCAATACTGGGAAAAGCCTTTCGAGCAGGGTTCTACTGGCTAACGGCAGCCAACGATGCAAAAAACCTGGTCGACAGATGTGGCGCTTGCCAGCGATTTTCACCCAAGCCGCACGCGCCCGCTACAGAGTTGCACATGATACCCATCGCCTGGCCCTTTGCCCAATGGGGGCTTGACATGGTTGGCCCACTGCGCAAATCTACTCCAGGAGGGTACACACATTTGCTGGTCGCAGTCGACAAATTTACCAAATGGATCGAGGCTATGCCAGTGACCTCGGGTAGCGCCCAATGCGCAATTAAGTTCCTCGATTCCATAATATGCAGATTCGGGGTGCCACATGACATCATTACAGACAATGGTACGAACTTCACTGCAAAGGAAACTCAACAGTTCTGCGAAGAGAAAGGAATTAATCTGAAGTTTGCTTCGGTCGCCCATCCGCAAACAAACGGTCAAGTTGAAAGATCCAACGGCTTAGTTTCAGCTGGGATCAAAAAGAGATTGCTCGATCGGTTGCATCCCGCTGCAGGTCATTGGGCAGAGGAGTTGCCCTCCGTACTTTGGAGCCTCCGCACAACCCCCAATCGATCAACGCAATACACACCATTTTTCATGGTATATGGGGCAGAAGCCGTCCTCCCCGAAGAGGTTCGATTCAGCGCCCCACGAGCTGTAGCCTACAGTGAAGAAACATCCAACAAAGCACTTGCAGAAGATATGGACGCGCTCGACGAAATTCGGGACATTGCACTCGCAAGATCTGCAGTCTACCAACAATCACTGCGCAATTATCACAGTCGCCGCATACGCCACAGATCATTCGTAGTTGGCGATTTGGTGTTGCGGTTGAAACAAAAAGAAGGGCACAAGCTCGAGCCACCTTGGGAAGGACCCTTCATCGTACACGAAGTAATCCCAGGAGGAGCCTATCGACTGAAGAATCCAGACACTGGAGGCATCTATTCCAATCCATGGAATATCGCGCAACTGCGCAAATTCTACCCCTAGGTTTATTTATTTTGCAACAATAAGGCTATACTAGCCAATTTTGTAGCTCGAACACATGACTTCTCAGTCATAGCAATAAATACATGATTATCTCATCATATTTACTCGAGAGCTTCCAAGGTTACAGGTTCACACCCCATAAAATACACGGGGGCTACACCTAAAACTAAGCATCACAGAAAATAATTATCAAGTACAAGGTTGCACACCTTACTACAGTTTTTACAAACTACAGACAAGCTTACAGGATATTCACATCCGATAAAGTCAGTCGAAACGCTGAGCATTCCTAGCCGCTAAGATCCTATCTACCTCTTCGGATGTCATTCGGATAATCTTCTCGGCCGCAGGACGAACAGCATCATAGTACGGCGCAATATCTTCGATTGCATAATCCGGAAGCCGGGCTACGGAGTTCAAGTCTATCTCAGGATGCCATATCCGGACAAACGAGAGAGCCACAACCGCGCCGCATGCCATCTGATTGTGAACACACGCGCGAACCTCTCCTTCCCGTCCGAATAACCTGAGAAGATAGCTCCAGTCTTCGGGGCCCCTCTCAAGTGGATAAAAAGCAGCATTCACCGCAACCAGGACCTCATGGAAAGAACTCATGAGAACTTTCGCCTGGCGGACTCGAAACTTCAAGATAGCCATCACAAACCCTCGACTGCGATCGGACCAGAAATTACTCGCATGAGGCTTTGTGCTGTTAGCTTCTTGATGAATGTGGTTTTCTACCCACTGCTTTTCTTCCCTGTCATCTGGTTTCACAACTAAGAAGCAAATGCACTTAGTAAGCTAAGAAACACAGAGGAGGAAAATAGCATGGGGGCTACACTACTCACATAGTAACTCCTTTGCAATCGAAGACAGTTCGTCAATCAGAAATTGCTCGCGCTCAGCCGCCAATTTCTGCTTGGATATCGCCACGTCAGCTACCCCGCGCAGCACTTTCAGCCTATGCTCACCCTCCTGAACCTTATCACGGAGGCCAGCGAGAGTGCCCACAGCAGCTACAAGTGGATTCAGCAGCAGACGCAATTGCCTGGAAGAAGTACAAGGAAAGAAGTGAGAAGCCCTACTCGAGTTGTTTCCAGTCGCACATCTGACTAATCGCTCGGGGGCTACCCCCATCGGGAGGCAAAGTATAGACGACAAGGATAAATTTTAAATGCAAAGCGCTTCGATTAAAAGACCAGCAAAGGTACGGGAATATATCCCAAAATTCATTACATCCAAGCAGCAGAAACAAAAGGAAAACAAAAGTCTACGAAGCCGCGTTGGTACTGCCACTAGCAGCGGTCGACCCTCCCTTCTTCCGAGCAAACATCTCAGATAATTTCCGAGCAAGAACAGTGGCTTGCTCAGAAAAACGAGATAGCCGTACCTTCTTGCCCGTGGAAGGGTCGACCGGCATGGACGAATAGGCCTCCTCCAGACCTTCGACTCCGTTCGCCAGAGCGAATTGAATCGCAGTCTTTGCGCCAGCTTCTGATTGAGCAACCGCAAAGGCCTCCAGGAGATCGCCTTCCGAGAAGACCTTCGACAGCTCGCTCAGCGCAGGCGCAGGAGTACCGCTGGCGACAAGACGGCCATGCACTCGTGCCAACGCTTTGGAAGCATTATCAATCAGGGAAAATATTCCCTCAGAATGCCTCCTGAGCTGCGCGAGAGTGTCGGTCAGCACGTCCACCCGCTGAATCCCAGGAATCTCCAGAGGAACATTCAGAAGATCTACAGACAGAGAAAATAATGCTTAGCAAAAATCAGCAGAATGAAAAGTTCAAAAACCCAAGATACTTACCCGCAAAGCGCTTGGCGAGAGGACGAAGGAACGCGACAGTGTCGTTGTCAGCCTTACTGCCGGCCTCCTGCAAGTCCTTCACGGTCTTCCGCGACTCCGCAAGCTTCGTATGGAGTTCCTCCGATTGCTTGCGGGAAGCTTCCAGCTCTTGCCGGGTAGTCGCCAGTTCAGCTTCCCGAGCAGTTACCTGCTCTGAAAGTTTGGTCTTTTCAGACTCTGCGAATTCGGCTCGAGCTGCACAGGGGATATTAATCAGAAATCAAGAATGGATGATACACGAAAGCCAAGGAGATAACGAAATTTACCTCTAAGAAGGTCGCCTTCAGATTTGAGTCGGTTAACTTCTGATCGAAGCGACTCGCAATCTGTTTCGGCCAGAACGACGCGGCGACCGATCGCCGTAAGGGAATCGACGAGCGACTGCGAAAGCATGAAGATAAAGAGTTAGAAGAAAAGAGGTTTGAGCCTGTACCCGATTATTTACAATCGACTACAGCCTCGGGGGCTACTCCCATCGGGAGCACTGCCGTGCACCCGAAGAAGACAAAATATAGAAGAAGAGCAGAAAGAGGTTTTGAGCCTGTACCCGATTATTTACAATCGACTACAGCCTCGGGGGCTACTCCCATCGGGAGCACTATCGTGCACCCGATAAAATTTGTTTGAGAAAGCCAAAAAGATAGAAGTTTACCTGTCCGGTGGCGCGGGAGAGGGGATCCGCCGAGCTGTCCGTCGCCTCCTTCGAGATCGAAGTTCTGGCAGCGAAGCTGGGGACATCCCGCTCCGCAGTCGCAGCATCAGGCGCTGCCCTGGGAGAGCTCTGGACAGTACCCGCAGTAGGGGTCTCACCCGCGTCCTTCGCTTTGTTCCTCTTTTCAGGAGGAACAGTCGCGGCGAATCTACGCGGGCTGATTGCCTGCAAACTGCAGTAAAGGACAAAGAAACGTCAGCACTGACAAACAGAGTTCAATCGAATTAAAATATGGGAAAAAACTTACTCGTCATCCTCGTCGTCTTCATCCAAGTCATCCGCATTCCAGGCGTTTGTGAATGGAGCCTGAGGAGGAAGAGATTGAAGCGGAGTCGCAGAAATTGGAGTTGGGCCAGGTGACGCCTCCAAAGACTTGTCCTTGGAGGTAACTTCGTCTTCGTTCACCCGACGGTGCTTTGGTGGGACGCCACTCGAGTCTTCGACATCATCTGAGGAGTCATGCTCAGAACTCGAGGAAGCGTTGGCCACGCTGGTGTCAACCGCGCCGTCCTGGTGGCTTGACTGAAGACACGAGGCATCTTCGCCAACAACGGGCGGGTAGCAATTTGCTACAGCTAGGCTCTACAAGGATAAGAAGACGATAAAGATCTTATCGACTACAAAAATTCTAAAAATAAAAGCAAGTTAAAGACAGAAGACTAACCGCAGCAGGAGGAGGGTTTGAAGCAGAATAAGCCTCGACTGAGCAATCGGGGAATTGCTCCCCGGCCTTCAGTCGAGTGATGGCCGCGATCTTTTTCTCGAATTCTACATTCGAAAGTTCTTCACGGCTCACTCGGCTGGGATCTTCTGCGCCTTGGTACTCCCACATAGCGGAGGGCCTCTGCTGCAAAGGCTGAATCCTGCGCTTCAAGAAGAGGCTTGCCAGATGAAGTCCATTGAGCACTACTCCCGAGGCTTGATCTCGAAGAGCCCCTACCCTTTCGAGTAGAGGTTTAACTGTCTCGACTTCTTCGGCTGACATCTTGTGGCTCCAAGATTTGCGCCTCGCCAGAACTGCGAAGGGGTGGAATTCTACAAGCCCACTCGAGTTGTTGTCGGCGACGTAGAACCACTTCTTCCGCCAGCCTTGGGCGGAGTCGATGAAGTGCATATGGAAGTAGGCATTCTCCTGGCGCGCTTGGATCCCAAAGCCGCCCGTGCGAAGTGGCTCACCGGGCTCGGACTCTACCCGCGATCTCTCGCGGAAGATCCGGATCTTGAACAGCGCCTTCCAGAGCGCCCAGTGCGGGCGAATGCCAAGATAGCATTCGCAAAGCGCGATGAAGCACGAGATGTGCTGCACCGCGTTCGGGGGAAGGTCATGGAGCTGTATGCCGTATGCACACAGCAGCCCAATGAAGAAAGGGTGAAGAGGGAAGGAGAGACCTCGAGTCACGTGGTCCACGAAGACCACGCGCTCGTTCGAGTGAGGGTTTGGTACCTCTTCCCTCTTCCCCAGACGGACGCGCTTCTCCGCCTCCGCCGGCAGCAGACCCTCCCGTTGCATCTCCTTGATGCTCTTGGCAGTGGTGTTGGGGGTGCGCCAGTCGCCGGCGCGAAAGGCGAGTGGCGCAGAAGGCTCGCCAGACGCGGAGGTTCCAACGCCGCGTTTCTTTCCACCGGCCATTTTTCGCAGCGAGAGCTTGAGCACAGAGAAGGCAAAGACGAGCGCAAGGTGGAAGACGAAGATTGAGAGCGGGGAAAATTTCACTGCGGCGCTAACACCCTTATTTATATACGGGGTAAAGCAATCTCAGCCGTACGATACGCAACGTGGCACCTATCGCGGCTGCCACGCGTAAGGATGAAACGAAGCGGCGGCGTACGCTGTTTCGTGCCACGATCTTAACAAAAGATCGTGCGCATTTACTGCGCATTTCGCGTAAAAAACGGGAGTGACGTCTCGTTTCCCGGTCAAAAAGCTGACAAGGTGGGCCAATTTCTGCTGCCACTTCGTCACGTCCCATCGGGAGAAGAGGAGCACGCCTTGACGTCATGGCGTTCGTCATTCCGAAAGGAAATTTTTTGCGAATGGAATTCCAAACGCGAAATTATCTTCGCACGAATATCAATTCCTTCGGATAGAACACATTCTTCCATGAAAAAATTCATGAATCAAAGCCTCTTCGGACAAGAGAAACATGCCTTATACACGAAAACTCTTTCGTACAGGCACAATTTTCCAAAACATGAAAACTCTTTCATACGGAACTAACATTTCCAACACGAAACTTTTTTCGTACGGAACTCATACCAATCTAATCGGGTAGAAAGAACCCACCTTATGCGTGATATTTACACATCACAAGAACCTGGATTGTACAGCCGACTAGGCACATCCGGATGCCATATTCTTCGAATATGAAGGTAAGACCCAAAAAGATCTTTCTTTTGGGCCTGGAATCGCACTCGAAAGCTGCGTCCTCCGGCATAGTTCCGTGTCAACAACACGAAGAAAAATCCTAGCGGACGCGCCGGGTACCCTCTTAGGTTAAGTTCGACTCGATAAGTCCACAACGGCCCAGTCGTAACGATCACCTCATCGGGTTCGAGTCGGAGGTCTCGAATCTGTGTAGGCCAGGAGTGTTTTTGCCCTAGTCGCAATTAATTGGCCCTGATCTCTCGGGAGAGCCAAGCCACTGCGCCACATCCTTCTGCTAATATAGCCGCACAAACTGGCACCAATGCTGCTCGATACTCGAGTATTTCTTCGCGAAACAGGGAACACACCCTTCGTAGACAACAACTGTCGAGCTGAACTTCTAAGATGAGATCAAAGAAAAGGTCTGACCGTCTACCCGACTGAAAATAAATCCCAGTCGAGCATACGCTCGGGGGCTACTGACGAAGGCATGGATCTTGGGCCCTACGAATAAGGACACCCCCTCTCACACCTTCTAACCAAGGCCCGACAGGAAGCGCCCTTGGAGTACTCTAGAAGGCCCATGAAAAGCCCACCCGCATCAACTTGCGGGCTAAGTTAGGGATTGTAACCGACTCAAGCTAGGGTTTGTATCCTCTCCGGGTTGGACTCGAGACCTGGCTATCTATATAAAGCCAGGAGAGCCCCAAAGGAGAGGACGAAGTATTACCGCACGACCACAAAAGCCTTGAAACTCGAGATCTACTCTCGATTCGAGCACCTGTAATCGATCTAATCATCTAATACAGATCAGCAGAAGGCAGGAGTAAGGGTTTTACCTCTTCGAGGGCCCCGAACCTGGGTAAATATCGCCTCCCTGTCAAGCCGACGATTCCACCAGTGCCTATGACATCTCCTAGTCGAAACCCGATAGGGTCACCTGAGGGATTTGCGGAGCCAGAGCTTCGACATGCATCATCCCATGTTTGTGCACTATGCCATGTTATTGATTGTTTATCTTCCTGCATTGTTTGTTTGCTTCTTCCCGGATATACGACGACGTTGAGACCGACGATACTTACGACACCCCTTCTAAGGAGTTAGCTCAGTACCAGGCTACTGGGTTTGCAGGACAGTTATCACTCACATGAACCATCGTGTTCCTTTAAACATTGGTTACCGATACTTTTCGTTGTCTATTCTGCTAGCCCTATGATTAGTTGCTTCTATTACGACCCTATCACATGTATCCTTTAACCCTGATATTGCCTCACCTCCATACCTATAACCTTTTGTTTGAGCCCGTGTCTTACTAGCATGCTTAGGTTGTTTTGCTCGAGTCTGTTACCCATTACTTTCTGTTACTATATTCCATTATGTTCTGGGGGCTCGATGTTTAATCAATCAATCATGCTAATGTTATTATCAATAATAAATTTGATGATAAGGCACCGGCAGGAGGCCCTTTGTGGTTTTGAGGCCTGCTAGTGTCGACCCTAATAGGAAAAGGGTCTTGTCTACTGATCCATGATGAGCGCACTACCCGCATGTGGGAAGCGAGTATGGGCGCCCCCCTCAATTTGATTCGATTCGCATCTCGTCCAAATCGCCTCATTTAGTTCCGGTTTTCCATTTGCTGCATGCATGATCTTGCGAGCCCTTGGTACCCGGGTGGAACTTTCGTAGTCGGCATATAGGGGGACACGTTCTTAGAGTGCTATGAGGGTCCATTTTCTTCTGGGCTCGATTAGCCGTGCGCCCAAGGTGCTTTGGGCTTGATGCGAAGAAGAGTTGAGTTGTGTTGAGTGCCCCGCTTGGTGGGAGGCATCCCATCTGGCGGGTTATTCATACGTGTACGGCCAAATTGGTGCAACCATGCAGGGATAATCTTCTCGAGAAGCCGTGTTTTCCGCGGTTATGGATTACTTGGTGAAAGTACTGGCTAACAAGTACTCAGGACAACTTAAACCTAATGATTAACAACCTTACACCCAATGATTAACAACTTGACTAGTAATAGGCTTTTTGACACAATAATATGAACCATCATTAATTCAACTGTGTGAGTTATCCTCGGATTGCTTCTTTGGATAAGGGGCGAGATCCAGGATGGGTTTGTTTGAGGTTAGTTGATAGGTTGGTTACGATACACGATCTTATCTCCTTTCTGGTAGCCGGAAGTGGTAGAAACTCTGTAGTTGTTTAGAGCAGCCAGTTGCAGCATCCTTTATATCCCCTTTCTTCCGTTGACCCAAAGCATCTGTGCTTGGTGTTGACGGGTTACACTTTGGTGAACTGTGAGTCTTGCTTGCCAGTACGTTTATGTACTGACCCCTTTGGGGCTGTGGTTTCCGCAGACCTACGTTTCCGAGGATCTACATGGTGGCTACTACGTGGAGTATGACGAGACTGCTGACGAGTAGATAGCGGACCTGGGCAGGATCCGAGACTTCGTGGATGGGCTCCGTCTTTTCGTTTCCGGCCTCTTAGGCCTGTTTGGATCTTGTCTGTACTCAGACATGTTGAATGCTTCCGCTGTGATGTAATGATGATATGTTGGGGCATGTTCCCTCTGGATGATTGTATTTGCTATCTCTGCTCTAGTGAGAGCCATTTGCAACTTATTTCAATCTTTTGTGTCGTAGAGATCTGTTGTGATATCACTTGTTCCAATGCCGTTGACGTACCATGTGTGGATGTTTTGAAGTACGTCAATGGAAGTATCCTGATTTCTATGGGATAGTTTACGTCGACGCTGAACAGATAGGGGTTGGTTGTCACACATACGTGTGTTGGCCTACCCGTAAGAGGACGCGGGTGCCGGTAAGCCCCGTAATCCAATCTACTACTGTTCAACGGAACGGCGAGTATCCTTTAGAAGTCCGGGTGCGACAAATGGTATCAGAGCCTGTCTGCCTGTAGGATCCCTTTTTACTGGTTGCAGTTGAGTCTAGAAACTATTTTGTAGGTATATAGGAAAAATGAAACGTGAGAGTAGGAATTCTGTTCTTTTTCTTCCTTCCCCACCCACCCACCCTTTTCTGGTAAGGAAGTGCAACGTTGTTTTCTGTTCTCATCTAAACTTTCAAGTTAGGATTTCACGAATCCTGGTTTCTCTAGGATGGTTATATCTACTAGACCATAGGAATGGAGGTGGTTGTGACATGATTTATCATGTTGCCTACTCATGATTGAGAACGGAGGCGTGTAAGCCCCGGAAGCAGATCCTATATTCCTTAAGCAGTAGATATTGATCCTTTAGAAGCCCGGATGGGTTTTCCGTAGTACCTCAGGAGTTTTTGGTCTCGTTTTTCCCGGTGTTGCTTCGTTACCCTGTTCTTCTCAACATCCTTTTCGTCCATTGAAATCTTGTTGTTGTTTTCCATTTCAGTTCTTCTACCGGCGTCTAATCAAAACTTCCCAAATAACAAGTCTATTTGGCCAGAAAGGTTGTTGTTGTTGTTGTGGATTTTAGTATGCCTCCCACTTACTGAATCACCACATTCCAGATAGTATATTCTACAAATGAGTCAAATTCTACCCAGCTATACAACCTCGATACAAAACCTCTACCTCTACTCAAAAATGTTCCGGTGGTTTCCAAATTCCCTGACATCTTTCCAGAAGAGTTGCCAGGAATGTCTATCGTCTTGAACTTCCAGAAAAACTATCCAATGTGCACGATGTGTTTCACGTGTCACAGCTCAAGAGGATCTTCCCAAGAAGTATCCGGACCTTTACTTTTCTCAGTAGGAATCTCGGGGCGCGATTCCTTCAAGGGGGGGCGTTTTGTAACATCCCAAGTATGAAAAATAGCCATTAGCATGTTTGCTCTCTGTTATTTTTATGTTTTGCATCATGGCATCATGTTGAGTGCAATTGTTTTGTTTGTTTTTCATTTGTTTTTCTCTGTTTTGCTTTGTTTTCCTTTGTTTTCTATTTTGAATTTCAAACGAAAATTCAAACCTTTTGTTTCATCCTTGTGATGCTACAATTTCCAAAATCATATTTCAAATAAAAACAACCATTTGTTTCCAAACTGTTGTTTTGTTTCTATAAAAGTGCATCCAATAATCAAACCCTTTTCAAATTCAATTATGATTTTCTTCCAAACAACAACCATGTTGAAAGTTATGAAAATTGCAAAACAAATCAATCCTTTGTTTCCATAAGGTTCAACCATTAAAATTATGGCTTTTAATAATTTAATTAATCCAAACTTAATTCAATTGTTATTTCAAATTCAAATCAAATCAATCCTACTTGGCATATTTCAAAATATGGGTTTAAGAATTAAAATCTTGCAAACAAATTAAATTCAATAATGTTGTCATAATTGTTTGAATTCATTGGATAAAAATTGTTTATTTCAAAATCCCCAAGTGACACCCTATTGGAAAATTCAACTAACCATCTTTAAAATTAAATTAACATCTCCAAAATTTTGGAAATGTTGGTAACATTGCTTTGGTTTACTGTTTGCAAATTAATAAAACATCTCATAAAAAATTAAACACCCCAAACCTTATTTGGAGTCCAACTAACCAATTAAAACAATCAAATTAATATTCCAAAATTTTGAAGTTAATGGTAAATTGTTTTTAATTACTGTTTTTGCAAAATTACTAAAAAAGTTATTCATAAAAAAAATAAAAACCCAAATCCTTTTCCTTTCTCTCTATCTCTTCTACACACAAAAAAAAGATTAAAAGCAAAGGAAAGAAGTGGGGGAGGCAGGCTGTTTTCAGCCCACCTACAAGCCAGAATCCAGCCCACCCCCACTCCACTTACCCCCCAGCTCACCTCTGGTCTTCGTCTTCGTACGGACGCAGAAAGACAGCTGCGTCGCTGTCCTCCCCTCCAGCCGTGCGATCATCCCCTTCCCCTCCCGATGGCCTGCCGTGCTAGGCTAGACGCCCCATAAAACTAGCCTTTCCCCCTCTGCTAACCTAAGTCGAACCCTACCCTCTCTCCCCGCCGCGGCGCCTCCCTTCTGCAACCACGCGAGCTCGCCGTCTCCACTGTCTCGCCATTGACCCACCATCCCCAATCTCTCCGGGACAGTTCGAGGATGCCAGCAGCTGCTCCTCGACGCCCTCTTTCATCCGCCCCGAAGAAGTGGAGCCGAAGCACTCCAGGTCCTCGTCGACCTTCTCTATTCCCTCTCCGATCAGCCGTCATCGCCGCCGAAATTCCTCGCCGTTGTTCGCCCTCGAGCTGGACCACCCCCTACCTAACCTTCCAGGTGACCCTCTCGGCCGATTCCGGCCACCTCCCAGCTTATTCCCCTGCTCTCTGTCGATGTGCATATCTGAACCATGATCGGGCCGCCATGTTTCTGTGCAGAGAAGCTCCAGCTCCATGGGGTTGAGCAGCCTGTTGCTCACCCGTGCACAGCACCAGGATGGACTGGTCGTCTCACAGCCCCAGCACCGCCTAGCTGATCCTAGCTACGCCTCGAGCTCGCACCAACGCGCGCGGATCGCCAGCAGCTGCGGTACCTTCTCTGAACCCAACGATGAAAGCCTGCACTTTTGGTTTCTGTCCGAATTTCAGTTAGCCCGCAACTGCAGCATATCCTCCCTCGCCACCCCTTACTGACAGAAACTCGCAACAGCCGCAGTGGTTAGCTGCTCTGCGCGCTATCCAGAGGTGGGGGGATCGAATCCCACCCCCACGGGATAAATTCCCATTTTTTTCTTTTATTCCTTCACAACTCAACAAGTCCCTAATCACAGCTAGGCCCCTTCTATTTCTTTCTAGGCCCCTGTAAAATAAATTGTAACTTTCTGTAATTATGTTTTGACCCCTGGAATTTCAAATTTGAATATCCTTTGAATAATAAATCCAAACTAAATAAATAAAAAATGGTTCCAAATCCAAATTGCCTAAATGTTGCAAATATGCAATCTGTTTAATATTTTGAACACTTAAAAATTGATTTATTTTCTACATTTTATTTAATTCATTTAAAACTTGTGTAAATCATAAGTAATTCAAATTAATTCCAAATTTAAATTGTAAAATATGTTTTCAAACCCGAAAAATATAATCTTTCCAAATATAAAATTTGTTTACTGTTTTGAATATTTTAAATTGGTGAAATATTGGAATTCTTGTTTAATTCACTTAATTTTGCAAAAATCATAACTTGGGTATAAAAATTCCAAATTCCACAAACTAAATATGTTTTCCAATCAACTTTTCATGTACTTTCCAGATATAAATTTTGTTTGCTGTTTTGAATAATTTAAATTGCTGAAAACAACTGTTTCTTAATTATTGCATTTAAAATTGCCAAAATAATAACTTGCTCATTTTAAATCCAATTTCAACAAATGAAATATGTTTTCCATGCAAAATTAAACCACCTTTTCAAATATAAAATTGTTTCATGTTTTGAATAATTAAAATTGGTTAAATGATTTAAACCTTGTTTAAATCATTTAATATTGCTAAATTCATAACTTGGTTAAACTAATTTCATTTGGGACATATAAAATATGTTTTCAAACCATCAAAGTATAAACTTTTCAAATATGAGTTTGGTTTAATGTTTTGAACAAATAAAAAATTCAACTAAGTTCATGTTTGAATTAAATTCATTTAATTCTTGCTTAAACTTGTTTAATTCATAAATAATTTATTTGAAATCCTTTTCCAACAAGTGGAACATGTATTCCATCTAAAATTGTGTGTTATCTCCAAATATGAACTTTGTTATCTATTTTGAACAATTAAACTTGATGAAAACAACAAATGCTTGTGTGACACCTTTAAGTAACCAAAATTCCAAAACTTAATAAATGAATTTCCAAACTTGTTAAACCTTATTTCAAATTGTTTCTATTGTTGTTATTTTGCTGTTTTCCTCATCCATGCATCATGCTAATTCACTTCCACATGATGATTAGTTGTAGAACAATTAATTCAACCATAATTCATGGGCTTTTCATATGCAACTCAGTTGCATGTGGGTCCATTTAATCATGTTGTTACCACATCAACTAGTTTATTTTGATGCATCAAATAAATGGTCATGCATCATCCCATGTTTGTGCACTATGCCATGTTATTGATTGTTTATCTTCCTGCATTGTTTGTTTGCTTCTTCCCGGATATACGACGACGTTGAGACCGACGATACTTACGACACCCCTTCTAAGGAGTTAGCTCAGTACCAGGCTACTGGGTTTGCAGGCAAGTTATCACTCACATGAACCATCGTGTTCCTTTCAACATTGGTTACCGATACTTTCCGTTGTCTATTCTGCTAGCCCTATGATTAGTTGCTTCTGTTACGAACCTATCACATGTATCCTTTAACCCTGATATTGCCTCACCTCCATACCCATAACCTTTTGTTTGAGCCCGTGTCTTACTACCATGCTTAGGTTGTTTTGCTCGAGTCTGTTACCCGTTACTTTCTGTTACTATATTCCATTATGTTCTGGGGGCTCGATGTTTAATCAATCAATCATGCTAATGTTATTATCAATAATAAATTTGATGATAAGGCACCGGCAGGAGGCCCTTTGTGGTTTTGAGGCCTGCTAGTGTCGACCCTAATAGGAAAAGGTTCTTGTCTACTGATCCATGATGAGCGCACTACCCGCATGTGGGAAGAGAGTATGGGCGCCCCCCTCAATTTGATTCAATTCGCATCTCGTCCAAATCGCCTCATTTAGTTCGGGTTTTCCATTTGCTGCATGCATGATCTTGCGAGCCCTTGGTACCCGGGTGGAACTTTCGTAGTCGGCATATAGGGGGACACGTTCTTAGAGTGCTATGAGGGTCCATTTTCTTCTGGGCTCGATTAGCCGTGCGCCCAAGGTGCTTTGGGCTTGATGCGAAGAAGAGTTGAGTTGTGTTGAGTGCCCCGCTTGGTGGGAGGCATCCCATCTGGCGGGTTATTCATACGTGTACGGCCAAATTGGTGCAACCCTGCAGGGATAATCTTCTCGAGAAGCCGTGTTTTCCGCGGTTATGGATTACTTGGTGAAAGTACTGGCTAACAAGTACTCAGGACAACTTAAACCTAATGATTAACAACCTTACACCCAATGATTAACAACTTGACTAGTAATAGGCTTTTTGACACAATAATATGAACCATCATTAATTCAACTGTGTGAGTTATCCTCGGATTGCTTCTTTGGATAAGGGGCGAGATCCAGGATGGGTTTGTTTGAGGTTAGTTGATAGGTTGGTTACGATACACGATCTTATCTTCTCTTCTGGTAGCCGGAAGTGGTAGAAACTCTGTAGTTGTTTAGAGCAGCCAGTTGCAGCATCCTTTATATCCCCTTTCTTCCGTTGACCCAAAGCATCCGTGCTTGCTGTTGACGGGTTACACTTTGGTGAACTGTGAGTCTTGCTTGCCAGTACGTTTATGTACTGACCCCTTTGGGGCTGTGGTTTCCGCAGACCTACGTTTCCGAGGATCTACATGGTGGCTACTACGTGGAGTATGACGAGACTGCTGACGAGTAGATAGCGGACCCGGGCAAGATCCGAGACTTCGTGGATGGGCTCCGTCTTTTCGTTTCCGGCCTCTTAGGCCTGTTTGGATCTTGTCTGTACTCAGACATGTTGAATGCTTCCGCTGTGATGTAATGATGATATGTTGGGGCATGTGCCCTCTGGATGATTGTATTTTCTATCTCTGCTCTAGTGAGAGCCATTTGCAACTTATTTCAATCTTTTGTGTCGTAGAGATCTGTTGTGATATCACTTGTTCCAATGCCGTTGACGTACCATGTGTGGATGTTTTGAAGTACGTCAATGGAAGTATCCTGATTTCTATGGGATAGTTTACGTCGACGCTGAACAGATAGGGGTTGGTTGTCACACATACGTGTGTTGGCCTACCCGTAAGAGGACGCGGGTGCCGGTAAGCCCCGTAATCCAATCTACTACTGTTCAACGGAACGGCGAGTATCCTTTAGAAGTCCGGGTGCGACATTCCTGCAAGGCATCAGTTACTTCCTTAGGTTGAGAGAATTTATTAAGATATTCCATTATGTAGTAATTACCATACTTGAAATTATCAAAGCAATATTCAAGTATATCATAAATCTCATATTTATAAGGTGCATCATCAATGCTTTAAAGCAAATAGGCAATTTCGAATGCACCCTTCCAAGCAATAAATTCTTCAATTTGTTCCACATCATATAATCCATAATTTCCCTTAACATAAGAAGATATGGTAAGATCATCATTATACTCACATTGAAAAGGGAGGTGTTTATACCTCCTACAGCAGCAAGATTTATCAAAGCAATAAGTAACATTATAGGTGGAACACAAGTTTTTAGCATATTCATGCAATTTATTAATTTGCTCCCATAAGTGTATCCCTTTTTGTGACAAGTGGTGTTCCTTATAATGTTTTTGTTCTTCATCCGTGAACCCACCTTGCCTAAAAGATCTAGTTTCAAAGACATCAAACATTGATAGCAAGCATGATAAAGCAAAAATAGCAAGTGAATGCTTCACTTGAAAATACATGAGTTGCTTTCTATGCTATAAAGTAAACTATTTTTTGTGTGTTTTTGATAAAGAGAATCAAAACAAAACAAAAATATAAACAGGACAATAAACAAAATAAATATGTTGAGAGTGAGAGACTCCCCTTGCCAGAAGACTTCCTTCTCCCCGGCAACAGCGCCAGAAAAAGTCCTTGATGGTGCAGATCTTGCACTCGTTGGGATACCCCAAGAGGAGGGTGTGATGAGCACAGCAGTAGGGGTTTCCCCCTTAACAAGAACCAAGGTTATCAGTCCAGTAGGAGAAAGAGGACCTTCAGAAGGTTGATGCCACTAACGGTGGTGACGGCGCTTCACCGGTGTCAGCAACAATGTGGAACCTGCACACAACACAGCCAAAATAATTTGTCCCAACGGTAAAGTGAGATTGTCAATCTCACCGGTCTTGCTGAAAACAAAGATTAGACGTATCGTGTGAAAAATGATGTATGCTTGCAGTAAGTAAACAAAGTAGGAAATTGTTGTGGTTTGTTTAATAGTGTGGAAAATGGACCGGGGTTCATAGGTTCACTAGTGGTGTCTCTCCATAAAGATAACATGCTGGGTGAACAAATTACAACTGGGAAATTGACAAATAGAGGTTGCACCGTAGTGCACAATATAACATGATGATTACTATAATATTTAGTGCGGGCATTACAAAAATATACATAGACCGAAATCCATCTGCATCTATGACTAATAATCCACCCTCATATTATCATCCGAACCCCCTTAGGTATTAAGTTGCAAGCAACAGATAACTGCATTAAACAAAGTGTGTAATGTAAGCAATGATTATGCACGCGGGCACTCTCACAGTTGTTTTCTCCCTAATGGCAACAACACATCCTCCCCTTCACGTTTCTGTCACTCGAGCAAGGTGGTGAGGAGGCATGAACCCACTATCAAGCATAAATACTCCCTCTTGGAGTCACTAGCAACTACTTGGCCAGAGGAACCACTAGCAACGGAAAGCATGCAAGATCACAAATAACATATGCAATAAATACTATAAATCAACTTGGCATAAGTTCAATATTCACCGGATCCCAGCAAACACAACATATAGAATTACATAAGATCAATCTCGATCATGAGAGGCAGCTCACGAGATCTAAACATGGAGGCATATGAGGAGAAGACAACCATCTAGCTACAGCTATGAACTCGTAGTCCAAGGATGAACTACTCACGCATCACTCCGGAGGCATGCATGGTGATGTAGAAGCCTCCGGTGATGATTTCCTCTCCGGCAGGGTGCCGGAAATAGCTTAAGAACCCCCTGATCTAGGGTTGACGGTGACGGCGGCTGCAGAACTTTTCGGGGATTTTTGATCAGGTGCCTAGGGTTTTCCATCCGGGGGGGGGGGGGTTAAATAGGCGAAAGGGCAAAGGCGGTGGAGCTCCAGGGGCCCCACACCGATAGCTGGCGCGGCCAGGGGGGCGCACCACCCTATGGTGTGGCCCCCCTGGTGCCCGTCTTCGACTCTCCTTCGGTCTTCTGGATGCTTCCGGGGAAAATAGGCACTTCGGGCTTTGTGGGGTCCAATTCCGAGAATGTTTCCAGAACAACTTTTCTGAAACCAAGAACAACAGAAAATAGGGAACTGGCACTTGGCATCTTGTTAATAGGTTAGTCCCGAAAAATGTATAAAAATGCTATAAATAAGGGAGAAAACAAGTAGCAATTGACATAATATGATCATGGAGCATCAGAAATTATAGATACGTTGGAGACGTATCATCCCTGCCGTGGTTCCACGCCCACACGCGCACGCTGTTACGCTGTTCTGCCGCGACACAAAAGGCAACGATTTGCTGTCGTGAGTTCCACTTGCCCGTATACGCGCGTGAGTCCTGCCGTCGGCAGCGTTTTCGCCCGTTTTGTTGCCGCCACGGCACAATTTTGATCACTTTTCTGCCGTTCGCTCGTAGTTGCTGTTAGGTCCGTTTTCTTTTGTTTTTCCTTTTCGTTTTCTTAGGAGTTCTATATCTGAACCTTGTGAACCTAGACACAGCCTTTCTATAGCATTATCAATAGGAACATACCCACAAGTATAGCTATTTTTGTGCTCTGACAGGCTGCTCATATATTCATATACCATTGTGATCACTTGCTGTTTTGGTTCATATTGCTCCTAGTTGTTCTTCAGGCCATTGGAAAAATACAAAAAATAGAAAAAGAGTAAAAGTATATATATTAAAAAAAAGGAGAAAACAGAAAATTGAAAAGAGTCCGAATTGATATCATTGCTTACTAGTGGAGTTTGCTTTATACCACATTGTGACACTTGGTTTCTTTCATTGAGAAATCTTGTGCCTGCCTACTGTGAGCCTTTAGCTAGTGACTTTCTAGTGCATTGCAAAAACTCATCCATATATTTTCTTTGCCACATTTGTCTCCATTTGGTGTGTGTTTCCTTGGGTTATTTTATATCATCACAAAACAGAAAATAGGAGTTGTTACTTTGGTGATTGTTAGGTATCCATACCAAGCCCCATTAAATAACCTTGTTTGCATTGTGAGAGTTAAAACCCCGAGTATTCTCTTCTTCACATCAAAGCATACTAGTTGCCTCTACTGGTTGGTAAGGCTTTCTATTCACTTTGGAACGGTAAGGTACACCTTTTCTTGCTGATTTTGAGTGAGTTGTGAGAGAACACCACATATAGATACTTGCTTTTTGTTTTCACTAACCTACTAATGGATCCTTCTAGTGATGAACTTGTGCAGCAAAAGAAGGACCATGGTGAAGGTGTGAATTGGGGGGAGTATGAGGCATTGAGGGATGTGTTGACAAATCAAATGGAAACAAATCATAAGGAATTGAGGACATTTGTGACAGATGCTTGTGATCCTCTTTATGTGGAGATGCAAGCCCTTGATACTAAAGTGGGGGATATATCTAAATTGGCCACGGCCAACCAAACACAAGTGACCACTATCCAAGACTCTATTGCTACATTGACTACTCAACTTGCTGATTTCAAGAATTTTCTTGATCAAAGGCTTCCTCCTCTTGATGATGATAATGCTAGTGTGCATAGTGATGCTAATAATGGTTTTCAAGCTAATGAGGGAGTGGAAAACAATGTAGGCCGAGGAGTAAGAGGAGAGAGGGGCCGAGGTGGTTTTCAAGGCCGAGCCAATATACACATGGGTGCAAGGCGTGTTCCTCATGTTGCACCTCCTGAAAAAAATAGAGATGATGATGCTTTGGGAAAACCAAAATTTTCTATAACACCATTCAGTTTTGACACCATGGATGTTGAGGAGTATTTTATATGGGAGCTCAAGATTGAAAAATTATGGCGCTTGCATGAGTACACTGAGAATAGAAAAATAAAATTGGCTTCTTCTGAGTTTGATGGATATGCTCTTCGTTGGTGGGATAACACTGTGAGAACAAGACATGAAATTGGTGAATTACCCATTATCACTTGGGCTACTATGAAGAGAGTTATGAGGGACAGATTTGTGCCTCCAAATTATATTTGTTCTCAATATGATCAATTGCAACAATTGAGGCAAGGTACTATGACTGTTGATGCTTATTTTCAGGAGATGGAATTGATCATGCAAAGGGCACGTGTGACAGAGCAATTGGAGCAAACAATGCAACATTTTCTTTCAGGTTTGAATTACAAGATTAAGGGCATTGTTAGGCATCATCAATACCATGATATGCATGAGTTACTACACCATGCTAGAGAGGCTGAATCACATATCAATGAGGACGCCAAAATTACAGCACGTGCAAGGAGTAGATTTCCATTAAGAACACCTTCTGTTTCTAGTGCACCACCATCACAACCTTCAATTCGTGGTAGTACATCATCCAAGGCCGAGCCAAGTGCATCCAATGCAAGGAGAACATCACAACCAGCAGCTAGTACCACAGTTTCTAATGCATCTACAGCCCGAAACAGAGATATGTCATGCCATACATGTGGAGGTAAAGGTCATTTTAAGAGAGATTGCCCTAATACAAAAGTTATGATTGTGAATGATAATAATGAGTATGAGACTGCCGATGATGTTGATCCTAATAATGATGGTGATGATGGTTATTTTAGTGATACTCCATTAGATGCTTATGCCACCTCTATGCCATCTATTGTGTGCACACAGAAATCTTTGAGTGTGATTCCAAGTCCAGAAACTCAACGCTGCAACTTATTTCAAACTAAAGCTATTATTGGTCCTAATATGGCTTGCAAGGTTATTATTGATGGAGGGAGTTGCACGAATTTAGCTAGCAAAGATCTATGTGCAAAGCTGAATCTGAAATATTTACCACACCCTAATCCTTATTATATTCAGTGGTTGAGTAGTACTGGGGAGATGAAAGTGAGCCATATGGTGTGTGCGGAATTTCAGATTGGTCCTTATAAGGATACTATTGAGTTTGATGTGCTTCCTATGACTGTTTGCCACTTATTGTTAGGAAGACCATGGCAATTTGACAGGAGTGTGAAGCATGAAGGGAGAGCAAATACATATGAGTTGAATTACCATGGGAGTACTATTATCTTGAGGCCTATGACACCACATAAAATTGTAAATGAGTCTCGTTCTAAAATTGAAGTGAATATTGAAAAAGAGAGTAAGAGGGATGAGGGAAAACAAAATACACAAGCTGTCGGTAGTAGTAGTAAAAACAATTCGAGTGGTAAAAAGAGAGAGAGCCTATTATGCATGTTAGCCACGAAAGAGGATTTGAGGGAGTTTAGAGAGGATCCTACACTAGTCCCTATTGTGCTTATTCACAAGGGAGAGATCTTGGTTTCTAACGACATGAACCCTATTTCTCTTGGCGTTTCTCATGTTTTGCAGGAGTTTGATGATGTTTTCTAGAAGAAATTCCCTCGGGCTGCCACCATTTAGAGGTATAGAGCACCAAATTGATTTAATTCCTGGACCATCTTTGCCAAACAAAGCTCCTTATAGAACTAGTCCCCAAGAAACAAAGGAGATACAGAAACAAGTACAAGAGCTACTAGACAAAGGGTATATTCGAATCAGTCTTTCTCCTTATGTTGTTCCTGTTATTTTAGTTCCTAAGAAAGATGGTACTTGGTGCATGTGTGTAGATTGTAGAGCAATTAACAACATCCCTATTTGTTATCGTCATCCTATACCTCGTTTGGAAGACATGTTAGATGAATTAAGTGGTGCTGATGTTTTCTCTAAAATTGATTTGCGTAGTGGTTACCATCAAATTAGGATGAAAGAGGGAGATGAATGGAAAACTGCATTTAAAACAAAATTTGGTTTATATGAATGGTTAGTGATGCCTTTTGGTTTAACTAATGCACCTAGTACTTTCATGATATTAATGGACCATGTTTTGAGAGAGTTTATTGGCAGATTTGTGGTAGTTTATTTTGATGATATTCTCATATATAGCCACAATGAACATGAACATATTGATTATATTAGACAACTCTTGCATGTGTCAAGAGCAAATAAATTGTACGGTAATCTTGAGAAGTGCACTTTTTGCAAAGACAAGGTCATATTTCTCGGATATGTAGTCTCTAAAAATGAAATTGAGGTAGATACATAAAAAATTGAAGCAATCCGAAACTGGCCTACCCCTACTAATGTGAGTCAAGTAAGAAGTTTCAATGGGCTTGCTAGGTTTTATAGAAGATTTGTTAAGGATTTTAGTACCATTGCAGCACCATTGAATGATTTAACAAAAAAGGGAGTAGATTTCGAGTGGGGAGTATCCCAAGATATTGATTTTGATACACTGAAAAATAAATTGATTTCAGCACCATTATTAATACCTCCAAATTTTCATAAGCAATTTGAGATTGAATGTGATGCTAGTGGCATAGGTAATGGAGGTGTTTTAATGCAAGAACAACAACCTATTGCTTACTTTTCTAAAAAATTGCATGGTGCTCAATTGAATTATTCAGTTTATGATAAGGAATTATATGCCCTTGTGAGAGTTTTAGAAGTGTGGAAACATTATTTGTGGCCTAAAGAATTCATTATACATTCTGATCATGAAGCTTTAAAATTCTCAAAGAGCCATCTAATTTGAATAAAAGACATGCTAAATGGGTTGAATTTATAGAATCTTTTCCATACATCATTAAACATAAAAAGGGATTGGACAATGTGGTTTCCGATGCTTTGTCAAGGAAAAACATGTTACTCACCAAATTAGAAGTACAAGTTTCGGGTTTGGAGGGTATTAAGGAGTTATATGCTGAGGATAGTGAATTTAAAATGCCATTTGATAAATGTACTAATGTTAAGGCATGGGATAAATATCACATACATGATGGTTTCTTATTTCGAGCTAACAAATTGTGTATACCCGAGTGTTCTTTGCGTTTGTTCTTATTGCAGGAATCCCATAGTGGAGGATTAATGGGACACTTTGGACGTGAGAAAACATTTCTTATGTTAGCGGATAATTTTTTATTGGACACACATGAGGCGTGATGTGTATAGGTTTGTGGAACGTTGCACCACTCACAATAAAGCTAAATCAAAATTGAAGCCTCATGGTTTGTATACTCTTCTTCCTACACCTACTACACCTTGGGAAGATATTAGTATGTATTTTGTGTCAGGATTGCCAAGGACTAAAAGAGGACATGATTCTATATTTATGGTAGTGGATATGTTTTCAAAGATGTCACATTTTATTGCATGCCACAAGAGCGACAATGCGTCGCATATTGCTAATCTGGCTTTCAGGGACATAGTGAGATTGCATGGAGTACCCAAGACTATTGTTTCTGATCGTGATGTGAAGTTTATGAGCTATTTTTGGAAGACTCTATGGGGGAATATGGGGACAAAGTTGTTGTTTTCTACTACTTTTCACCCCAAACTGATGGACAAACGGAGGTGGTGAATCGCACATTATCTACATTGTTGCGAGCCATAATCAAGAAAAATCCGCGGGAGTGGGAAGAGTGCTTGCCTCATGTTGAGTTTGCTTATAATAGGGTTGTGCACTCCACTACTCAGTTATGGCCGTTTGAGGTGGTGCATGGTTTCAAACCAATAACACCACTTGATTTGCTGCCACTTCCTATACAAGAGAGAGTCAACATGGGGGCATCAAAGAGAGCTGATTTTGTCAGGAAAATACATGAGAAAACAAAAGAAGCTATAGAGAAGAGAGGAAAACATGTGGCTGAAAGAGTGAACAAGAAGAGGAAGGAGGTGATATTTCGGCCAGGAGACATGGTGTGGGCTAATTTTCGCAAGGATAGGTTTCCTATATTGCTCAAGTCCAAGTTGATGCCTCGAGGTGCTGCTCCATATAGAGTGATTTCGAGGATCAATGATAATGCATACAAGATAGACCTTCCATCTGATGAGTTTGGTGTGAGCAATTCTTTTAATGTGGCTGATTTGACACCATAGTATGGAGATGACCTTGATGCGTCGAGGACGACGCCTTTTCAAGGGGGGGAGGATGATGACGACATCCCTACCTCTTCACCTATTGTTACACATGATGATGTTGCTATCCAAGATAATGGAGTGAGACTTGGTCCCATGAAAAGATCAAGGAAAAAACTATTAAAACAACAGGTGAATTCACTCCTACTTGAGTATGATATTTATAATTGTGAGAACTTTATAATAGCTAAATCTATGCATCTATGTATGATCAGGTTTATTGATAACACAAACATACTTTGAAGAGAACATCAAGAGGAGCTGGAAAACAAGGAAGAGAAGCTGGAAAACAAGATCATACTTGGAGAAAACAACATGTACAAGTTGAAAACAAGAAAGGAGCTCCTGGAAAACAAGTCTACACTTGTGGAAAACAACATGTACAAGGTGGAAAACAAGACCCAAGATTTGGAAAACAACATGTGCTTGAGGGAGGAGAGGGAGGCAGCACATGGAGGGTGTTTTGGCTCATAACACAATGTTATTGCGCCATAGTCATGTGGGCCTACGTGTCCAAAGTGGCCGAACCCATATGTGGGTCGGTTTGTATCCATAGGGTTTAGATTGAGTCCAATTGGAGTCCAACATTGAGTCCTATTCGGGTTGGAGATGGGTGCTTGCGCAACCCCTTGTGGCCGCACCCATACCCCCTCTTAAATACCTAGGATCCGAGCTAGAGAGGTTTAGATTATGTTAAACATAAACCCTAGAACCTCTGGATAGAACTGCTTGTAAGCATTCATCTGGAAGTATTGTTACCATTGCAAAATTGTGTGTTACTTGTTGTTCCATTAGGAATAAGACGGTACAGGACCACCTCGTAGTCGGTGGCTACATTGTGCAAGCGTGTGGAGTTGAGAATATCCGCTGGGTTGCAAACTGTTGCATTGGCATCAGAGATCAGCCGGAGAGTTTTCAGTGAGACACGAGTTATCAAATCTAGTTATAAGTGAGAGTTCATCGAGGAGATTGGGCAACCCCTTATCAATAAATCTAACCACAGTCTTAAACTCTATGATCCTACACTCCCTCGTGCATCAGTTTCCTAACGGGATTTAGGTTTCTGTCACTCCGTAAATCCCACAATTAGTAGCCAAATACACAATGCATCCTCCTAGGCCCATAAAGGTGAAGTGTCATGTAGTAGACGTTCACATGACTCCACTAGAAGAATAACACCACAACTTAAATATCAAACCACTAGATATTACTTCAACATAATTCCACTACTAACAGCTTGACTTCTCCCATGTCCTCAAGAACTAAACGAACTACTTACGAGACATTATATGGATCATGATCAGAGGTGATATAATGATGAATAACAATCTGGTCATAAAGTGCAAACACCGATAAATCTCACAAGCGTCAACTACCAACAAGTAATCCACACTGGGAGAGAGATCTAGTGAAGAACAACGATATAGAACCATAATTGTTATAGCGGGATGTAAATGGATGGTGAGGGTGCTGGTGCTGGTGATGATGATCATGACGATGACGATCTTGATGACGCCCAGAGCGATGACGGTGACGATGGCGATGATTTTCCCTCTTCGGGGAGGAATTTCCTCGGCAGATTTCTCCCTGCCGGAGAGTTTTTCTCTCTCTGTTGTTTTCCGCCCGGAGGAGGCGGCAAAATATTTCCTCGATGGTTCTCCGTGGCTTAGGGTTCCTAGGGGGTCAAGTACGCGAAAGGAGGCGGCCAGAGGTGGGCCAGAGTGGCCACACCACCCCTAGGAGCGGCCAAGGGGAGCGCCCAGGCATGGTGTGGGCCCCTGTTGGCCCCCCTCCGGGCCTCCTCGTGGCTAGCTCCCTCTTCTGAACTTCTAAGACTTCCCTGATGCCCCCTTCTTCTTCTGAAACAGGGTATCCTGACGGTGCTTTTTTCCATCAGATTTTTGGTCCCGGTGTTTATTCTCCAATAATTATGAAACATGCAAAATAAGATGAAACAACATAAGTAATGCATCATAACATGAAATATATCGATGAATAACTTAAAATTACAATATAAAATAGTGATGCAAAATGGACGTATCAACCTCCTCCGGCAAGAATGGGAGGGTGAGATCCGCATTCTCATGATCCGAGACTAATGCGCTCGCGCGCCACAAACCTCGGGCTAACTCCACCCCAGAGCGGGGTCCAACCGAGAGGAGCTCCTTATAGAAGGAGTATACATGGGCGGATAGCTCCCGCGCCTCCTCAAGGAGGCGGCCATCCGCCCATAGACACGGGATAGAGCATCTCCATCGCCTCCCGTTAGCAATAGCATGGAAGTACGCCGTGTTGGCGTCACCCAATAACAACCATTTCTGACGGCTCCGCTAGCGCCAGAAGATCTCCTCTCCCTTATAGATAGCCATCACAGACGCCTCAAAGGAGTAGCGCTGCAACCACTCATCTGGGGACAAATCCACTACACTTGACGCAGAGTCCAACGTCTGGATCTGCATAAGAAGCCATGCTTTGTGCGTACGGATGTCCGCCCCCACATTCGCCCCCATCCTCGCATAAACTGGCGGATCATCTTTGCACAGTGGTGCCAGACATCCACCGCGTTATAGACCCGAGGAGGGGTGGCTGCAGGTTTAGCCAATTTGAGGCCCACCGATTCCATGAAGCCTGGCTGATCCAGCCAGAAGTCTTCAAAGTGGAACCGATTAGGCCGCGGGGCCACCCCCTCCAGACGAAAATAGGAGTGGGGTGTGGTCAGAGCCTACTCGAGTGAGCGCCCGGAGGGAGCAGAGCGGGAACGCGACTTTCCACTCCACCGATACTAAAACCCGATCTAGAGCACTCCGGATCGGGTCGGCCTGGTTATTAGTCCAGGTATAGCGAGTTCCCACCCGGTCAATATCATCCAAAGCGAGGTCAGCAATGAAGTCATTGAACATCCTCATCCTAGGGCGGTCCATATTATCCGAGCTCTTGTCATCCACGGAGCGGATGAGATTAAAGTCTCCGGCCACTACCACCGGGATAGTGCATCAATTGAGTAAATACATGTGTATTGATTCTTTTTTGCTTTGCATATTTTTTGTTGGCACCGAAGGAAAACCATTCCATGATGACATCTTTAATAGTAAACACTGTGCTCAATGTACTAGCCATAAGCAAGTAAACACTCAGTAAAGAATGTTTTAATGGTTTTGTCAGGACGTGGTCAAAAGTCGTGTCAACACATTACCCTCGGAACAAAAAACTACAAAATAGAAAATAAACTTAAACAATGTCTTGGTACACAATTTGGTAATCACCCGGTAGCAATACAGTGGCATTGAGCTAGCCTTGGATTAAAACAGGGTTACGTTCAACATCTGTAGTAGTAAGATCCAAAATTAACTGTTGTAAATTGAGATCCACATTCCACCATGACGTAGCCTTGAGTGAGTCCTTTATGTTGCAAATTGGTCCCTTTCATCCTGTACATCTGCCGTCGACCCAACATACAGTAAGAGATATTATTCCAACTGTTGTACAGAACGGCAGTTATTTAGTTGCCGCCGCAATTAACGGTCGATCGGGACACGATGACACCAAAATTATCTAGTACCATAATCGCGCTCTTTAGATGCTGATATCCCGGATAGAGATCTAACGAGTAGTAGTACGTAGAAACACTACAGTCAAGAGGATACCAATACCTGGTCGGTCTAAACATAGAGAAGTGGGAAATTAATCCGCCGTTACGTCGGCAGCTTACAGAAGAGCGATTTTTTTAAAAAAAATCTCAAGTGCAATTTTCTTCAGGGTGAAGCTACCGGCTCCAGGCCACACACCATGTGCGACGGAACAAGCGACAATATGCATGACGAGGAGAGGCCGGGCAGCAAGGCTTTCGACAAACCCGCGTGGCACTTTCGACCCGTCCACGTGGCGCCCGGCCCACTGCACACGGGCAGGTTGTACTACTAGATAGGTGGATCCACGTGGCAGGCCACAGCCATCTCCTGTCTGCTGGCTACGTGGATCTCGGCGGCCAAGCCAAGGCGCACGTACGTACGTACGTACGCACCGGCCGGTCACTGCACGCCAAGACGCGTAACCCGGCCGGTCGGTAGAGGGCACGTGACATGTGATCGATCCTGGAAAAATGAACCAGTACTAGATGTTGCAAACCACGATTCCGTGTGGTTAATTAATTTTCACTCGAAATACGTTGCCAGGTTCCCATGATAAAATAAATTTTGTGTCCTCAACTGTTTCGTGCACGTGTCATTGTGTCACTAGACATGTAGGTTCTGCCGGAGTCACATAGGTGTACCTTGATTGTGGTCATTTTGTGTGGTGGTCAACACGTCTGTCATCAGTTTTCTTGAGAGGGCAAAGCTCTTTGGTGAAACCCCATGCCGATGGGGACATGCATTTTACCCTGTCAAATCACGATTAATTTAGCTCGTGACAAAAGTGTGTACTCCAACTCTGTTTACCTTTCAAAATCCGTTAATTAATCCGCGAGCTTATGTGTCCATGTACCTCTGAGAATCAATTAACGCACCAGTATCCCTCTCTCTCTGGGGCCGGCCATTCATGCGTGCGAGGCGAGCGTTGTTGTGGCCATGTGATGCATGGCCCCCACGGCATACAACTCACGCACCACATGAACAGGACGTACGATTATGATGGCACACCGGCTAAAGAAATTCTCTTAATCCCTGGACGTACCACGTACACATGCCGACGAGTTAACTACGTAATTAGCTGGTACGGAGTAGCTGATATTTTTTTATACAGCAAATTAACGCCTGATTTGCCGCATACGAGTACAAGATCACATTGGCAACTGCAGTCTGGTTTTAAAAATAGTATACATGGCAATAGTTTGGTAGCACGTAGGTATACGTACGGTCGACCAGATTAATACTACCAATGGACAGCTTTAGATCGAGCACGAGGGCACATCAGTTCCTTGTACCTCAAACCTGAAGTCGGAGTAGCTTATTAAATTAACCTCACGATCGATCGAAGCCGTGCTACCTCGGCAACACCCAGCAAGCAACCATATAGTAGTCCAAATTAACGAAACTTCACATCACTCAGCCATACATATAAGTACTCCGTACGTAATACGTAAGCTATACGTATATACCCGCCGATAAATAAACAAAGCATAAAACAACCAGTTTCCTTAACCGCCCTGAAGGAAAAGGAAGCTATCCATCTGGTTAGATAACAGTGTGGCCCCTCGATCAAAAGACAACCATGCAAGTATGCAACACCTCATAACAGTTATGCAAGTATCCATGTTTCTTCTTAATAAAACTTTCATTGAAAGATTAGACAAGCATCGTAGATGTTTCTTTTGGCACGGCAAAAAGAAAAGAAAAGGTTATTACATGGTTAAGTGGTCTAGAGTGTGCAGATCTAAGTCCAAAGGGGGCTTGGGTATAAAAAATTTGCATAGGCAAAATGTCAGCCTCCTTGCCAAGTGGTGGTGGAAACCGGAGAAACATGATGGTATTTGGCAAAGGATTGTCAAGAATAGGTATTTGCAAAACAAAACTGTTGCTAATGTCAAAACCAGGTTTTCTGATTCCCCTTGTTGGAAAGCCCTTTTGAAAGTTAAAGATTCCTATCTTGCGGGAAGGAAAGTGAAGTTGGGTCATGGTAACCTGACACGACTGTGGTTGGATGGTATTCAGGACAATCCTCCTTTTAAAGCCAAGTTTCCTGCTTTGTTTGACATCTGTCAAAGTCAAGATTGCACTATTCAGGAAGCTATTGCTTGTAACTTTAATTTACCCTTTAGAAGAACTATTCGGGGTGAGCTTGCTGATCAGTGGAGTTTCATGATCAATTTTATTGGAGGGCTCAATGTTTCTGACTCTGATGATGTGGTTTACGGGGGATTGAATTCCAATGGGATCTTCTCCACTAAATCTATGTATAAATTCCTAGAATCTGGGCTGGCAGGGGCTAGCAACAAGGAAATCTGGGGAGCTAAATTACCATTGAAAATCAAATTTTTTCTTTGGCAGCTTTTTAGAAATGCTTTGGTTACTCGTGATAACATGAAAAAAAGAAACTGGCCTGGCAATCCTATGTGTTCTTTTTGCAGTCAGGTGGAATCAGCTCAACATTTATTTTTCTCATGTACGATTGCTCGTTGCACCTGGGGGGTGGTGGGAAGGACTTTGGGGACTAATACCTGTCCTACCTCCCTGTGGCAAGCGTTGGCTTGGTTTTATACGCATTTGCCTGGTGGTGAGAAGTTTTATATGGTTGGTTTGGCAGCTGTGTGCTGGGGCATCTGGAAAACACGTAATAGGGTCACCTTCGATAAACATAAGATGAGCTCTCCCTTCGAGTCTGTTTATGTTGCTTCTTCCTTGTTGATTTACTGGGCAGGTCTGTAGAAAGTTGAGGCGGACAAGAACACGCTAAAGACTCAGGAGGCGAAGATGATGCAGACGACGGCCGAGATCTACTCCCAGGCAAGACAGGTGGGGGGCAGGCAGACGCTGATGATCTCCGGTGCTTGATGGCTGCTTCTTCGTTCGATGCTCGCTGCTTTGGTTACTCTTCTGCATAGTTTGGTGTCCTGGTGGTTCTAGTTGTGATGCTGTTGGCATCTTTTGAACTTTTTTCCTTGTTTGGTGCTGTAATAAGGTCGTTTGAACTATTAGGTGGTAGGAGGTTTTCGTCCCATAGTGGATCTTTCCGAGTCGGATTGATTCTCCGTGGGTTTCCTCCTACTGCCCCAACTCGCTTCTCCCATCCCCGTCTTTTCTGTTGACGAAATTTGTTATTTCCGTTTTAAGTAATGGAAAATGGGGTTGCCCGGTTGGAAAAAAAGTTATGCTGATCCTGTAGGAATATTTTTATATATATGGACACATGCATTATTTTCTCCTGCTCATGTTAATTTCAATACTCCGGTGTCTTAGTGCATGCTAGGCTAGCCTGTCGCTCTCTCCCTGTCACGTATGCAGCTTGGGCTTAGATTTGGGATTGTTCCTTTTCTGGTTGTACCTATGGGTCATCACTCATCAGGATAGCATATCTTATATGTAAAATTAATATTTGTCATGTCTTTTCAGCCAATCCAGCTAGCTGATGCATGAAATGATTCAGGGGTCAGGGGCCCTCCTCCTTGCTACATATAGATCGAGCCGCCTATATACATGGAGAGAGAGAGGACACCTTTTAGGTTGGGATTTTATCTTAATCTGCGGTGTATGATTTATGGCCTATGGGATATATCTCATTCTCAATGATGACTCCTGGTGTTCTGGCTATGGCAATATATTTCTGAAATTTCCGTTGCTGATTCGCGCTTTAGAATTTTAGACTGAGTTGTCGGCTTAGGGAAGTTTCCATGCAAGAGGAGAGAGCTTGTGCGTTTAGCGTACGTATGCCCGGCGTCTTAACGTGCATGCGTGCCGTGGCAGATTGGTAAGCGAAAAAGGCGTCGTGTTCCATTTCATCGATCTGTACATGCTTTGCTTAGCTAGCAAAAACTTGCATGGACGGGGCCCAATGATAGACGTATCTGTATAGGACTCTAACCTAACACGTATATGTACCTGTATTGTAACCTTCTATATATTGAGATAGGCCGGACCATTGTTGGTACCGTGCATACCCCTACCCATATTGTTTCTCATGGTATCAGAGCAGAAACCCTAACTCGCCGCCGCTGCCGCCAAACTCACGACAGCGCCGCCGACTACTCTCGCTTCCGCCTACGTCCCTAACTCGCCGCCGATCATGACGACCTCGAGCTCTACCTCGACCGCTACCTCGGTTGTCTCCTCGGGCTCCCTTAGCGCCGCCTTCCCTGGTCTCTTTGGCTCGACGATGGCTGGTGTCTCTACTACCTCGGTCATCCCGCCGTCGCCGATCAACTTGACGGGGCAGATCACCGTATGTCTCAACTCGAACAACTTCATCTACTGGAGGACTCAGGTTGTTCCCATGCTAAGGAGCAATCTACTCTTTGGGTTCGTCGATGGCACTCTCCCGTGTCCGTCTGCGACGATCCCCAATCCTGCTGCTGCAATCGCTGGTGCGCCGGCGACCATACCCAACCCACAGTTCGCTGCCTAGCACCAACAGGACCAGGCCATCCTCACCGCCATTGTGTGCTCCCTCCACGAGAGTGTTCTTGGGATGATGACGATGGTGACCACGTCTCACGAGGCGTGGGCAACCCTAACCGCCAGCTTCGCCTCGCAGTCTACGGCACGTGCGATGCAGATCCGCGGTGAACTCAACAAGGCCAAGAAGCTGGATAAAACTGCTTCCGTATTCTTCAATGAGATCAAGTCCATGGCAGATGTGCTAGCGTCCATTGGCCAGCCACTACGCCCCGACGAGTTTACTGGATACTTGTGTGCGGGGCTAGATGCTGATTATGATGCTCTCGTTCAGATGGTATCGGCAAGGGCACTCAGTGATCCTATGCCGGTCCGGGACGTCTACGCACAGCTCCTTGCTACTGAGCAGCGCATGAACGCGCGGCGCGCCGAACTTGGAGCTGATGTGCACATGGCCAACATCAACTTCAGGGCGCGTACCGCTGCCTTCCTGCCGCCTTCCTCGGCACCTGCCTACAACCAACAGCGCAGCGACGGTGGTGGTTTCTCCCGTGGCGGCGGTGGAGGAGGCTCCTCGTCTGGTGGCGGTGGGGGCGGTGGCAATCGTCCCACGTGCCAGATTTGCAGCAAAATTGGACACCTCGCCTCTTGCTGTTTCAAGCGGTATGATCCCAACTACCTAGGCACCGGCAATGACGGCCGCTACAAGGACAAGCAGCTCGCTGCCTTTACCACCCGCTCCGCCAACGCCGCTGCCACCAACAACCGCGCCAACAACACCTCCAACGGCGCCACGCCCTCCTACCCGATCGACCCCGCCTGGTATGCTGATACGGCGGCTACGGATCACTTCACCAACGACCTCGCCAAGCTCTCCGTACACGAGCCCTACAATGGCAAGGATCAAGTGCAAACCGCAAACGGTTCAGGTATGCGCATTCAACATATTGGTCATTCCACTATTCATTCGTCATCAAATCCACTTCATCTTAAAAATATCCTTCATGTTCCTTCCATCACCCGCAATCTTCTCTCCGTAAAAATATTTACACGTGATAATAACGTCTTCTTTGAATTTCATCCTTGGTATTTTCTTGTTAAGGATCGGGCTTCGAAAGACGTTCTTCTTAGTGGAGGTTGCTGTGGTGAGCTTTACAGGCTTGATGAGACGTCCGTCAAGCAAGTTTTTAGCGGTGTTAAAGTTTCCCGTGAGCAATGGCACTCACGCTTAGGGCATCCAGCCACCCCCATAGTTCAACATGTTCTCCACCGTCATGAGCTTCCCTCAGTGTCAGTCAATAAAAATGTAGTGTGTGATGCCTGTCAGCAAGGCAAGAGTCATCAGTTACCGTTTTCCTTGTCCACTCGTGTTACCACTTCTCCTTTAGAGATTATATATTCAGATGTTTGGGGTCCTGCCCCTATTTCTACCAGTGGACATGAGTATTATGTGAGTTTTGTTGATGCTTACAGTCGCTTTACATGGCTCTACTTGCTTAAACGAAAATCTGATGTTTTCCATGTCTTCATTGAGTTCCAAAAACATGTTGAACGCCTCCTAAACAAAAAGATTATTCATGTCCAGTCGGACTGGGGGGGTGAATATCATAGGCTAAACAAGTTTTTTACTGACCTTGGTATCTCACATCGCGTTTCTTGCCCTCATACACATCAACAGAACGGCACCGCTGAACGCAAACATAGACACATTGTTGAAACTGGTTTAACCCTTCTTGCTCATGCTTCTGCGCCTTACCGGTTTTGGAGTGATGCGTTTTCTACAGCGTGTTTTCTCATAAATCGTTTGCCTAGTCGTGTCATCAACATGGAGACTCCTCTTGAGCGCCTCCTTGGAGAGGTTCCCGATTATACTTTTCTCAAAGTCTTCGGTTGTGCATGCTGGCCACACCTCCGTCCTTATAATCACCGCAAACTTGAGTTCCGTTCTAAACAGTGTGTCTTTCTAGGTTATAGCTCCATCCATAAAGGCTACAAGTGCCTACATATTCCTACAAACCGCGTCTACATCTCTCGTGACGTTGTTTTTGACGAGACAGTTTTTCCTTTCTCTCATTTATCACAAAATTCTACCATACCATCTACCTTCACCACTCCTCCAACTCCTGACCAATTTGTTGATGCTGCATATACACCGTCTCTTTTGTCTAACCATGGTGCAGGTGTTGGAAGAGGAGCTCGTCTCGAATTGCTGGATACTGCCGATCCAGCTGACATGGCACGTGATCACGACGATCACGTCGATCGCATGCATGGTCCTGGTGATGGCCATGCACCCGAGGCCGGCCCATCCTCGCCTGGCTCGCCTCCGGCTGGGCCAGCCGGTTCACCCTCGCCCGGATCGCCTCCGACTGGGCCAGCCGGCCCATCATCGCCCGGTTCGCCTCTAGCTGGGCCGTCACCCGGACGGTCGCCCGGCCCGGCAGCCTCCTCCACGTTGCCGACTTCGTCTGCGTCTCCTCCTGGTGTTACCACCAGACTCATGCGTGGTGTTCGTCAGCCCAAGAAGCGGACAGATGGTACAGTGGCCTGGAATACATCTCGTGCTATCGATCTTGTTCATAATGAGCCCCGCACTCATCATGATGCTATGACTTGTGCCCACTGGCGCACTGCTATGGAGACTGAATACTCTGCTCTTCAAGCCAACAAGACTTGGCGACTAGTTCCTCCTCGCCCTGGTGTTAATGTCATTGACTGCAAGTGGGTCTTCAAAATCAAGCAAAAATCTGATGGTACAATAGAGCGATACAAAGCACGCTTAGTGGCAAAAGGGTTTAAGCAGCGTTATGGAATTGACTATGAGGATACTTTCAGCCCTGTTGTCAAGCCTACTACTATTCGATTACTACTGTCCATGGCTCTTACACACGGATGGCACCTGCGACAGCTAGATATTCAGAATGCCTTTCTGCATGGTGTTCTTGAGGAGGAGGTATACATGCGCCAGCCCCCTGGTTTTGAGGATTCATCACATCCTGGTTATATTTGTCAGCTTGATAAGGCCATTTATGGACTGAAACAGGCTCCTCGTGCTTGGCATGCCCGGTTGAGTGCTGTTCTTTCTGGAATTGGGTTTGTTGCATCTACTGCTGACACTTCCCTCTTTATTCTTCAGAGGCGTGAGGTCACTATATATTTGTTGGTCTATGTTGATGATATAATTGTGGTGAGTTCCTCCACTACTGCTACTGATCGCCTGCTTGTTCAGCTGGGTTCCTCTTTTGCTCTCAAGGATCTTGGTGAGCTGCATTATTTTCTTGGAATAGAGGTGAAGCGTTCCCCTGGTTGCCTTCATCTCAGTCAACAGAGGTATGCGTCTGAGCTGCTCCGGCGTGCTGGCTTGTTAAAGTGCGCCCCCACGACTACTCCTATGACCTCTACTGATACGTTGAGTTCTACTGCTGGCACCTTACTTTCAGCAGATGAGTCTACTTGTTATCGCAACATTGTTGGTGGGTTGCAGTATCTTACCATGACCAGACCAGATCTTGCATTTGCGGTAAATAAGGTGTGTCAGTTTCTCTCTGCTCCTCGTTGTCATCACTGGGCAGCGGTGAAACGTATACTACGGTATGTTCATGGCACCTTGACATACGGTTTACTACTGAGACGGCCTACCTCGTCTCCTGATCTTTTGTCCGCTTTCTCTGATGCGGATTGGGCTGGTAATCCTGACGATCGGCGATCAACCGGGGTATATGCCATATTTTATGGTGGTAATTTGGTTTCTTGGAGTGCTAGAAAGCAAGCCACAGTGTCTCGGTCCAGTACCGAGTCTGAGTACAAGGCGCTCGCTAACGCTATGGCAGAGTTGATTTGGGTACAAGCCTTGCTAGCTGAACTTGGTGTTTCTCAGAGTTGTCCACCAGTATTATGGTGTGACAATATTGGTGCAACGTTCCTTTCTTCGAACCCAGTATTTCATGCACGGACTAAACACATTGAGGTGGATTTTCATTTTGTTCGAGAGAGGGTTGCACAGAAACTGTTGCAGATTCGGTTCATCTCATCCAAGGATCAGTTGGCAGACATATTTACTAAACCTCTCCCACTACCATTGTTTCAGTTCTGTAGACACAATCTCAACATTGGTACCTCTGTTGAGATTGAGGGAGGGTGATAGACGTATCTGTATAGGACTCTAACCTAACACGTATATGTACCTGTATTGTAACCTTCTATATATTGAGATAGGCCGGACCATTGTTGGTACCGTGCATACCCCTACCCATATTGTTTCTCACCCAAGATAGCTAAGAGCACCGGCCGAGAAGCAGGAATAAGTTCCATTCCACTATTCCAGTAGTACGTACTTCTAATTCGATTCCTTGGGCCTAAAGCTTAGGTGATTCTCCCCCTCTTTTTTAGGCCAAGGCTTAGAGGATTACTACGGTATTTTTTTCTACATCCAGTGGATCAGTAATTAATTATGTTCCATGGCGGATGTGCCATGAATAAATCTCTCACCTCAAATGAAAAAAAAAGGAAAGAAAGACGATGAACAAAGTTAGTTGGGCTTAGTCTGGCCTGTCTGTTTTTCTTCCCAGAGCGAGTCTAGTACCCAAGCATAGGCCGACGTGAAGCCCACATGCATAGACTCGACAGCCACATATGCAGCGACAAGATCCGGTGGGTGAAATACTGAAATGCATTTCTTAAGCCACGAGTCTGTTTTTTTTTGTGTCCTTGGACCTTGGAGGTGACGTTTCCAAAGCGAACATGACGTTGCTCATGTGAAAAAAGATCCTAGGGACATTGGCCTACATTGGTGAGCATGTGGTGTTTTGGTCCTGTATATCGTCACCTTCCGATCTGGTTTTGTTAAGTCGATAGTTCTCAAGTTTTTTCTTATTTTGTGTTCACGGATTTCTTCTGCGACAGTAAGTCCATGAATCAGTGGTTTGGCCGTCTGCCTTGTAAGTAACGAGTGTGTCCTCGGTCACGGTCATAGTTTCACACCTATTGAGTTGAGCAATTCAAGTGCCCTCGATAACGTCTGATTTTAGTAGGGATACGCAAAGGGCCTTCATTGATGCCGGCGATGGCACCGGTCTAGCGAATATTTTTCGTCGATCCTCCCCATCTCAGCGGTGTCCGCTGCGTAAACTTTTTTAGTGGCTCGTTAACTTGGATTCTTATCAATCTCTCCAACATGTGAACTTAGATTTTGTAGTCGTGGTGGCGACAACTTCCCTCGGGCTTCCTCTCCCTCAAGTTGGTGCGGCCTCCGGCACCTACATGATGCATGTTAGTCTTATGGAGTTTAGGATCTTCGATTGTTTGACGTCAACAACTACGTAAGTTTCTTCTCTAGGTTGCCCGTCCGACTAGCCTTGCCCTTGATTGCCAACGAGGGGCTACTCCGGTGTGGAGAGGAAGTGGCGGCGGCACACAATTGGCCGTTCTCGAGGAAGAAAACCATCGGCCGAAGGACCTCAATATTTTTTTTTCAAGTTTCTTTGTGTTGCTGGTTTCATCAATAGATATTGTAGAAGGATGAGATTGGTGGAATATGATGGATGTATTATTGAGCCTCATGGGCGAGTATATATTGGGGTACAAACTTGAAGGGCAAGAAGCCTCGTAGAGATAGAGTAGGAGATTGAATACAAATCCTAAACTACCAAAGATACGTACACCTAATATATCTCTAACATCCTCCCGCAGTCGTAGCGGTAGCGTTGCGAACAACAGGAGCGTCGCGGACGGTCAGACTGGAGAGAAACCGAAGTAGAATCCAGTGGGTTGACGTCGTGGACGGTGTCACGGCGCTGGAGCTTGGACCGTAGAGGAAGCTGATGAGAGCTCAAGGCGAGATGATAGCCCTTAGTGCCGAGGTCGAGGTAGCCGAGAGCGTAGAGTGGTGTAGCCGTGGTCGAGGTAGCCGTGCGAGGATTGCCGAGGTCGATGTCGAGTGGGGGTAGCCGGTGTCGAGGTAGTCGCCGTGTAGCCGCGGGGCGCAAGGAGGCGCCAAGTTAGACATAGGCGCAATGGTGTTGAAGTAGTGGTGCGCCGGGAAGAAGACGGTATGGACGAGGCGTCGCGCCGGGTTTGCCAAGCCCGTGGACGCGTCGTGGACGAAGGCACGCGCCAGTGTTGCCAGGACCGGGCATGCGTAGAAGGACGAAGTCGATGTTGACGAGGCGTCGCACCAGGCTTGCCAGACCCGGGGACACGTCGTGGACGAAGGCTCGACGACAGTTGCAGCGCCAGTCGGCGTGGGGGTAGAAGGTGCCGATGTCAACCACGGTTGTCGGAGCAGAGGAAGTGGTCGAGGAAGATGACGGCGATCCGTAGAAGAACGAAGTCGATGTTGACGAGGCGTCGCACCAGGCTTGCCGGGCCCGGGGACACGTCGTGGACGAAGGCTCGACGACGGTTGCAGCGCCAGTCGGCTTGGGGGAGAAGGTGCCGATGTCAACCACGGTTGTCAGAGCAGAGGAAGAGGTGGACGGCGATGTAGTCGTCGGAACCAAAGGCAGCCCGTGGGGGGGGCATATCGGTTGCCGTTAGGAGCGACACGGCGGCGGTAGCCCGCGAAGGGCCACGGCGGTCACGTGTAGAAGCGTGGCGGCGATGCTCGTAGTAGGCGAGGAAGAACCCAACAACTCGAAAAAGACCACGCGCGGACGGTGGCGTTCCCGCGCCTAGGGAGGCAGCGCGGCGCATACCACGAAGAGGTCAACGCGCGGGGACGGCGGAGTGGACCGCACGTCGTGGCGCTACGGCTCGAAGAGCGACACAGCGGCGACGTGTGTGTCGGGGCGACGGCGGGAAGACCTCGGGGCGGCGACCTGGACCGCGTGTGCTGCGGCGCTATAGCCCGAAGGGGTGACGCAGCGGCAGCACGCCATCAGGGCAACCGCGGGAACGGCCTCGTGGCGGCGGGCACCGCGTGCTGTGGCACTACGTATGTCCCGAAGGGACGACGCAGCGGCAGCGCACCGCCAGTGAACCGCTGGAACAACTCGGGTTGACGGCGGGGACGGTGTGATGCAGCGCTACGGCCTGGAGGAGCGACGCAGCGGCGACGCGCGGGGTGATGCAGCCGCGGTGAGAACCACGGAGCGGCGGCGCTACGGCCCGATGGGGCGACGCTGCGGCAACCCGTTTGCTCGATCGGTGATAGACGCACACTCAGGGACGGTCTTCACGGGAACCTGCGGAGGCGCACGCAGACGACTGTACGGGTCGGCCGCGCAGCCTGGATGGAACGGATCGCGGGCGGGCGGGTGATCCATCCGTTTGCTCGCGAGGTGGAGGATGCACCGCTCAGCACGATGATGATGACGTAAGGCTGGGTAGTGGAGGCCGAGCGGCGAACGCAGCGCCGTGCCTGAGCGGCCAAGGCAGCTCCGTGCGTGAGGCAGCCACGGTGAAGGCGGGGTAGTGGAGGAGCCCCGATCGGAGCAGGGGCGATGACGACCGACACAAAGCGACGGGCGGGTAGACGCGCGGAAGGCGGCCGTTAAGGCCGCCGCATCGCGCGAAGCCGCCGAGGCGGCGAAGAGGCCACATGGATGGCCGTTACAGCCTCCGCGTGGCGTGTGACTCCGCCGTGTCGGTGAAGAGGCCGGTAGTCGCGCTGGTGTCGGTGTAGAGGCGCGTGAGGGTCGACGGTGGCGGCGGGCGACGCAAACCGATTTTGAATCGGAAACCAAAAAAGAAAACGCCGGCCAAGCGACCGGCGGAGAGAAAGACGCTTTAGGGCAGCCGATCCACGGGACCGGCGTACGAACCCTAGGTACGGGCGGCGCGGCCCCCGGCGACGATCATAGATCCGTCCCGGGGGCAGCGCGAGGCGGAAGCGGCGGCGGCGGCTAGGGTTAGATCGTGTTTAGGCTGATACCATGTAGAAGGATGAGATTGGCGGAATATGATGGATGTATTATTGAGCCTCATGGGCGAGTATATATTGGGGTACAAACTTGAAGGGCAAGAAGCCTCGTAGAGATAGAGTAGGAGATTGAATACAAATCCTAAACTACCAAAGATACGTACACCTAATATATCTCTAACAGATATGACGTCAGGAAGGGAGGAACCTACAATCCACATGTTGCAAGCCTCCCAATAATTGTTTAGGACTTTAGGTGTACGAGTGATCCCAAATTGACCAAGAAGACAGGAATTCGAGACCTCACTCTTCTTAATAAAACCCTCTGCTGATCAGTAAGCAAGACTGCAACTGTAAAACACACTGCATGTAGCCACGGATCCACAAATTAGCTAGCTCTTGTTTCTTTCATAAGGCAACGACCAACTTCTTCTTACACCTACGTACAGTTCAAGGTCTCACGTACACAACAAATTAAGCAGAGGATGGCAAAAACAACCGCATGCTGATACATGGATCTAGTCGTCTTCCTCGCCGCTGATGAACTTGCCGGTTCCGGGGTTGATGGCAGCGATGAAGAAGAAGACTACGTTGAAGAGGACGAGCGGCTCGATCTCGCTGATGGGCACCCCGGTCTCGATGTTGAGCTGCGCCAGCGCGCCCTTCCCGGTGATGATCTCTCCGATGATGGAGAAGGCGATACCCAGCTGTGCCAGCCGCCCCACGAACAGCTCGTTCGACTTGGTGAACCCAAACAGGGGCCCTGCAAATATGCGTCGTAAGATCTGATCAGTAAGGCAGGTCGGCGGCAAGCAGGCATGAACGATCGATGGAAGTTTGCATGTTATGTTACGTACCTCCCTCGCTGAGGCCGAGGGCGGAGCGGAAGCCTTTGCCGGGGGCGATGACGGCCTTGTCGAGGCCCGTGGGCTGCTCGTCGACGAACCTACCACGGTCACCGAGGGCGCCGATGGCGCCGAGGAGGGTGAAGAGGATGAAGAAGAGGAGGAGGGGCTCCGCCTCGTAGATCGGGATGCCGGTCTCAAGGTTAAGCTGCGACAGGATGCCCTTGCCGGTGATGGCCTCTCCCAATATCGATGCCTGCAGACATTGGCAGTAAAAATCAGTCAATAGATCAGAAGGAAAAGTGCTCTTTCCATACTTCCACGATTATTATGCTTTAACAAAAAAATTTAGCTATTGGTGTAGAATGCATACTCTTGTTTACAACTTTTTTTTCCCCCTAAAGGCTTGACATATTTTTTAAGCCTTTGATGAACGTTGAACCATAATCATCTCTACTCTACCTATGATTTATGGCTAAAAATGGGGCAATTTTCTCAGAAATTGCACATTTTTCACCTCACATATTTATGCTAAGTGTATTAACAAAGATTGCAAAATGATTACTTGCAAATTAATTAACCATTTGCAACCCTTTTTGCAAAAATAGGTACTACTAAATGTTCCAACTCATTCTTAATTACCGGTTTCTTTATTTCTCAAGCAACTCATACTAAATGTTACTACTATTTTAACACAAATAACCATCTACCCTAATCATTGATATTCATGCAAAAAGAATTAAAAGTACAAAAGAAGACTCTCATTAGACTCCTATGAGTATTGACTAAGAAATAGTCACTCCCATGTAAGTGCTACTACACTGGTAATGTTTTACTCCCCCCGTATCAAAATATAAGATGTTTTAGCATTTTATAGATATAATGTATCTAGACATGCTTTAGTGTGTAGATTCATATGCATCTTACACTAAAATATGTCTAGATACATATTGTCTAGAAAATGCTAAAACATCTTATATTTCGATACGGAGGGAGTACATTAGTAGCATACAAACTAGTGTAGGGCACGACTGTTCAGCCTATTCCTTCAAGTAATGAACACCGTTCGTTTGTCTACCTCTTTCCTCCTCAACTTCACCATTTGTTTTCCGCTCTTTTCCTCCTCTCAGTCCCACTCCCCCGTCCTTTCTCATTACTAGGATTCGTTGTTGGCACTACCGCCGCTTTCTATACACGCGCCAGCACCTGCAACAAGGCGGCGCGTCTATCTCCCGACCAGGACATCCTTCTAAGCTTGGAGTGGCATCGGGTTTACCCGTCCAATCCGGCACCGGTAAGCTTCCCCGTTTCCGCCTTCCACTCTCTAGCTCCCTCTTTTAGGTGACATCGTTCACTCCTTAAGGCTAACATAGGCGACATATTTATGACTAGTTTGTACCGGTATAAATTGCATGCCAATTTTTCCTGGGGGATTTGCCTTTTTATTTATATTAGAACTTAGTCCTTTTTAGAAGTTGTTGCTTTTTAGTTGCACAAAATAGCCAAAAGTGAACTCAATGGCCTAATTTACCCTTGGCAGTAGCTCTAGAATTCAAACGGTCTAAGACTATATAGAGTAACTGAAGCAGCAAAACATGTGTGTGGTCGGCTCAGCTGTGAAGCACTCACGGCAAAGCCAATCATGGCAACACGGCCGACGAAGAGCTCGTTCTCCTTGGTGAAGCCGATCCCGCCGGACGTGCCGAAGATGCCGTCCTCCGTCTTGGGCTTGGGTGCAACGACCTGAGAGAACAACACGTGCCATCGTCAGATGCCACCAGAGTTACAGGGAGGAAGAAACAAGAAGACCTACATTGGTTTCAATTTTCGAACTTAGCTAGCCGCGCGCGTATACCTTCTTGGGCGCGACCTTGGCCTTGGACTTGCCGAACAGAGCCATGGTCCTGACGGAGAGGGACGGCATGTGCTTGTAGTAGGACGGGGAGGACGACAGCGCGAGCCGCGAGAAGGGCGTCGCGGCCGGGCGGGTGGCCTGCAGGAGGCTCCTGCCGGAGGCGACGCCGTTGACGCCGGACATGAGCATCGACTGTGCTGCCATGGCCGCCTACGCACTCACTGACACACACTCGTGATATCGCTTCGCGCGCGTCTGTGGCTGTGGGGGACTTTGCTGTGCTGCCGCGCGGGCTCGTTTTATGAGAGATCGATCGCGCGGGCACGGGTGGGGTGTACGTGTGGCGCGGCGAGGATAGGGTGCGTGAAGGGCAGCGGAGAGACCACGTCTCGCCGGATCCCACCAATGAACGGGCTCGGACCTCGGAGCTGATACGGTTCCTGCGATCCTCTGCTCTGGCTGACCGACTCCGAGCAGGTGGTTGGTGGTACGCTCGCCTCACTGAAAAGTGCCCCAGGGCCAGGCTGCCGCGGTGCCACGCACGCGCGTGTTCAAGTCGAGTCTAGGTACATTCTGCATCCATGGCCACGCATGTGTAAGGCTACTAGTACGTTGTAACGTGTACTACTAGTGTGCCGCGTTTGGCCTCTAGCAGTGGAGTGGACTGTGAATGGTATGGCTAGCGTTGCTGGTATAGGAACTGCACGTCGTCCGTCGCTCAATTCTTGTGGTGGTGGCAGACCGAGTTTCTCACCTCTGAAATCTTCATGTGGACTCTGGTCTCTAACGAACTCATGTTCTACCTCTTCACCGCCGTACCGTGCCGACATTGTGGCATCGCCTCGGCCGTAGATGAGTGGCGAGGACGACATTACATCCCCCTCATGACATCGCACAAGGGGGGAAAACAAGTTGTGAGCGCAAGCTGTTAGACTATAACTGTTGTATAGTCTTGTATTGTATTTGTTGTACAATTGTATTCGTACCCTAGTGGTACCCCCATATATATATGTTGCCGTGGCCGACCCCTAGAGGTGTCGAAGCCCACAACCCCCAATCTTTGTTTGCTTACATGGTATCAGACAAAATTGATCCTAAACCCTAATGTCTTCCGCTGCCTCGTCCGCCGCCGTTGTCTCCGACGCCGCCGCCGCTGCCTCGACGCCGGCTCTCCTCGCCAACCCCACCGCCTCCGTCGCGATGGGATCATCCGCGCCGCCTGCTGCCTCCTTCGAGGTCGCATCTGCCGCGCACCCGGGTGCGTCGTCCGTCCCTCGGCCGCCGGTGTCGCCCTTCCTGTATCACCTCCTTCATGGAGGCCCTGCACCGACTGCCCCCGCCCTCGCACCGGTGCGCACGGTGTCCGCCGGGGCGCAGTTCTCCGGGGCGATCCAAGCCGTCCCCGCCGGTTATTCGGCCGCCGGTTACTCGGCCGATCACGCGCCTTCGCTAGCGGGCGGTGTGTCCCCCCGCCTGCCGCCGCCGCCCTACGACGCAGCGTTTGGAGGCCCGCCTGGTGCCTACTACGGCGCCCCCTACGGTGCCCCCTACGGCGCCCCCTACGGAGCCCCCTACGGCGCCCCCTACGGCGCCCCGTACAGACTGGGTTCCGCGCCCTACGCGGGCCACGGCGCCTATGCCGCGCCCCTGCCTCCTCCACCGAGCTCACCGGCCGCGCCTCCCGCCTTGACTCTGGCGGATACGGCTCCTGCTGGTGCTGCGTCTGCGCCGCCATACGACTTCGCCCTCGACGTGATCTCGTCTCCGCCGTTCCTCCTCAGCAACAACCTCCCGGTGAAACTGAAGATGGACAACTACCTCTTTTGGCGTGCGCAAATTGTTCCTCTTCTCCGCTGTCATTACCTGGAGGGTTTTGTCGACGGGTCCCTGCCATGTCCACCGCCTACGCATCACATGCATCGCCCTTGGATCGCTCAAGATCAAGCGATTCTCTCGGCGATACAGTCCTCTCTCACCGAGGGCGTCGTCGGCATGGTTCTCTTTGCTGCCACGGCCCGTGAAGCATGGGAGGTGCTGGAGTCTAGCTTCTCGGTGCAGTCTTCGTCGCAATCCATGGCTCTTCGTACTCAGCTCAATGGGACCCATAAGGAACATCACTCCGTCACTGTTTTCTTTAACAAGATCAAGCGCCTCGCTGATACTCTCGCTTCCATTGGCGAGCCGCTCCGTGACACGGAGTTTACGGCGTATATCCTAAAAGGCCTCGATGCTGACTATGATTCTCTTGTGGAGGTGATCAACGAGCGCAAAATCCCCATCAAGTCGAGTCTAGGTACATCCTTCATCCATGGCCACGCATGTGTAAGACTACTAGTACGTTGTAACTTGTACTAGTGTGCCGCGTTTGGCCTCTAGCATGAGTGGACTGTGAGTGGTATGGCTAGCATTGCTGGTATAGGAACTGCACGTCGTCCGGCGCTCAATTCTTGTGGTGGTGGCAGACCGAATTTCTCACCTCTGAAATCTTCATGTGGACTGATCTGGTCTCTAACGAACTCATGTTCTACCTCTTCACCGCCGTACCGTGGCGACATTGTGGCATCGCCTCGGCCGTAGATGAGTGGCGAGGACGACATTACATCCCCCTCATGACATCGCACAAGGGGGGAAAACAAGTTGTGGGCGCAAGCCAATACGGTTGAGAGGCAAGTCGATGACCTCAAACGAAGAGGGGTGGCGGAAGGTGGTTGTGGCGACTGATCCAATAGAAGCGAGTTGTCGCAGACAAGGAAGAGGGGCGAGATGGCCATATGGAGGGCTTTTGTCGTGTGTTTATTTTACCAAGTTGCTAATTCTGGGGCAACCTTCTTTCTGCAATCTTACTGGATTTTTTATGTTGAAGTTGCACTATCTTTGGTGTTTGGTCTTACATTTGTGTTTTTTTTTTGTGACTATGAAAGTTGTGATAGATTATGTCGCTTTACATATGTTTCTACCATAGTATAATAGAACATGATGGTGTCTTCCTTCAAGCGTAATTAATATCAGTGACTCTTCAATTCTATTTTAGTTTATTTTGAGTTTTTTTTGTTTTGCCACATTTGAGGTAAATGGCAATGTTGTTCCAGTTAGGGTCAAGGAGGAAACATAGTCATGCATATATAAAACATCACAATTAAATGCAGCGGTTCATAGAACCGTGACAAAAAAATAATTTCACCCGTACAGAAATCTAAAAGCTTGAGACAAAAAATAATGAGATTTACATAAACATATACAAACTGAAGGAAACTTAGTAATACAGAACATTTTATTTCCTAAGCTACTACAGAACAAGTGGTGGGAGGTCTATTGCTCGCTAACATATTGGAGCTTGATAAATTTTGGTTTCTAATGGCTGTCTCAGAACTCCTCTTCCCTCACGTCGTAAAATGCTAGTATAATATATATTGTGTAAACATGATGAAAGAAGCAAAACACCTAATAGCAGCTCAATGAGGAAAATTTATCATACACAGCTTTTGCCTAAACTGTAGGAGGCAAAAACTTCGTACCCTTATATTAAAATAATAATAAAACAAAGGTATACATCAGTTATGCTGTCAATTATCTTCCAAATGGCAAACGGAGGAAGCCTCAAAAAAGTGGAAATAGATTTAATCGGAACCAGCAAGCAAAAAGAGATGCTCGTATTATTCTGTCTGTCGATGGAAAAAATAGACAAATATCACTACCAATGTTTTATAGACATCAAATGGTTTCGTAGTGTAGTGGTTAGCACTCCAGACTTTGAATCTGGCGACCTGGGTTCGAATCCCGGCGAGACCTACTTTTTTTTAGCTGATTTTTTCGTCTTCCCATACATGGCTAGTCACAGCCTGGGTTCCGATACGGCATAACCGGTGAGCTGAAGTTTTCGTCCTTCCTCAAAATATACTTACTCACTTTGATTTGATTTACCTAGAAGTTAGTATTTCCTGAGGTAAAAGAAAAAGAATTTAGTATTTTCCTTGCTACTCCCTCGGTCCCAAAGTTGCCACGGTTTTTTTTTTTGTTACACACGCTGCACTTGTTGACATACAATGTACGTAAATATTCAAGTGCGCGTTCCATTACCAAACAGTTTAATTTTTTTTCGAGTTTATAAACAAATGTAAGATCAGATAAAAAAATTGAAATTGAATTAATAAGATCATATCACTCAATGCTTAATTGCATGTTTAAAACAAAGACGACACTAAATCAAAGAGTGGAGAAGTAAAATTAGTACTAAACAACAACAAAATCGAAAAAAGAAGTATCTAGAAAAATAATGACATCTTGACTAACACCTTGCTCGAATTTGGTGCTGCAACGTGCTAAGGATTTCTTTATAGACAAGTGATAGAGGTGTGGGCAGAGCGGATGCTGACCATATTGGAGTTGGCGATTCGGCACCGTCCGAGGGAGGACCTACGAGTATGGCCATTGATCCAACCCCGCCTAGTGATGGGGGTCACGTCCCTGGTCTGGCTTTGGAGGTCCTAAAGTACTATGCGCTCACGCCGATTAATCTCTCTCCAAAAACGCCTCGAGGGAAGGAGATAGTAAGTCAGGCGACGGCTTCAGGTGGTGTTCTAACTATGTTCTCAAAGGACGGGAGGTCGCCGCCATCGACGTCGTGCAGTGCGCATCGGCATGCCGGTGATGCATCGCTTTCTACGGCATCACGGGTTGCTGCTGAAGATGGGCTGAGCGACACCCAGCTTCCCGTCGCCCGTGCGCGCCAGCTGGTGGCGGGGGAGATGCCCCCGGCAGACGGGCTAGCGCCGGTATCACATGGGCCGGGCGGAGAGCAGCTATCTGCCGCCCCGGCGCCCGTGGTGGACTGCGCGTCGTCCATCCCTGGCTTGGGCTTGGGGTCGGCGGTGAGGATGGCTTCGTCTGGGCTCCCCTTGTCAGTCGGGCCAGAGCTGCAGGTGCTATCTGCTGCTCGCGCCAACAGCTTGGATACGGGGACGCGCGTCACATACGAGGAAAACACCATGGTCAGGGGGGGGATCTTCTTCGCCAATGCCCCCCCTCCGCTGTGTCGCTGGTTCCTGATAAGACTGTGAAGTCTAAGGAGGAGCCGAGGCGTAGTGCACGCCACCGTGTCGCGGTGGATGGGTCTTCTTCGACTGATGAGGATGCGCTGTCCAAGGCTATGCGCCGGAACGGCCATGTTTTCTTCTACTCATATGGGTACGTCTTTTAAGCATAAGTTTTTTCTTTCTTTTTCAAATGCCAAGCTATCTTCTAGTTTAGGTGTCGTTGGTATTTGTTTAGGAAGAAATGATAATGAGATTACGTTGTTGGCCAATGCGTTGAAGCACATGGAGTATGACTTTTTAACGGTTACAACGAGTGCTTCTACGAGGTTGGACATACCCCATATGGATGATGATTCAGCGAATGCCACTTTTGATGGACAACTTTTATCTCATCTTGTGGGGAAAGTGACTGAGGTGGGAATGGATGAGGATGTGCTAGGATCTTTAATTGATATGTAGGCATCCGACCAAAAGTCCAAATCCGCTAGAAGTAAGAAGAAAAGCTCACCGCTGAGATCCGTGAGATCGCCAAAAAAAACCAATTGTTTCCCGATGAATGACTTATTCACTAATAGCAGAGGTCTTGATAACTTGGCTAAACAATTGAATATTGCCCATTACTTCAAAGATCATAATTTGGAGTTTGTGTCTATTTCCGAATCAGGAAGAAGAGACTTTTCAGTGAGTATTCTGAATTGCCTTTCAGGGGGTTTGGACTTCACTTGGCACTCTATTCCTCCTCGTGGCAGGTCGGGTGGTATTCTATTCGGTGTCAAATCAGACTCCATAGATGTGTTAGCACGGTCGGATGGTGATTTTCATATAAAATTACACCTCTGAAACCGAGTTGACAACTTTGCCTGGAATCTGGTTGCTGTGTATGGTGCTTCCCAAGAAGAGTTTAAGGAGACTTTTCTCCGTGAGTTGGTGAGCTTGGCTAATTATAATCCATACCCTATTTTAATTGGGGGAGATTTTAATATGCTAAGATTTCCACACGAGAAGAGTCGTGGATGGTTTGATGGTCACTGGCCTTTTTTTTCTTCGAAATGGGGATCCCAGCCTCTGCATCGGGTGGTATCCTGTTTGATGGTCAGTGGCGACGTAGACCAGATGAGTGCCAAAGTGGATGACGGAGCCGCCTGCGGGTATCGCCTTGCCACCGAAATCGCCCGCGTTGTCGGTGACGAAGTTGAATGAGCCAAACCTGTGGACAAGGCCATAGAGTACACGCTCACGCCGAAGGACGGAGGGATCCCGTCCGGATAGAAACCCTAGCCAACGCCGCTACTGACCCCACGGTGGGCACCAACTGTCGTGGTGGTGTCACGGCATATGCCATGGGATGGATTGAGTTAGGGACCGATGGACGATGTAGGTATGCGGGGAGGGATTGCACGCTAAGGAGCGCGCTCAGAAAACTGCAAACACCACGGTGTACCCAGGTTTAGTGCCCTCGTGAGGAGGTAACACCTCTACTCCTGCTTGTCTATCTCAATATCAGTGGGTAACCGAGTTACAATGGTGTTCCTCCCGCTGTCTGAGCTAGAGGAAGAAGAAGATACATCTCTGTCTCTCTTTTCTCTAAGGAGTGGAAAAGCAACTAGCATCCTCGTCGTCCCTCGTGGAGGAGGGGTGTGGCCACCTTATATACTGGTGGCCACTGACAGGGGGTATAGGGTTAGGCAGAGAACGCTGTGCCGTATCGCACACCTGCTGACACGGTGCCGAAAGTCTTCTCCTCAGTATGCACTGCGTGTCCTGTCCCCATGTCAGGGACAGGAAGTGGCCTCGCTCATACCACAGTATGTGCCCATGTACGCTCTGCATTATTCATCTAGTAAGTTGAACCGCACGCCTGTACTCTCCCGTGATATTCGGGATTCACCTACTCTATTGAACTTGGTCTGGGATAACAGGTTCTTCACATAACCCGGCTTCTCCAAGCATAACTCGGATAATCCGGGAGAACATCCACCTCCAAGATGATACACGAAATACCTCATACCGAGATAGCATTATCTCGGCAGCCATATGCCGGTTGGTTACTTAACCCGATCAACATTATCTCGGTGTCCACTCCTTGGACACCATTTCTTACCAAGCTTTATCCTACCCGGGGTAGCCCCCAGACAATCGGAGGAGCTTCGGCGCGAAGTTTGGAGCGGCGGTGTAGCTAGGCATATGTCCACGTCCAGGGCACGCTTCCGTGCTCCTAAAAAATGCTCCAGTGATAAGTTGGCTGCTACACTTCTGAATTTGCAAGCTCACAAAAGGAAAGCAAATAATAGCGGTCGGGAAATACTAGCCGAATTTATATTTGTGTGTCAACATTTTTTTTTAGTCTTCATCTGAGTTCCCGTTGAATTCTGTCTAGGAGTGACATGCAAATTCCCCTTAATGAGCTACTCACGTCTTTGAGTACTTCTGTCTGTTTAATTATGTCGTCTCAATATGACTAAAAATTTGTGCACTTTGATTGCGATATATTTACCATATATTAGGAACTAGATTGAAAAGAGAATTATGCTGTAGGTTCATTCTCGGGCTTGTGTGTACATGCAGGATTTTGACATTTAATCTTTCATTGTTTCTTTCTTGGTGTAATATGAAAATTCGCTCTTATGTTTTCTCAAAGGGTTTGCCTGAGCACGTGAGAAGAAAAAGCTTATATGCGTTAGATATTCACATTATTAGTTTCTCTTATCACTAGTGTGTTTAATGTTTTTAATTACAGATTTGAAAAGATTTTTACATTATACCAACTGATTATGCTTAATATATTATAAGAATTGAAGTGTCTAGATAACTTTAATTTTATTGCATCATTTTTTTTCTTCGCTTTGGAGTTCGCCCGACCTTAATCTCTTTCTGTCCTCTGCCACATCTCAGACAAGATCTTTTCCGTGGAATGGGAATTGATAGTTACTAGTAACAACATTCCTAGTGAAGGCGATAGAATGGACATGCGATTAGTGAAGAAGATCAATGGGGGATGGGATGTGATATCAGGTGAACTGCACTTTGAGAGAAGAGATACAATGTGTGCGCTCTACAATAATAAAACTGCCTGTGTGCAAGTAGTCTCGATGGACTTGCAGTAGTTTACTAGTTGAAATACAAAGACTAGGATTGTGTTTATAGACTGCAATGTCAATACCCCGACCATACTAAGAGCGAAGCATTGGGGATTGCATTAGAAGTACGTAAACTGAACGCACATGTTTATGAAAATTTGGTGGGAACCAACTGAGCAGGAAGTTCAAACAGACTCATGAAAAACATCTATACCACGATTTCGACACAACTCAAACCCAATTTGTCATCTAAGAGGATGTCGTCGCCTCGCCGCTAGATCGCATGGTGCCTGCGCTTTCCGCGATGCTCCCTGAGGCTGCCTGTATTGATTCAGACAGGAAACTCCCAGTCGGTCCCATGAATGTTGGAACCGGCATCTTGGTGGGGAGGCTTGGTATTGGTGCCTCGAACCGCATCATGTTGACCGCCTGCCTGATGGACGGCCTTAGGCTAATGTCTGGGTGTGCGCACCAGAGCGCGGTGACCATCACATGCTCCATCTCCTGGCTGTCGAACTCGCCCTTCAGCCGTGCGTCCGCCGCATCCAAGATCCTCCCGTCACCATACAGTTCCCAGACCCATTGCACCAGATGCATGGTGATAGCTTCGTCTCCTCCAAGTACCAAGATTGGGCGACGTCCACAGACGATCTCGAGGACGACTACGCCAAAACTGTAAACGTCCGACTCGGTGCTAGCCTGTCCCGTGACCATGCACTCGGCCGGGTCTATGTACCCCTTGGTGCCGGCAATTTGTGTTGTATGTGATCCTTGTCCGTGGTTTACGAGTCTCGCAAGCCCAAAGTCTCCAAGCTTCACATTGAAGGATGCATCCAACATTAAGTTGCTAGACTTGATGTCCCGGTGCAGAACGCATTGCTCGCAGTCGTGATGCAGGTACACAAGTGCGGATCCTAGGCCAAGCACTATGTCATGCCTGAAATTACAAGACATATATATAGAGGCCATTGGAATGTCTATTACAACATTTAATTAGAAACATGCTTCTTTCATTTAAAAACCAAGGGCCGCAAATCTAGTAAAAATTTAACTTACTCTAAGAAACATGTTTTATTTCTTAAACAGGTGTATGTATTAGCATGAGAGAGATGGCAGTAATACCTTAGTGGCCACGGTAGTGTGTTCCCCTCGCTATGGATATGGGTGTCTAGGCTGCCTTTAGGCATGAGCTCGTACACGAGGAGGAGCTCGTCGCCACCATGGCACCAGCCGATAAGCTGCACAAGGTTGCGGTGCGTCAGTCGGCTTATGATCTTCACCTCGGCGGCATACTCTTTCTTTCCCTGTTGAGAGCCCTTTGAGATTCTTTTTACGGCCACGTGAAGGTCTGCATCTTTCAAATACCCATGGTACACCGAGCCGAAGCCCCCTTCGCCGAGCTTCTCGTCGTCGCAGAAGTGGTTCGTGGCAACGGCAAGCTCATGGTAGCGGAATGGCCTGGGCCCCGCGCTTCTTTCAAACTCGTCGTCTTCCATGGGCTGCTCGTCGAACATGTCTAGCTCCTGTTGTCTCGCCATGGCCTTCCGCATCCGGCGGCGCCAAAGGAACCAAATCGACAGGCTTCCGCAAATGACTACCGCCGCCGCGGTAGCAACAGTTACGAAAATTACCATGCCGCCCATCGGGGTAGGGGGCGGCGGCGGGGGTGGCGGCGGCTCAGATTTTCGAGGAAAGAGGTTGACTACGATTTCTTCGTTGACTCTATATACGAGGTAGCAGCTGTATCCCTTGATTCCACCATAGGTCCTTCCACTGAAACCCGTCAGCTGCACCGCGTATTCAGCAAGGCACCTTCCGCACTCGGTGTTGTTGAGGTCTCTGGTGCATTGGGCCAGGCCGTACACGACATGCGGCTGACCTTGCGAGTCTGTGTACGCCTGGCTCCCGTTGGCCAGCCGCAGTGGCGAGCTGGAGGCATTTCCGGCCAGCTGGGTCATCAGCTCCCTCCACGCGATCATGCTAGCAGGGTTGTCGGGGGTGCCGGAGGAGAAGATGGTGTAAACCACGGTAAGGTCGGCGGCGCCGAAGAAGGAGTGGTTTGAGTAGCGCAGGGTGCAGGCATCGTAGTATGCGATCGCCTGCCTGCTGAGCGGGCACACCAGCTGTATGGCGGCGGCGGCCATGTCGAGGCAGTTCTTGCACTGGGTCAAGTTGTGGTCGGCGTAGCACATGATGAGTCCGAAGACCATGTCGCGCGCCTTTCCTGCCGTGGTGGCGTTGAATCCGCGGGTGTTCCACGCGGCCTGCGGAAGGGAAGCCGTTAGGTGAGCGAGGTTCACCTGGTACTGGCCGCCAATGCTATAGTTGCCCGTGGTTGAACAGGCTTCTGCATCTGGCGAGACCAAGGGCGGCGCTGATGGTCTGCCCGGGTCTCCGATTTCGGCCTGTCCAAGTACTCCTCTCAGGGACGAAGCTGCACCGAGGAGGAGGAGGACGTCGACGACGACGATAAGAAGGTACCTTGAAGCCATTGCCGGTATATTATCGCAGCGGGCTTCAAAGTTCAAAGTTGGTTCACAGTTGCAGCGGGCTTGAGGTTTGGCTTGTTCACAACAAAAAGCAAGTTGCTTCATACTAAATGTTCCAATGGGTCTGCCTACTAGAAATAAAGGAAATAAAATATAAAGTGCATGAATCTCGATGCTCTCGTCAATGGACAAATAAAAGAACAACTGGCTAGCGCTTAGCTAAGCACTCTCTTAATTTGTTGCGGTACGTTGAACTGGCTATTCTAGTAATATAGAGCTCTTCTAGGGTGATTGGCCGGTACCGGCAGTACTTTTAAGTACCTCTGCCGCTGATTTTTTTGGGCCGTTGATTTCAATAATTAAGAATAATTATTAAATTTAATAACTCGGGGGCATTATGGTCCTTCGTTAGTCAAACTCGTGGTCACCAGATCGGCAGATCCCATCCTCGTGCCATCTCTTTCCTGGATCCCGTATTGTGAGACAGCGGCAGCGACGACTTCCCCGCGATCTTCTCTTCGCCGGCCCGGTGACCAGCGGGACCGGAGCCTCTGGTCTCACCATCGAGGTCGGAACTGCTGGCCACCGCTCTCCTCGCCTGCGAGCCATCCACCCCATCTCCGGCGAGTAATCTGCCCCATCGCCGGCTGGCGGATTGCGCAAGCAACCTCGAAGCCCCTTCTCGGAGCACACGGATTGCGATTGGAGCGCCGCCCAGATGGCACGGTCACCGGCCAGCCGCATCGACGGCAAGGTAACCCTTGCCGCTGCCTTCCCTCCGCCATGTAGTGCGTTGTTTGCAACCTTGCGCCTAGTGGAAAGGCAAAAACATCTGCCGGCTATCTGCTACTAACCATAATGTCCACAGACTTAAGTGTGCCCGATGTTTGTAGTTGTCATGATTTCTTGCAGATTTCTCAATTTACCTAGAAGTTGTCGAACACCTGTGTGTGATTACTCTTTTGTTGGAATATTGTTTTAACATTAGTCTATGTGAAATGGCCACATCACATGGTGAAATTTAAATAAGAACAATATATCTATTCCTGAATAGATTAAAGACACGAGAGAATAATGCATTGGATTCTAGGCTAATAGAAATCATAGTTGCTCCACAGTTGACTTGTTATTCTGAAGATTTTCTTCTGCTTTTCGTCTGTGTTGAGGGAAACTGTGAATGGTTTTTACAGGGATCTCAATACTGAACTTCAAGTTCTAGAGTAGGTACCGAAGAGTCATATACCTGGCTTATGGCTAAACATTTTACTACGTTCTGCAAACATCTTTTTCAGCAAAAATAAAGCCTCAATAGAAATCCTACACCTGAATCTAGAGGGAACCATCCTGAGATGATACTAGTTTTGAAGAAACATATACTGTCCAGATCATTTTCCCAAGTACCCATCTAACCTGCCACTACAAGCTCCAGAGTCCAGGGTACCATACGTAACACACATTTTTCAGCTAAGAAATGGGAGTTCTATACAAAACAGTGGTAGATACGCATGTTCCCATCAATAATCAGAAATGTAGTAGTAGTAGTAGTAGTAGTAGTAGTAGTAGTAGTAGTAGTAGTAGTAGTTACAAAACCAGGTGTTTTGGTTTAGTTTTGTTTCCTAAATATGGTTCAGAAATGTAGATGTTTTGACCTGATCTTGCAAGCGCGGTAGGGCAGCCTAGTGTGTATTTTCAGTAAATATTGGTTTATTAGGTCCCCGTAAATTTCCATCTCGTGGTAAAACAATTCATTAACGTGAGTGCTTTGAGGTCTTCAGTGTCCTTTCTGAAACTTGAGTTGTGTTCTCGGTAGCAAGAAATGTTTGCACCAAAGACCAGTCTAGTGTTGTTCAATTTACATGAATGAATGTCAGTTACATGGTTGTGACATTATGTAATCTCTTCACCTGGCTATTTATCATATTTCAACTCATTAATACTGGATCTATATTGATGTTCCTAGGCTACGAGTTGGGGAAAGAAGGGAGCCAGGGAGAAGACCAGGAGCAGGTGTGAGTGGCAGCAAAGGCGACGAGTCCATGACTGGCCGCGGGAACAGAGCAGAAGATTTCAGTTTTTAGTTATTCATTTCCTGTGTTCGTATGCAGCAGCCAACAACACTTTCTTATGGTAGAGATTCGTGTTGCAGCTAGCATCTGTGCATTTGAGTGTTGCTTTAGCAACTGTAGAACTACTGTAGCTAGTGTTTTCTGTACATGGACACATTTGCATCATTAACATATGAAAAATGCAATGGACTCCTTTAATTTTGGATTGATTGGTCCTTTCCCTGTATATGATTATTTGATTTATCACATTGTCATCCAGTGGCTTTTGCTGAGTGGAACTCGAGGACATATGTCCAACATTGAAGAATGTTTTTTTTGTAAATAACAGATTACCTATTTGCTTCATTTGGTATAAATACATTCTAGTGCACTGATCCACTTAGTCAGCTCAGTTGTAGGCAGAGCAGAGCACAACAGAGGACTCCATTGCAGCCAGGGCAAGCACAAAAAACAGTTCAAAACTTAGCAGAGAGATAGCTCGCGATCAACTCAAGGTGTCCATCGAAAACAAAACACCCCGTGCATGCGCCCAACTCGTTGATCGAGACCTACAAATAGCCAGCAGCCCCAAGCTCTTCCATCTCATCCATCCGTCCACACTAGAAGAAGAAGCACTTGATTGTTATAGCTACTATCTAGCTTGAGATTTCATCTCGGATTGAGTTTAACCACTTCCAGCTCACTAGCCATGGCAAAGGGTGCTGGTTATGGCCTTGGGTTCACGTGCTTTGCTCTAATGGCGGCCATGGCTGACGCCACCCAGTTCCAGAACGTCGGTAAGAACGGATAGAGCCAAAGGGAGTGAGGTGAGAAAGATAAGTCCACATAGACAAATTTACATTAATTCCCTTCTATATTAGATAAAAAGTAAAATAAACGTAGTACTTTTAAGTACCTCTCGGTACCTCTAATCTAGTACCTCTGGGTACCTCTTATTTTTTGACCATTAGATTAAGTTGGATAAACGGTTGTAAAAAATGCCAACCGCTCTAAAACTTGTAATATATATATATAGCATATCTATTGTCCAAAAAGATGACAAGGCGCACGTTGAAGTGGCCTTCTCCTTCTCTTTGTGTCCTTGACGCCATTGCCGTTTGGCTTTGGCAACTTGCCATATAGTACCGGCGGTGTCACCTTTATGCCTTACAAAAAACTATAGGCACATTTTTGTGGTATTTTCTTGTAATTAAGCTCTAGCAATAGATGGTGACACGTTTTGCAACTTTGTTACCATGTACTACTTCATTCAGGATAACAACCGAGGGAATTATATGGGGTTGTGGCTACATCTATTATAGATGAGGGGTTTTACCAAGAACAGATCAGAGAAGGGCGATTTGTCTATAACATGTTTTTCCTACAAAGGCTCATAGTTAAGGCGCGCGGGACATGCGTGAACGCTGACGCTGGCTGCCAGTCGTGCTAGCTGTTGTAAATCAAGCTTCCGCTTTCACTCTGTCAGCAATATGTGACAGCTTTTGTCTAATATGCCGAAGCACAATTTCACGCTGGCCACCAAGACTTTTGCGCCCTCTTACTGTTAGAGCAAATTCAACGGGCCAATAGCTACTGTGCCACGTTTCTCTCCGGCAATAGCTCTCGTGCGACGTTTTTCCTCACAATATATAGCTCTTGTGCTACATTAATTGCGCACAAATAGCCACTGGCCGACCTGGGCGATAAAACGGTCATCTCCGTCTTAAGTGAGTGTGAAGTTATGTTATAACCTCCTCGAAAAAAAAAGTGCTGACAGGTAGGTCCCTGATCTTGCAACTGAATCGAGTGAACCGCCTGTCAGACCATGTCATCTGCTTCTTCTTCTCCGGCGGCGGTGGAGCTACAACTCTCTGTGGCGGCGGATCTGACGTTCTCAACGACAGCGGACTTGGTAAGTTCCTTCGCACCCCTAGTCCTGTTCCTGTTCCCCTTCGAGTCGATTTATATTGTGTAGCCTCTATTCTCGGCGGCCATAGATTGTGTGTGGTGGTCGCGGGTGGGCTGAACGATATGGAGTCTGTCAAGAAAACTTCAAATCGGCAATACGCTTCTCTCCAACCTAATTTGAGTTCGATTAGGGCCTCGACCAGTTCCGCTAGCTCACACTGCCCGCGGAGTGGAATTTAGAGTCAATTTCTTTTCATCAACGGGTAAGCTAGTAGATGGCAGCGTGCATAAAATTGAGAGGGATACAATTGTGAAATGGGAGGTCGGTCTTGCAGATATTGACCCACAAGAACTTGTGCAAATGGAAGAGGACGCAGTTCGGAGATTTGTGGAGAAAATTGGAGAGAGTGTTAGTTGGGATCCAGAGCAAGAAGTATCAGTGTTGTGGTTCGATAATTGCAAGGGAGAGTATGTGAGAATTGAGAATGGCCTGAAAATGATTGATGAAATCGATCGGCAAGACGGGTGAGAAACCAAATGGGCTGATTTTATGCTGAGATCGTTGATCTAAATATTGACTCCAAGGTTGGATATGTGACTTCAAAGTTGGTTCGCAGATGGTAGATGATGATTGGAATTCACAAAGGCACCTAATGCCCATATCTTCTGAAGTGACAGTAGTACCTGATCAGTTGGTTGTTGCAGATGCACAAGAGGGTCACGGTGCTCCTTGTGTTTATTGAAATTTAGTACAAATAGATGAGCGTACTGATTTGGTCATTGCACCAATGTCTGACAGTGAGATGGCCAACTATTTGGCATTCCAGTAGATGATAGAGATAATGAGAAGAGGGGTGAATCTAGTTGCCTATTGATGGTGCCAGAGATTCGTCTGATGTGGATGTAGAGTTAATGGAAGATGCGGAAGAAGATTCCCAAGCTGATGAGCTGATACATGTGTATGACAAAGAAAATCCTGTCATTGAAGTAGGAAAGTTGTAGCCAAGCATGGATGAGTTTAGGCATTGAAACATGAATTTGATGCCAAGACTTTTTGGACTGATAGAAAGAAGTTTTTTGCGAAGTGCAGAGGTTTTGATGGGAGTGTCAAGCCTTGAAATTGGTACATATCTGCTAGACACCAACCTGATGAACGTACAATCAGGGTAAATCAAATCCCACATGAACATACTTCTATTACAAGTTCACAGACAGTATCGACAATGACATCACAACTATGAGTTGCATAAAACATCACTCCCATTTTAGCCAAGACACCAAACACTACCGCCTAGAAACTCAAATTAGACTTGGAAAAGATGTACCCAATTCAGCTAAAATATACCACAGTGTGGAAGGCAAAACAAAGGGCAATAAAACAATTATACGATGATTCAGAAAATACCTTTAGGATGCTTTATAACTTCAAAGCAGAGGTGGAGAATTGGTCACCTGGCAGTATTGTGGGGATAAATACTAAGGTATCAATGGATGCAAAAGTCTTCTTCTCTAAGTTCTTTACGGCTTTAAAGCCTTGCATCAATGGCTCCAAAGCAGGGTGCCGTCCACCTCTGAGCATAGACTCGTGTTTTTGACTGGCAAGTGGAGTGGCCAATTGGCAACATGCAATGCATTAGATGGACACACCTGGATGTTTCCTGTGGTTGTTTCCATGTTTCAGTGAGAGATAGAGGCCTCATGGACATGATTCATGATGTAGTTAAAAAGATGCATAGGGCCGGTGTTACCTTTGGCAATCCACACAGATGCATGTAAATGGCTAGAAAATGCAGTCAAAATTGTTTTTCCCCATGCTGAGCAGAGGGAGTGCTTCGGCCATATGTAGATAATTTTGATTAAAAAGTTCAGAGGAGAAGAATTTGGGCTCATGTGACCAGCAACAAGATCTTACACTACATACATACATTCATATAATCTTGGTAAGATAATGACATCATGCACTGAGTTTGGCACATGGCTAATCACCTACCATTTTCTGTTATGGTAAAGGTCAGGATTTAACATTGTCATTAAGTGTGATCATATCAACAACAACTTGGCAGAAAGTTTTAACAAACGGTGAAGCGGTTGAAGGACTTTCCTGTCCATGATATGGTTGACCAAATCAGGATCGTGCTCATGCGTTTGTGGAAACTAGAAGAAGGATTGGTGAATGTCTGCAAGGGGATAAGCTTCCTGAAGTGGTACAACAGGTGGTCAACAGAAGCAGGAATCTTACACATTTGTATGTTGAGTAATATTTAGTATAGGGCGATGAAGTTAGTGATACCAAGACTGGAAGTAGTCATATTGTTAACACTGAAACGCATGGCTGCACTTGCCTTGAGTGGCAACACACTAGAAAACCATGTGAGCATGCAATACTTTTCTGTGCGTCTAAGCCGAAGCTAAACATGCACCCATATTTTGCATGAATATTACTCAGTACAAAAATTGAAGTCAGCATATGCAACTCCAATTTCAGCACTTACATATGAATCTAAGTGTCCTGAAGTGGAAATTATATTTGCGATGTGTCCTCCAGTAACTAAGAAAAAGGCTGGCCGGCCAAAACATAGTAGATTCAAGACATGGTTTGAGAAAGGTGGTATTAGTAAGAAAGGAAAGAAAGATGCAAAGCCTAAAAGGCCCCAAAAAGGTAACCAAAATAGATGCAAATTGTGCGAGGAGCTAGGGCACCGAGTTGAATCTGCCAAGTGTCATTACACTCTTGAAAGGACAAAGTATGTTCATATATTTGGTGTTTTTTATTTGGTTGCTTGTTTAACTTACTAACGAAATGACAAGCTTATTTACCTTTGCTTTTTAGAAAGAAGTGTCGAGACATCGTAGTAGTTTTCATAGACTGGGGTGCCATGAGACTACGGTAGAGACGTGGGGTAACGGGATAGCGTAGTAACACAAAACACAGGATTTTACCCAGGTTCGGTACGTCGCGACAGTACGGCGTACCTACTCCTGCACTTCTCACTAATTGGGACTAAAGCCCGTATAACAGGGTTACAGTGTGAGGGAATAGATCTAGCTACTCGTCGAGGATGAACTTCTCGGCGAGTTGCGTAAAGCTTGAGCTTGTGAAACTTGAACCTATCTAATCTATCTCCCGTCCGGCTTTATATAATAGCCGGATTAGGGCTTACAGAACAAGAAACCTAGAAGACTACGTTTAACTTGTAACTTGGAAAGTAAGGAATCCGTCTTCTCCTCCAAGCCAGATCACGTGGGCCGTGATCCGGGTTCTTCTAGAATCCGGCTTCTGCGCGTCGGACTACTGGGCCGCCCAATGGACCTAAGCCCATTACCATGTAGGCCACCCTGGTAGTCCAGCTCTTTTGTCTACCATCTTCTATACCCCTAATCAGTATATATCCGACAGTAGCCCCCAGGAAGGATCAAAACTCTGATTCTCCGTCTTTCGTCAAATACATCTTGTCCGGGAAAACTCGATTCAGCAGTCTTGATTCTTTCTTCTTTCCTTTTGAAGGAGATGGTAACATAAAACTCGGAACTATGAAAATCCGGCTTTTCTTCTCGCGATCCTTCGCGGAAAAGGAACTTATGACATCAGCGCCTCAATCATGCTGACGCAAGCGCCGCTTGGTTTCACGCGGGAAACCCTGCAACGTATCTCTGACAGATTCTCACGAGAAACGAGGAGATAGCCATCATTCCCCTGTCGTTTCGTTTCCCGGATTTACCGGCGAGCGACACGCGTCGAACATCCAACGGTCAAAAGAGCCGTTGGCACGTATCTAAACGGATATCTGGCTATAAATAGCCATCATCGTCCTCCTCCGAAACTTTCCTCACTCCCACACTGCCCACACCATTGACGCGAGCTCGAGAGCAAGTTTCTTGCCCCAGGCGCACTTAGTCTCCAAGCACGCAGAACGCACCAAAACGCGCCACCAAAGGATGGCATCCTCGCCGCCTTCATCGACCCGCGCCGCCATCGACGAGCTCGTCAACGACCTAGATCCGCAATCGGGTGCGCAAAAGCCCACCGGCGGTGAGCCGGAGAAGACCACGGCTTCCGCGGCGGGCGGAGAAAACACTTCCGCCGCCGCGGACATAGCATCATCAAGCGCCGCGACAACCCCACCGTTTGCACCCGAAACGGTGGAGGAAAAGATCGAGCTCCTCGGTGACGAGCTCGCCGCCGCGGAGGCCGCCGCCGCCGCCACCGCCGGAGCGGACGAGGAAGCTGAATCTGCAGGCAACTGGATTGCCTGTAGTATTCCTCCGGCTCTCCTTCCAAACCTGGAGAAGGAGGGCCTGGTACTTAAGAAGAAATGGCGGCTTCCGGAGGAAGAGACCGAGCCAACGCCGCAGAACGGCGAACGGGTACTTCTCGCTTCCCACCTCCTGCGAGGTATGGGGCTTCCGCCTTCTTCTTTCTTCCTCCAAGTTCTTTCCCATTATGACATCCAGCCCCACAATCTTCCCCCCAATTCCATTCTTTACATGGCCGGCTTTCAGGCCCTGTTTGAAGGCTACTTAGGGATAGAACCTAGGCTAGACTTCTGGATGTACTGCTTTGGGGTTAAGCGGAACTCTTCGGAGGGCGCACTCCCAACTTGCGGGACCATATCCTTTACTCTTCGGAGATTCCGAGAGGATTGGTTCCCCAAGATTAAGACCTCAGAATCCGTCAAATTTTGGACGGGTTCTTTCTTCTATCATCCCGACGTGCCTTTTCCTAAAAAGGCCGTCGGGGTTCCACCTTTTGTGAACTCTGCCGCCGTTCCCCAGGATAACTGGGGAACAGAAGCCGTCCAAGTTCTGCCGCCAGATCTGTTAAGGATCAAGAGGCGCATCGCCAAGCTCACCTCCTCCAAACCTCCTTTGACCGGTATGGATACGGTCTTTTGCTGGCTGGATAGGCGGATCCAGCCATTAGCAAACCACGGAGGTCGCCTTCTGTGCGAGTATACGGGAGCCAAAGATCCTATGCGGACAACCGACAAGGATTGGCCTCAAAAGGAGCTTCGACGGCGCATCAACCAGTTGGTCGCATCTCGCGACCAATATGAAGCTAGTCGGCCAATGTACACGGCCGACAACCCAGCTCCCAAGGTAAGTTTTCCGTCATTTGGGTACAATCTCAATTCTCGGATAATCTACCTTTTTGATTCTGATTGGTTCTTCCAACAGCTTGCGGATCTTCCAGACTCGGAGTTAGCCTCCGAGGCCGAGCTGGATGCGCTACGCACCGCCGCTACAGGTGGGCGCAAGCGCAAGAAGATAATTTCCTCGGATGAAATTATCGATCTTGACGGAATCCCCGTCGCCACTTCCAGGTTATTTTCTTCTGGGTTTTTCTTTTATGGGATCTTTTCGTCCATCTTTGGTGTTTTAACCTTTTCCGGGTTTTGGTTTTTAGCCTGCCCCCCTCCAACCTGAAGCCGAAGAAGCTGAAGAAACTCAAGGTTTCTTCCAGCCGAGGCAGCCAACCTTCTCCTGCCGTCGCCCCGGAGACGCCAAGCACGAGGGCGAAAGAGCCTACTGCAGCCCCCACCACCAAGCCCCCAGAGCCCAGCCAGCCCATTGTGTCCGACCCGGACACGAGGGAAAGGGCGGCCCCAGAGGTGGAAAAATTAACTCGGACTTTCGACGAGGAAATTCCCACCTTTGACAAGGATTTCAAAGCTATCAATGACGGCTTGGACGCAGCCGGAAATCTCTTCGCGGAATACGCGAAAGAGTTCAAAGAAAACTTGGCAGGTTTGCAGCGCATGAGCCAGGTATATACCTCTAGCCCCCAAGCATTAATTAAAATGCGTGCTTTTTGCTTTGATGCTTTTTGTACTCATTCTTCTCCTTGCCATGTTTCAGCAAACCTCGGAAGCCATCAACAGGGAAGTTTTCCGGAAACTTACCATCAAGAATAAAGAAGTTAGAAGTCTTCTCTCTATTCTTGAAGAAAGGGAAGCAGAGCTGGAATCAGCTAAGCTCGCATTGTCGGAAACACAAGGTAAATATTTTCCTTCTGAAATTTCCGATTCAGTCATTTGCCTAAGTTTTTTCCAAGAAGCTAGCTAACTCGGATTTTTCCCTTGCTTTTCAGCTGCATTAGCTGAGGCTAAGCAAGCAGCAGAAGATTCTGGCAATGCCGAAATTCTCCGCAAGGAGAATGTTGAGCTTCACAAGAACCTTGTGAAAGCTCAACAAGACTTGGAAGCCAGCAACCTGGCCCTTGGAGTTTCCAATTCCAAGGCTTCCGAGCAGGCGGAGAAGGACAAATCCACCATCCGGGATTTGACCGATGCTCTGAACCTTCGCCTGGAGGAAGTTTCCGAGATCGACAAGTTTATCGGTAAATTTCTAACTTATGTACCATCTTTCCATGTTTTACTTTCTCTGGTTTTCTGTCTAACCCTTTTGGGTGTTTTATTGGAAAAAACCAGGAGATACCCCAGATGGCACTCGGGCTGCAGGCATCCGAGCTTTCGGGGAGACATGGAATTTGATGAAGGCTGCTGCAACGCAGCTAGTAGACAAGTTTCTTCCCGAAAAATCTGGGGAATGCTCGGAGGTTGAAAAACTTCCGGGTGCCATCATGGAGGTGGTGGAGTCTAAGGAATCTTTCCTTCGCTCCGCTGCACGGGGTGGTGCGCGCATGGCTCTTGGCCTCATGCGCATGCACTACCCTAGTGCTAAATCCTGGCGCGTAGCGTCCGGTGTCCCTCAAGGATACACGGATATGCAGCGAAACACCATCTTTGGTGAAGTCAAGGGCCACGCCACCCAGATTGCCTCCATGGTAAATCTCTCCATCAACTATCCAGAGGCAGAGATTCCTCCAATCCCTCAAGATGAAAGCAGCGAGGAGGAGTCAGATGCTTGAAGGGTCACCTGGAACCTGGATAGAAAAAGTAGACAATAGGAGCATTACTATTCTTTTAATGTAATCCAAAAATGTAATGCTTCTTTTTGTATGAATGAAACTTCCATCTGTTGCAGTTTAAATTATGAATTTTTTTGCAAGTTTTTTGGGTTTTATCATTCCTTTATCTTCTAGGTTCTCTGGTGTGTATGCTTTAACTGTCCTTAGTGTTTGAAATGGCTCAAATAGCAATATGAATCTTCATGCCGAGTAACTGGGGACGAACCAAGCAGTTTTTAAAACTCGGAAACATGGATCATGCTAAAGGCATTTTTACTAACTAGTTCCAATAACCCAACACACACACAATCAGATAAGACTTAGAGAATTTAAGGAAAGTTTTTTAAGTGAAACTTGGGCACACAGGCAATTCAAGTTTCCCTTAGCCGTTAACAGGCTGAAAAATCATTCAGTTTTGTAACGCCGAGTACGCAAGCACAATTCGGGTTAACGTTGAGAAATTTGTAAGATCATTGGGAAATAGATCAGGCGGAAACACTTTGCACTTATAAAGAATATGGATGACAGCATTCCGACAACTTTATTTCATGATCTCAAAAGATGTTTACATAGAATTGAACTAAGTACGGAAAGGTACATAACTTTCTAGACGTTCCCAGGCTTCCGCAATCCACTTGACTTTGTCGAATTTTTTCAGCAGCTTGTGGAGTGGTGAGGTTTTAGCCCCGAGCCAACTAATAAATCTGCTGACGGCTGCAGCGGAACCCGTCAATCTTTGGACATCTTTTACACATGTAGGCTTTGAGATATTCAAGATTGCCTTGATCTTTTCCGGGTTAACTTCTATTCCTCTGTGAGAAACAATGAAACCCAGAAGTTTTCCTGAGGGAACCCCGAATACGCACTTAGATGGATTCAACTTCATCTTGTAAGTGCGCAAGTTTTCGAAAGTTTCTCGTAAATCCTCAAGGAGTGTATCTTTTTCCTTGGTTACGACAGCAATATCGTCCACGTAAACATGGACGTTTCTGCCAATTTGACTATGCAAACAGCGTTGCATGCAACGCTGGTAGGTTGCACCTGCGTTCTTCAGGCCGAAAGGCATGGTTACGTAATAGTACGTCCCATACGGGGTTATAAAAGAAGTCTTGATTTGATCTTCCTTTTTCATGCGTATTTGGTGGTACCCGGAGTATGCATCCAAAAAGCATAAAAGCTCAGAGCCTGCAGTGGCATCTATTATTTGATCGATTCGCGGTAACGCAAACCTATCTTTCGGACACAACTTGTTCAATCCTGTGTAATCTATACACATTCTAAGAGCAGTGGTGTCTTTCTTCGGCACTAATACCGGATTTGCGGACCAATCAGTATGGATTACTTCCTTGATGAAATCCGCTGCTAAAAGCCGGATAATTTCCTTGCCAATAGCCTTCCGTCTTCTTCCGTCAAATCGACGGAGACCTTGTTTGACGGGTTTTGATCCGGGAATAACCTTGAGTTGGTGCTCAGCAAGTTCCCTGGGTACGCCTGGCATGTCAGCTGGACACCAGGCAAAAATATCCCAGTTCTCACGGAGGAACTTGATGAGCTCGCCTTCCTATTTGTCGGTCATCCCAGTCCCTACGACGACAAATTTTGTCGGATCTTTGGGATCTAGGATTACCTGTCTTGTATTCTCGGACGCCTTGAAGCTATCTGTTGGCTTCCGAGTTTCTTTTCCTGCCGGCATTTCTTTCGGCGATACCTCCTTGGCTAATTCCTTCAGTTCCTCCTTTGCTATAACTCTCTGAGCGCAAAGGGCGTTTTCTTTCTCCAACTCGTTTGCCAGCTTGAAATCACCGGCAATTGTGATTACTCCTCCTTTGGGTCCTGGCATCTTCAGCTTGTTGTAGATATAGCAAGATCTTGCCATAAATTTGGCGAAAGCCGGACGTCCGAGTATTGCGTGATACACGCTTTCGAACGGCACTACTTCGAAGGATACTTTTTCCTGCCGGAAGTGATCTTTATCTCCGAAGGTGACATCTAGGGAAATTTCTCCTAGGGATCGTGCTTGCCTGCCAGGAACAATGCCGTGGAAGCGTATATTGCTGTAGTTGAGCTGGGACTCGGAGATCTTCAAGTGCTTCAGTGTATCCAGGTACATTATATTGATGCTGGATCCTCCGTCCATCAGCACTCTTCTTAGCCTAGTGTTTTGAACAATAGGGCTTACAACAAGAGCTTGTGTGCCGGGTTCAGGGATATTTTCGGGATGATCTGACTGATCCCAGATTATCGGTGTGTTGGAGTACTTCAAGAATTTCGGGGTCGCAGGAACAACCGCGTTTATTTCTCGAAGTGTTCTTTTGGCCACCTTTGCTGACGGGGTTGCTAGGAAAGTTAACATTGCTTCTCCGTCAACTCTCGGAAATTTGGGTTCGCCTTTTCGCTGCTGTTCCTGGATTTTGTCATCAGTGTCCGATTCACTGTCTTCTTTTTCAGCTTCTGGCTTTTGTTTGGCAGGTTTCCTCTTGGAACCCTTCCCTTTATTTTCGGATCCTGCATTGCCTTTCATATGCTTGTTTAGCCGGCATTGCGCGTTTGTGTGGGTTGGTTTCGCAAAATGAGAGTGGTGGACGCAGGGTTCCGACTTAATTCTCTCCCATTCTTCGGGAGTGTAATTGATTGGATCTGGACTGCGGCCTTTCCACTTGTTCACCTTTTCTCCTCCAAAGGCTATGTTGACCTCCTTGGGCTTTGTTGTTGACTCTGGAGTTCCTTTTTTATCAGAACGAGGGGTTTTCTTGGCCAGTATCAGTGATTCAATATTGCCTCCTCTTGCTCTGATATCATCTTCGGCTGCAGCATGCTCGTTAGCGGTTGTAAGCATAGATCCGAGATCTTTGTGCTTTTTAGAACCAACCATGAACGGTACAAGTCCGGGTTTTAGGCCATTGACGAAAGCATGCATTGCTTGTACGTCAGTTACTCCAGAGCAACTATTCTTCATTGCAGTCCATCTGGAGATGAAATCCACGTATGGTTCGTCTTCAAATTGGGTGCAACGGTTCAGCTGGTTGATGCTATTTGGGCGTTTGTATGTTCCCCGAAAATGCTGAGTAAATACTCTCGCCATATCATCCCAACTGTCGACAGTTCTTGATGGTAAACCATTGATCCAATCTCTGGCTCCGTCTAGCAACATTAGGGGAAGAAACTTGACAGCTTCCAGGTCTGTCCCGTTGTTGATTTGGACGGCTGTGTAATAATCTGAGAGCCAGGTATCCGGGTTTGTACTGCCGGTATACTTTTGGTAGGTTGGACCAACTTTGGCGAAGCCAGAATGCAGGGTTATCCTTCGGATCCTGTCAGTAAAACACTTAGGACCAAAGTATAGATCATCCTTTTCTGCTCTATCAATATGTGCAGAATATCTCCCGGCTGAATGGACAGAAGGGGATCTGCTCCTTTCTTTTCCATTGTTGCGCGGACGCGCTTTTCCGAGGTTATCTCTATCTCTTCCGTTGTCACGCCCCCTGGGATTAGGTGGAGTCCTGCTCCTGTACCTTTCCTTATCTTTAGGCGGTGTCCGAGATCTTTCACGTCTGTGAGGTGTATCGTATCTTCCAGCTTTTTCAGCTGGGTTTCTCGGAGGTGGCATTATTTTGCCGTCATTCCGATGTTTGTCTTCCCGATCGTGTGGTTTATATCCATCTTTCGGGAGATGAGGTCCAGTTCTAGACGCTGCGTCCCGGTTGTCGGGGTTTTTCTTGTCTTTTCTCGGATCCTCTTTTTTATCCGAATCTCCGGGTTCTTCCGGTCCAGGTGCTCCAGCAGCGCAAGTAACTGTTTTGCAGAGGGCGGAATTATCATGCAGCCTCCCTGATCGCTCTTGGCCTCGCTGTTGCTGTTGTAATGCTTTTCCTAGGAAAGCATACACCCCTTGGAGTTTTTCCCCGTTGGAGTACAGATCGTTGTTTAGGATGGCGAACGCTGCTTCCGCGTTTTCCGCTGCGGTTTTGTATATTGGTTCGCCCTTGGCATCTTTGCCGTTTAACTGCTTTTGCCAAGATGGGTTATAAAACCTTTCTTTTGGCGGCAGTTCTTCCGGTTTTGCGATTCCGGGTAACCTAGTAGGTTTTAAGGCAGATCTATGCTTTCTCTCGTACTCCTCTATTTCTTCCTTCATGACTTTGATGTCATTATGGGTTTGTTGGAGATGTTGCCGAGATCTAAGCAGATGTTGCTGTTGCCGTTGGAAAGCTTGTCTCCTGGCTTCCAGCATCTCAGGGGGTTCATCTGGTCCCACTGGTGTTTGTAATAGTTCTTGCTCTTCCAGTTCTGTCATTGGCGGAGCAGTGATTTCCTTAGATTTCTTTTCCGCGGGCTTTGTGCCACTAATATCTCCAACTTCCAGGTTTTCATCAGCGAGATCAGCTGACTTTTTCTTCCGGAGTTTGTACTGGAGTTTTTTAGAAGCACGGTGCTTTTTCTTGGAAGAAGGAGGTTTTTTGACAGGTTCATCTTCTGTCATCTCCTTGACATTAGGGAATATCGGAGAAGTTTCTCCGTCTTCTCTCTCTTCCACTGGCGGAGGGGTTTTAGGGCTTTCCTGGCTGTCGGCACCCGTTGTATCAGCTGGTTTTGCCATTAGCACTTCATGGAATCCCTCTTGAAAGGACTTAACTTTTCTTACGAAGGCATCCTCGTCTTCGTCTTCGGAGTCGAAGTTATCCGATCCGGTTTCCGACTCCCATCTCGCCTCAATGGCGGCAAGCACGGACTCTGCTTCCGAGTTCATCGTCTGGTTGACGGATGTCGGATCTTCCGTCTCTGTGACGGGTATTGGTTCTTCCGTCTCTATGACGGGTAGGTTGTTATCTGCCTCTTGCACGGGATTTCCGTCATCCGTGTTTTCAGCGATTTCGGATTGCACCATGCCGATAAAGTGCGTATCACTGTTTTGTTGGCGATCTGAGCAGAATCCGGCATCATAGTCGTCTTCGACTGGGTATAGGGCGGGTGGGATAAATTTGCTTCCACCGCAAAACCCCATTGCCTCTGCAGTTAGTCCGATAAAGATGTTAGCAGATCCAATCGGTAACACGCAGGCACTTACCAGGTGGTTTTGCGCCGGTATGTAGGATCCGTTGTCGAGGAAGCGCCCGACGTCGTCGTCGAATTCCAAGCTTCCGACAGTGATCGATCTTCCAATTCCGCCGAGTATCCCAGATCTGAATTTCACGCCTCACGTCGTTTGCCCCACGGTGGGCGCCAACTGTCGAGACATCGTAGTAGTTTTCATATACTGGGGTGCCATGAGACTACGGTAGAGACGTGGGGTAACGGGATAGCGTAGTAACACAAAACACAGGATTTTACCCAGGTTCGGTACGTCGCGACAGTACGGCGTACCTACTCCTGCACTTCTCACTAATTGGGACTAAAGCCCGTATAACAGGGTTACAGTGTGAGGGAATAGATCTAGCTACTCGTCGAGGATGAACTTCTTGGCGAGTTGCGTAAAGCTTGAGCTTGTGAAACTTGAACCTATCTAATCTATCTCCCGTCCGGCTTTATATAATAGCCGGATTAGGGCTTACAGAACAAGAAACCTAGAAGACTACGTTTAATTTGTAACTTGGAAAGTAAGGAATCCGTCTTCTCCTCCAAGCCAGATCACGTGGGCCGTGATCCGGGTTCTTCTAGAATCCGGCTTCTGCGCGTCGGACTACTGGGCCGCCCAATGGACCTAAGCCCATTACCATGTAGGCCACCCTGGTAGTCCGGCTCTTTTGTCTACCATCTTCTATACCCCTAATCAGTATATATCCGACAAGAAGCGTGCAGTACAAAAGAACTCGCAGCCCCTTGTTGCTGAGCATTGCTGGTGAAACAACATGGTGCCCCATGTGTGGTTTTAGTAATCAATGAAAATCACTATGGACTAATGGTTGCATTGATCTATACTTGTAGAGTTTTTCCATAGGCAATTCTTGATGTCCATGTGTTGGATTCAAGATGATCAAGTGATGACCAAGGTGTTATTCATGTGAATATCCCAAGTTTGGTCATGAGAGAGTTGAGCATATTGCAATTATGTCTTGAAGAAGATTATTGTGTGAACAATCATGTTTATCTTCAAGACTTCATTATCATGAAGAGAAAAGAAAAGATACAAGGTTGATCAAGGCAAAGTGCTAAGCGATGGTTAAAGTTGATCAACTCACAAAGCTAGAAAATGTACCATGTAGGATCATGGTGTGGTAAGTAATTATTCATATAGCTTTGTGATCTAACCTATAATATGTGTGTGTGGTATATCTATGTGGGGTTAGGCATCTTTTCATGGGCTTGCATCAAAAGGAAGATTTCATATAGTCCATGGTGGATGACGTTACGTTGTGGTCGTCATCAAGTTTGAGAGGTGCAAGGCCAAGGATCACATCGAAGAGATCACATGCTTGGATCTTGCCATCCTTTTGGAGATAATGGCCAAGTGAATATGTACTTAAAAGAGCCACTCCCATAATGGTGTATGGGGGAGCAATCTATGTGTCTTCACCGAGCAAAGCAAAATCAAGAAAGGTGTTCCATCTTCAGGAGGTCAAGATCTTCAGCAACGATCTCAAGTGGAATGCTCAAGGAAAAGGTATGATCTTGATAGGTTTTTCTATTTTGCCGGTCTCATAAAATTAGGAGGGAGATCGGGTTATAGGATAGATAATCGTACTATCAAGAGGGGCTCTCATATTACCAACTTGATCGTATCATTCGGAGAGAGATCAAACCTTTTCATACTTGGTATAATTTTTCTTGGTTCTTATTTGTCTTTTCTCCATGTGTGGTTTTATATCTTTTCATGTTCTTCAACACATGCTCAAGTTCATAAAAAACGGGTTTTGCATGAAACATTTATTGTGTTTTTGATATTGGAGGTTTTACCGATTGTTCCTTTATGGAGAGGTCAAACCTTTCACCATTTGGCTTTATCTTCAAATGATGGAATATGATGTTTCTTTTCGTAATATTGTAGTTCTCGTTGTTGCGATTTCAACAAGCCCAAGATCATAAAAACGGAGTTCGGAGGCAAAATATATTGTGTTTTTAGTGTAGTCCACGTAGAGCGGGAAAACCAGCCTACGAGGCCAGCCAGGCTGGGCTCCAAGGTCGGGCGGGTCTGTTAGGTGGCTGGCCTCGATGCAGAAAGGTCGTCCTTGCCGGGTTTTCAGTCTAGGAATTCCAAGTTTCCCCCAACGGGAAATATTTGGGGGGGGGGGGGACTGTTTAAGGGGTCTTCTTCCCCATTGGTTCCCCACTTCTCAAGAAAGTTTCCCCCACCATTGTTGACCTTTAGGATCTTTCTTTGTCTCTATTGCTCCATGATTCTTGCCTCCAATTAGTGGGAAAAGAGAGAGGAGATCTAGATCTATTATTCCACCAATCCATCTCTCTTCTTAGTGAGGGGAAGTCTTTGGATCTAGATCTTGTGGATTCATTTGTTTATTTCTTCCTTGTTCTTCCTCTCTTCTCTCCCCATAGCATTTGTTGCTTTGGTACGATTTCAGAGTGAAGGATTTGAGCACTTCTTGTGTTCTTGCCATTGCATAGGTTGCATCAGTTTGAGTTCTCTAGGAGCATTCGTTCGAGTGAAAGGTTGATAAGCTTGTTACTCTTGGGTTCTTGGTGTGACCTTGAGCTTGTCCTCTTGGGTACTTGGACTGCCCTAGATGATTGTTGTTGTCTCAGAGTTTTGGTGGCTCCGGACCTTGTTGTCCCGGATTTTCGGTGGCTCGATACCTTGTTGCTATCTCGGAGTTTTGGTGGCACGTGGATTATTGTTTGGAACCTCCAATTGAGTTGTGGAGATTGCCCCAACCTTGTACGGGATCAGTGACCGCCCTCAAAGGTCATTGTGACTCCACACCTCTCCAACGGAGATTAGCTTCCATTGGGAACTGAACTTCGGGATAAATCATCGTCTACACATGTCTCGGTTATTTCTATACCCGATCTCTTTACTTATGCAATTTACTTTGTCATAGCCATCGAGCTTGAAGTAACATATCTTGCTATCACATAGTTGCTTGATTTTTTTTAGCATAAGTTGTTGGTGCACATAGGTGAACCTAGTTTGTTTAGGTTTTGGCTTGATAAATTAAATGCCAATTTTATTCCGCATTTATTCAAGCCTTAATCGTAATTATTTTTAATCGCCTATTTAGCCCCCTCTAGGAAATATCTGTGTCCTTTCAATTGGTATCAGAGTCAGTTCTCTCTTTATAGGTCTTCAATGCCTAGAGAGTAAGGATTCCGCTTAGGGGATTAGTGCATAATGACACCTTTATATTCGATGGCACAAACTATGATGCTTGGAAAATCAATATGCTTAATATTTTTAAGGACGTGGGTCCAAATATAGAGCAAATTGTAGATATGGGTTTTTTCTTCTCCAAAGGGCATAAATTGTTCTTTAGAGGGTGAGAAAAACTTATATCACAATTCTCAAGCTACTAATATGTTTTTCAAATATGTGAGCGTTGTAGTTCTTGATTCTATCATGCCATTTTGGAAAGCTCATGAGATATGGACCAAGATTTAAGATAAATATGATGTGTCCAAAAATTGTGGAAATGATTATTCTCCCTCCACCTCTAGGCGTGATGAGTTCTCAACTTCTTCTACTTCACCAACATGTGACAAGCCACAACATAATGATATGGTGAGTAGTGACACATATTGAAATCTTGATAGTGAGCTTATTGTTGATGATTCTTCATCTCTATGTTATTGCAATACTTCGTCTATGGACTTAAACACATCTACCACCCAAAATGTTTTACATGCTTGTGTTGATAGTCCATGCATATCATGTATAAATTTCTTTACTAAATCTTATGATGATATGCTTGATACATCATGTTGCCATAATAAAAATGGTTGTATTTCATCTAGTCTTTGTGTTACCAACCATGTAGAAGAAACTCATCATTCCATGGAACACGATGTGGATTTTAAGTGGTGATTCAAGTAATACTTCATCATCATCTACCATATCTCACTTTTTGATTTATGGCTAAAGGTTCAAAGGTAGCTCCTACTTTGAACGCCAATGTATCTAGTGACGATGATGATGAGTATGATGGTGATGATGATAATGATGATGATGATGACGAAGATGATAATGACAATGATTTGTTATTGCAGAAAGGTAAAATGATTCACAATACCTTTATGAGGATAAAGATGTTTGTGCCAATTCCCTAGAAATCATTAGAGAATTTGATAGGCGCAATATCACCATTAAGGATTCGGAAGCATGCATTGACGAGTGTTATAGCCGCGAGCGTGATTATGCCAATGAAATTGCAAAACTAGGGGAAGCTATTGTAGAAGAACAAACCACCAATGAATCTCTTGAAGAGACAGATGTCTACGCACGCTTCTATTCTTGTAGACAGTGTTGGGCCTCCAATTGCAGAGGTTTGTACAACAACAGCAAGTTTCCCTGAAGTGGATTACCCAAGTTTTATCGAACTCAGGGAGAAAGAGCTCAAAGGTATCCCTCACAAGCAACCCTGCAATTACGATACAAGAAGTCTCTTGTGTTCCTAACACACCTAATACAATTGTCAGTTGTATAGGTGCACTAGTTCGGCAAAGAGAGAGTTAAATACAAGTAATATGGATGTGTATAAGTGATAATAGCTATTTGAAATAAAAATGGCAGCAAGAAAAGATGTAGCAAAACTGATTGCAAACGGTGTATCAATGCTTAGAAACAAGGCCTAGGGATCCTACTTTCACTAGTGAACACTCTCAACAATGATAACATAATTGAATGCATAAATATCTCTCTTCACTATGCTACTCCGAACCACTCTCCGGTCGAATAACAAACACCAATTCATTGCGTAGGGTTGTAACATCACCCCTCAAAGTCTCATTCCCATGTCTACTTAACCCCACGCTGTCACTATGAGCGCCATAGAAGGTACTAGACAAACACAATATTTCATAGGGTCATCCAACACAAGATATAAATATCATGCTAAACCACACGGTGCACATACTGTCACCTTTACACCGCGATCAAAGCGTCTACGGAGATAACAAAACCACTTGAGTAGCATAACAGATAAAGAGTACATCTACATATTCTACTAGATTACAAAGCTCATGTGCAACATCCCTGATTTTTGGAAGGTTTTTAAATCACAAAAATTTAAAACTTTTGTTTCCACTAATGCAAGCCACCAGAAACAAATGAAATCCAACATAAACAAGGTATTACATGTTATTCCAATGCTATTGAAAATAATAATCCAAACATGCCTCTAACTCCATATACCTTAAAAGCCTTATTCAAAATAAGTTTTATTATTTCAAAGTATTTATTTCTCTATTTTAAAATAACATTAAGTTGCTTTTAGTTATTTAAACATATTTTGAAAATACAATTTTTTTAAAGGTGTTGGAAATAGTACATATTTGTTTTTTTATTGAAAGAAAATTTTATCACAAAATTTTAGGTTTTGATTTGAGGTCATTTGGAATTATAAAGCTTAAGTTATGGAGTAAATAAGAAATCAGGAAAAAAAAAGGAAGAACAAAAAAAAAACGGAGACAGGCGCACCAGCCCATCCTTTCCTCTTTCTCCCGGGCCGGCCCAATTCCTTTGTCCCTCTATTTCTCGCACGCGCACGACGCGAAGGGGCCAGCAGCCCAGCCCGCTAGGAGCCCGAGAGAAACCGTTGCAGCCCGCACCCTCCCTCTCTCTTCTCTCTCACTGACATGGTGGACACACAGTGACGCGTATGATGACGTCAGCCTCCTCTTACCTCTCGTGCATGTCAAGGTTTCCGAGTACGAGAAGATCTCCTCCCCGATTTCTTCTTGTTTAGGGCACGAATTCCATACCCAATCCCCTCTATAAAACCCCCACGGTCTGCTCTATGTTTTCCCCTTCGCCCCCTCTCCCATCGTGCCTCCAATCGACTGCAATTCCTCGCCGGAGTCGCACATCTCCGCCGCCGGTCATCACCACTTCAGGCGACGGGAGAAGGCCCCTGACCCCGTTCATGCCCCTATGCTTCTTGCCTCAGTCCCGCGAGTCTCCTCAAAACTCTATTTGTTTTTTTTTTTTGAAGAGAAACACCGGCGCCAACCGCAGATGAAGCCACCGGAGTAACGACGCGCTCCGCCCGCATCGTGCCGCCTAACCGAGAAACGAAGCACGCCGCCATAACTACCTTCGTCCTCGATGCACCGCTCTGAACCTCTTCGTTCTCTCCATCAGCCCGAAGGACGTACGCATCGCCGCCACCGTCGAAATCCGGCGGTTTGCACCACCGTGTCACCATCTCCGCGGAAGGTCACCGCGGTGAGCACCTCCCTCTCCCCCACCGTTCGATCCTCATCTATTAGTCCAGATTAGATCAGAGCCGAACCGGTATCAGCCATTAGGGATACGCCACGTCGCCCGCCTCGTCATTGCATCGTCAGCCGCCGCGTCAGCAAGGGCCAGCCGCGCACCAATCGCAGCGCGCCGCGTGGCCGCATAGTCAGCGCCCACTCAACTCCCCCGGTCAAAGGTGGTTTAATATTGACTAAAAATCACAAAAATTGATTAAACTTCAAAAATTCATATCTTTAGTTCTGTAAGTCCAATTTTGATGATTTTGTACTTTTTGAAATAAGCACAATGTGTAGAATTTATTAAAATTAAGAAAACTGAATTTCTATACGTGCACACATTTTCTATTGTTGAATCTTTGTAAATCTTGTTTTATTGATAACTTTTGATCTATGACTCCAAATTCGACAAACTTGGACTTTTTGAAAAGCCCTGAAGATATAGACTCTGTTAGTTCTGTCCGGTATTCAAATTGACTATTTAAAATTTGTTCAATTCAAATATACTTGTTTGGTCATTTTTGACATAGTTTAAATTCTATAAATTCAAATTTTGTAAATAAAATATTTTTGTAAACCTTAGGCCATGTACTAACAGTCCCCAATGCCCAAAATCATATTTGGCTAAGTGTAAAATTGTTCCTTAGAGTTTAGTGCTCTTTTACTATTATGACTTAGTTATTTTTTAGTAAAGGTTTTTAATATATTTTTCCTTATTAATTTTTCTCTAAGTGCTAACTCTAGACCAGAGACACCCAATACTAAGCCCTTGGGAACTTTGAAATATTTCTAAGTTATTTTCCTAGTTGGCCCACCTAGTTGAAAAACCACTAAGTCTAGATTAGTGAAAAGCCATGGAGAGGATGCTACAATTGTCAACTCGAAGATTTTCAACATGAAGAAACAAGTGGAAGAACTTAGAAGAAAATCAAGAAGACAAGAAGACCAACCGCATCTCTCTGTTTTTCTCTAAGTCTTTTCTCCCCTTCTTTTATGTTCTCTTAGACTTTGTGCTATGGCTAAGTTAGATGAAGACCAGCCCTACTTGTACCAAAACCAACAAGTGTTAGAAGATTCAACGAAGGCACCACACCAAGGAGGAAACTACAAAGGAGCCTGAAGATTTTCAAGACCAGTGATGTGAAGACTTAGAATTTGTTTCCCAATACTTAGAATTTGTTTTCAAGATGATTAGTGTTTTTCCCAAGACTTGAATTTATTTTCCCAAATGAGATGAGAGTTTTGACCAAGACTTCAATAAGGATCCCTTTCATCAAGAAGAACAATCTCAACAAGGAGCCAACTCCAGAAGAATAATCTCCCAGAAAATGAGGAAGAAGAAGAGAAGATTTTACAAGTCATTTATTAAGGAACTCTAACAATAACTGAAAGTAAAGTATGGGCACCTAGAGGGGGGGTGAATAGGTGCTACGACCAATTTTAATTTTTCTTTCGATTTAGGCTTGACACATAGGTAAATTCTCTAGATAATGCGGCTATGGTGAATTTACCTATATGACAAGGATAATGATAAACACAATGCAAGCGATAAGTAAAGAGAGTGAGGGAACGAGGTCACCAAGGTGAAGCACACGGAGACGCGATGTATTTCCGAGTTCCTCCTTTTTAGGGGAGTACGTCTCGTTGGAGGGGTGTGAGATTGCCACGAAGGCCTACTCAATGCCACAAAGGCCTCACCCTATTTTCCGATGAACTTCGCCACGAAGGCCTAGTTCACCTTCCACTATTGAACCCCTTTGAGGCGGGGATCGAATCCTTTACAAACAACTTGGGGCACACACCCACAACCAAATTGGGGGCTCCCAACTCTTCTTGAATCAACAACAAGTATCAAGAAGCCTAGGTTCTCCACAAGAGGAAACCCTAGGCAAGATCCCTCAAGCTAGAGAGGGGGAAATGAAGAACGGATCGGTGAAGATGTAGATCGGGGCCTTCTCCTTCAATCCTCCAAAGATCTTCAAGATTGGGTGGAGGGATTGGGAGTTATGAGGGATTTGGTGAGTTCTTAAATGCTCATAAATGCTAAGAGGAAGAACTAGATCTTGGGGAAGAAGAGGAGGGGTATTTATAGCCCCTCCTCACAACTAGTCGTTGTGCAGGAAAATCCGGTCAGCTTTCTCCACGAGATCCTGCAGTCCTGAACCGGATTATCCGGTTGCCCCGGAATAATCCGGTTCAAATAATCCGGCTTGGTGCCGTGGGGCGCAGGCAGCTGTACCGGATATTCCGGCTCCTCTGGAATAATCCGGTACAAATAATCCGGTTCACTGCTGTGAGCAAATCTTTCAGTCCTTAGCCATTTTCGAGCAACATTATCAACAACCGGAATATCCGGTCCGAGATGAAAAATTCGGATCAAATAATCCGGCTCATCTCTGTGAGGAAACTGGTCCAGATTTTTTCAGACCGGAATATCCGGCTCCTCCGAATAATCCGGTTCCAAATAATCCGGCTCACCTCTATGAGCAAACTGGACCAGAATTCTCCGGACCGGAATATCCGGCTCCTCCGAATAATCCGGCTCCAAATAATCCGGTTGTGTTCTGTCCCAAAACTCTCAGGCCAAACTTCACCGACTTTTCGGTGATCGATGCCAATGTTAACTATAACACCTGCACGCTTAACACCTTGATAAATAATGTACTTAGTATTGTTAACTAACACACAAAACACTGGGAAAACGAAATGCACTTTCAATACCTACTACATATCTTATTCAATATGACTAAGTCTCTAAGTCCTAGATAGGTGTTTCATATGATTTCTTCTACTCAACAATCAAGACTACAATAAAAGCAAGAAACTCAAGGAGGCCAAAGAAGACTTGAAGAAAACAAGAAAAAAAATAGATTAGCCTAACACATTTGTGTGATCTTCTTGATCAAAGACCAACCCTTAGTCACAAATGGAAAAAGAACACTAACAAATATTTCTTAGTTCTCTTTGTGTATTGAAATAACAAGTTTTCCGTTTGCATATTAGAGTAAAGGTAAAAATCCTTAGTGAAACTTTTGCAATAAGTTTGGACTCTTTAAGACACACATTTGATATGCACTAAACCCAAACAAAATAATTCCTTTGTAGAATAAATTGTTGTGTTAAGTTTTTTGATTGTTATACTTTGTTCTTTTGATTGTGATTGCTTGTTTATTGTTATTTACTTGTGTTATTTAGATTGTACGGAGAGAATGTTCTATTTTGTGAGATAAGGTGATTGTTCTTCACCAACTTCAAAGGCAAGTAACACACCATCAAATCTCCCATATTTTCACTATGCATTACTAGTATTTTTTAGTAGTATGCATGATAGGTAATTTCTACTAAGTTATTACTATGCTATGCTATTGTCCTAGTAGTGTGTAGACATCTCTTTTACCTTGCTATTTTGTACGCAATGTCATATATTGTTTTACTTGATGTATGGAAAATTCTAAGTATAACTATCAATGAAACACCTGAGTGGAATTGGTGATTGTAAGGTTTATGTTGAGTGGCTCCTTGGGGCCATGTCTATGGTGTTTTTCACTAACTAGTGCACTTGTGGTTTGCCACCCAGGAACAAAGAGATTCCCAAGTCCCTCCAAGTTTAGAAGCTTCACGTGCAGCCCTTTGACATATGGGCTCTGTCTTGATCAACTAAGTTGTGAGAGTTCAGCCCATGCTTGACATGAAGATGTAGCATAATTATAGGTGGAGCGGGTATTGCTGGTTGGGTTGAATTCTTGCTTCTGAAAGATCTTGTCTCAATTCTCTCCTTTCCATGATGCACTCCGTGTGTACAGGATGTTTGGGCTAATTGAAGACAAAGGGTGAAAGTGCACAAGCTCTGCAGAGTTAGAAACTATGATCATAGCCGTGTCCTCGGTAATGGGCGACCTCGAGCAGCTGGACAAGGATGGATGGAAGAATCTCAACACCGTTTTGAAGAAGAAAAATTTTGCTAAGGAAATATTATTTCTGGTGCTCATGGGTGTGTCTCATGGTGCCAATCTTTGAAAAGAAAACTCTTTTTCAAAAGTGTTAGGGAAAAACTTGCTTTCTGCAAATAGCCTAAACTCCACTCAGCCAAATATGCATGTAGTATTAGTCTTGCCATTTATATCCACCATAGTGTTACTTGCCAATACATTAAATTGTACTGACTCCCTTGTGGCTGCATATTCCATATTGCAGATGAATCTGAAGACGAGTGAGGTTTCGTTCAAGATATCGAGTCTATCGCCAACATGTTTTTGCCTGTGGCACATGAAGAAGATGGGCTCAATGTTGTATTATGTTTTCCGCTGTAATTCTGTTTCTGCTAGTCTTCTAGGACTATGCAAATTGTAATACTATTTTGTAAAGACTGGATCATGCGATGTAATAGAATTTGATGCAATGACACGATATTTCATTTTGTATTGTGGTGCTAGCATTTGATCCAGGGACTAGCACAATAACACATATGTCCTTACATTACTTAAATGTGGGAACGCTACAAAATAGTATCAGAGCATTGTGTTGCCTGTAGTAGTCGAGACCTTAAGTGTGGAAAAGACCTAGATTGAAAACCTATTTTATCCAAATCTTCTAAAGACAAACTTCCCATCTTTCTCATATCTTCTCATCTATTATTCATTTCCAAAATTTCTTATCTTTAGATAACATCCCTTCTATACGATCAAGACAAGTTTGGTGAATTCCATGCCCTGAAGTACAAGAAGTAACCTCCACCCAACATGAAGTTCTACAGAGAAGATCATTGAAGATATTAGAGGAAAGATCAGACTCCTCAACAATCATAAAGACCTCAAGATATTGAAGAGACTCCAGAAGATATAGACGAGACCACCAATCTAGTTACTTTACTAGAACAACGTTATCATGTTAGTTTATTGATCATACCAATAAGTGTGGTATGACAATATTAGTTTGTTTTCCTAAACCATGTTGTTAGGTGTGAAATGCTTGATTAGATGTTGTTAGTAAGATGTATTTTCTTGCTCTGTTGTGTTGGCTAGAAATATTCTTTAGATCTTTCTAAATATCTTCTATCTATACTAAACCCATCCAGATACCTAACTAGAATGCCAATAACCATGAGAAGACAACAACAATATGAAGATGGCCAAAGACATCAAAAGACCAAGTTGAGAATCACCCAAGGACTTTTGATTGACCCAAAGAGTGGCCCCTTAGTGCCAAGTGGTTTTAAACATGCACCAATTAGTCTGCAACCCTACTGCGAAGGAAAGTTCTACTCAAGCCATCTAGATACAAGCCACACAAGCCATGAGATTAGTGAACCCACAAAGATTTTTTTAAGGGTGGTAGCCACCCAGTTGCAATGGAACCCAAGTAAACCAAACCTATCTTATTCCTAGCCTTCCCAAATCTCGGGACGAGATTTCTTTTAAGGGTGGTAGTCTGTAACATCCCTGATTTTTAGAAGGTTTTTAAAATCACAAAAATTTAAAAATTTTCTTTCCACTAATGCAAGCCACCAAAAACAAATGAAGTCCAACATAAACAAGGTATTATATGTTATTCCAATGCTATTGAAAATAATAATCCAAATATGCCTCTAACTCCATAACCCTTAAAAGCCTTATTCAAAATAAGTTTTATTATTTCAAAGTATTTATTTCTCTATTTTAAAATAACATTAAGTTGCTTTTAATTATTTAAACGTATTTTGAAAATACAATTTTTTTAAAGGTGTTGGAAATAGTACATATTTGTTTTTTTTTTATTGAAAGAAAATTTTATTACAAAGTTTTAGGTTTTGATTTGAGGTCATTTGGAATTATAAAGCTTAAGTTATGGAGTAAATAAGAAATCAGGAAAGAAAAGGAAGAACAAAAAAAAGGAGACAGGCGCACCAGCCCATCCTTTCCTCTTTCTCCCGGGCCGGCCCAAGTCCTTTGTCCCTCTATTTCTCGCACGCGCGGCGCGAAGGGGCCAGCAGCCCAACCCGCTAGGAGCCCGAGAGAAACCGTCGCAGCCCGCACCCTCCCTCTCTCTTCTCTCTCACTGACATGGTGGACCCATAGTGACGCGTATGATGACGTCAGCCTCCTCTTACCTCTCGTGCACGTCAAGGTTTCCGAGTACGGGAAGATCTCCTCCCCGATTTCTTCTCGTTTAGGGCACGAATTCCAGACCTAATCCCCTCTATAAAACCCCCACTGTCTCCTCTATGTTTTCCCCTTCGCCCCCTCTCCCATCGTGCCTCCAATCAACTGCAATTCCTCGTCGGAGTCGCACATCTCCGCCGCCGGTCATCACAGCTTCAGGCGACGGGGGAAGGCCCCTGACACCGTTCATGCCCCTATGCTTCTTGCCTCAGTCCCGCGATTCTCCTCATAACTCTATTTGTTTTTTTTTGTGAAGAGAAACACCGGCGCCAACCGCAGATGAAGCCACCGAAGTAACGACGCGCTCCCCCTGCATCGTGTCGCCTAACCGAGAAACGAAGCACGCCGCCATAACTACCTTCGTCCTCGATGCACCGCTCCGAACCTCTTCGTTCTCTCCATCAGCCCGGAGGACGTACGCATCGCCGCCGCCGTCGAAATCCCGCGGTTTGCACCACCGCGTCGCCATCTCCGGCGGAATGTCGCCACGGTGAGCACCTCCCTCTCCCCCACCGTTCGATCCTCATCTATTAGTCCATATTAGCTCAGAGCCGAACCGGTATCAGCCATTAGGGATACGCCATGTCGCCCGCCTTGTCATTGCATTGTCAGCCGCCGCATCAGCAAGGGCCAGCCGCGCACCAATCGCAGCGTGCCGCGTGGCCGCATAGTCAGCGCCCGGTCAACTCCCCCTTGTCAAAGTTGGTTTAAAATTGATTAAAAATCACAGAAAATTGATTAAACTTCAAAAATACATATCTTTAGTTCTGTAAGTCCAATTTCGATGATTTTGTACTTTTTGAAATCAGCACAATGTGTAGAATTTATTAAAATTAAGAAAACTGAATTTTGATACGTGCACACACTTTCTATTGTTGAATCTTTGTAAATCTTGTTTTATTGATAGCTTTTGATCTATGACTCCAAATTCGACAAACTTGGACTTTTTGAAAAGCCCTGAACATATAGACTCTGTTAGTTCTGTCCAGTATTAAAATTAACTATTTAAAATTTGTTCAATATACTTGTTTGGTCATTTTTGACATAGTTTAAATTCTATAAATTCAAATTTTGTAAATAAAATATTTTTGTAAACCTTAGGTCGTGTACTAACAGTCCCCAATGCCCAAAATCATATTTGGCTAAGTGTAAAAATGTTGCCTCAGAGTTTAGTGCTCTTTTACTATTATGACTTAGTTATTTTTCAGTAAAGGTTTTTAATATATTTTTCCTTATCAATTTTTCTCTAAGTGATAACTCTAGACCAGAGACACCCAATACTAAGCCCTTAGGAACTTTGAAATATTTCTAAGTTATTTTCCTAGTTGACCCACCTAGTTGAAAAACCACTAAGTCTGGATTAGTGAAAAGCCATGGAGAGGATGCTACAATTGTCAACTCGAAGATTTTCAACATGAAGAAAGAAGTGGAAGAACTTAGAAGAAAATCAAGAAGACAAGAAGACCGGCCACATCTATCTGTTTTTCTCTAAGTCTTTTATCCCCTTTCTTTTCTGTTCTCTTAGACTTTGTGCTATGGCTAAGTTAGATGAAGACCAGCCCTACTTGTACCAAAACCAACAAGTGTTAGAAGATTCAACGAAGGCACCACACCAAGGAGGAAACTACAAGGAGCCTGAAGATTTTCAAGACCAGTGATGTGAAGACTTAGAATTTGTTTCCCAATACTTAGAATTTGTTTTCTAGATGATTAGTGTTTTGCCCAAGACTTAGAATTGATTTTCCCAAATGAGACGAGAGTTTTGACCAATACTTCAATAAGGATCCCTTTCATCAAGAAGAACAATTTCAACAAGGAGCCCACTCCAGAAGAATAATCTCCAGAAAATGAGGAACAAGAAGAGAAGATTTTACAAGTCATTTATTAAGGAACTCTAAAAATACCTACTATCTATCTTATTCAATATGACTAAGTCTCTAAGTCCTAGATAGGTGCTTCATATGATTTCTTCTACTCAACAATGAAGACTACAATAAAGGCAAGAAACTCAAGGAGGCCAAAAAAGACTTGAAGAAAACAAGACAAAAATAGATTAGCCTAACACCTTTGTGTGATCTTCTTGATCAAAGACCAACCCTTAGTCACAAATGGAAAAAGAACACTAACAAATATTTCTTAGTTCTCTTTGTGTATTGAAATAACAAGTTTTCCTTTTGCATATTAGAGTAAAGGTAAAAATCCTTAGTGAAACTTTTGCAATAATTTTGGACTCTTTAAGACACACTTTGATATGCACTAAACCCAAACAAAATAATTCCTTTGTAGAATAAATTGTTGTGTTAAGTTTGTTGATTGTTATACTTTGTTCTTTTGATTGTGATTGCTTGTTTATTGTTGTTTACTTGTGTTATTTAGATTGTACAGAGAGAACGTTCTACTTTGTGAAGATAAGGTGATCGTTCTTCACCAACTTCAAAGGCAAGTAACACACCATCAAATCTCCCATATTTTCACTATGCATTACTAGTATTTTTGAGTAGTATGCATGATAGGTAATTTTTACTAAGTTATTACCATGCTATGCTATTTTCCTAGTAGTGTGTAGACATCTCTTTTACCTTGCTATTTTGTATGCAATGTCATATATTGTTTTACTTTATGTATGGAAAATTCTAAGTATAACTCTCAAAGAAACACCTGGGTGGAATTGGTGATTGCAAGGTTTATGTTGAGTGGCTCCTTGGGGCCATGTCTATGGTGTTTTTCACCTAAGGAGTGCACTTGTGGTTTGCCACCCAGGAACAAAGAGATTCCTAAGTCCCTCAAAGTTTAGAAGCTTCACGTGTAGCCCTTTGACACATGGGCTCTGTCTTGATCAACTAAGTTGTGAGAGTTCAGCCCATGCTTGACATGAAGATGTAGCATAATTATAGGTGGAGCGGGTCTTGCTGGTTGGGTTGAATTCTTGCTTCTGAAAGATCTCGTCTCAATTCTCTCCTTTGCATGATGCACTCTGTGTGTATAGGATGTTTGGGCTAATTGAAGACAAAGGGTGAAAGTGCACAATCTCTGCAGAGTTAGAAACTATGATCATAGCCGTGTCCTCGATAATGGGCGACTTCGAGCAGCTGGACAAGGATGGATGGAAGAATCTCAACACCGTTTTGAAGAAGTAAAATTTGGCTAAGGAAATATTATTTCTGGTGCTCATGGGTGTGTCTCATGGTGCCAATCTTTGAAAAGAAAACTCTTTTTCAAAAGTGTTAGAGAAAAACTTGCTTTCTGCAAATAGCCTAAACTCCACTCAGCCAAATATGCATGTAGTATTAGTCTTGCCATTTATATCCACCGTAGTGTTACTTGCCAATACATTAAATTGTATTGACTCATGTGTGGCTGCATATTCCATATTGCAGATGAATCTGAAGACGAGTGAGGTTTCGTTCAAGATCTCGAGTCTATCGCTAGCATGTTTTTGCCTGTGGCACATGAAGAAGATGGGCTCAACGTTGTATTATGTTTTCCGCTGTAATTCTGTTTCTGCAATTTTTTTAAGACTATGCAAGTTGTAATACTATTTTGTAAAGACTGGATTATACGATGTAATAGAATTTGATGCATTTGCACGATATTTCATTTTCGTACTAGTGGTGCTAGCATTTGATCCAGGGACTAGCACAATAACACAGGTGTCCTTACATTACTTAAATGTGGGAACTCTACATCATGATCACATAAAGATCACACCATGGGAGAGAGAGATGAAACACATAGCTACCGGTAGAGCCGTCAGCCCCGGGAGAGAACTACTCCCTCCTCATCATAGGAGATAACAACGGTGATGGAGATGGCGGTGGATTCGATGGAGATGGATCCGGGGGAACTTTCCCATCCCGGTAGGGTGCCGGAACAGAGATTTTTGTCCCCAAAACTTGTCGACGACGGCGGCGGAGCTACGGGAGTTTTTGTGTGGAAAAGGACGATATCTTTAGGGTTGATGCATCGGGGAGCATATATAGGCGAAAGAGCGATGTCGGGGGGTTGGCGCGGGGGCCCACACCACCTGGTGGCGCGACCAGGTGGAACCGCGCCCCCTATGGTGTGGCCACCCTGTGGCCCCCCTACAGGTCTCTTTGAGACTTCCTGGACCCTTCGGGATTTCTAGGACTTCTGGCTTTTGAATTTTCCAATTCCGAGAATATTTCCAGAACAACTTTTCTGAAACTAAAAACAGCAGAGAACTGGCCCTGTGGCATCTTGTCAATAGGTTAGTCCGGAAAATCGATAAAAATGACATAAAGTGTATATCAAACATGTGGGAAACAATAATAAAACAACATGGAACATCAGAAATTAACGATACGTTTATGAAGTATCAACATCCCCAAGCTTAGTTCCTGCTCGTCCTCGAGTAGGTAAACGATAAGAACACATAATTTCTGAGGTGACATGCTACCAACATAAACTTGATTATCAAAGTAATGTAAAAGCATATGTAAACTGAGATCATAGAATTTCAACATAAGCATGATAAATAAAACTTTAATAATAAAGCATAGCAATCATCTTGCATCATGAGAAGTAAATCAAATAAAAGATCATGGATAAAAATGCAACGAAAGATATACGTTTGTTTCAAGTATAGAGAAAGCATAGAAAAGTGGTATTTCGCTAGTCCTTAAGAGTGTAACAAAACATAAATGCCAGGACACCTTTAAAGTCCACGAGGAAGACTAGACCAAATAATTAGAGAACTAGCAATAACACATCATGAATCAATTAATAATGTTTCTGGGACAAATGCACATAAAACTCAGAACGAAAACTATGCTCTCTCAACTGTGCATAAAGTTAGAAGATGGAGACTCAACATAAAATTAAAAGAAAGGCCCTTCGTAGAGGGAAGCATGATCACTCATGTGCTAGAGCTTTTATTTATTAAACAGAGGTATTAACAAGTTTGACACTCCTCCGATCCATCTTACACAAACCATGGCTAACCGAACCCTCGGGTGCCTGCCAACAATCACATACCGTGGAGGAGTGTCTATATTTTAAGAGAGGTGTATGCTAGTGTCAACGAATGGTAAACAGAAAATACAGTACATCACAAGCCAACTAGATTTTACAAGAGCGGCTCCCATATGAAGGACGCATCTGGGTAGAAGGTCATCCCTCTTTCTCTTTTGTTTACACAATTATGCTTTGACTGATAAATGAGGGGAAAAAATAGTGAAGAGAATTTTTTTTGTACTAATTTGGGGCTAGACACCCCGCTGCCAGCTCTTCTATCAATTGGATAAGCGGATGAAGCCACTAGTCCGGGTGTGAAATCCAATCAACAAGTGAAATAAAGATTCTCTATTTACGTCCTCATGAGCAAAAACAAGAAAACAAAACATGAGTAATTTTGAAAGTTTTAAAGGTAGCACATGAGCAATTTACTTTGGAGTGGCAGTTAAATACCACATGTAGGTAGGTATGGTGGACACAATGGGAAAACTTTGGTTTTTGGGAGTTGGATGCACGAGTAGAGCTCATACTCAGTACAGATGGAGGCCATAATCATGCATAGCGATAAACATCATTAATCAAATCATAAGTGGTACCACTAGTTCAAAAACTAAATGATCGTAGAGGATATTAGTGACTGGTTTGTAGTCATAAACATGGTGTGAGCATGCGCCAAGTCAACCAAATAAAACATTCAAAGGAGAATACCACAAATTTATGCTTCATTATGACAAGAACAACTCATGATTCTTTAAATGGCACTTTAAACACTCTCAGCTATTTGAGACTAATAATAATACTCAATAACCACAAGGCTTTAGAACTAAAATAACATTTAGCATGATATGAAAAATTCTAGCCACAGTCTATAAAAGTTTCTACTTGCATCGTTAAAAATTCTACTTCAAGCAGCAGTTTCTTTTCCAACAAGCACCATACAAAACATGCTTTAACAAAAATTATCTACATGCTAGAGCAAGAAAAATGAGAGTACTCACATAACACTACTAAAACTAACATCTCTAAATAAGAGATGCAATGAAAATAAGAGCTAAACAAGAACTTCTGCAGTAACTAGTAGAAAAACTAAGAATACTAACATAGCAAGTATTCGAACAAAAAAGCGGAGCGTGTCTCTCTCCCAACCAAGGATTCTAGGTCCAATGATATTATTGCAGAAAGTAAAACACAAAAAAGGAAAAACAAACAGACGCTCCAAGAAAACTTCATATGATGTGACCGAATAAAAATATAGTTTCACGAGAAGTGACCTGATAGATAGTTGATGAAGAAGGGATGCCTTGGGCATCCCCAAGCTTAGATGCTTGAGTCTTCTAAAAATATGCTGGGATGAACCATGGGGGCATCCGCAAGCTTTGACCTTGCACTCTTCTTGATCACATATATCACCTCTTCTCTTTAACCTTGAAAACTTCCTTCACACCATACACAGGGTTAGTGCAACAATTAAAAATCCATTGATTCTGTATGGAACAGTTCCATTGATACTTTTAAACATTAGCTACAGCCACTGACGTTTCGCGAAGCAAAGAAATCCACTTGACATCGTAAAAGAGCAAATGCAAGAAAATGGCAGAATCTATCAAAACCAGACCATTCCGTAAAGACGAATTTTTTCGAGGCACTTACGTTGCTCATATAGAAAAACTTAAAGAACAAAACAGTTGCGGAATTAGCTGAGGGATAAGCACAAACAATTTCAGGTCATTCTGATTTTTTAGTGAATTATACGATTTTTTACAGTGAACATCAGAAATCTGTTTCCTGCGCAGAAATCCGAAAACCAACTCCAACTCTTGTCAGAAACCTTACTTGGAACTATTAATACATGAAAATAAAGATACAAATTAGTTTCTACAGAAGTATACAGCCCCTTGACTCAAAGAAAACAGAGAAAAACAAAGGAAAAATAAAACCATGGGTTATCTCCCAAGAAGTGCTTTTCTTTAACGCCTTTTAGCTAGGCATGATAATTTGAGAAGATGCTCATATGAGAAATATGAATAGAAGAAAAATAGATCATCGAGAAGCAAATTTAAAACAAATTTAAGTCTAACCCACTTCCTATGAAAAATAATCTTGTAGAAAAATAAGTCAATAAAGAACAATGTGGCTAGCATAGGAAGACAAAATAAGTGCAACTTCAGAAATTTCAACATAAAGAGGGGAAACTTAATATTATTGAGATGCAATGAACTAAGTTTCCCTCTCATAATAACTTTCAGTAGCATCATTAATGATATTAACATTATAACTATCACATAAAACATTCTTATCATGAGCCACATGCATAAAAGAATTAATACTCTCCACATAAGCATAGTCATTCTTATTAATTACAGTGGTAGGTGGACTGAAAATGACATATTCATCATTGTAACCATCATATATTGGAGGCAAAGTATCATCAAAGAAAATTTCCTCCTTAAAACTTGGGGACTAAAAATATCATATTCATCAAAACCAGCTTCCCCAAGCTTATATTTTTCCATAGCATTAGAAATAATGGTGTTCAAAGGATTCATACTAATAACATTGCTACTATCATTCAAATAAAGCTCCATAGGTTTTTTTTAATTTTCTCTTCAAACACTTCATGTCCTAACTCAAGATAAAGATTATAAAGTTCTCTCATATTTTTGTTGTTTTCCATTAAGCCTAACTAGTAAAAATAAAAACAAGCAACACGTGAAAACAAGCCTAAATAGTGAAAATAAAAACAAGAAACAAAAAGATATAATTGCAGAATCTAAAGGAAATAACTTCGAGCACTCACAGAGGATGTGAGTACCTTTTACCTTACCTCCCCGACAACGACACCAAAAAATAGCTTGATGTTTACGCACGCTTCTATTCTTGTAGACAGTGTTGGGTCTCCAAGTGCAGAGGTTTGTAGAACAACAACAAGTTTCCCTTAAGTGGATTATCCAAGGTATATCGAACTCAGGGAGGAAGAGGTGAAAGATATCCCTCTCAAGCAACCCTGCAATTACGATACAAGAAGTCTCTTGTGTCCCCAACACACCTAATACAATTGTCATTTGTATAGGTGCACTAGTTCGGCGAAGAGAGAGTGAAATACAAGTAATATGGATGTGTATAAGTGATAATAGCAATCTGAAATAAAAATGGCAGCAAGCAAACATGTAGCAGAACTGATTGTAAACGGTGTATCAATGCTTAGAAACAAGGCCTAGGGATCCTACTTTCACTAGTGGACACTCTCAAAAATGATAACATAATTGAATTCATAAATATCTGGTCTTCACTACGCTACTCCGAACCACTCTCCGGTCGAATAACAAACACCAATTCATTGCGTAGGGCTGTAACAACACCCCTCAAAGTCTCATACCCATGTCTACTTAACCCCACGATGTCACTATGAGCGCCATAGAAGGTACTAGACAAACACCACAATTTCATAGGGTCATCCAACACAAGATATAAATATCATGCTAAACCACATGGTGCACACACTGTCACCTTTATACCGTGATCAAAGCGTCTAGGGAGATAACAACACCACTTTAGTAGCATAACATATGAAGAGTACATCTACATATTCAACTAGATTACAAAGCTCATGATTACATAAAGATCACACCATGGGAGAGAGAGAGAGAGAGAGAGAGAGATGAAACACATAGCTACAGGTAGAGCCCTCAGCCCCGAGAGAGAACTACTCCCTCCTCATCATAGGAGGCAGCAACGGCGATGGAGATGGCGGTGGAGTCGATGGAGATGGATCTGGGGGGACTTCCCCATCCCGGCAGGGTGCCGGAACAGAGATTTCTGTCTCCCGAAACTTGGCGGCGGCGACGGCGGAGCTACGGATGTTTTTTTGTGGAAAAGGCCGATATCTTTAGGGTTGATGCACCAGGGAGCATATAAAGGCGAAAGGGCGATGCCGGGGGGTGGCTAGGGGGCCCACACCACCTTGTGGCGTGTCAGGGGGGCCGTGCCCCCCTATGGTGTGGCCACCCAGTGGCCCCCCTCTGGTCCTCTTCGGGACTTCCTGGACCCTCCGGGACTTCTAAGACTTTGGCTTTTGAATTTTCCAATTCCAAGAATATTTTCAGAACAACTTTTTGAACTTAAAAACAGCAGAAAACATGAACTTGCTCTGTGGCATTTTGTCAATAGGTTAGTCCGGAAAATCGATAAAAATGATATAAAGTGTATAGCAAACATGTGGGAAACAATAAGAAAACAACATGGAACATCATAAATTAAGGATACGTTTATGACGTATCAGAGACTTTTACTCTAGAGTTATCAAAAGTAAAGGACTCTCATGCTTGAAATCTTGAGGTGGTAATTGTCTTAAAATTAAAAATGATGAGCTAAAAGTTGCACATGCTCAACTTAAAGGTTCATATTTCAAAGAGCTTGCCAAGATTCCTTCTTCTATTGCTATTAATAATGATGCTTGTGCTACTAGCTCCATTTCTTTTGAAGCATTAACATTGAAAGAAAATGTTGAGCTAAGGGCTCAATTTTAGTTGCTAACTAGCAATTATGGGAAATTGGAGGAAAGTCATCAAAATCTCTCAAGCTCTCATGAGGATCTTTTAGTCTCACATGATAAGTTAAAGTTATCTCATGAGGCTATTATTACGAAGGTGCTATCCCGTGAGCCCCATGTGGACATTAGCACAAACTCTACTCAAAATTCTATCTTGCCTCGTTCTAGGTAATTCATCCACTCACAATATTGCTACATCTTGTGATGAATTACTTTCCATGCCTTTTTGGTCTAACAATGAATCATCTACTTCCTATAGTACTTGTGTTGTCACTAACCATGTAGAGGAAATAAAAGAGCTCAAGCCACAAGTCGCTTCCTTAAAGAAAGACTTCGAAAAGCGTCATGGGGAGTCAACACTTGACAATATGTTGAGTGTGCAAAGATTTACCAACGACTAGCGTGGACTTGGATTCAATTCCAACAATAACAAGAACTCTATTAATAAGAATAAGTACAAGAACAAGAAGAACAAGGGTCAAGAACAAGTCAAGAAGATTGTTCGCTTCAAGTGCAAGGTTGAAGGGCACCATGTTAGATCTTGACCATTAAAGAAAAAGCCTCTTAGTGAGAAGAAACAAGGGATGCAGCCACAAGTTCAGTCTCATTCTCACCCACAAGATGAAGAAAGACATCTTCCCAAGAAGAATCAAGCTAGAACTCCTCAAGTTGAGAAATCAACAAAGAAGAAAGGAGCTAGCCAATGTTATTACTTATGCAGTAAAAGGGCCACTTTGCTTCTTCATGCACTAATGGTACCTTATCCAACCCTATCATTATTGATGATGTTTATTCCCTTCGGAAGGATAAGGTTGCCAATATGTTTGCCAAATATGTTGGCACTCAAAGTGGTGTCAAGAAAAGAATCATTTGGGTTGCCAAGCCTATTGTGACTAACCTCTTAGGACCCAACTTGGTTGGGGACCGACAAGCTAAAACTTGATCAATAGGTGTTGTTAGAGGGCATTGGAGACTTGGCTATCTTATGAAGAATTAAGGGGTCTTCATCAACTATATTTACTCAAGCCAAGTCATTTGTATCTTCATATATCTATCTCATACCCAATGTGTCTCCTTGCGGTAACTTGTATTTAATTATATAGATTGAAAGTTTCTTGCTCCCTTACATGTGTTAGTTTTGTATCTAGCATGTGTTTCTTTGCCGCGTCGGACATGGGCGGCGGCGTGTTGTAGGACTTGAGGAGCGCCGCCCCGATGCCCCCGGGTCGTCCTCCGTCGCTGACGCCGTCTAGAGCGCCTGTAGCTGCTCGAAGAGGGTGAGGGGGCGCCCCAGCCCCGTCTCTTGCTTGGGCACACGCAGCCCTGGCTCCGGCTTGGGCACGAGGAGCGGCGGCGCCAGACGACGGTGGGCGGAGTGGGCGATGCTCCCGTCCCCGATGTGCAAGCCGCCGGAGCGCCGTGTCGACACGCCGGAGCGCGGCTCCTGCTTGACGCGCAGGTGCGGCGGCATGGACACCCGCGGCTCCGTCTTGGGACACGCAGTGTCGGGGTGGAGCGGCGCGAGGAACCGCCGGCAGAGGAGGAGGAGGAACATGAGAGGAAGGAGGAGGAGGGAGTCGCCGTCGGGCGTGTGGGTCCCAGACAGTGGGCGCCGGGCAAGGAAGGCGCGGAATGTCGCCGGCGGCGATGTGGGCGAGGATGGCGTCGATGGAGAAGTCGGGCTGCGCCCAGAAGGCATTGCGCTCGTGGGCGAGCGGTGCCGGCCCGGGGCCGTCCCACCAGTTCCAGCGCTCGTCGTGGATGCGCTTGAAGGCGGCCTCGTAGCGCGTCGTGCTCGCCGTGTTCGTCGGGTCCCAGGTGGGGTCGGCGCGCTGCTCGTCGCTGAGCTTCTCCCAGTAGTAGGCGAGGACCTCGTCGTTCCACGAGGAGTCGCTCACCTTGGGCGCATCCGGGATGGGGACGCCAACACGCCCAATGGTGAACCGGTGCTCGTCGCGCATGTCCGGCGGGTACATGTACCAGGCGGTGAAGAGAGCGTGCGTCTAGTGTTTGAGTAGGGAGCGACGGGGAAGACGATGGCGGCAAGGGGGTCCATCGGTGCGACGAGGAGAGGGGCGAGTGCGGCGAGGTTTTATACCCGGGACGGCAGGCCAAAGGGCCAACGCGCCCAATGGTGAACCGGTGCCCGTCGCGCATGTCCGGCGGGCACAGGTACCAGGCAGCGAAGAGAGCGTGCGCCTAGTGTTTGAGTAGGGAGCGACGGGGAAGACGCTGGCGGCAAGAGGGGTCCATCGGTGCGGCGAGGAGAGGGGCGAGTGCGGCAAGGTTTTATACCCGGCACGGCAGGCCAAATGGCCGCGGCCGCATTAACTCCGACGGCCGCGTGGGCGACGCGACTGGCTGAAACGACGGCTCGCTGCAGCCCTACGCTTCTACGCTACCTCGGGAGAAGACGAAGACCGAGCGTCGCTTTGACTACACGCCCGTCTCGCGGACTAGGGGTGCGTCCAGACACGAGAGCCCATTGGGGGGCACGAGTAGGGGCTCAGGGCCCATCCAGACGGGAAAGGCCTTGGGGCGGGCCTTTGGGGGGCGCAACTGGAGATGCTCTAAGTCAACATGTAATGTCCACTAATGGCGGCAGTGCCAGAGACCAGAGTATCCTTCCTAGAAGACATCTTGATACAAATTCAACATACTGCGGAGTACATATATGGCTCGTCACGACACAGCCCGTGTTCCGATTTACATTTCTGTGACTAACATTGCCAAAATTTACAGTATACTGTCAGGAAAGGGGGCACATTCAGTCCTGATGCATCTGCTGATTTCTCTCCCGTGAGAATGCTTTAATCAGATCAAGCCCTAAAGATATGTTGAGCAGATTCATTCCTGCCATACCAAGAAGAGCCAGTGGAAGCTCGATACCCTTATCAAACTTGTGTGAATCGGCGATCAGTTTGTATGTAATCAATATGTGGCTGATCACCCTTGCTGTCACAAAGGTAGTCCAGTTGAGTATCCATTCCAGTTTCACCAAATTTCTGCTGAAATCACGAAATCCAGCCATTCTCCTCAATTTTCTTACATGCAAGAATATGGAGTGCATCTGCAGTCATAAATTTTGTCAAATTGTCTTCTGTTGCTGTGTACATATAGCTACTAATTTTGGACTAGTCATTGCAAAAAAATTAAAACCTTCCTCACTGCTTACGCTGGAGTAATTCCTAAAATGAGACATCAATATTTTATTCTAGCAATGTGAAGCAGAGATGCGTACAAGTACTCAACTACTACCTCCGTTCCAAAATGTAAGCCTTTTTAGCAAGCTGCTTGCTAAAAAGGCTTACATTTTGGAACGGAGGGACTAGTATTGTATTCTAACAAGGTGTGTCAACATGAAGAAACGACTGCAACAGCCACTAGCTAAGCCCAGCTGGTCAATCAAAACAGTTAACCTTCAAGGCACTCGTACCAAATGGACCAGCCATATTTCTGTTGCAAATAGTAAGCAAGGATAAAGTGAAATGCCTTCTCTATGTTATCTTCATACCATAATTATGGCAACAGGCTTACTGCAACAAATTTTGGGGCTACACCTATTAATGTCGCTATCTACTGACTATGGACATACTTGTGACAGCAGCTTGCAATCCTGAGGTAGAAACGCAATGCCAGTGCCTACTGATTTACATCACAGGCCACTAAGATGGTCCATTGGTCACATTTTAGGTGCAATGGCTTACAAGTTCAAGGAAAGATTCTCTCTTGAGAAGTACTCCCTCCGTTCAACAATAGATGACTTGCATTTGTCTATATATGGATGTATCTAAAACTAAAACATGTCTAGATACATCCATATATAGAAGTACAAAGTTGTTCCTCCACTGAAAACTGGGTAAATAGTCAACCCATGCTAAATGACGCGACAAAAGATTATTTAAAGTGACCATATAAACCAGCTTTGTCAGAAAATTTAAATGCCACGAAGAATGAGAAGAGATATATGTACCTCGCATATGAGAGTGAGAATCAGGTAGTTGATTGTCACGTTCCGATACAGAGCTAGCGTAAAGCATATGAGCAAAATAAGGTGATGCATGAGAATTCCAGGAATCCATCCACTGTACAGGCGGTACCGGAGCATATCCAATTGGTCATAAGCAAAGTAGCCACATGAAAAGCACAGAGCAGAATATGCTCCAAGCCAACTGCCACCAGCTAATTCTTGATGCTCAAACATGTTCTCAAGGCCCTTGGTACGCCATCGGCACAAAAGAACAAAGATAACTGCAAATCCAGCCAGGAATGAGCAAAGAGAAGACAATTCCAATCAACAAATCTAAGAATTAAATGACATATGGTAGCACTGATGTAACAAACTGATGGGCTAAAATATCAACAAAAATACAGCATATGTTATTTTTCGAGAATATGTAGGAGAGTTCTTCAGCCAATCCGTTTAAAAGAAGGAACAGTTTTACAGACTGCAGCCATAAAACTCTAAAACTTGCTAATTAGAGAGAGAAAGCGAGAGATATGTAACAGCTACTATCCGCCCGTCAGGACATAACATTTCCCTTTCTATCATTTTTTGCTTAGACGACATCCATACTCGAGATAAAAATTCTCCCAAGTAGTAGACAAAAAATAGGTCTAGAAGAGCAAGTGTTCAAACGGCCAACCGCCTAGCACACTGCACAAACAGACGGCGTCCAGGCACTAGGTGACACATTTCCAGCTAGTCAATTCATCCATCCTAGGCCAACCTAATTGGTGGTTCGGAACTAGGAGCTGATTTGCCGCCCCCAATCAGCACACAAAGTGGAAATATTTAGCGCCCAGCTAGTGAAGTCCTCTAAACAGATCAACAACATTACCATTCTCTTACAGTTGTCCATTTTGTATATAAGAACATAGAAGTATTTGCATGCAAGGCCACTGCATGGTTGCCACATTACTTGGGGTTGGAACGGCACACAATATGCGCTTTTGAGAAACCTAGTGGAACTTCAATCAATCAAAGCTCAAATGGAGACAATTGTCATGCCAAGGAAGCAGTAAATGACAAACACACTAAAGAGCACATAAACCATGCTGCTCCCATTTGTCCAAGATCAAACAAATTGCATGAAGCATCGCCTAGTTGACGGACCGATTAATCTGTCTGTTTATGGGGAACGATAGCAATGAGGCCATCGACAGACCACACATATCAAATGGTTTTGTAGTGTAGTGGTTAGCACTCCACACTTCGAATCTGGCGACCTGGGTTGCGAAACCTAGTGGAACTTCAATCAATCAAAGCTCAAATGGAGACAATTCTCATGCCAAGGAAGCAGTAAATGACAAACACACTAAAGAGCACATAAACCATGCTGCTCCCATTTGTCCAAGATCAAACAAATTGCATGAAGCATCGCCTAGTTGACGGACTGATTAATCTGTCTGTTTATGGGGAACGATAGAAATGAGGCCATCGACAGACCACACATATCAAATGGTTTTGTAGTGTAGTGGTTAGCACTCCACAGTTCGAATCTGGCGACCTGGGTTCAAATCCCGGTGAGACCTACATTTTTAGTTGCATTTAATATTTTCATGTTAAATGGTACTCCCATTCATTTACCTGACATTTAGTATTTCCATGGTACTATGTACTCCCTCCATCTCAGATTAATTGACCATCTTTGTGACAATTAATTTGAGATGGAGGAGTACTCACATTTTTTAAGCTAATATTTAGTATTCCATGCTACAATGTACTCAAAACTTCCACAGTACAAATACTCAAAAGTGCAAAAGTAATGTTGAAAAATACAAACTACAAACTATCTTGATATATAAATGAGTATAATACAACATTATAAGTGAATCAATAACATTCATGGTGAAACATTAAATAAATTAGTTACACAAACAAGAATTCAGCCTTACAAACAAGTTGCCTAAGCATATTGGTACTACACTAGGTGAAGTTCGATACGGTAAGCACAATACATATACTTCCATTATTTTCCAATCTAGTATGTGCAGATGCTGCATACAGGTTGTTCTAAAAGCCAGCCGCCTAGTACACGCCACACATAGACAGCGCCAAGCACTAAGTTACACATTTCCAGCTAGCCAATTTGTCCATCCTAGGCCCACCTAATTGGTGGTTAGGCACTAAGATTTACCGCCCCACTAGCGCACATAAGGGAAATTGTTGCCGCCCAACTAGTGAACTTCTCTAAACAGACTTTACAATGTTACCATTCTCTTTATCTATCCATTTTGAATAAAAAATATAGAAGTATTTGAATGCAAAGCCGATGCATAGTCGCAACATTACTTGGAAGCTGGAGCCGGACAACCCCTAGAAGGCAACAAACTAACCAGAAAGGCAGTACACACTATTGGCTTTAAGAAATCTCGCACAAATTTCAACCAATCAAAGCTCAAATGGAGACAACTGTCATCACCATAAGGAAGCAATAAAATAACACTAAAGAGCACATAAACCATCGCCTAGTTGACCGACTGAATAATCTGTATGTTTATGGGGAAAGATAGAAATAACGCCATCAACAGATCACACACATCAAATGGTTTCGTAGTGTAGTGGTTAGCACTCCAGACTTTGAATCTGGCGACCTGGGTTCGAATCCCGGCGAGACCTACTTTTTTTAGCTGACATTTAATATTTCCATGTTAAATGTACTCACATTGAATTACCTGACATATAGTATTTCCATTTGTACTCTGTACTCACATTTTTTAAGCTGATATTTAGTATTTCCATGCTACAGTGTACTCAAAACTTCCGCAGTACAAATACTCAAAAGTGCAAAAGTAGTGTTGAAAAATACAAACTACAAACTATCTTGATACATAAATGAGTATACAACATTGTAAGTGAATCAATAACTTCACGGTTAAATAAATTAGTTTCACAAACAAGAATTCAGCCTTACAAACAAGTTGCCAAAGCATATTGGTACTACACTAGGCGAAGTTTGATACAGTAATAAATACAACAATACATAATATTTCATCATTTCCTACTCTAGTCTGTGCAGATGCTGGCATGCTGCATACAGGTTAGTCTAGAACCCAGCCGCCTAGCACACTGCACACATAGACAGCGCCCAAGCACTGAGTGACACATTTCCCGCTAGCCAATTTATCCATCCTGCGCCCACCTAATTGGTGGTTAGGCACTAGCCACTAGGTGCTGATTTGCCGCCCAACTAGCGCACATAATGGAAAAATGTTGACACCTAACTAGCGCATTCTAATGGAAAAATGTTGCCTCCCCACTAGTGAACTCCTGACTTTACAACGTTATCATTCTCTTATAATTATCCATTTTGTATAAAAACATAGAAGTATTTGCATGCAAGGTCACTACACAGTTGCAAAATTACTTGGAAGCTGGAACTGGACAACCACTAGAAGGCAACAAACTAGCCAAAAAGGCAGCACACAGTATGGGCTATGAGAAATCTTGCAAAAATTATAACCAATCAAAGCTCAAATGGAGACAACTGTCATCACCATAAGGAAGCAATAACTGACAAAATAACACTACAGAGCACATAAACCATGCTGCTCCCTTTTGTCCAATACCGAGCAAATTGCATCAAGCATCGATTGATTAATCTCTCTGTTTATGGGATAAGAGAGAAATGAGGTCATCAGCAGACCACACACACCAAATGGTTTCGTAGTGTAGTGGTTAGCACTCCAGACTTTGAATCTGGCGACCTGGGTTCGAATCCCGGCGAGACCTATTTTTTAGCTAATATTTAATATTTCCATCTTAAAATGTACTCGCATTGTTTTACCTGAGATTTAGTATTCCCATAGTACTATGTAGTATGTACTACTTTTTTTAAGCTGATATTTAGTATATCCACAGTAAGAATACTCACAAGTAAAAAAGAAGTGTTGTATTACAAACTATCTTAATACATTAAATGAGTATAATACAAGAATATAAGTGAATCAACACCATTCACGGTGAAACATTAATTAAATTAGTTTGACAACAAAAGAATTCAGGCATGCAAAGAAGTTGCCTAAGCATCTCGGTAGTACACTCGGTGAAATTTTAAATGGGTAAACTCAAAGCATACACTTTCTTCCTTTTCTACTCTAGTCTGTACAGATGCTACATCCAGTTTGTTCTAAAAGCCAGCCGCCTAGCAAACTCCACACATAGACAGCGCCCAAGCACTAGGTGACACATTTCTTTCTAGCAATTTCATCTGTCGTAGGCACTAAGTGCTATTTTGCTGCCCAACTACCGAACAGAACGGAATTTTTTGCCACCCAACTAATGAAGTACTCTAAACATACTGTACAACATTACAATTCTCTAATACAGTTATATTTGCCCATTTTGTGTAAAAATAAATAAAGGTATGTGCATGCAAGACCACTGCATAGCTGCGACATTACTTGGAAGATGGACAATGGACCACACACGTCAAATGGTTTCGTAGTGTAGTGGTTAGCACTCCAGACTTTGAATCTGGCGACCTGGGTTCGAATCCCGGCGAGACCTACTTTTTTAGCTGACATTTAGTATTTCAATGGTAAAGTGTACTAACATTGTTACCTGCCAATTAGTATTTCCATGGTACAATGTACTCATTCATGCTTTACTGTACTCACGTTTTTTAAGCTGATATCTAGTACAGTATTTCCATGCTAAAATGTACTCAAACCTTTGGTGGTACAAATACCCAGAAGAGAGAAAAAAAAATGTGTCGAAAAGTACATATTACAACCTATCTTGATACAAAATAAGTATAACGCAAGATGATAAATGAATCCACAACAATTAACAACATTCACGATGACACATTAAATAAATTACAAATTAGTTTAAGAAAAGGCTAGGAAACAAGTTGCCTAGCATCTTACAGTAAGAAGTTTTAAGCGGTAAACACAATATATACACTATCTTGCTTTTCCACTTTAGTCAGAGCAAATGCTGCATCCAGGTGTTCTAAAAGCTAGCCGCCTAGCACACTGCACAGATAGATGGTGCCCAGGCACTAGGTGACACGTTTCGGCTAGCAAATTTAACCATCCTAGGCTCACCTAATTGATGGTTAGGAACTAGGTACTGATTTGCCACCGAAGTAGCACACAAAATTAAAATATTTGATGCCATCTAGTGAACTCTAAACAGACTTTACAGCATTAGAAGGCAACAAACTAACCAGCACGGCAGCAACCAGTATGGGCTTTGAAAAATCTTGCACAAATTTCAACCAGTCAAAGCTCAAATGGAGACAATTGTCATCACCATAAGGAAGCAGTAACAAACAAAAATAAGAGCACATAAACCATGCTGCTCCCTTTTGTCCAGGACCAAACAAATTGCATCAAGCATCACCTAGTTTGCGGACTATAAATTATTAATCTGTCTGTCTAGAGGAGAAGACAGAAATAAGGCCATGAAAGGACCACATACATCAAATGGTTTCGTAGTGTAGTGGTTAGCACTCCAGACTTTGAATCTGGCGACCTGGGTTCGAATCCCGGCGAGACCTACTTTTTTAGCTGACATCTAGTATTTCCGTGTTAAATGTACTCACATTGTTTTACATCTTTTTTTTCCATACGCCTCCCAAAGGGGAGCCGTGTTCCATTACCGTAGCTAACAGAACAGGGTTTTACAAAGCAAAACTAAACAGGGAAAAGGAAAATAGATCTAGTTCTCCCATCTACAGAGCAACAGGACGGTTGCTCCAGGGGAGGGGGGTTCAACAGAGATATAAACCACAGGAACAAAACCTAACAGAATCCGGCCTAGTCGAGCCAAGCGCACACACTAGCAAGTTTCCATGGTACATTTAGTATTTCCATGCCACATTGTTTTACATGACATTTAGTATTTCCATGGTACATTGTACTCACATTTTCAAGCTGATATTTAGTATTCTATACTATAATGTAGTTAAAACTTATATGGTACAACTACAACTCATAAGTGGAAAACAAGTGTTGGAAGTAAACATTACAAATTATCCTGATACATATATGAGTATAATACAAGATTGCAAGTGAATCAACAACATTCACGGTGAATTTTTTAATACATTAGTTTGAACCAAAGTAGCTTGCAAACAAGTTGCCTAAGCATCTTGGTAGTACACTAGGTGAAGTTTTCAAAAGCTAAACACAATACTTACACTTTCTTCCTTCTATACTATACTACTCTAACCTCTCTAAATGCTGAATCCAGGTTGTTCTAAGGCCAGCCGCCTAGTACACTGCACACATATGACGGCGCCAGGCACTAGGTGACACGTTTCGTCTAGCCAATTTAACCATTCCAGGCCCACCTAGTTGATGATTAGGCACTACGTGCTGATTTTCCACCCAACTAGCACAAAGAATGGAAATATTTGGCACCAAGCGAGTGAACTACTCTAAGCAGACTTCACAGCATTGCTTTTCTCTTACAGTTGTCCGCTTTGCATATAGACATAGAAGTATTTGCATTGTAAGGCCACCGCATGCTTGACACATTGCTTGGAGGTTGGAACTGGACAACCCCAAGAAGGCAACAAACTAACCAGCAAGCAGTATGGGGTTTAGAAAATCCACAATTTCAACTAGTCAAAGCTCAAATGGAGACAATTGTCATCACCATATGGAAGCAATAACAAACAAAAACAACACTAGAGGGCACATAAACCATGCTGCTCCCTTTTGTCCAGGACCGGAAAAAATTGCATCAAGCATCACCTAGTTGGCGGGCTATTAATCTGTCTGCCAAGAGGAAAAGACAGAAATAAAGCCATCAAATGGATCACACATCAAATGGATCACACATCAAATGGTTTCGTAGTGTAGTGGCTAGCACTCCAGACTTTGAATCTGGCGACCTGGGTTCGAATCCCGGCGAGACCTACTTTTTAGCTGTCATCTAGTATTTCCGTGCTAATATTTTCTCGCTCTTTTTTTTTTTGCGGGAGTGTTAAAATTTACTCGCATAGTTTTACCTGCCATCAAGTATTTTCATGGTACAATGTACTCAAAATTTTAAGCTGGTATTTAGTATTTCCATGCTACAGTGTACTTAAAACTTCCACGGCATTAACTCATAAGTGAAAAATAAGTGTTCAAAAGTACACAAAATCAAATTATCAAGATTGCAAGTGAATCAACAACATTCACGGTGAAAAATGAATAAATTAGTTTGATACAAAGGAATTCAAGCTTGCATACAAGTTACCTAAGCATCTTGGTATTACGCTACTCCCTCCAATTCAGAAAAATTGTCAGAGGGTGTGCATGTGACTTGAACTGCTCAGGCTATATTCTAGCGACAGTTTTTACGGACCGGAGGTAATAAACAAAATACACACACTTTCTTCCTTCTGTACTCTAGTCTCTGCAAATGCTTCATCCAGGCTACTGTAAAGGCCAGCCACCTAGTACACTGCACACATAGACGGCGCCTAGGCACTAGGTGACACGTTTCGTCTAGCCAATTTAACCATTCCAGGCCCACCTAGTGGATGATTAGGCAGTACGTGCTGATTTTCCGCCTAACTAGCACAAAGAATGGAAATTTTGGCGCCAAACTAGTGAACTACTCTAAATTGACTTCACAGCATTACTATTCTCTTACAGTTATCCGCTTTGCATAAAAACATAGTAGTATTTGCATTGTAAGGCCACCACATGCTTGACACATTGCTTGGAAGTTGGAACTGGACAACCCCTAGAAGGCAACAAACTAACCAGCAAGGCAGTATGGGCTTTGAAAAAATCCACAATTTCAACCAGTCAAAGCTCAAATGGAGACAATTGTCATCACCATATGGAAGCAATAACAAACAAAAAACAACACCAGAGAGCACATAAACCATGCTGCTCCCTTTTGTCCAGGACCGAACAAATTGCATCAAGCATTACCTAGTTGGCGGACTATTAAATTATTAATCTGTCTGTCTAGAGGAAAAGACAGAAATAAGGCCATGAATGGACCACACACATCAAATGGTTTCGTAGTGTAGTGGTTAGCACTCCAGACTTTGAATCTGGCGACCTGGGTTCGAATCCCGGCGAGACCTACTTTTTTATCTGTCATCTAGTATTTTCGTGTTATAATTTACTCGCAATTGTTTTACCTGCCATTAAGTATTTTCATGGTACAATGTACTCACAATTTCAAGCTGGTGCTTAGTATTTCCATGCTACAGTGTAATTAAAACTTCCACGGCATGAACTCATAAGTGAAAAATAAGTGTTCAAAAGTACACAATCAAATTATCAGGATTACAAGTGAATCAGCAACAATTGACAACATTCACGGTGAATAATAAATAAATTAGTTTGAAACAAAGGAATTCAAGCTTGCATACAAGTTGCCTAAGCATCTTGGTAGTACGCTAGGTAAAGTTTAACAAAGGTAAACAAAATACACACACTTTCTTCCTTCTCTACTCTAGTCTCCGCAAATGCTGCATCCAGGCTGTTCTAGAGGCCAGGCACCTAGTATACTGCACACATAGACGGCGCCCAGGCACTAGGTGACATGTTTTCAGCTAGCCAATTTAACCATCCTAGGCCCACCTAATTGATGATTAAGAACTAGATGCTACTTTCCCACCAGACTAGCACACAGAATGCAAATATTTGGTGCCAAACTAGTGAACTCCTGTAAACAGACTTTACAACATTACTATTCTCTTACAGTCATCTGTTTTGTACAAAAACATAGACACATTTGCATGCAAGGCCACTGCATGCTTGCCACATTACTTGGAAGTTGGAACTGGAAAAACTCCAGAAGGCAACAAACTAACCAGCAAGGCAGCAAGTAGCATGGGCTTTGAGAAACGTAGCACAATTTCAACCAGTCAGTCCTCAAATGGAGACAACGTCATCCCCATAGGAAGGAGTAACTAACAAAAATAACAATGAAGAGCACATAAACCATGCTGGTCCCTTTGTCCAGGACCGAACAAATTGCATCAAACATCACCTAGATGGTTGACTGATCAACCTGTCTGCCTAGGAGAAAAAACAGAAATAAGGACATGAATGGCCACAGACATCAAATGGTTTCGTAGTGTAGTGGTTAGCACTCCAGACTTTGAATCTGGCGACCTGGGTTCGAATCCCGGCGAGACCTACTTTTTAGCTGTCATCTAGTATTTCCTTGTTAAAATTTCCTCTCTTTTTTTGTTGCAGGTGTTAAAATTTACTCGCATTGTTTTACCTGCCATTAAGTATTTTCATGGTACAATGAACTCAAAATTTTAAGTTGGTATTTAGTATTTCCATGCTACGGTGTACTTAGAAAATCAAATTATCAAGATTGCAAGTGAATCAACAACAATTAACAACATTCACGATGAAAAATGAATAAATTGATTTGACACAAAGGAATTCAAGCTTGCATACAAGTTCTAAGCATCTTGGTAACACTAGGTAAAGTTTAAAAAAGGTACTCCCTCCAATCCGGAAAAATTGTCAGAGGGTGTGCATGTGACTTGAACTGCTCAGGCTATATTCTAGCAGACAGTTTTTACGGACCGGAGGTAGTGAACAAAATACACACACTTTCTTCCTTCTGTACTCTATTCTCTGCAAATGCTGCATCCAGGCTGTTCTAAAGGCCAGCCACCTAGTACACTGCACACATAGACAGCGCCTAGGCACTAGGTGACACGTTTCGTCTAGCCAATTTAACCATTCCAGGCCCACCTAGTTGATGATTAGGCAGTACGGCTGGTTTTCTGCCCAACTAGCACAAAAAATGGAAATATTTGGCGCCAAACTAGTGAACTACTCGAAATTGACTTCACAGCATTACTTCTCTCTTACAGTTGTCTGCTTTGCATAAAAACATAGTAGTATTTACGTATTTGCATTGTAAGGCCACCGCATGCTTGACACATTGCTTGGAAGTTGGAACTGGACAACCCCTAGAAGGCAACAAACTAACCAGCAAGGCAGCAAGCAGTATGGGCTTTGAAAAGATCCACAATTTCAACAAGTCAAAGCTCAAATGGAGACAATTGTCATGACCATATGGAAGCAATAACAAACAAAAACAACACTAGAGAGCACATAAACCATGCTGCTCCCTTTTGTCCAGGACTGAACAAATTGCATCAAGCATCACCTAGTTTGCGGACTATTAAATTATTAATCTGTCTGTCTAGAGGAAAAGACAGAAATAAGGCCATGAATGGACCACACACCTCAAATGGTTTCGTAGTGTAGTGGTTAGCACTCCAGACTTTGAATCTGGCGACCGTGGGTTCGAATCCCGGCGAGACCTACTTTTTAGCTGTCATCTAGTATTTCCGTGTTAAAATTTACTCGCAATTGTTTTACCTGCCATTAAGTATTTTCATGGTACAATGTACTCAAAATTTTAAGCTGGTGCTTAGTATTTCGATGCTACAGTGTACTTAAAACTTCCACGGTACAAACTCATAAGTGAAAAATAAGTGTTCAAAAGTACACAATCAAATTATCAAGATTGCAAGTGAATCAACAACAATTGACAACATTCATGGTGAAAAATAAATAAATTAGTTTGACACAAAGGAATTCAAGCTTGCATACAAGTCGCCTAAGCATCTTGGTAGTACGCTAGGTAAAGTTTAAAAAGGTAAACAAAATACACATACTTTCTTCCTTCTGTACTCTAGTCTCTGCAAATGCTGCATCCAGGCTGTTCTAAAGGCCAGCCACCTAGTATACTGCACACATAGACGGCGCCCAGGCACTAGGTGACATGTTTTCAGCTAGTCAATTTAACCATCCTAGGCCCACCTAATTGATGATTAAGCACTAGGTGTTACTTCCCACCAGACTAGCACACAGAATGCAAATATTTGGTGCCAAACTAGTGAACTCCTGTAAACAGACTTTACAGCATTACTATTCTCTTACAGTGATCTGTTTTGTATAAAAACATAGACGCATTTGCGTGCAAGGCCACTGCATGCTTGCCACATTACTTGGAAGTTGGAACTGGAAAAACCCCAGAAGGCAACAAACTAACCAGCGAGGCAGCAAGTAGCATGGGCTTTGAGAAACGTAGCACAATTTCAACCAGTCAATGCTCAAATGGGGACAACGTCATCCCCATAGGAAGGAGTAACTAACAAAAACAACAATGAAGAGCACATAAACCATGTTGCTCCCTTTGTCCAGGACCGAACAAATTGCATCAAGCATCACCTAGATGGTAGACTGATCAACCTGTCTGCCTAGGAGAAAAAACAGAAATAAGGCCATCAATGGCCACAGACATCAAATGGTTTCGTAGTGTAGTGGTTAGCACTCCAGACTTTGAATCTGGCGACCTGGGTTCGAATCCCGGCGAGACCTGCTTTTTTTGCTGACATTTAGTATCTCCATGGTTAAATGTACTTATACTGTTTTACCTCACAATTAGTATTTCCATGGTGCAATGTACTCACATTTTTAAATTGATATTTAATATTTCCATGATATACTGTCTCACATTTTTTCAGATAATATTAGTATTTCCATGCTACAATGTACTCAAACCCTTCACGATATAAATACTCATAAGTGAAAAAGAAGTGTTCAATAGTACATAGTATTAACTATCTTGACACATAAGCGAGTATAATACAAGACTGCAAGTGAATCAACAACAGTTAACAGCATTCACGTTGTCATAAAATAAATTAGGTTGACAAAAAGGAATTCAGGCTCGCAAACAAGTTTCCTAAGCATCTCGGTAGTACACTAGGTGAAGTTTAAAAACGGTAAACACAATACATAGACTTTCTTCATTTTCTACTCTAGTCTCTGAAAATGGTGCACCCAGGGTGTTCTAAAGTCCAGAAGCCTAGTACACTGCACACATAGATGGCGCCTAGGCACTAGGTGACACATTTACGGCACGAACTTATCCATCTTAGGCCCACCTAATTGGTGGTTAGGCACTAGGTGCCGATTTACCTCCCAGCCAGCACAAAAAATGGAAACAATTGCCACCCAACCTCCTCTGAACACAGTTTACAACACTTTACAACATTACCTTTCTCCTAAATTCATCCATTTTGTATAAAAAACATAGAAGTATTTTCATGTAAGTCCACTGCATTCTTGACACATTACTTGGAAGTTGGAGCTGGACAATCCCTAGAAGGCAACAAACTAACCAGAGCAAGGCAGCAAGCAGTATGGCTTTGAGAAATCATCTGGCGCACGAGCAGTACCTAACAAAACTAGCAGTAAAGAGTACGAAACAAATTGCATCAAGCATCACCGGATCACCTGGTTTACCGAATGATTAATCTGGCGCACGCTCCTACTTCGTCTAATTTCGTACGATGCTGGGAATCATCTAGGCGTACGGTTTATATTTTGTAGTCCATGAACCCAAAGCGTACGAGTGGAAAAAGCGACGGAACTAAATGCGAGGGTTTGGGAAAGGGATAGAGAGAGGGGCCGGACCTGAGGCGGATGTGAGGGAGGAGTGGAGGAGCGAGACGGCGGTGTTGACGAAGAGCGGGTCGCGGGAGACGGCCGCGCGTACGGCGGTGTTGGCGGCCTGGAAGAAGGCGAAGCCGGCTGCCACGGCCGCCAGCTCGCGGCGGCCCCGCGCCCCGATCTCGAACCCCACCGAGACGGCCCACAGCACGAGCGTCGCGGCGAAGAGCGCGCTGGCGTCGCGGCCGCCGCCCGCGCCGGCACGATGGGGCGGCATGGGCGCTCGTCACGTCTTCGTCGACGTGGCGAGCGGACAACCGCACTTGTTCACACGCTACGCCAGTCCCTTTCTTCCACACAGCCGCTTGGATTGGACCCCACGCTTGTTGCTTTCCTGGAATCTGACCAGTAGGGTCCACTCCGTGGGGGACAAAAGGCAATCCTTCGAATTTCGAAACGGAAATGATCCGATTTTAGAAGAGGAAAATAAATGCTCCAACCGTAACGTCATCTTGCTCGTCGTTGGGCTGTCCCTTCCCCCGTCGGCTCGATCCACCAGCCCAATACAACCACCAGCCGCAGAGCCGGCCGGCCCGCGCCGCGAGCGGAGCGAAGCAGCGGGGGGATTCCCATGGCGTCGAAGCAGATGGAGGAGGTCCAGCGGAAGCTGGCGGTGCTCGCCTACCCGCGCGCAAGCGCCCCCGCGCAGTCCCTCCTCTTCGCCGGCGTCGAGCGCTACCGCCTCCTCGAATGGCTCTTCTTCCGGTAAGCGACCGCCGACCCCCTCGCCCGCATTTCCGGCCCGCGCGTCCCGTGCTCTGTTTTAGGGATTCGGTTTCGAAAATTGAGGGTTTCGTTTGCTTGCTGTTGGTGTGGCCCCGGAGGCTCCTGGGCGACAGATCGCCGTTCACGCAGCAGAACTGGCAGGGGGACAGTCTCGACCGCGACGAGGAGAACAGCAGGATCCAGCGTAAGGTTTTGGTTCCACTCGTTTCGCCGCTGCAAGCTGGGAATGCTTGCTCCTGCCTTTGCTGATGGTGGAATGTTTGGGGATTCTGCAGACTTGGCGGAGATTGCAAATTTCCTGGGTATCACGCCTTCAGTCGACACCGAGGCGATTCAGGTGAGAGAAATGAGCTTCTTGTGCCATGGAGCCTACAGTTATTGAGTATTGAATTTGTTTTGTGACACGGGTCTGTGAGGTGTGGGGTGAGAATCCAAACTTAGATTCAGTGTGTGATTGCAGGGTAGAGGCAGCTACGACGAGCGGGTGGAGCTCCTCCGTCTAATCGTTGACCTTGTGGAAGCTAGTTGCTATGCAGACAATCCAGAGTGGAGGTTGGTTTACACTTGACTGTCTTGCATACGTTGTTTGCTGATTAAACCTGGTCAGCTTCTGATAATATGGTAGATTAGCTATTTTCATTTTTGTACAGAAAATTTCAAGTGATCTTTTAACCTTGGTATTAGGGCATCTATTACATAAACTACCTGACAAATTGCTCCCTCTCAGTGTTGATGAGCAGCTGGCAAAGGACGTGCAGCTTGTAGATTCAATTGCAGAAAGGCAGTCACAAATTTTTTCAGAGGAGTGCAAGCTTTTTCCTGCTGATGTCCAGATACAATCAATTTACCCCTTGTAAGAACATCGATTTGATGTTCTTAGTAATCGTACTATTTATAGGGCACACATTTCAAGTACCCATATAGTTCCTTAAATGGTATGAATCTGTATTGCCTCCACAGTTCTTTTTTCTGTAACTGAGTCATAATCTCATTTGGCAGGCCTGACATAGCAGAACTAGAGTTGAAGCTCTCTGAGTATACCAAAAAGATGTCAAATCTGCAACAGATGGTTCAGGAGCTGGCATCTAAGGTATATTGAGATGTGGATTTACAGAAATCCCTTCCTGTTTCCATGTTTCTTCTAATTTGGGATGACCCCTCACATGTAATACTATATGCATATAGTTGTTGTACCTTACTTCGGAACCTTTGAATTTATACTGGAAAGCTAATTATCGCAGCCAACCTAGCATATTTTCATCCAGGGCCCTCTAAGCTTACACTATTCTTGTCCTTAAAATATAATGTGCATCTTGTGGATTTATTTTCCAGATAGAGTAAAAAAAAACACAGGATGTGGTGTTTCTACGTTTGTATATCAATGTTAACAATATCTTATATGAAATCAATTTGTACACTTATATCTGAGAGTTCCAGACAAATTCTGTTAACCATGATACTTTGTTGATAGTACTCTTTAGTATGCTATTTGCGCTAACAGTGCAGTCTCTGCTGCTCAGTATGACTATAATCCAAATGAAGACTACGCCGAGACAGAGTTGAAGCTGAGGGAACATTTGCAGTCGTTTCTCGAAACAGTTAAATCCTTCAACATGATATACACTAAGGTAAATATATTATGCATCATTCTGTAGTTTTCTCCATGCATCTCCTATGCATTCCAGATAAACAGCCTTCACATGAATATCATTTTCTACTTCTTGTTACCATTTTCCATGTATTTTGAGTTGTTAGATAACAGAAGTTATTTGTCATTGTAGGAAATTCATCCTTGGACGCACATGATGGAGGTGCCACAGTTGCATGGATTTGGTCCAGCTGCTAATCGCTTGTTAGAGGCATATAACACACTTTTAAAGGTACTGTTTGTATTCTTGATTCATTTGTTGGCGACTCTGCTGCCTGTTTTAAATTTCTTGTCCATCTCTGTCATGCGCGTATGTGATTATTTGAACTTCTGATTTGAAAATATTAGAAGTTCATTAGTTAGTAGGCACTCTGTATGTCATAATACTATGGTAGTTCTATGGCATTCATTTCAAGTTTCAGAACTTGTTATTATTATGGACAATTGATTATCCTACAGCATGAAGATAGTTTCAGTAAGAAGCCTTATTGCTGTTATATTTGAAATGCCAATGGAGGACAAGAACATCTTGCGAATGTAGCCACAGGAATTAAACACTCTGCTGCAAAATTAAAACACAATCTAACTACCTTCAGATATCTTTAAGCCTGGAACCTCTGTTAAGTGAGTGGTCCTTGTATTCTGCTCTATGAAATATTGTACTTGAAGACTCTAATAAATATGCTAAAAAGGTATAAGCTAGGATAGTATGTCTTTATGCAGAATTTTTCAATATTTTTTTGTTGACAGTATCATCTCTGCCTTTTAACTTTTTCAGCTCTTATAATTCATGCCTTTTCGACTAGTTTGCGAACTCTGGCCAAGTCCTTGCAATGTTAGCCTTCTGTCAGACAACCATGCAATGACTTGAGTGTTTTTATCTGTATTTTTGCAGTTCCTTGGAAATTTGAGGAGCCTGCGAGATTCATATTCCGCAATGGCTGCTGGGTCACTTTCAAATTCAAATGAGCCTTCATCCGTCACAAAAATAATTTCAGACTGTGAATCAGCGCTGACATTCTTGAATAACAGCCTTGCCATCCTTTCAACTTCTGTGGCACGAGAGCAGGGTGAAACACTGTGATTTTGCAGTCCTCTGACAGTCATACCGAGATTCAACAACAGGCACGTACTTAAGCCTGTAATTGTCTAGTGGCTCAGTTGTTTGTCTTTTAGTTTTGGTTGAAACATGATTCAAAGATTTTGTTCCAATGGTCGGTGTGCTCTTGTATTTGTGTGTGCTTGTTGGTGCTTGGGCAGTTGTAAGGCTTGCTGGTCGTACACCTTCTGAAGTTTACAACATAGTTGTGCATTCATAGTAAAACTGCTTGCGATGGTTTATTGATTGTGGGTTTACATCGCACTGATGTGTTCCAATACTGCTTGCGATGGTTTATTGATTGTGGGTTTACATCGCACTGATGTGTTCCAATACAGATCTAGGTGGTAGGGATCAACGCAGAGAATTTTGGTGAGAAGCAGAGGACGAGATGACAGCGAGACGAGGGGATGAGGTTTCAGAATTCATTCACTTAGAGCATCTCTAACTGATCTAAATTGGTTACAGAGGGGAAAAAAAATAGGCCTAGTTTGGCATGCCAGCTTTTATAAAACCAAAGTATTGACAACCCGAAGTATTTAGTTGGCGGGCAAAGAAATAATTCAGTTCTACGTAATACAGTTTCTCAACGGCCATCGTCCCTACCACGTGTCTCACTCATCTGCAAACTTTCACGCATAATCCTCTTGGACTCACGATTCCACTGCCGCTTCTGAAGACACAACGAGACGCCTCCTCTACTGGTCTTCTTCAAAAGGCCGACCTTGGGCATAGGACATGTCTTCACTCCCATCACGATCGACTAGCCAGACATCATCCCTGCCGCTTGGTCGTAGGACCCACTCAGGCACACGCTTGCCAATACGACTCGATGTATGACGTATAGGGAGATATTGTCTCAAATGCTGGATGCTTTCTGGAAGTGACATCCTTGTATTTGATTTGGAAATGCATAGCCTAACCGGAGACCATACACGTTGAATTTGTGAAAGCTTGAATTTTATGTAGTTTTTTAATATACAGCCTGATGGGTCCAAGGAACATTCCCAACAATTATCAGCTTCAACCAATACAGAGTTGAGGAAGCACAAAGTACTTTCAATGGGTATATATGGTAATTCATCGGTGGAAAATACAGAATAATAACATAAACAATGTCAACTAAATGAACTACAACAACTTTTTTTTTTTTGAGAAAAACTACAACAACTTTTCAGACACAACTTATAACTAAATAATATGCCATCGATCAGACCATTTTTCACTGATATGGTCGATGTGCATAATAAATCTAACATGTGCTTTATTATTTACACTCATATTTCAGAAAATGAAGGTTATTCTACTAAAATAAAGCTTATTCTGAGCATGATACCAAATTTTACCTGGTTCAAACAAGACTTGTGAATGCAACTAATGAGATGTAGCGAACTGAATAAGAGGTATGCATGCACGCGCCTAAAGGCAAACCATCAGACCACACACAAAATGTAACTCGGGCTCTAGCAGAGTATTCAGCTCTTGGTACCATGAATTTGAGCTTTCAAAATTTAAACACACGCAGTCAATAATATAATGCAAATGATAGATCACAGATTGCACGACTGAACATGCTTTGCCTCATAAAATTGAACCGTTAGCGGCATGAAGGTACTATAAGAGTAAATGAGAACAAGCAAAAATACAGGGCAACAAAAGATATGTGAAGCAGCCTTCTACGGTAGACATCAGTTAAACAAAACAAGAACCTACATCTCTCCTCAGCCCTAACATTGCACGTTGAGCATCATCTTAGCCTCCTTCTGTTCGTCTTGCAGGGCGTCGCTAGCATACTTGTTCAGTAGCTCCATCTTCTTCTTCTCTAGCACCATTCGCTCAATCTCCTTCTCGTCAGGTAGTGGCACATGTGCGATAAACTCCCTCCCAGCCTCTTCCCCCTCGTCTCTTTCCATCTTCTCCTCCTCCAGCCTCCTCTCCTCCTTAACCTCCTCTTCCACTCCCTCAAACAACACCTCCCTAGCAGCCTCCCCACCTGCCGCAGCCACCTCGCCACTCACCACATTCTTCATGGCCTCCCGCCGGACCCGCTCCACGCGATGCCACTCCGTTTCCTGCTCGCCCCGCATGCGCTTCTCAGCAGCGGACTCGCGGGGCTCGAGCACTCCGTCCTCGTCGCCGTAGTATCCGTAGTACCCGGCGTTGATGCGCTTGCGAATATCGTAGGGGTTGCGGCGCTTGCGAACCTCAGGTGGCTTGTCGAATAGCTCGCGTACACCGGGGAGCTTCTTGGCCGCACCAAAGTAGCGGTAGCCGGGTCCGCGGCCGGAGGGATTGGGGACGGCGACGATGTTGCCGTCGAGGTCGGTCATGAGCGGGGCACTGGAGCTGGGAGAGTAGTTGCGGCCGCCTAGCTCGAGGATGCGGCGCTCCCAATGGCCGCGCTCGCGGAAGAGCTTGTTGATCTTGTCGTTGAGGTCCCGGAGACGGTGCTCGCCGAGGCCCTCGTTCCCGATCTCGACGATCTTGACGCCGATCTCGCGCAGGATCTCGCCGCGCCAGCGGTCGGCGTCGGCGAGGTCTCGGCACTCGGAGGCGAGGTAGGGCCGGCACTCGCGGGGCTTGCGCTTCTCATCCTGCTTCATCGTGACGAAGCGATTCAGCAGGGACTGGGCCTTCTCCTCGTTACGAGCCATGGCGGCCGGTCGTACGGCAACGTTCGTGAGTTTGAGAAGGACAGGGGTTTTGGGAGAGGGGAGATTGGGGCGGATGTTGGATCTTGATCTGCCCCTCCCGCCGAGTAGTTTCCGGCGAGGACGAGACTCCAATCTTTCTTCACGCGCGCACTGCAGTACACCACGTACGCAGGGAAAACAATTGACGGCTAACTTCTTCGGTGTGTCACAAGTCAAGGGTACACGTATATTTATACGCAAGAGACCGGTACCGACTCGAACTAGGAGTAGTTAGGCCGACTCGGTTACCGACTCCGGGGCCCGATTGGATTGCCGTTTTGAATTACTGGCGGAGAAGTCGGGCCTCAGAACTGCTTCCGTCAAAAATGAGATATTAGCACCCCACATACATGAACTTGCAAGGTGGGAGCAAACAACTACAAAAACTTACAAAAGTGAACAAACACATACATGAACTTGTCACGTAGGAGTACAAATTAGAGCGCGGTTTTTCCACACCCTCGTGGGGGTACCGGGCCTATCCTGTCCGTTCGTTCATTTCCGATCCGGAGAAAGCGGGCGATCCACGTCTGGCCGGTGCTAGGCTAACGACGGGAAAACTGCCAAACTGTTTCGCTAATTTGTGCCTGCGCTTGATGTTAACGGCGGTGGAGGGACCAGGTTTCTGTACTTGCCGTACAGGGCGCGCAGGTGGCAACAGTAGCGGCGGGACCGGCTCACTGTCCGCGTTCACGTCGCTCTGCACTGTCCGCGCACGTCGCCCGGCTCGCTGCGCGACAGTGCCAAATATCCCCATCCCCCTTCGGCCCCGGTCTTTACTGGCCTCGTCGGTAGAGCCCGGTGTGCTGTGTTCTCGTCCCCCGCCATGGACGGCATGAAATCTTACACGCAGCTCCTTGCTAGCGTCGGTCTCCCCGGATTCACACGGTGAGTAGGCCAAAACTCGTTAGCACACGGCGCCCCTCTGCTTCTAGTCTGACAAACTAAACTGTACTTGGAGATAATGTCGCCTGTGGGTCCGCGTACATTAGACTTTACTCGTGGATATTTCCCCACCGGACCAGATTCGGCTCAGAAAGCTGTCTCCTCCCCGTGTCTATTCCCCTTTCCTCGCCAGCGTCGGTGTCCCCTGATTCACGCAGTTAGGGACCAAAATCTCTACCAACCCAGCCCAATCTCTCATTCTGGTTTCTTCTCGGCTGACATTTTATTTTACTCGTTCTTTCAGATTCGTCGGGATGGACTTCGGATTCAATGTCTGCTGGATCTGACCATTTTGACAATTTTTCATACTCCCTCCGATCCATATTAATGGTCGCTAAATCGGATGTATCTAGACATATTTTAGTGCTAGATACATCCGATTTAGCGACCATTAATATGGATCGGAGGGAGTACATGTTTCAGGCATTTTCGTACAAAAGATTATACATAAGATGTACCTAAAAATATTCGTAGAAACATTTTAACACAGAAAATCTAAGAATCTTGTACACACATTACAATATCCAAGAGACCAATAAGATTGAGAAGAAAATACATTTGTTATTCAACACACAAAAAATGAATCCTTACAGAAAAATTCAGATTTAAAACGTAACAAAGAAGAGCTAAGAACACATAAAAATCCGAATATGAAAACATGTAAAAACCAGATCGAATCAAGGATGAAAAAAAATTCAGAGCCATGGGACAACACGAGCAGCTTGCAGCCGGCTTGCAGCTTGCTGTGCTGCTCGACTTGTGGTGCGTGCACACCGGCGGCGCCCAGTGCCCCGCTCATCCTCAATGCCTGAGATTGACAACTTGTCCTGGCGAGGTGAGATGCGCAGCTGTATCCAGATGGGATCCGCTGGCTCTGGTCGTCGTGGCGTGTCCAGGCTGCCGGCCGGAGGTGGATCGGGCCGGCGGGCCGCCATGCCCATATCCGGTAGCTGGAGGATGACTGTGACGACCCAGCACACCACTGCATGTGTAGTGCGCAAGTCGGTGACATAATACTCACAGAAGGACTTATCCGTGAATATTACATCTCTCAGAGTGGTACAACAGAAACACAGCGGGTCCAGGCAAAACTATAGGATACAAACCTCATTACAAAATCTTGAGAATCTCCTTGATGAATCAAGAAGGTCTCCTGCAAATGAAACATCAGAAGAAGCAATTCGAAACTCCAAGCCGGAGAAGAACTCTAGCTCAGAACTAATCCACTACGGCTGATGTCAGCCCTAAACTATGGCTTGTAAATGCTAAGACCAAGAATGGTCTCTACCTACAACTTGATAGTTTTTCCTCCACCGGCGTTGTTGATGACGATGCTTTACCGACTAAGTAGTAGAACACTCCACCTAGCTTCATGAGGTAAAGATGGCTTCACGATGACGACTTCCACAGGCTTCAACTCTAAGCAAGGGGTCAAACGGGATAGAATGAGTAACGAGCGTTACTCAGCAAGTTCATGATATAAAGTGGGTGGTTGATGCACTAACTACAACTTTAGACTCGAAAGAGTCAAAAGCTAATGCAAGGTTTTGTAAAACTTTCTTCAAGAGGTTGCTTTTAATTCTGAAAACTATGCCCGCCAGACCATCACAGGACTAGAACTTCATGGAGTTGCCTTTCCTGTAGCGTTCGCAGCTCCTTCCCGGAACAGGGGGTAACATGCCACATCCTTTTACACTCTGCAGAGGTGCGTTACTTTACCCATGGACGACCAAGACCATGTTGCACAACCAGGTGTACATTCCTGTCCACTCCCACTCAGGTGTGGGGCCCGGTTGTTGGTCCAAGCCAAACCGTGCTTCTCCGCACAACGCATGCCCACACATTTCTGCCAGCAGGTTGAACGCCTGATTCCACCCCTCACGATGGAGATCTACGCGCCCCTGGCAGACACTCATAGACCCCAGAGCCCGTGGGACGTAAGGGCTCCCACCCATGTGCATGTAGTCCCGCAAGACCTACAGCGTACGTCTCTGGCAGTCCGTTGACATGCGAACGAGAAAAGTATCACGGCTGACTTACTCCCCCCATAGAAGATCCATGGTCAACGCGAATTTACGGCGCACCGAGTTCCGACGGCATTTGTGATTAGTTCCTAGGTAATACGTTCCCGTGCAGATGGAACCTTCCTTTGACCTATTCATCTTACCATGGTTCCATCCGCCCACCAAACAGAACACTACCACTCGGGTAGTCATTCAATTAGTCATATTATTATAAAATTAGGATCATGCATTCTTTTTGGAATAGGTGGTAGTACGATAGGGTTTTTTTAAATAGTTTGTTATGAAGTACTGCAAAGGATATGAGTAAGTGATGAACTTGCCTGAGATTGAAATGACAATAATAGTCCAGGTTTTCGGGTTCAACGGTCGCGTAGATAAATCCAAACATCTGAAAGATAGCAAAGTAGTCCCGGTAAGGACTACAGAAAACTCTGGCAAGATGATACATGCATAGTAATGAGATGCGTCGTGAAATACCCTGGAAAACACCCCAACTTACAAGTGTAGGCTATGTTTGACATGATAACTTAATCTTATGATTTTTAGGTGAATTATTTCATTACTTGTGGTGATGTGGTTATTACTTCTTTTAGACTTACATGTGTTTTACTTTTATTTGGCAAACAATTGTTATCTTGTTTAGGTAAAAGTGTTTATTACTTGATTAAATAACAAAACAACAACACATGGAAAACAGTTATTGAATAGATAATAGACACACTTTATTTTAAGTTCGAAAGTGTAGATCTAATGTTAATGAATTTAATTAAATATGATGAGCAAATAAAACTACTCTATCATCACACAACTTGTTATTGATTAGTGATGACAGGTTTAGTAGGTATGAAAACAGGGTTTTATTAATAAGGAAAATCATGTTTGTGATAGTTGTTTATGGTTATAATGGATTATTACAGAATTCCATTATAACCTTTAAAACAGTTTTATAAGTTGAAGAAAATATTTAATGTTTAACAGATTTTTAATTGGAAATGCTTTTCTTTTTAATTTAATACCTCATTCAATGATTCTGCAAAGATTTACACAAACTATTAATTTATTGATTTTAACGGAGATAAATGACTAGACAAATATTGAACACATGAAAACTTAGTCAAATGACTTAGAAAACATCCTAGATGAATTGCATAAGTCATTTGGAACATTTTGGTACATAACTTGCATTATTTCTGATTTTATGAATTATCTATTATTTTCAGAGTTAATGGTTATTATTATTACTACTATTACTTCTTTATTTTATTTAATTTATCTTTTTGTTTTCGCAGAAAACACTTGTTAGGGAGTATTTTGAAATGCTCAAAATATCTAAATATAGTTGAAAGAATAATTTACATTTGATTAAATAGTTTGAATAATTCTAATTCTTATCATCAAAGTTTTATTATTAAAATATTATTTTATAACCATAATTTTAAGACTATAAGTATTATTTGGTTATTTTTCTTGATTACAGCACACAAATTATTTATTAGAATTTTATTATTGATTATTGAAATTTTTAGTACTTTATAAAATTTTATTCATTTTATTCTTTTGTTAAAACAATGGTCAAGTGACCATCATGCCCCAAATGCTGACAGGTGGCCCCTGGGGTTAGGGTTGGACCTAACCCCCTGGTCTGGCCTGGACCAGACCAGCCGGTCCGGCCGCACTCGCACCCGAGCCCCTCGTCCACACCTCCCCTCTCCCCGCGTGTGGCGACGCAGAGGGCGACGCGGAGGCGCAGACGCGATCCAGCGCCCCCTCCGGCGATTTCCCCCGCCCTCCTCCTTCCATCACCGCCACCGTGGCCTAGCGCCACCCCTGCTCCTCTCTGTCCGCTACCACTCCTCCCTCTTTGATCTGCTCTTCTCCCCGTGTGGCTCCCGTGGGGATCCCCAAACCCTAACCCTAGGTTTAGGTACCCGGGGTGCTCCACCACCTCTCCGGTGACCGTGGCTCCTCACCGTGACTTCTGGAGGCTCCTGGAGTTGATGCGCTGCTGCTGGTGCTTCTGTGGCTCCGTTTCTGGGGACGCCGCCGCCGGGATGGCCTCCGGGGCAACCGCGGCTCGCCGCCGTGCTTCACTCTCCATCCGGATGTGGTCACCACGATGGTGACCACCTGTAAGTTGCTCCCCTCTCTCTCTGCCCTCCAATCTCTCTCTCTCACGGATTCATCCTTCCCCTTTTGCTCTGGAGTCTAGCCATCGAGCTAGCTCGTGCTGTGCCTCCCTGTGATGCTTTTTGTGCCCTAGATCTTGATTGACAGCAATGGATTTAATCTTTAATTTTCTTGATGTGTGAGGCATGGAAATCATGCCATGTTCTGTGATGGATGAGGAATTTTTCTTGAGTACCTAAATTAATTCTCTGATGATATGTGCTGTGAGATGATAGTGGTTTGTGTGTATGATTTCGGGTGGCTTTGCTGTTAGTTCAAAATGATCCTATGATTATTTGATTTACTCTAGTGGTATATGCTAGAAAAGTGAATGTGCAGTGTGGTAAAAATTGTCTTGCTTGTCCCCTGGACATGCATGTATACTGTTTTGGGACAATGATTCTTGATGTTTTGTGCCCATGTGCTTATCTATGAAGTGGGATTTATCCTTCTGGTGCCTCATTAAGTGTGCACGGTTATAAACATGCTTAATATGATCTAGTGCTGTTGGTATTCATCTGTGAGCAATTTTCCAGGCCAGCCCATCCTGGATGGTGTTATTGAGGCACTTAGTCTCTTGGATAGGAACTGTTAATTACCTAATGTATCCACAGCTCAACCATGAACTTGACACCAAATCTGAGAGCAGAACAACATTTTAACACAAGATATTGGGTTTGCTTGCCAGATCTCGTGTCTAGGGGGTGCATTCCTAGTATCTTGTGTTTGTTGTGTTTCCCTTTGGAGCAATTTACTTAGTTGGCTTAATTTTCTGGACAGATTTGGATTTCTAAGCTGATACGAACATGGTACTGCTGATCTAATGCCCCTAAGCAATTTTATCTGATAAGAACAGTTGCTTCCATCTTGATTAAGCCCCTGGCCAATGATGCAAAGCCTGAGGCCCAAGTTTAAATAAGAACAGATGCTAGATTTGATAATTTTAATTTCCTGTGATGAATTTTAGCATAGCACTTCTATGCCTAACTGAGGAAAATAACCCAGCCTGCTCTCTGTGCATAATCTAGCAATTGCTTGCTAGATGGTGTGTAGTTAACAACCTGGGCTTGTTGGTGATGGATGATTTGTGTGCTTGTGGTCTGCTTGCTCCTCAGCCTTGCTCCTCCACTTGTAGCTTGGCCTTGTGAAGATCTTGCTCCAGATATGCTTTCCCAGCTAGTGGCTTGGCCTTGTTGTTATACTACTGGATCTATGATCTCACAGATATTTGCTGGATGAGTTGAGTTGTGGTGCTGTAGTTTCCTGGTGGTGGAACCTGCTGTTCTTGCTGGAGCTGTGCAACTCGAGCTGTGAACAGGGAAAGTGTGAGGTGACTCCCTCCCCTTGCGGCTGGTGTGGTATTTATACCCCAGCAGAGGTCTTGACAGCACCAAAGGGTGCTGGTGAGTGTGCTGTGTGCTGGTATGCTAGCTGAGAAGATATTTCCTGGGTTATGCTCGGTTTGCACTTGATCTTATCCTAGTGCTATACTTATTTTTGGCTTGCCACTTGTATTACCTGGTACTTGCCCATGATGTTGGTCTGAGGCACTTTAGCTGATTTGAACAGATACTACCTGGAATTTACTAAACCCAGTGATGTGATTAGCAGTGCATCACACTGCAAATCTGAGGGTACTAATCCCCCCTAACCTTTCTTTTTTACTTTTCTTTGTTTTCTTGTTTATTTTGCAGAATCAAAAGATCAATTTGGAAACTGGAACTTTACAAGAATTAGATTAGGAATTTCATCTTGCAATTGATAGCTTGTAATGGATCTTGTAATTTCTATTTATTAGATTATTGTAAAGACTTTGTATTATTATTTTATTATCAATAAAGTTTATTCTTTTGTAATTTCCTTTTATTGTAATTTGTAATGACTTTGTAAAATTGTGTTATCATCAATAAAACTTATTGTTTTTCTATTGATAGCTTCTATTAATGGATTTAAATTGAATTAAAGGTTATTTATTAAACATTTCAAAATTATTTAATATTAAATCATTCCAATTATCAAATCATTCAATTTGGAACTCAAATTCCAATTACAACCATTCTTTGGTTTCAAGTGTTAAATTGAATCCCTCGGATCCAATAACACCAGAGGTCATGTCGAAATTCCACTTTATTCTAATATTGGTCTAACTCTCTCTCCACTAGAATATCGATGCCACCTCGATCACTCCAGGTTCTAGTACTTGCGAATAAATCTCCAGTTGCCACTTATCGTCTGATGATATCTTAGAGTCAATTACCATCTTGTTCCTGTATAATCTAACCTAATGAAACTCAAGTGTTTTATGCCCTCAAAAATAATCTGCTTACAAGATTGATCAGGTCCTGTACTCAAATTATTCTTGTATGACACCAAACACCAGGATTTCACCCCTTCGGTTGATATCTTCTATCTTGGCTCCCTCCTGGGTTGCTTCTCTTGTAGCCATGGTCATGCAGGAACGTAGACGAGAGTTTGGAAAGATCACAGACATTGATCAGGGTTTTAGTATTGGTTTGAAGAAGGTTTGTTTCCTCGTTTAGGTTCCTCCTTCAGGACTGATAAGATCATCCAGTTATTCATGACTAACTTGCAGAAGTAAGATCATCAACTGTGTTTTGGATACTCACCCCTCTTCGAGTTCGAGATACCTAGTTGATTTCTCTCAAATCACTTACAGACTTGAGGTTAGGCTTGTTCAGAGTTAATGTTGGTCACAACCAATTATGATTTGTGTAACCAGATGATTTGGTTTCTTAAGATACTTCTAATAAAGATCACTCCAATTGTACTCTTGACCAGATGATCTAGTCTTATTTCATCATGTCAAGTGAAACATTGGTCACTTTGGTTTGTTTAAACTTTCGCGCCAAAATTTCCCGTACTTTTAGATGCATGCTTTGCAAATGCACATATTAACTTTAGATCCTTATAACTTCCCAAACACTGGGATGTTACAGTATCTCCCCCTTAACAAGAACTTCGTCCCGAAGTTCAGCCTCTCTCACGTAAAGGTAGGTAGAGAGAACTTCTGCAGAGCGTTGAATCTTCACATCTGTTTCTTGTGTTGATCTTGGCATGTGTATCCTCTTGTCTTGATTGTTCACCTTTAACTGTATTGTATGATAATCTAATAGTATGCCAGTTGTTAGGACAACTCTGTCTTGTTACTAGGCCTTCCTAATGGTCTCACGAAGAACACGTGGTATTTCCACCATATAGTGGATACCAAGTTTCATTCTCCGATGAACAGGTTTGGTTTCCTAACTCTCACAACTTTCTAAAGAACCATTGGTACATCCACCAGGTGATGAATAACCAATAAGATTCTTCCGGTACAATGGGTATTGTCTATGTTTAGGACTCCATTTGGTTCAATCTAATGGTCTCAAGAGAAATACTGCTCAAAGAAACTTATACGGTGTAGTGTACATTGACTTAGACTCTTCTAATTAGTAAAAATATCTTCGAGTTTCCTCGAGTTTTAACTTTTTTCCTACCGGTGACTATAACCTATTCCATTGGTTACTGCCTATGGTCCTTCTATATCTTTGGGTTTTGACTTTCATGGGACAACTCTATAGGTTTATTTCTCGAACTACTACATGTTTCCTTCTAGGATATAACTACTCATGTGATGTCATTGGCATCTCTTGTTGTATATCTCCATGTGCACATGAGGTATGTCACCAACTCCAAGCAAACTATGGGTGTGGTCCATTCCCATGAGTGGCTTCATTAACTTCTGCCTTCTTGACTTCTTGGTCTTCCAGAGCTCTGATAGTTGCTTCAATCAGCTGAGATTTCAGAGCGCTCTCGTACTAATCCTATACCCTCTAGACCAATAACATCAAGATAGAACTCAATGTTTGCACATGCATATGCACATCAAGTTCAATCTTCATGTACAGATCTAGTCAATCAAAGATCCAAATAAGATCCAATAAATCCCGAATGCATTTATCACTCATGCATCAAAAGCCTGTGAAATAACAGTACTTTGAGTAAAGCATCTCAAGTACCAAGGCTCTTAAATGCTATACACTACAAGCAGGTATATAGTACCTTGTAATCCTAGCCTATACAACCACTCTTTGCCCAGGTAATTACTCCAATTGCATGCCTTACTGCAATGGAATAAACCAAGACAAAATGATCCTATAGTAGTTGTTGTCTAACTTGGTTCCCTATAGGACTATGTACCATGTCGACTGAAGTACTTCATCTTGATACGATAATCTTCTCCTGGTATCTGTTGATCCTTCATGGTGTTGATCACATCGTGGTAGCAGTAATGTAGCTTCCATCAATTCCTATGCCTTCTCCTAGTTCTATACTATACTATAATGATTCACCTCTTGACTTGATAACCAAGGATATGGTATATACCCTGTAGTTACCATGGTTTATAATAACTCTTAAGGATTCTCAACATCCATTCTTGATGACTCCTATTCTAACTCAATACCATATTCTACTCCATCCTATTCTTTCATAGAATGGGGTAATCATCACTTTGACTTAAGCATCTCTGATTAGGTCAGAACTTTCCTTTTCTCAATAACACCGATACCTGATAAACTTCTAGCTATTCATACCTAGGTATAAAGGAAATAGATAAGTATATTTACTCAAGTTGAGTAAGAAATTCTATACAAGTATGAATGTATCATTCTCAAGTGAATGATCACCATAGTTGTATGAAATGTGGTTAAGATAAGATGGCTTCCTATAGTCTTTACCAACCTACAGATCTCCTAAAAGATTTTAAACCTAAGGTCGCTTCGCTCTGATACCACCTGTGACGACCCAGCACACCACTGCATGTGTAGTGCGCAAGTCGGTGACATAATACTCACAGAAGGACTTATCCGTGAATATTACATCTCTCAGAGTGGTAAAACAGAAACACAGCGGGTCCAGGCAAAACTATAGGATACAAACCTCATTACAAAATCTTGAGAATCTCCTTTATGAATCAAGAAGGTCTCGTGCAAATGAAACATCAGAAGAAGCAATTCGAAGCTCCAAGACGGAGAAGAACTCTAGCTCAGAACTAATCCACTACGGCTGATGTCAGCCCTAAACTATGGCTTGTAAATGCTAAGACCAAGAATGGTCTCTACCTACAACTTGATAGTTTTTCCTCCACCAGCGTTGTTGATGACGATGCTTTACCGACTAAGTAGTAGAACACTCCACCTAGCTTCATGAGGTAAAGATGGCTTCACGATGACGACTTCCACAGGATTCAACTCTAAGCAAGGGGTCAAACGGGATAGAATGAGTAACGAGCGTTACTCAGCAAGTTCATGATATAAAGTGGGTGGTTGATGCACTAACTACAACTTTAGACTCGAAAGAGTCAAAAGCTAATGCAAGGTTTTGTAAAACTTTCTTCAAGAGGTTGCTTTTAATTCTGAAAACTATGCCCGCCAGACCATCACAGGACTAGAACTTCATGGAGTTGCCTTTCCTGTAGCGTTCGCAGCTCCTTCCCGGAACAGGGGGTAACATGCCACATCCTTTTACACTCTGCAGAGGTGCGTTACTTTACCCATGGACGACCAAGACCATGTTGCACAACCAGGTGTACATTCCTGTCCACTCCCACTCAGGTGTGGGGCCCGGTTGTTGGTCCAAGCCAAACCGTGCTTCTCCGCACAACGCATGCCCACCCATTTCTGCCAGCAGGTTGAACGCCTGATTCCACCCCTCACGATGGAGATCTACGCGCCCCTGGCAGACACTCATAGACCCCAGAGCCCGTGGGACGTAAGGGCTCCCACCCATGTGCATGTAGTCCCGCAAGACCTACAGCGTACGTCTCTGGCAGTCCGTTGACATGCGAACGAGAAAAGTATCACGGCTGACTTACTCCCCCCATAGAAGATCCATGGTCAACGCGAATTTATGGCGCACCGAGTTCCGACGGCATTTGTGATTAGTTCCTAGGTAATACGTTCCCGTGCAGATGGAACCTTCCTTTGACCTATTCATCTTACCATGGTTCCATCCGCCCACCAAACAGAACACTACCACTCGGGTAGTCATTCAATTAGTCATATTATTATAAAATTAGGATCATGCATTCTTTTTGGAATAGGTGGTAGTACGATAGGGTTTTTTAAATAGTTTGTTATGAAGTACTGCAAAGGATATGAGTAAGTGATGAACTTGCCTGAGATTGAAATGACAATAATAGTCCAGGTTTTCGGGTTCAACGGTCGCGTAGAGAAATCCAAACATCTGAAAGATAGCAAAGTAGTCCCGGTAAGGACTACAGAAAACTCTGGCAAGATGATACATGCATAGTAATGAGATGCGTCGTGAAATACCCTGGAAAACACCCCAACTTACAAGTGTAGGCTATGTTTGACATGATAACTTAATCTTATGATTTTTAGGTGAATTATTTCATTACTTGTGGTGATGTGGTTATTACTTCTTTTAGACTTACATGTGTTTTACTTGTATTTGGCAAACAATTGTTATCTTGTTTAGGTAAAAGTGTTTATTACTTGATTAAATAACAAAACAACAACACATGGAAAACAGTTATTGAATAGATAATAGACACACTTTATTTTAAGTTCGAAAGTGTAGATCTAATGTTAATGAATTTAATTAAATATGATGAGCAAATAAAACTAATCTATCATCACACAACTTGTTATTGATTAGTGATGACAGGTTTAGTAGGTATGAAAACAGGGTTTTATTAATAAGGAAAATCATGTTTGTGATAGTTGTTTATGGTTATAATGGATTATTACAGAATTCCATTATAACCTTTAAAACAGTTTTATAAGTTGAAGAAAATATTTAATGTTTAACAGATTTTTAATTGGAAATGCTTTTCTTTTTAATTTAATACCTCATTCAATGATTCTGCAAAGATTTACACAAACTATTAATTTATTGATTTTAACGGAGATAAATGACTAGACAAATATTGAACACATGAAAACTTAGTCAAATGACTTAGAAAACATCCTAGATGAATTGCATAAGTCATTTGGAACATTTTGGTACATAACTTGCATTATTTCTGATTTTATGAATTATCTATTATTTTCAGAGTTAATGGTTATTATTATTACTACTATTACTTCTTTATTTTATTTAATTTATCTTTTTGTTTTCGCAGAAAACACTTGTTAGGGAGTATTTTGAAATGCTCAAAATATCTAAATATAGTTGAAAGAATAATTTACATTTGATTAAATAGTTTGAATAATTCTAATTCTTATCATCAAAGTTTTATTATTAAAATATTATTTTATAACCATAATTTTAAGACTATAAGTATTATTTGGTTATTTTTCTTGATTACAGCACACAAATTATTTATTAGAATTTTATTATTGATTATTGAAATTTTTAGTACTTTATAAAATTTTATTCATTTTATTCTTTTGTTAAAACAATGGTCAAGTGACCATCATGCCCCAAATGCTGACAGGTGGCCCCTGGGGTTAGGGTTGGACCTAACCCCCTGGTCTGGCCTGGACCAGACCAGCCGGTCCGGCCGCACTCGCACCCGAGCCCCTCGTCCACACCTCCCCTCTCCCCGCGTGTGGCGACGCAGAGGGCGACGCGGAGGCGCAGACGCGATCCAGCGCCCCCTCCGGCGATTTCCCCCGCCCTCCTCCTTCCATCACCGCCACCGTGGCCTAGCGCCACCCCTGCTCCTCTCGGTCCGCTACCACTCCTCCCTCTTCGATCTGCTCTTCTCCCCGTGTGGCTCCCGTGGGGATCCCCAAACCCTAACCCTAGGGTTAGGTACCCGGGGTGCTCCACCACCTCTCCGGTGACCGTGGCTCCTCACCGTGACTTCTGGAGGCTCCTGGAGTTGATGCGCTGCTGCTGGTGCTTCTGTGGCTCCGTTTCTGGGGACGCCGCCGCCGGGATGGCCTCCGGGGCAACCGCGGCTCGCCGCCGTGCTTCACTCTCCATCCGGATGTGGTCACCACGATGGTGACCACCTGTAAGTTGCTCCCCTCTCTCTGCCCTCCAATCTCTCTCTCTCACGGATTCATCCTTCCCCTTTTGCTCTGGAGTCTAGCCATCGAGCTAGCTCGTGCTGTGCCTCCCTGTGATGCTTTTTGTGCCCTAGATCTTGATTGACAGCAATGGATTTAATCTTTAATTTTCTTGATGTGTGAGGCATGGAAATCATGCCATGTTCTGGGATGGATGAGGAATTTTTCTTGAGTACCTAAATTAATTCTCTGATGATATGTGCTGTGAGATGATAGTGGTTTGTGTGTATGATTTCAGGTGGCTTTGCTGTTAGTTCAAAATGATCCTATGATTATTTGATTGACTCTAGTGGTATATGCTAGAAAAGTGAATGTGCAGTGTGGTAAAAATTGTCTTGCTTGTCCCCTGGACATGCATGTATACTGTTTTGGGACAATGATTCTTGATGTTTTGTGCCCATGTGCTTATCTATGAAGTGGGATTTATCCTTCTGGTGCCTCATTAAGTGTGCACGGTTATAAACATGCTTAATATGATCTAGTGTTGTTGGTATTCATCTGTGAGCAATTTTCCAGGCCAGCCCATCCTGGATGGTGTTATTGAGGCACTTAGTCTCTTGGATAGGAACTGTTAATTACCTAATGTATCCACAGCTCAACCATGAACTTGACACCAAATCTGAGAGCAGAACAACATTTTAACACAAGATATTGGGTTTGCTTGCCAGATCTCGTGTCTAGGGGGTGCATTCCTAGTATCTTGTGTTTGGTGTGTTTCCCTTTGGAGCAATTTACTTAGTTGGCTTAATTTTCTGGACAGATTTGGATTTCTAAGCTGATACGAACATGGTACTGCTGATCTAATGCCCCTAAGCAATTTTATCTGATAAGAACAGTTGCTTCCATCTTGATTAAGCCCCTGGCCAATGATGCAAAGCCTGAGGACCAAGTTTAAATAAGAACAGATGCTAGATTTGATAATTTTAATTTCCTGTGATGAATTTTAGCATAGCACTTCTATGCCTAACTGAGGAAAATAACCCAGCCTGCTCTCTGTGCATAATCTAGCAATTGCTTGCTAGATGGTGTGTAGTTAACAACCTGGGCTTGTTGGTGATGGATGATTTGTGTGCTTGTGGTCTGCTTGCTCCTCAGCCTTGCTCCTCCACTTGTAGCTTGGCCTTGTGAAGATCTTGCTCCAGATATGCTTTCCCAGCTAGTGGCTTGGCCTTGTTGTTATACTACTGGATCTATGATCTCACAGATATTTGCTGGATGAGTTGAGTTGTGGTGCTGTAGTTTCCTGGTGGTGGAACCTGCTGTTCTTGCTGGAGCTGTGCAACTCGAGCTGTGAACAGGGAAAGTGTGAGGTGACTCCCTCCCCTTGCGGCTGGTGTGGTATTTATACCCCAGCAGAGGTCTTGACAGCACCAAAGGGTGCTGGTGAGTGTGCTGTGTGCTGGTATGCTAGCTGAGAAGATATTTCCTGGGTTATGCTCGGTTTGCACTTGATCTTATCCTAGTGCTATACTTATTTTTGGCTTGCCACTTGTATTACCTGGTACTTGCCCATGATGTTGGTCTGAGGCACTTTAGCTGATTTGAACAGATACTACCTGGAATTTACTAAACCCAGTGATGTGATTAGCAGTGCATCACACTGCAAATCTGAGGGTACTAATCCCCCCTAACCTTTCTTTTTTACTTTTCTTTGTTTTCTTGTTTATTTTGCAGAATCAAAAGATCAATTTGGAAACTGGAACTTTACAAGAATTAGATTAGGAATTTCATCTTGCAATTGATAGCTTGTAATGGATCTTGTAATTTCTATTTATTAGATTATTGTAAAGACTTTGTATTATTATTTTATTATCAATAAAGTTTATTCTTTTGTAATTTCCTTTTATTGTAATTTGTAATGACTTTGTAAAATTGTGTTATCATCAATAAAACTTATTGTTTTTCTATTGATAGCTTCTATTAATGGATTTAAATTGAATTAAAGGTTATTTATTAAACATTTCAAAATTATTTAATATTAAATCATTCCAATTATCAAATCATTCAATTTGGAACTCAAATTCCAATTACAACCATTCTTTGGTTTCAAGTGTTAAATTGAATCCCTCGGATCCAATAACACCAGAGGTCATGTCGAAATTCCACTTTATTCTAATATTGGTCTAACTCTCTCTCCACTAGAATATCGATGCCACCTCGATCACTCCAGGTTCTAGTACTTGCGAATAAATCTCCAGTTGCCACTTATCGTCTGATGATATCTTAGAGTCAATTACCATCTTGTTCCTGTATAATCTAACCTAATGAAACTCAAGTGTTTTATGCCCTCAAAAATAATCTGCTTACAAGATTGATCAGGTCCTGTACTCAAATTATTCTTGTATGACACCAAACACCAGGATTTCACCCCTTCGGTTGATATCTTCTATCTTGGCTCCCTCCTGGGTTGCTTCTCTTGTAGCCATGGTCATGCAGGAACGTAGACGAGAGTTTGGAAAGATCACAGACATTGATCAGGGTTTTAGTATTGGTTTGAAGAAGGTTTGTTTCCTCGTTTAGGTTCCTCCTTCAGGACTGATAAGATCATCCAGTTATTCATGACTAACTTGCAGAAGTAAGATCATCAACTGTGTTTTGGATACTCACCCCTCTTCGAGTTCGAGATACCTAGTTGATTTCTCTCAAATCACTTACAGACTTGAGGTTAGGCTTGTTCAGAGTTAATGTTGGTCACAACCAATTATGATTTGTGTAACCAGATGATTTGGTTTCTTAAGATACTTCTAATAAAGATCACTCCAATTGTACTCTTGACCAGATGATCTAGTCTTATTTCATCATGTCAAGTGAAACATTGGTCACTTTGGTTTGTTTAAACTTTCGCGCCAAAATTTCCCGTACTTTTAGATGCATGCTTTGCAAATGCACATATTAACTTTAGATCCTTATAACTTCCCAAACACTGGGATGTTACAATGACGACGGCCGTCAGCGCCCTACCCAGTACCGACAGTGCTCCTCCATCCGCAGGCAAGGACTATTTCCGCGAGCTCGACCTCCGGCAGCCCGTACCCGCGGCACTCCTAGAGAAAGCCGACCACCGACGACGCGAATGGACGCCACGCCTCCAACTCATCCCGCAGTCGCGGGCGTGTGGTCAACCTACAACCGCAGCCGACTAGACGGGCGGCCGGGCGTCGAGCTCATTGACGGGCGTGGACGGGCGTCCGGGCGTGAAGCTCGTTGGCGGGCGTGGACGTGCGTACGGGCGTCAAGCTCGTTGGCGGGCCTGCCCTCAACTCCTGGAGGCGGTAGCGCCGGTCAAGGGAGGAGGGGCGTACCACAGCCACACCTCCTCCTTCACGGTGCTCCAATCCGCGCACCTTTAGGCGGAGCAGAGTTCTGCCAGCTCCGCCGGTCGGGCAAGGTGGGAGGCGGCCGGAGAGGACAGATCGGGCGCCACCATGCCTAGATCCGCCTCCTCGCCGGAGCTAGAGAGGGTGCGCCGGGAGGAGCCATGGGCGGTCGAGACGCCGGCAGCTCGGGTTGAATCTGGTCAGGGTTAGGGTTGGTCGGGTCGCGGTGGGGGTTATCCTCTGCCTCTTTGGACTACCAAGGGGAATCATAGCAGCTGCGGCTGCGGGATCGGGTCGGCGTCGATCTCGTCTCCGCTACATGATCTCCAACCGGAACCAGATCCTCCGCAGCAGCTGCGATGCGAAGAATCGCACGGCATGAAGAAGGGGAATGGAGAGTGTGAGAATCGATGGGCAAGCTTGGAGAATCCAAGGATGGAACAATGGGGGCGAGCGGCCGGCGAGGGCGGCGAGGAGAAGAGGAAGAAGATAAGCAGAGAGTGGAGTGAGTGGGGTCAGGGAAAAAAGAAAGCTTTTATGTTGTGTTGCTGATGCGTGCCTGGAGTTAGGCGAAAAAAGAGGCAAACGCCTGGCTGAACGGTTAGCGATAAAGCGACAAGGGATTAGACGCGCGGACGAGAGCGCTGACCAGTAAGTCATGGCACGAATCTTACAGTTTTGGGCGGCCAAGATAGGCCCGGTACGCCCACGAATGTGTGGTTTGCTATTTTCGGTACAAATTAGGCTTAATCACGCCACCTAAGCTGCCATGTTGGAGGAGGGCGCTCGGACATGCAACAAACTTTAACAGAAACCCCTTGGAGTTGTTGGAACAGCGCTACAACGAGGTGTTCTCCTCCCCTGGCGTGTTCCTCCTCCACGCGGACGGCCTCCTCGGCGATGGTAGGGCCAAGGCGAGGGCGAGGCAGACCACCTAGGCTTAATCCTCGTCGGCGCCCTGCCGTTCCAGGACGAGAACCTCATGTGCATGTACCGCAAGATGCAGCGCGGCGACTTCCTCTGCCGTCGTGGGTCTCGAGGGACGCCCGGAAGCTGATCGGCAGGCTGCTGGACCCCAACCCGAGCAGCCGCATTGCAGTCGCCAGCCTAATCGAGTCACCGTGGTTCATGAAGACGTCGCCAATTCCGGCCTCCCTCGGGGAGCCCGCGCCAACAGCAGCCGCCTTCCCCCGAAACACCTCTCTCGAGGCCAGGGCACCAAGCGTCGTCCGGAACGCCGCCCGCAGGGCGGCTGGCATGGCCAGCTCGGTCAGGTTGTCGTGGGCGCCGCAGCTGATGCCACTGTTGCACGCCACGGCGCGCCCGCCCTCGTAGTACACGGAGGGGCGGAGAAACCAGTTGACAGCGGGCAGGATGATGTAGTCGAATTTGGCCACGTGTGCCGCCCACCGGGCGTCCGCCGCGTCGAGGTGCACGTCCCACATGCCGAGTGTGGCGTTCGACATGTTGGCCTTGACGAGGAAGGGCGACCAGAAGAGGGAGGCCGTGAAGTCGTGGCTGCCGTAGTAGTAGTCCCGCCGAACGGCCCTCCCAGTCACGTCGATCTCCGGCTCCGTCCCGACCTCCACCGGCCGGGCCTCCTAAAATCGTCCACTTGCATCAGAAACGGAGCAGGAAGATCAAGAAGCCAAACGATCGAGTACATGACTACATGTAAGTATGTATAACTACCGTGGACAAGATGCAGAGCAAGGACTTGAAGTGGTTCCTGGCGAGGGAGTCCCCGACGAATGCCATGGACTTGCCCCTCATGGCGTGCAAGAACTGCGCCGCGTGGAAGCGGGGGAGCTCGCAGCCGTCCGGCCTCCACCTCCAGCGCACGAACTCGAGGCTCGGCTTGCCGAACTTCATGCAGTTATGTTGGTCGTCGATGAAGGGGCACGTCAGGTTCGAGTAGTACGGCACCTCCGCGGCATCCGGCACCCACTCGCCGCGCGTGCCTCGGCGGTGCCTCCATCCCTCCTCTCCCGGTCGAAGTCGTAGCTCCTCTTCGCCCGCCGCCGCCTTCCCGGACGCTGAGGAGCTCCGGCTGAGCCGACCGCACTAGATAAGAATCGCGTTCACCTCCTCCTTGGTGCAGCTGGAGGTCCGCATGGGCACCCTGCTCGCCTCCTCGACCAGCGCAGTTGGCGCCCTCTCCACCCTGTTCGTCTCCGTGGCCACCTCGGCAGTCGGCAACCGCGACGGCGGCGGCAGCCTTGACCACGAACATAGTGGCCGGGTGGGGACTTCATCACGTAGGCGGGCGGGATGGGCCAGTAGAGCCGCTCCACTTTGCCGCCGGGGTACTGCATGATGACCTTCTCAGCGCCACCAAAGCCCGAGGGGGTTTTCGCAAAAATTCGAGCCAGTGTGGCAGGCACGTGTCATCATTAGGACTAATATGTATGTTTTTGCTCCCACCTGACAAGTTCATGTATGAGTTTGTTCACTTTTGCAAGTTTTTGTATGTATTTGCTCCCACCTCACAAGTTCATGTACCTGGGGTGCCAATACCTCGTCAAAAATCCGAAAGACAATTTGGTCGTTAGTTTTTTTTATTGAGATTAAAATTTGGTCCTTAGTTTTCTAATAATTGAGTAATGCTACACCTACGGAAGCTGCACTTACGAAAGCTGCAGATACAAGGGGTGGGCCGGTTTTTCAGGGATGTGTAAAAGTTCAACCAACCGAATCCGCACACGTTCATCCTAAGAGCATCTCCAGTCGCGCCCCACAATAGGCGTCCGGATGGGCGCCCGGATCAGCCCTTTGGAGGCTCGTCCGGACGGCGCGGCGCCGGTGGGGGGCGGCTGCCCACTCACAGCCCCAATTGGAGCCCCCCAAACAAAACAAAAAGACGTATAAATTTTTTAAACGACGATTTTGTTCAAATATTTAGGATATATTACAAATTTTGAATGAAATTTAAACTAGACAACGTGTTCACTGGTAGTCGTTGTCGCTGCTGTCGTCGTCGCTCCAGTCCTCCACGTCGTCCTCGCCGCCCCAGTGGCTCGGCCCCGCCTCGTCGTCGTTGGCCGCCGCCAGTAGGTCGAGGTCGATCAGCGGCGCGCCAGTCATCACCGCCGTGTCGACGAAAGACCACGCAGACGCCGCCGCGTCGGACATTGGCGGCGGCGTGTTGTACGACGCGAGGAGCGCCGCCTTGATGCCTTCCGGGTCATCCTCCGTTTCCGACGCCGACTGCATCGCCCGGAGCTGTTCGGCGAGGCTGAAGTGAGGAGGCGCTCCAGCCCCGGCTCCTGCTAGGGGACACGCAGCCCCGGCTCCGGCTTGGGCACGAGGAGGGGCGACGCAGGGTGACGGCGGGAAGACTGGGCGCCGCCTCCGCTAATGCGGATGCCGCTGGAACGCGGGCGTAGGTGAGGCGGCGTGGACGTCTCCGGCTCCGTCTTGGGGATGCGCAGAGACGGGCCTGGGCCCGAGCGCCTAGACGAGCCGCCGGCGGAGGAGCAGGACGAATGCGAGACGGAGGAGGTCGGAGTCGCCTCGTTGCCTTGGGGCCAAGAAGGTGGGCGCCAGCCAGGGGAGGCGCGGATTGTCGCCGACAGCGATATGGTCGAGGACGGCATCGAGGGAGAAGCCATCCTGCGACCAGAACGCTTTGCGCCCGTACTTGTTGCACTCGTTGGCAGGCTGCACCGGCCCGGGGCCGTCCCAGTGGTTCTAGCGCTGCTCGTGGAGGCGCCGGAACTCGCGCTCGTAGCACGCCATGCTAGCCGGGTTCGCCGTCCCAGCGGAGGTCGGCGCGCTGCTCCGGTGTGAGATGCCCGTAGAAGTGGGCGCGCACCGCCTGCCCCCAGGAGGCGTCGCTCATCGACGACGCGTTGGGGATGGGCACGCCGGCGATCCCAATGGTGAACCCGTGCCCGACATGCACGTCCGGCGGGCACGGGTACCAGGCTTCGAAGAGGGCGCGCGCCTGGTGCTTGAGGAGAGAATGGCGGGGGAAGCCGTTGGCGGCGAGAGGATCCATGGGCGCGCGGAGAGGGGATGAAAGCGCATGGTTCCCCCATATATGGTTTTGGTAATTAATGACAATCCTTATGGACTAATGTTTGCATTGAGTTATCCGTGTAGATCTTGTCCATAGGAAATAATGGAGTTCATGTGTTGAACTCTATTAGCTTCCTTGATGGCCATTGTTATATGCAAGAATTTATATGAAGAATGGTCATGGTTTGAGTTGAACTTATTGTTAGTATGTCTTGAAGAAAAGGATTAGGTGATATTTATTTATCATCTTCAAGACATCATCATTTGAAGTGAGAAGCAAAGATACAAGGTTGATCAAGCTAGTGATCAACACACAAAGCTACAAGTTGTACCAAGTGGGATTGTGTATCTCATGGTATGGTAAGCAATTATCAATATAGCTTTGTGAACTAACCCATGATATGTGTGTGTCGCACCTCTATGTGTGGTTAGGTATCTTTCCATTGGCATGAACCAAAAGGAAGATTTCTTATAGCCCATGGTCTATGTTGTCGTCAAGCGGTGTTCGTCACCTAGCTTGACGTAGAAGCTCAAGTGAAGCATCTAGAAGATATTCTATGCTTGATGCTTGCCACCCTTTTGGAGATTGTGGCCTTGTGAAGTTTTGCTGAGAAGAGTCTCTCCCATAATGGTGTATGGGGGAGCTAGTCTCTCCCATAATGGTGTATGGGGAAGCAACTTGCAAGTCTTAATCAAGCGGAGCTTGTGCTAGCAAGCGCAATCAAGAAAAAAGATCCAACTTGAGAGAGTCAAGATCGTCATCATCTAGCTCAAGTGGAATGCTCAAAGCAAAGGTATAATCTTGATAGGTTTTCTATTTTACCGGTCTCGTGTCTTTGGGAGACCGGGTTATAGGATAGATAGTCGTACTATCAAGAGGGGCTCTCAAGTGAGTAACTTGATCGAATCGTTATGGAGAGCTCATACCTTTGCATACTTGGCATATCATCTTTCTTGGTTCTTATTTGGCTTTTATCTCCTTGGGGTTTTGGTGCTTGTCGTGATCTTCATGACAAGCCAAGGTTTATCGAAAACGGTTTTTGTAAGAAAAACTAGTTGCGTTTTCGATGGTGAAAATATCCGGTTCAGTTTTAAGAATGTTTCCACACCTTCCATGTGTGGTAACTTCTCCATTCATTTTTGTTTGGATACTCCTTGCTTTTATCTTTCCAACCCAATTGGATTCACCTCTTTCGGAGTTCATCCGCAAAAGTTATGTTCGTCTCGGTGATGGAGGTTTTACCGGTTGTTCCTTTTAGAGAGGTTAAACCTTTCTACATTTGGTTTTAGTTTCTATTGTTGTGCAGTGATGTTTCTCTGCATGATCTTGTAGAGTTTTTCATTGCGAACTCAACGAGCCAAAGATCATCGAAAACGGAGTCCGGACGCAAAAGTTATGAGTGTTTTAGTATTGATGTTTCTGCAGTTTTTCGCCAGTCCGGAGTCTCCGGACTTAGGGCCGGAATCTCCAGTAGTCCGGAGTCTCCGGTGTGCAGTCCGGAGTCTCCGGACAAAAAACTCCCCCAGGGGTTGCTCCCTTGGTGTCACTCACTGTATAGGGTCCGGAGAGTGTCCGGAGTCTCCGGTTCAGGCCGGAGTCTCCGGTGTGGATTGTTTTCTGTGTAGGAACTTGTGTTTTGCGAGTTTGGTGTCGCGCACTGGACTCACACCGGAGACTTACCGGAGACTTACCGGAGTCTCCGGTGTAAGTTTTCCTGCAACGGCTCTTTTTCGTGGGGACCTATAAATATGCCCCCTTTCTTCCCCAAAGAGGTAGGTCTTCTAAGCACGAATTTTTCCCCTCTCTCTCCTCCATTGTTGACCTTGGAAAGCTTGCCCCTCTCTCAATTCCTCCCATGATTCTTGCATATCTTTGAGGGAAAAGAGAGAGGAGATCTAGATCTACATTTCCACCAATCCATCTTCCTTCTTAGTGAGGGAAACCTAGTAGATCTTGATCTTGGAGTTCTTGGTGTTTCTCCTCCATTGTTCTTCCTCTCTTATTCCCCCATAAGCATTTTTTTGCTTTGTTGGAATTTGAGAGTGAAGGATTTGAGCACTTGGGCTCTTGCCATTTGCATCGGTTGCATCGGTTTGCTCTCTCCACGAGGATTCGTGGAAGTGAAAGTTTGTGAGTTTGTTACTCTTGGGTCTTGGACCCTAGACGACTTGTGGTGTTCTTGGGAGCCTCCAATTGAGTTGTGGATGTGTGCCCCAAGATTGTGGTGACACCGAGAGCCTCCAATTAAGTTGTGGGTGTGTGCCTCGGGTTTGAAGGTTGCCAATAGTGGAAGGTGAACTAGGCCTTTGTGGCGGGGTTCATCGGAGAATAGGGTGAGGCCTTTGTGGCGTTGAGTAGGCCTTCGTGGCGAGCTCACACCCCTCCAACGAGACGTACTACCCTTTGTGGGAGAAACTCGGGAATACATCATCGTCTCCGTGTGCCTCGGTTATTTCTATACCCGAGCTTTTTACTTATGCAATTTACATTGTGATAGCCTTCGAGCTTGAAGTTATATATCTTGCTATCACCTTCTTACTTGTCTTGCTTAGCATAAGTTGTTGGTGCATCTAGTTGACCCTAGAATATTTAGGTTGTTTGCTTGTTAATTTAAATACCTAGTTTATTTTCGCATTTAGCAATCTTTAACCGGAAAAGTTTTAATCGCCTATTCACCCCCCCTCTAGGCGACGTCGTTGTCCGTTTAGGGGAGAGGCAGAGGACCGCGGGGGGAGGCAAAGGGCCGCGAGAGAGGAGCGGTGTACGGGCGAGAGAGGCAAGGAGCGGCATTTTATAGCCGGTCGGGCAGGCCGAAAGGCCGCCCCTGCATTAACACAGGCGCCCGCGCGGCCGCCGCGTGGGCGACGCGACTGGCCGAAGCGAGGGCTCGCTGCGCCCCCTGCGCTTCTGCGCCATCTCGGGAGAAGATGAAGATCGGCGCCGCTTTGACTGCGCGCCCGTCTTACTGACGGGGTGGGCCCGCGGACGCCACGCGCCCGTTTCTTCTCGTCCGGTGGCCCCACGAGATCCCCTACGCGGAGGGGTTGGGCTGGGTTTGCCGGACGGGAATAAGGGGGCGTTCGGACGGGAAGGCCCGTTGGGGGCGCGAGTGGGCACGCTCAAGGCCCGTCCGGACGGGAAGAGGCCTTGAGGGCGCGTTTGGGGGTTGCGACTGGAGATGCTCTAAGTGTCTGTGTAGCCAAATCTGTCCGTAGGTCTAGGATTACTGTTTCTAATTAGCTCGCCCTTCACGCGAGTAATACTACACTTACACGAGGAATTCTATGGATTTGTTTTACGGGATGATGTGGCAGAACACGGTTGGTTCAGGTTTGTTACCCTTCCATGATTTCAGGATCAAGATCCACTTACGGCATCACAGTCGTAAGTGGGAGTCTGTATTAATCTTCCCGTAAGTCTAGGATTCCCCCCCCTTCACCCGCATCAGATGGATCTCTCGCCATTTCCGGGCGGAAATTCTACGGACCACACAAGGTCCCACTTCTTTTCCGGTAACTCACATCACGAGGGAGAGAGGGGTGAGAGAAATACCGGGAACGGCAGCGTAGAGTGGAAGCGATCATATACCGGGGTTTATATACTCCCTCCGTATCAAATTAATTGTCAAAAGGATGGGTAAAAATTGATGTATCTAACATAGTTTAGTATTAGATACATGCATATTTATCCATCTTTGAGACAATTAATTTGAAACGGAGGAAGTATCAGATCATCCAACCGGGCCCTAACCAGTATCCTGACAAAAAAAAACTCCTAACCAGTATGCCCAAGAAAAAACTCTTAACCAGTACACGCAAGATCCTATACGTTGAATACTTGTATATGACGCCGTAAGGGCAAGTACATTGGGGGTTGCTTAGATGGGCGCTTACAAGAATAAAAATAAAGAGCACAAAATAATATTATGTGATAAGCATCTCAGCCCACAACGTGTAGCGCTTAGTTCGGTCGCTACCACCACTGCGATCACTAAAATAACCATTTTGCTAACGCTCGGCTAGGTGCGTATCCGTCGGATGCTCTGCGTCAAGATTCAAATCTATCGTCAGCGGGGTTGGGTTTGTAGTTGGGCTGGCTTGCTGAGAAGTGATTGACTACAGTTGGGCTTCCTGAGATCGTTAACGGGCTAGGTGTCCTGAGTTCGTGGGGCGCGGCTGGTTTTGTGGTGTTGTGTGCTCTGATCGTCGTTGTTGAGTATATCGTGTTGTAATTAGGTTACTTGTAGATTACTTGTGTGTCAAGTCAACTTCTGTGTTGCACCTGATCAATAGAATCAAGAGTTGCAATCCTATTCTGTACATGGTATCAGCCTAACTACGATCTCCCTATCCCTCGCAACCCTAGCGCGTCGCCGTCCTTCTCCCGCTTCCAGTCGGCCGCCGCCTCCTCTCCCCCAAGCGTGCCTCCCTCGTGCACCGTCTCCTCCTCCACCGTGTTGCCCTGCTCCCCGACTTCCGCCGCCTCTCTCCCAAACCCTAACCCTTAAAACCTTCCGCCGCCCCACCCGTCTCAACCTCCCGCGCCATGTCTTCTCTCTGCATCTAGCAACCCCTTCGCCTTCTTTAGCTCTGACTACCCCTCCCCCAAGCCGGCCTCCATCCGTGATGTGCGCATCTTCGAGCACGTCCCCGTGAAACTCTCCCACGCCGTCGCCAACTTATTTGCCTGGAAAACCTACTTCAATCTCCTCTTCCGTGAGTACCACCTCACCGATAATGTCGACGGCTCCATCGACTTCCTCACCCTGCGCCGCAACGCTGACTGGATGGCGGTCGAAGCCACCATCACATGCTGGCTCTTCAACACCGTATCGCTGAACATCTTCCATACCGTCGTCCCCGGCAGCGATGAATCCTACAAGGTATGGACCAAGACCATAGGGCTCTTCACCGGCAACAAGCCGTAGCGGGTTGTCTTCTTGCAGCGGGAGTTCTTTGGCTGTCGCTAGAACGACCTCTCCCTCGACGCCTAGTGCTTGCGTCTCAAGACCCTCTCCGACGAGCTCAACGATCCGGGGTTAAAGATCGGTGACGAGATCCTTCTATCTACCCTCACCGTCAGTCTCGGTGAAGACCTAGGCAACGCCACCTCCAACCTTACCATCATGGCCAACCCCACCTTTGAGCGTGCGATGGACTACCTCTGTCTTGAAGATCGGAGACTGAAGAACGTGTGAGCCAACGCCTCCCACACCACCCTCGCCTCCGGGGTCGGCCGCGGCGCTCCTACACCGCGCGCTCCTACGCCCCCGCCCCTACGTCACCACCGCCACACTGGCGTCGTGGACGCGGTCACGGAAACTGGACCGACAATGGAGGATCCCCCGCGTCGTGGCACCATGGAGCCCACCCCACCTTGGAGAAGTGGCCACAACCCTTGCACGGGTGTAGTCCATGTCTACACTATGCAGGTACCCCGCGCGCCTGCCCTGGGGCTCTTTGCCCCGCGCTCGGCGGCTCATCAGTCCTTTTACGTTGCACAACAACCTGGCTATGCTGCGGCGCCCCCATAGACTACGGGTTCATAGCAATAGTTAGGTGGTACTCTCCCCCTTGATGCTCAATATCATGGTCTCTTGATCTGCCTCACATGATAGAGATCCATCTAATGTGACGCTATGTGTTGTGTTCGTTTGGATCCGATGAACCATGGAATTATGATTAATTTGTTCACGTCATTAGATGAGTTTGGAGTATTTTAATGTGTTCTTGCATGCTCTCCGATGTGTATGGTTATCTTGATCACATAATTGTATGCATATTCAAGAGGGAGTATTTATGCTAGATAGTGAGTTCATGCATCATTTACATCTGTGCTTGAGTGATAGAAACGTGACGGGTGGAGGATGTGTTGTTGCCACTAGGGAGAAAACAACGGTGCTCTTGTCTACGGATGAGAACCATTGCTTACATTACGTATTATTCTTCATGTAATTGTCTGTTGCACACAAAAAAATCACTTCATTGCTACAACTTAATACCAGCGAGATTTGCTTGATAGCTTTCTCAAGGTGGACTATTAGTAATAGATGCATGATGGATATCGGTCTATTTATATTGACGTAATTCCTACCATGTTATAACCCTGTAAACTATATCTCGTCATAATAGAATTGGTATGCCCCATTATTTGTCAATTCCCTAGCTGTAATTTGTTTACCCAACTTGTTCTATTGTTTGGAGAGTTACTACTAGTGAACCTGTGAACCCCGATCCATCTTTTACTATTATTGCTACTGTTTTACATGTTTATACTACTTGTTTCCTTACTGGTATGTTTATTACAGATTAGACATATCACTTGTTTCACTTCATATTTCACCACTTTCACTATCTCTTTGCTGAACCAGTGCATCTATACAATTGTCATAGTACTAGGTGTGTTAGGAACACAAGAGAAACATCACAACACCACTCCATCCACTGTTTTATTGCACCCTTTCGTACTAATATATTTTGCTAAGTGTTTCTCAGGTGTGGCCGAATTGACAACTCAACCACTAAGGCTTAAAGGTATTCTTTGCCCCCGCCCCCCGTGTCGAATCAATAAATTGGGTTACACTTACCTTCGAAGACGGTTGCGATCCCTACACTTGTGGGTCATCAGCCTACTCCAGTAAGCAAATTTTCTTTGTATCTAGTTTTTACGTGGCACTCATCTATACATATGGTTGGCCTGCATCCTTCAAGAAAGGCTCTTTTGCTAGCATCATAAGACCAATACAAGGTAGCCAAGTGGTGTTTTGGAAAAAACATCTCCCTTCTCCTTTGAAAGATTTGTGGACATAAAAAATGTGGGCCCATGATAACATTTCCTCAAATCTTCACCATAATCCCACAACAGATTAAACTATTGTGTCTCATCACCATGGTTAATGGTGAGTTCCTTCCGACTTCCTCTCCTAAACTTACAAGTATCTTGAGTCATGTTAAACTTCCTTTAAATTTTAGTCTTAAATGTTCCTAAATTCATTTTCTGGTTATCCCTGAACTCGTTGATGAAATAATTTGTTAGAAAATTGGTTATCAAGGCCTTGATCTCCCAAACTCTCACATCTGTGGACATCCCTATATTTTCTCACCACTATTGCATTTGTCCTGCTGTCCTCAGAAGTCTTTAGAAACCAGGTGCAACCATATTCAGAATCTATATCACAAACAACTTCTAACCTTTTAGATCATTTCTTGTGTTACTCACCTTCACTCACTCTCTTATGTTGTATGCTTTTATTGCCTCCATGAGCTCCTTAATACATGAAAATACCATGCCAACCTTAAGAGCAGGCATGTTCATGTCAACTTGAGCATTAACTTTACTGAATTTAGATTTCAATTCAAGTGCTTGCTCTATAGTCAGATGCAAATATTCATGCTCTAGCCCTGCATCATCCTCTTCTTCATTGATGTCCACCCTTCAATTGTGATCATTGACTTCCTTGTCAATATTTGCATAAAAATACCATCATCTCCATCTTCTGCATCATAATCATCGTCATAAAATTCACTGTTTGTTTGCCCACCCTCTGCATATTCAACAAGTTCACTTACATTCCCTTCAACTTGAGTTGCAAGAATAATTATAGAGAAGTTAGCATTTCCTGAATGTATGTCCCTAATTGGACTGTCCTCAACCACATCTGGCCCTGGAATTTGATGTGTTACCCATTGAACAAATTTCATAGTGCAATCATGCATGAGTTGATTCAGAAAGTTGATGTGATCAACAAAAATTTTAAGTGTCTTGTGCTCTTTCACAGCTTCAATGATTGCTAGGAGTTCTGGAGATGACTTCTGCAAGAATCCATGCATAACCAGGGTCTATGCATAGTTACAGAAAGATAAACAGATCACGTCTTGATGATCTCAAACTCTGAATCAGTATCTCACGTAGTCACTCGTCGAGGAACGGGGGCTGGAAGAGTATCAGCGCGCGATGGGCGAACGCGGGCGCGGCGCGATGGCAGGATGCGGCCAGATCATGTGTTGATTCGATCGATACAACCGTCGCTAATTTGGTACTGCTTGTAGTGTCGTCTCCTGCCTAGTGCCTACAGCCCACGCACCATGAAGCCCAAATTAGTCTAAAGGTTTTATTTTTATTTTTTCTGTTGGGCTGAGAAGTAAAAAATTACAATCCATATATATACATAGAGTATACCTGGCTTGAGGCCCTAGATTTTGGGGCCCCGGGGCGGCCGCACACCCTTCCCACCCCTAGGATCGGCCCTGATTAGTGATGCATTTTCCTAATAAACACTAGTGCACATGCAATATTGTATCAATTACGTGACCTAACTGCCTGATCAAGTCATGAATTGAAATCAGGGACTAGATGTCACAATTGCAATTGTAAAAAAAGTCACAATGACATCATTGTAATCAATGTCCTCATGCATCCCTGTAAAGAACTCATTATGCTGAATTGCAACATTGAACCTATCTAGATCATCACTTGCATTGCAAACACACAAACACATACAAATCATTAGTTATGCTAGCACAAGAAAATACAGAGCAAAAAAGCATCAATACAGTGCAAAAATACTCCACTAATTTCAGTTATTATTAACACATACTTCACAAAAATTCAGAGAAATGCACAACAAAACAAAATTTTGAATGAAAAACCATACACATTGGCCTACAAAATCGTTCATTACATCATTGCATAACATGAAATGTTATTCAGAAACTAGATCATGACAACAATCATTTCAAAGATGCAAACTTTCTGAAATTTCTTCGTTTCAAAACAAAACAGGGCATGCTTCGATTAATTTTAGACCACTTCAGTAACCTTCCTTACTACACACAAATCAATAAAACGCTATCCATATGATCTAAATAACCTCGGATCACTGTTACAACAACGAAAATCACATCACCAGAAGCTCGATGATAGTATAGAGGTCAGAGCGACGATCTACGCAAATTCTACACAACGACCTAGAGGAATCCTTCGTGCACACTACAATGCCTATTCCCACCGCTCTCTCCAATTTAACCCAAACCGATCATAGCGGCCAAGAACTCTAGCTAAACCCACCATGTCCGACCATGGGGAGCTAATTCTAAAGCAAGGACAGAGGAACAGAGGGGCAGAGGGACATACTACAGTCATATGAAGGATCCATGTTGAACAAGCGCTCGGGAGGTTCATCCGTCATCGTGGTGGCTGCCAGCGAGGACAACATCGTTAGCCTGACGAAGAACAGAGAACGATCGTGGCGAAGAACTGCCTGTCTTGGCTTCGTCATTCACCGGGGACAACATAAATAAGCATTAACTCGGGGTCATTTTCATTTATTGTGATTCACCTGCCTGGTTAGGTACCTATTTGTTGTACTCCCATGTTCCCGAGGGAGGGGAGTCCTAGGCGAGCTAAGTGGCCAGGGTGGCAGCCAAATGTCCTGTCCTCATAGGTTGTGTATGATTTTGCTCCAACTTTGCAACTTCTTGCACCCTGCACCCAATTTTACAACTAGTTGTATGATTTGCTTCCACCGTGTAACATACAAGTAGTTATATTTGTATGATGAGGAGCTCCTATTTGCCGCCCGCAGGCGGCACTTTGCTCCCGCCGCCTGCGGGACGACGCTTCTGCGCCGGTCCATTGAACTCGGTTCCTCCCTTTTTCAGTAAAAAAAAATCCAAAAGAAAAAAGATTGAACGAAAATAAATTAAACACAAAATAAACAGAAAGAAACGCAGAAAAATAGAAAAGGATAACAAAAAAAATCTAAAAAGAATATTATAAAAAACAATTGAACAAAATAAATGAAAAAGGAATGCTAAAAAAGACTCCCGAGATTTGCTCCGGGATGGGCGGGCCCACTAACGCCCCCTTCAGCGGTGCGCCAATATGATTTGCCGTTATGATGGGTGTTAATACCAAGTTTAGGGGGTGCCACTAGCTAGAGGGTTTCCACTCGTAAGCGAACCGGAGGATAGTCGCAGGAGCCACTGAGCCAGCACGTGGACAGTTCCTAGAGGTCACCTGCCCATATGTCGTTTTCACCACCTATCGCTTTCAGCTGAGTAAAAAGATTCTCTTTTTCCGCACACGGGTGTTTGTGGCGTTCTGTCGGCCGCTTTTTTCCGTGTACAATCAGTTAGGCTCATATGCAGCATGCGTGAAATACAAAGAAGCCTTCAAGTTCTTTTCGAACGTACGCATAAATAAATCGTTACCTTTTCTTTTCCTTCTTTCATGTACGGGAACACAAGCGAGAGTACAAAAATGAAAGAGAGTACATAAATGCCACGGCTCGGCTTTGCCTCGATATTTTTTACGGTTCGGTTTCGCATCGATAACAATTTATAAAAATCTTGAAGGGGGTACATAGGTCGTTGTGCGTATTGGTCGAAGCGTGCATTCGTTGTAGTGCGTGTTACGGCTCGGCTTCGCCTCGAAAGAGCGCATACGACACATCACATGATACACACGTTGTACCTGAAAGTATACACACGATGTGTCTGAAAGTATACACACTGTATACACGCGCATTGCTGCTCAAAGTATACACACGTTGTTTCTGAAAGTATACGCGCAGTGTACCTGAAAGTACATCCGCCTGGGTGTACATCTTCCTGGGCGTACCGCCTGAGTGTACGTCGGGACTTCACCTGGGTGTACATCCGTCTGCGTGTATATCCGTCTGCGTATATGTCGGCCCTGCACCTGGGTGCACATCCGCCTGGGTGTACGCTGCACTTGGGACGTATAATGAAATAGGTTTAAGCGTACCCTTGGACTCGGGTCGCCTGCATGTTATATAGGAGCACAACCGGGCTCAACGGATTTACATGTACTGTTACAATATACGGAAACTTGAGAAGAAAGGAAAGCTCTACGGTGGTTAGCATACTAACCACCCTACGCTACTTCTACAAGAAGATAAACACGGCCGTGTTAATCACACACGAACACGTGACAGTACAAGTTACAATGTATATATTTCAATATCCCCTCTCAATCACAACTTACTCAAGTTGAGATTGTACCTGAAAGCCTCCATTTGCTTTGCAGAGAGAGGTTTTGTAAATCCATCAGCTAATTGATCCCCTGTTGGAATGAACCGAATATTTAACAATTTGTTCGCAACTCTTTCCCGAACAAAATGATAGTCCACTTCAATATGCTTAGTCCTAGCATGAAAGACAGGGTTAGCTGATAAATAGGTAGCTCCAAGATTATCACACCATAGAGATGCAGCCTCAGGATGCTCAACACCTATTTCTTTCAACAGTGTTTGCACCCATATTACTTCAGCTGTTGCATTAGCCAAAGATTTGTAATCAGCCTCTGTGCTAGATCTTGACACAGTTGCTTGTTTGCGAGCACTCCATGATATAAGATTACACCCAAAAAATACTGCAAACCCACCAGTTGACCTCCTATCATCAAGACAACCTGCCCAGTCTGCATCAGAAAATGCACTCACAACAGAAGAATCTGACTTAACTAGTTTCAATCCATGTGATGATGTAAACTGTAGATATCTCAAAATTCTCTTTACAGCTGACCAATGTAAAGAGGTTGGTGCATGTAAGAACTGACATACTTTGTTCACAGAAAAAGAAATATCTGGCCTAGTAAGAGTCAAATACTGAAGTGCACCAACAATACTCCTATACTTAGTGGAATCTTCACCACTAAGAGGATCACCTACAGTCAAGGACAATTTTTCTGATGTTGACAATGGGCTAGTAACTGGTTTGCAACCTTTCATACCAACTCTATTCAATATATCTCCAATATATTTTTCTTGAGATAAAATAATACCATTCTGCATTTTCTTTACCTCTATTCCCAGAAAATAATGGAGATTACCAAGATCCTTTAGTGCAAAATCAGCTCTCAAATCAAGCAGCAATGCATCAACTGCCTTGGAAGAAGAGCTCGTAACAATTATATCATCAACATATATGAGCATAAACATGATAATTCCACCTCTATCATAAAAGAATAAAGATGTGTCTGCCTTTGAAGGTACAAAACCAAGAGACTGCAATTTAGTGGATAACCGAGAATGCCATGCACGTGGCGCCTGTTTGAGTCCATATAGAGGCTTGTCCAATCTACAGACAAAATCAGGTTTTTCTGGATCCTCATATCCTGGTGGTTGTCTCATATAAACCTCCTCTTCCAGAACGCCATGAAGAAACGCATTCTGCACATCTAACTGTCGCATACTCCAATTTCTTGATACAGCAATAGATAGAATTAATCTAATAGTAGCTGCCTTAACTACAGGACTAAATGTATCCTCGTAGTCTATTCCATACCTTTGCTTGAAGCCTTTAGCCACAAGTCTTGCTTTGTACCTGTCAATGGTACCATCAGATTTTCTTTTAACTTTATAAACCCACTTACAATCGATGACGTTGATTCCCCTCTTAACCGGAACCAAGTGCCAAGTGCTGTTTCTCACAAGCGCGGAGTACTCTTCATTCATAGCTCCACGCCAATTACCATCACTCATGGCTTCTTGCCAATTTTCTGGTTCACCTGTACTGCAAAAATTCCCCCATCGCACACAACCATCAGTATACGAAAAAAGTTTAATAATTCCACTCTTAGACCGTGTATGAATTCTTGGTTGCGGAGGTGGAGTAATTTCTCTTGCTGCAGAGATATCCGGCGCAGAAGATCCGGAAGTAGCGGTACTGTCAGCGAATCCAGGATCCTCTCGGGATCCCGAACCTGACGCAGTTTCGGAGCCCGAAGACGATGTCTCCCCGTCTGCCGTGCCGCCACGTGTCGAGGACGAATCAGCGCCAGGCGCTGCAGACGCACAGGTACCGCGCATGTCCCCCGCGTCATCAGCACGCATGCATGCATGCTGCCTGCCAGCGCCTGCACCTGGCCCACCAGCACCGCGTGTCGCGCCACGCGCTGGACTTGGATTTGTCGACGTCGACCGAGACTGCGCCTGTCCGCCTGAGCGCCTCGATCCCGAAGCAGATTCGCTGCGGGACTGCGTCTGTCCCCCTGAGCGCCTCGATCCCGAGGCGGATTCGCTGCGGGCCTGGGAACCCGACCGTGCAGCTGATTCTGCACCGTTTTCAGCGCTGTTCGCAGGCGAATCTGCCTAGTTTCCAGCGCTTCGATCTTCTGTGGAATCCTGTGGCTGCACAAAAGAAGTATTTTCCTGCACACTAGTATCACCAGAATTTTGATCATTTGCATTAGAAATAATAGTCATACGGTCATGCAAATCTCCCCCATGATCAAAAGAAGTGGAATTTAGGAGTGTGGGTGGAAGAAGAGAAATCTCGGCCCGAAGTTGAGCCCCAGCATTTTGGTGTAGTTCCGAAAAAGGGAAGATAGATTCATCAAAAACCACGTCTCGAGAAATATAGACTCTCCCCGTGGACACATCTAGACACTTATATCCTTTGTGTAGCCCACTATAGCCTAGAAAAACACACCTTTTTGAACGAAATTCAAGTTTGTGTTTGTTAAAGGGTCTAAGATTGGGCCACACGGCACATCCAAAAATGCGCAAGAAAGAATAATCTGGCTTTGTGTCAAGTAGTTTTTCCATAGGAGTTTGGGATTGAATTACTTTGCTTGGTATTCTATTAATGAGATACACAGCTGTAAGGAAGGCTTCATCCCAGAATTTTAAGGGCATGGATGCATGAGCTAATAGAGATAGACCAACTTCTACGATGTGTCTATGCTTTCGTTCCGCAGAACCATTTTGTTGATGAGCATAGGGGCAGGAAACATGATGTGAGATGCCAATATGCTCAAAAAAGGAACTCAATTTTTGATATTCACCACCCCAATCAGTTTGCATGGCAAGAATCTTTCTGTCAAATAATCTTTCAACATGTTGCTGAAAATCACGAAATTTCTGAAAAACATCAGACTTATTTCGAAGCAAATATATCCAAGTGTATTTGCTAAAATCATCGATGAAGCTAACATAGTATTTATTCCTTCCAACAGAAACAGAGGCAGGTCCCCATACATCTGAAAAAAATGAGCTCTAAAGGAGCTTTGGATACACTAGTTGATCTAGGATAAGGAAGTTGATGGCTCTTGGCCTTTTGACATGCATCACAAACTGACTCATGACTTTTATTGGAGAAAGGCAAATTATTCTCTTTAAGAACTTGACTAACAACTGAAAAAGACGGATGACCTAGACGCCTATGCCAGTGGGAAGAGGATGGTCGATTAGCACCGAGGACATGTCTTCCATGAATAGGCGGCATGCAAGGTAATGGATAGAGGCCACCCCTACTCCTGGCGTGGAGCAGCACCTTCCCCGTTTCCTGATCCTTGATAGAAAAGAATTCAGGCCAAAATTCAACGTAAGCATTATTGTCACGAGTGAGTTTGTGAATAGAAACAAGATTTTTAGATGCTTGTGGGACATGCAAAACATTGTTAAGATGGAGAGGACGATCATGGGTATGAAATTGCGTACGACCAATATGCATTATTTCCATACCTGACCCACTCGCCGTGTGTACTTGATCACCACCAGTGTAGCGATCCCGAACAGAGAGCTTATCAAGCTCACTCGTGATGTGGTCAGTAGCTCCGGTATCGGAGTACCAGTTGGTGTCAATGCCGTAGGACGGTGCAGCAGCAGAGTTCGCCGATTTTTCCTCGTTCAGGAGTGGAGACTTGAAGTTCTTCTCGAACCTCTTCCAGCAGCGGAGCGCAATATGCCCCGTTTTGCCACAGATTTGGCAGATTGGTTTCGGTCCTTGCCTCGGATTGACACCACCTCCAGTGTATGGTTGCCGAGGTAGGTTGTTGGGGAAGTTGGCGCGACCATCACCGTTGCCGCGCCCTCCACCATTGTAGCTGTTAAAGCCACTGCCTCCTCCACTGTTGTTGGAGAAGCCACCGCGTCCGCCCTTCGACGCCAGGTTAGCGGAGCCGCCAAGCTGGGCTCCCGGATTCTGCGCCTCCAGCCTCCCCTCAGCGACCAGTAGCTCGGCGTAGAGGTCGCTAAGCGTGAGAGGCGCTCCAGAGCGCGCCGATGCCGATATCGCGGACACGAAGGGATTGTAGTCCGCGTCTAGTCCCGCGAGGATGTGCGAGATGAGATCGTCATCATCAATCTTTTTCCCAGCGGCTGCCATCTCATCGGCAAGCCCCTTCATGCGGGTGTAGTATGTCGTGGCGGTGAGGTCACCCTTCTTGAAATTCGCAATCTGGGCGCGTAGTTGGATGACGCGTGCGCGGGACTGCGAAGAATACATCTGGGCGTGTCGTGGGATAATCACGGCAGACGTTACCGGGGGTAACTGATCTTGGGGCAAGACGACACAGGCGTTTGGGAGAGGGTTTAGCTCAGAGGAAAACATGGTGCAACTCGATCTGGTAGCCGGCAATCAAAGTCGCCGAGTCTCCGATCTCGATATAATAATTCAACTCTGGGGTTACACTGGATGCTCGATATCAAGCGATATTGCTAGGGTTCTTAGATCCTTGTCTAAACTAGGCCTGGGGGTCGGTTTATAAAGCACCCGTACCCCCTGGCTTACCCTCCAAGGCGCATCCTGAATCCTACCCGGACACGGCGCACAAACCCTAACTTTCCTTTACAGTAACCCACAATCCGGGTTACTGGACCTACAAGCTTGGGCCCTCCACTAGTTTCCTTATCCTTAGCCGGATCCTGCGCAGCGTCCTTTGGGCCGGGTTACTCCTTGGAGTTTGGCCTACCGGGTTATCATCCCCCCATCAGTAGTCCCCAGAATAGCCTGGGCTTCATGGATCCTCCTTGAAGCGCTCGCTATTCCCTGCAAAGATATCAAACACACAGGCGTATGGAGGCCGGGTTAAGATGCTTTGATATTCAGCTAGGCCTTACTCCATGGTGGCCATGTAGTAACCCGGGTTTTTCCTCCAAACACTTTGGTTTAATTTTCCAGGTCCAAACCCTAATAAAAATGCCAAGATCCCATACTCGATAACCGATCCTGATATCACGGGGTAGATCTCCTTCTTTCTTTTATCCAAATGCTTTGCTCAATATTTGGCGCATATCTCGCAGAATCCACGTGGATAACCATCACCCCACGATTTCCGGCTTCTGGCCGTTGAGATAGACTCACCCTCACCTTATAAATAGTACTCAGAGGGTAACCCTAAACCCATCACTACGCCTCAGCCTCCCCTTTCCTTCCTTGCTCCTTACACCCTCGCAGCACCACCACAAGAAGCTTGTGCTTGCCATCGAAGCAAGATCGCCGCCGGCCGCGCTCGCCCTCGAGCCATCTCGCGCCGCCGCCAAGTGTCACCGTCGCGCCTTTATTCCTCTCGCCAAGAATTGCGAAGGGGCATTCGAGCCACGCCGCTCGCCGCCGTCGCGCTAGACTCCAATCTCTCCAGTAAGCCTCTCGCAGCCGTTTAATTTAGCCCCGCAATTTTTCAATTTATCCAAGATCGGATCTAGGTCAACCCGTGTGTCGTTCTTCCGATTGCATCAAATTAGATCGATTCGATGCTCGCCAACTCCTTTAACCACCCACTAGATAGTTACAACTCATCCTCCTACCATTACTAATCACCAAATCTCTTGTAAAATCGCTCGCAAACTTTCCCATCTAGATCCATTCCTCCTTGTTTTTCCGCTCATTGCGTTAACACCCGAAAAATCCTCCTTTTCCAGCTATTTTGCTTGCAGTAGACACATGGGCAACCATCCATCTTCCCCAAATGCTTTTCCATACGTAAGTGACCAATAATTTCCACAATTGTACTTAACACCCGGATACCTTGTAATCTCCACTTCATAGCGTGATACCCGGATAATTCTTAGCTTCATACTTTCTTGATACCTTATGCTCGGATAATCCAACACTTCCGGGTCTTATTTCCTATGCCTCTTTTTCTTGTGTTTTGCAGGTTGATCCCATGGCTCCCAAACGTCAAGGAAAACAGCCGACTCAGGCGAGGACTACCCAAACCATATCCTCCAACTGGGGGCGTTCCACGGCTACAAAGGCCAAGCTGGACGAGCTAGCCGAATTAGGAATTCTCCCTTCCCAGAAGGACATTCACTGGAGGGCGCCGGGCAACGAGACCCGGCCCACACCCGCCGATAACGAGGTAATCTGCTTCGTAGAGCATGTGACCCGGGGATTCCGTCCTCCGGGTCACCCTTTCTTCAGGGAAGTCTTAAGCCATTATGGCCTCCGGGTATTCGACATAGGGCCTAACTCTATGTTGAATATTACCCACTTCATCGTTCTATCCGAGTCGTACTTGTGCGTGCCGCCAAGTTTGACTCTCTTCATCGAACTATTCCAGTGTAAGCCGTGCCGCAAAAGTGGTGACGGAGCACTTCTTACTTGTGGCGGGGTATCCATCCAACGCCGCAAGAATTCACCGATGCCAACCCTCAACTTAAACTCCCATGTCAAACATTGGCAGTTGTCTTTCTTTTATTGTCACGATACCTCCCCAGACGGCGAAAAGAAACTGCCGGGTTACTCGGAAAGCCTCCTCGAACCTTCCGAGTCTTTCAATGCCTTCGCACTAGACTCAGACAGGGAGGCGATCCTTCCCTCGTTAGCCAAGATAGCCATCCTCTCAGCCCAAGGCCTCCTCGGGCTAAATTTAGTAAAAACATGGGTTGATTTTCGGATCCAACCCAACTCCATCCGCACCAAATTGATGTGCGAGTATTCGGGGCACACCACAGATGCACTCCGATACTCCACCAAGAGCTTTGCGACCGGCGACGCCAACAAGACCATCAAGGGCTTCTTGACAGAGAAGCTAGAGGTGATAAAGGGCATCACCGGGTTACCCCCGTTCACTCGGGAAAATCCCGGCTCCAGCGGTAATATCTGATATTCATAACTTATCTCCACATTTTGACTTGATACAGCTCCTGACCCTTAATCTCGTTCTTTTGACTTAGGCTGATGACCCTTTCTGGAGAGTTGAACCCTCCCCCCCTTCCAGAGACCCGGAAGAAGAGGACGAGCCGGCTGATGATAGTGAAGGTATTCGCACAGAATTTGTATATCTTTACTTGTATTATTTTCCTCCCATTTACCTTTTTTCCCACGAACACACACCCGGTTCGCAGGGCTGGAGGACGAGGGTGATACCAACGAGGATGACCCGGAGGCAACCGAGTCGGATCAAGAAGCAACAGTTGGAGCCAAGAGGAAGGCCAGAGGGGCAGTGTCCAAGGTTCCTTTTTCCTCGTTATCCTCTAAACCTTACTCCTTTGACGCCATGCGACGGCTTAACCATCAATTATCAAATTCGTCGTGCTTGAAGGATTCTCTCCCGGCCAAGCGCAGAGTAACTCGGAGCTCCCCGGGTGAAGATCCCCTTAACCCGGGCATCCCTACCCCCTCGGTCCCTCGTGCCAGCGCTCCTCCGTCCTGTCCTTCCAACTCTCCTCAACGCCACCCTTCTCCTAACCATCCACGTGCCGGGCAATTCCGGGTTCTGTTAGTAGTCCCTGTGACGACCTCATCTGCTTCCAGCGGCGAGCTCCCGCCGGACTATACCGTGAATGTCGGGTAAGTTTTTGCTACGTGATTTCCTTTTACGTCTGACAAATTTCCACTCAAGCCACCGTCATCACTAACAACTGCCTTTTCTCATCTTTCTTTCAGCACTCAATTCACCGTCAGTGACCCGGAAAACGTAGAAACAGATAACCATCGGGTGGAGAAGCCGACTGATAACGCAGACGCCACGACTGGCGGTGATACGGCGAATAACCAGGAACAAGGCCCTCTGAACAATCCGCTTCCCCGAGCCGCCGGATCTCCTTCCTCATCGGAACCAGTAGACGAGGAGATCGAGGTTCTAGATACAAGGATGGGTTCTCCCAACCCGGGTACTCAAACTGTCCGGGTCTCGACTCCAAGGGCAGGGAGAGCCCCCCCACCAGGCGACCAAGTTGCCGGCTCTTCCGGTACTCGATCCGAGGAACTGACGTTTGCCCAGATGCTGGAAACCCTGCGCACTTTGAGGGATAATGAAGAAAACATCTTGGGGGCTTTAATAGCCAAACACGAGGTAAATCCGACTAATGTTGCTTGTGCCCTTGTCCAGTCCCCAAGTTCCAAGTGAATTGATTCATAATTTGCTTGGGACTTTATTATACAAGCGACTGATAACTTGCTCCTCTACCCGACTGATCCTTGTTTGCATGTATGCAGTCTTTTGTGACTCAATCTGAGGAGAAACTGGCAGACGCCACCAAGCTCATCGAAAAGGAGGTAGCTTTGCGTGAAGCAGCCGAAGATGAGGCCAGGAGGAATAGGCTGATAATGAGGAAATATAGGAAAAGGGCTCATAAAGCAGAAGATGATCTAACAAGCCTTTCTGTCCAAATATCAGACACATATCGTGCTTTACTTGGTACGTTTCCTCCTCCGGGTTTATCCTTTTGATAGATAGCAAGAATTTTCCCGACTTACGTTTCCATTTTTTCAGGCCCGGACGAAACCATGCCGGAAGAGGATGACATTGCCAAGCTGAAAACCATGAAGAGCGTTATCCGGCAGCTATGTGCCGGAACCAAATGGATCCTTCAGGAATTACGGTGGCCGGGTGAAGGACATGTTGATCTGAAGAGGATGCTGGATGCCTTCTCCACTATTCCTGAGTGGATTTGGCACTGGAAACGCTCGTCTTGCCGGGTTGGAGTGACCCGGGGGCTTGCACTCGCCAAGGCTTATTTCCCCAAGCTCGAGCTAGTGAAGCTTATGGGCGGCTTCCCAGAGTTCAAGCTTGATGGGTCCAAGTTCTCGGTGAAGGATTTTCAGGCCGTCCAGAAGGAGGTCCGTTACCCGGCCAGCGTGATCGCTGACGACCTGGATGTTAATATCCTTGTTCCAGCATATGATGCTGCTGGTGAAGCAATTAAGTCAGATCTTCCCGAGCCGTATGATATGCTGGCTCGGTGGAAGGAGGAAGCTGCTGCGTTGAGGGCGGAGGCTGCCAAGAAGCAAGCTAAAGCCGGCTCTGCCCCCGCTACCTCAACACCAGTCGTTCCCCCTCCTGCACGGGCTGGTACCGCTGATCCGGGTGCTGCTGCTACCACCAATGATGGCAAGGGCAAGGCCAAGATGAACGCCGAGTGACATCTGATCTCTAATGCCTCTTCCTATGCACTGGTCGGTCAACATGATGTTTAAACAGTTATATTTTGGGTGGTGCGCCTGTGCACCTTTGATATCTTTTCACCGGGATTTTGTAATGCACGCTAAGGTCTTGATATACTCTATGCCTCTTCCGGCCTTTTTAAATTTATCCATTATTGAGCTCATCTGTTCTCGATATCCGGCTTCCTTTATTGTTCCTTTTGTGAAAACTCGATTTCCGGGTCTCATGGGTATTGACAAGCGGATTTGCTTCTAAGTCCCCAAATCCCCAAGACTCGGATATTTGGGTTTTTGGAATTCTACAAGTAAGCAATTTTTTCTCTTTTCAAGATTTCAAGTCACCCGGACCCGGATCTCCAAGTCTAGGACACTTGATCTTGAAAGGGGAACGAACTGCCTACTGCTAAATTCACAAAAGATCCCTGAGTTGTTTCACATAGGATTTGAAGTTATGCTTAATAATCGTTGAGTTTCCAGCTGTTTAGCCTTGTACTCTGCATAACTTGTGGTTTAGATGACCCTTTTGACTATCTTGTACTGTAAGCCGGCTTTCGCGTGGATACCATGTTGTTACATCTATACGAAAACGTGGCCAGTCAAGCCCCGTCGGGTTCATGACTGACTGTAATCGTAAGCGAAAAAATCATGCCACTTTAATGCGAGTCACATCGAGCTTAAGTAAGAATAGCCAAGAAATTTGGACTTCTTTGTCCGGTTATAAGATTGTAGCCGTACTCGTTTGCAAGTAATCGGCCCTTATAACTCATAGGCATCATGGCCGGGTCTTTGAGTTTGTAACTGTGCTATTCAAGCGACCAGCCCCCAAGACCTAGATATACGCATCATACTGAGAGTACATAACCTGATAATAACCATCTCTTTTCTTGATAATCACCTCTTTACTTGATATGAAAAAATCTAGGTCAGCAAGCCGCCTCATTAAAAACTCGTCCAGTCCCCAAGGGTACCCTGGATAGGAAAAGAGTACGTCTGAAAACCTGCTGCCTATTACATCGTTCAATTCCATATGCCAACACAATTTTTGCTAAGTATAATATGGACGTAGCTGAGCCACGTTCCACGGTCTGTCTCTTTCTTGCATAGATGAAGTGGTGTGAGCAGTGTCATTAACTGTGGTCGACTCTTCCCTTGCATCTATCAAGTAATATGACCCATTATGCAAATTCCGGCTTATGATAAACGGTCCTTCCCAGGGTGGTGATAACTTGTGCTTTCCTTCGTTCGACTGTACCAGGCGCAGAACCAGGTCTCCTTCCTGGAAGACCCGGGTTTTCACGTGCCGGCTATGATACCTTCGTAAATCCTGCTGATATATGGCTGATCTTTCCAGGGCTTGTTCCCTTTGCTCTTCTAACATATCCACGGCATCTTGCCGGGTCTTTTCATTCTTCACTTCGACGTATGCTGATACTCGTGGTGAATCATGAATAATATCACTCGGTAGTACTGCCTCCACGCCATAAACCATGAAGAAGTGTGTCATCTGAGTAGATCTATTAGGCGTAGTATTGATGCCCCAAACCACGGAAGGAAGTTCTTCGACCCATGCGCCAGCTGCCCTGATACAGGGGACTCGTAATCGTGGTTTTAACCCGTGAAGCAATTCTTGATTTTCCCTCTCCACTTGTCCGTTGGCCTGCGGATGAGCCACTGACGCGACGTCAAGTCGGATTCCATTGTTGCCACAGAACTTCTCCATCTCACCAAGGGACATGTTGGTTCCATTGTCGGTAATTATGCTGTGGGGATACCCGAACCGGTAGATAATCCTCTTCAGGAACTTGACTGCTGTGGCTGATTCGCAATTAGTAACTGGCATAACCTCAACCCACTTGGTAAACTTATCAATAGCCACCAAAAGATGTGTCTTCTTGCATGGTGACATATGAAAGGGGCCAACCATATCCATACCCCAGACAGCGAACGGCCAAGTTAACGGGATGGTTCGTAACTCCATAGCCGACACATGGGTTTGGCGAGCGTACCTTTGACATCCGTCACACCTTGGTACCAATCGTTCCGCATCTGCTAGAGCTGTGAGCCAGAAAAATCCGTGTCGATAAGCTTTAGCCACAAGAGATCTTGTGGACGCGTGATGTCCACAGTCGCCTTCGTGGATTTCCTTAAGAATCTGTCGGCCTTCTTCTGGCGCTACGCAGCGCAAAAAGACCCCTGCTGCGCTTCTCTTATACAATTCCCCATTGATGATAGAATATCCCTTTGCTCGCCTCAAAACTTGCCTTGCTAATACCTCCTGCTGTGGTAATTCGCCTCGCGATAGGTAGGCCAAAAACGGTCCTGTCCACTCGGGAATAGTACGTACAGTGGCCACAAGCCCTGAATCCGGGTCTTGATTTGCCAATTCCTCCTCTGACTCGGTTTTAACTGATGGTCGCCATAATTCATCCAGGAAAACGTTAGGTGGAACCGGCTCTCTGCGCGAGCCGAGTCTAGCGAGTGCGTCGGCTGCCTCATTCTTTCTTCTGTCTATATGCTCCACCTCATACCCGGAAAAACATCCTGCAACCCTATCAACTTCCCTGCGGTATGCTGCCATAGTTGCGTCCTTTCTATCCCAAGTTCCTGATACCTGTTGTACCACAAGGTCCGAATCTCCGAAACACCGTATCCTCTTGACGTTCATCTCCTTGGCTGCCTTTAGGCCGTGCAATAGGGCCTCATATTCGGCCACGTTGTTGGAACAGTCAAAGTGAATTTGTAGTACGTAACTCAATTTATCTCCTTTGGGTGACGTTAGCACCACCCCAGCTCCTGATCCCTCGTATTGCTTAGATCCATCGAAGTGCATGACCCATGATTCGGAATTTGGAACCATCGCAGTCATGCCTGTATGTGTCCAGTCGTTAACGAAATCAATTAAAGCTTGGGATTTGATTGCTGACCTGGGTTCGTAGTTGATGTGATAATCCCCCATCTCTATCGCCCATTTGGCTATTCTTCCCGTCGCGTCCGAGTTTCTGATGATATCCGACATTGGTATTGAACGAACCACTGTTATGGGGTGTTCTTGGAAGTACGGCTTCAATTTCCGGCTAGCCATAAAGACCCCGAACACCAGCTTTTGCCAATGTGGATAGCGCTGCTTTGCTTCTGATAATACCTCGCTGACGTAATAAACCGGTCTCTGAACCGGGTAACCCTTCCCATCCTCTTTGCGCTCCACAACAACTACTGCGCTGACGGCTCGGGGGCCAGCTGCTACGTATAGCAACATAGGCTCTTTAGGACCCGGAGCCGCTAGTACTGGTGCTTCAGATAACTGCTTCTTTAGTGCTTCAAACGCCTCATCCGCCTCTTGATCCCATACGAATTTATCTGATTTCCTCAAGAGCCGGTACAAGGGTATTGCCTTTTCTCCGAGTCTGGATATGAATCGGCTCAAGGCTGCTACGCAGCCCGTGAGCTTTTGAACATGCTTCAAATTTTCCGGTTTTTTCAGACTCTGGATGGCCTTGATTTTATTCGGGTTTGCCTCGATTCCTCTCTCGGAAACTATAAAGCCGAGTAATTTCCCGGCTGGAACTCCGAACACGCACTTTGTCGGGTTAAGCTTCATCTGGTACCTTCTCAAGTTTTTGAACGTCTCCTTTAGATCATCGATAAACGTCTCCGCCTTCCTGGTCTTGATGACCATATCATCCACATAGGCATGGACGTTGCGTCCAATTTGGTCCTCGAAGCACTTTTGAATACACCGTTGGTAAGTTGCACCGGCGTTCTTCAATCCAAACGTCATAGTTTTATAACAGAAGGCCCCAAAAGGGGTTATGAATGATGTTTTCTCCCAATCCTCCCTCTTGAGCTTAATCTGATGATACCCGGAGTATGCGTCCAGGAAGCATAATAGATCGCTTCCAGCTACTGCATCTATAATCTGATCTATCCTTGGTAGCGCGAACGGATCCTTTGGGCAATGTTTGTTGAGACTCGTAAAATCAATGCACATCCTCCACTCATTGGTCTTTTTCATCACTAGAACCGCGAGGATGTGCGAGATGAGATCGTCATCATCAATCTTTTTCCCAGCGGCTGCCATCTCATCGGCAAGCCCCTTCATGCGGGTGTAGTATGTCGTGGCGGTGAGGTCACCCTTCTTGAAATTCGCAATCTGGGCGCGTAGTTGGATGACGCGTGCGCGGGACTGCGAAGAATACATCTGGGCGATGGCCGCTGTAACATCCCAGTGTTTGGGAGGTTATAAGGATCTAAAGTTAATATGTGCATTTGCAAAGCATGCATCTAAAAGTACGGGAAATTTTGGCGCGAAAGTTTAAACGAATCAAAGTGACCAAAGTTTCACTTGACATGATGAAATAGGTCTAGTTCATCTAGTCAGGAGTTCATTTGGAGTGATCTTCATAACATAGTATCTCTACAAACTAAATCATTTGATAAGACAAATCATAATTGGTTATGACCAACACAAACTCTCAACAATCGTAATCACAAGTCTTTGAGTTACCTGGGATAATTCACTAGGTATCTAGAACTCAAAGAGGGGTGAGTATCCAAATCCCATATCTGAGGATCATACTTCCACAAGTAAGTAATACCTAATTGAACCATCTCATCAACAGAGATGTGATCTTCTATAAAACAACGACTCCCTAAGTTATCAACTCATCTCCACAACATCTCTATAAACCATCCCATAAGTATCAGGTGAACCATCACAAGTAAATAACAAAGTATCAATAGAACACAAGTGATACAAACAAGTGTTAACCCAAGTCCCACAAGTGGGAAGTAACTTAATGACCATAATAATATATTTATCGAATATGTACATATCTCCTCAACCATAAAAGAAGTATCTAAAAGAAGTAATAAATCTTCTTAACCTACTGTTAAACCTTGATCATTACATAGGATATTCCCAAACTTCTCTATATCTGCATTATGAATGCCAAAGTTAATAAAGAGAAGGATATAAAGTAACAACATGACACCTAAGAAAAACAACTAACAACTTTGACATAAGTCATTAAACCCAATAACTTTCACATGCTCATTGTTTTAATCATCTCATACAAGTGAGCATATGAAATCTTAACACATCAATGAACCATTTGATCAACTTACCATCTAAAGACATCATTCCACAAACACTCCACATTTATATTCAACTCATCATTCAACAACTACAGTATCTCTGAATGTGAGTAATGAATGACAACAAGTTATAACCTCTATTAGAGGAATTGAAATGATAAGTAAGTAAACCAATCATGTATGATATAAGAACATATCTTATGGGAAATAAAATAAGAAGTTTATAGCAGGATAATAAAAGCATGAACGATATCTTAATCTAGATCTTGTTGTGTTGTCAAGACCATTCTATCTTGTTTTCCAATCTTCTCTAAATCATTCTGCAAGATAAGCAACCACAAGGAAGGAGGACTACCACAGGAAGATGTCCAAGAAGATTAATTAGAGTGTGCTTGAAGTGCTACTCTAATCTTCTATAAGAGTACTTGGAAACTCTTATATACTGATCTGATCTTATTAACCTCTTGAAATAGTATGATATTCCAATGTTAGTGTTATATAGAAGTAGTTTGGTAACAAGACTAATTACCTTGTTAACAGATCACTTTTGTATACTCAAACACTTGAGTATCTTACACCAATAAACATAAGATCATATAACCTGGTACATCTTAGCCTATTGTATATGAGTAGTAATTTGGAGGCAAGTCTGGCCCACTTGTTAACAAATTCTTCTTATATGCATATGGTAACCTGATGTTATAAAATACACCTACATTCTGTTATATACAAAACCATGATCCATAGAAGGAGAAGTATAACCAGGAGAAAATAATATACCACATTATAACTTGAACAACACCTACAAGTTATAAGTAAAGAAGAAACCAAGATAAGGAACAAAACAAGCAACATGTTGAAATCCAAGTGTTTGATGTTATATAAGAATAATTTGATTACAAGGTTTCAACCTTGTGGACAGAATATTCATGTAAGCATTAAAACAACTGAGTTTCAATACTCTATTTTTTCATCATAATTGAATATACCACAAGAATGAAATGGTTATGGATTCAAATGAACACATCTCATCAGGAGCTATAATTTACTACTGAAGTTAGAATTTGAGAACTACTCCATATATCCTATCAGCTCTAGTGGTGAATTTCCTAAGCAAAGAGACCATCAAGGGATGATATTACTTGCAAAGGACCAAAGCAATGTCTGAATACTAGGGGCAACTAGAGACAAGAACATCAAGCAACAGAAGACTACAAGAAGCAACACTGCCTCAGTAAGGAAGCATAAGAAATTATCCAGTGAATGATTAGGTATTACTAGAGAACCTATAATTTCTATTCCTTGACAAGCTCATCTGAGATGAGGAACTCATAATGATATCTTTAATGGAAATAATTATCAAGTATAAAATGATAACCAACCATTGCATCCACATGTCTTATGATATGTGGGGTTAATGGAAACAAGTTTAACACCTGGTTTTCCAGATCAACCTCATCCATAAGACCAATGTATAATAACCAAAAATCTATCCATACATAATTATACAATTTATTACATGTTATAAAATCAACAAAGGATAATATCCATAGTGGAACCTATGTGGAAAACAGACAAATGAGGTTCCACAACCACACATGTTTTCCATTTTATCAAGTACTGAAAACAGCAAACATAGAATACACACACCTAAGTAAAATGTCAACAAAACTTGATAGAAGTTTCAATTAGGAAATAACAAAGACTCATAAGTAGAAAACAACTATCTTCACCTATTAAAAATCATGTGATGTGACATGGAATAAAATTCCATATTGAAATATTTCCATAACAGTGCACAGAACCAGTACCAAGTAATTTTACCAAACTATTTTCTATAAGGGATTATACCTAAAATTGTTCAATCATGATACACCACTTTGGTATTCACAGGTATGGAGTGTGTAATTATATTAAAAATGCTTTAGCATAATTTTAAAGCTATTAAATATATTAAAAGAGGAGAAAACAACAAAATCACTTAATCTAGCACCCTAAATAAAAAATATAATTATTGCCCCAATTCACCAAAACAAAATATGGTGAGATTGCAAATTTGATAAGCTTTCCAAATATATTTTTAAATAATTTTTAGCTTCACAAAAAGACCTTGAAAACAATGTTTTCTTCTCTGTTTTTAAGACATAAGGACTTAGTTGTAAAATTCCGAAGTGTTAGGGGGTTATCGAAAACTGGCAATTCATTTCCTTTCTTCTTCCTCTGCCTTCTGGCAGAGGAGAGCGTCGCCGTGTCCTTGTCGATGACACCTCCTGCTGCTGCTGATTCGAGGGGATAAGGACCCCAAGGAGTCGTCTGCATCGCTCATTCTCCTCCTCACTTGCCTTGCTCTCTCTCTCTGTACCTCTCTGCTGTGAACCCGCACCAAACCCTAACCCTAGTTCATCGGGTCACCGTCGATTGCCGGAGTTAGGAGCCACGGGAAGCAGCGTGGTGCATCTCTGGCGCTTCCTCATCGTCGTAGCATCCTCCTCAACCAACCTCGTTTGCAGGGAAGGCCGCAGGCGGATGAATCGGGTCTCCTTCTTCGAGTCCGGCCGCCGGCCAATCCTCGACGCCGCCGTCGATTGATACCTCTTCGAGCCTCTCCGAGCACATTACCGTACTCCTGGTGAGCTCGCACACCTCAGGGTGTTTTTGGTTTGGAGTTTGGGCGTCTAAATCGTACTCCCGTCGTGCACCGTCACCGCCGCCAAACTCCGTCGCCGGCCACACTCCGGCGACCATATGGAAGCGGCGCTGCTACCAGTAGGTTCCCCTAGTTCCTCTCTAGGCCTGGGTATCCTCAGATTGCACAAATTTGAGCTAGATCAATCGATTGGAACCTCACAGTACAAATCCCCACCATTGCTGACGTAGTCGTGATGTCACCATGACATCATATTTCCTTTTTCTTTTGTTTTTTGATTTAAAAATAGTTATGACAGGTGGGTCCCACCTGTCAATTTGAATTCTGGCAGAAAATAAATAAACTTTCATAATTCAATAACTTTTAATTCATTACTCAGAAAAATATAAATAAAATATGAAAATGATCAGAAAAATAAAATCTATTTGATTATGATATTTTCAAATGAATTTGATAAAGTTTAAAATTTAACATTTTCCTTAATTAATTAAATCATTTAAAATAAAGAAAATAATAAATAATTCATAAAATCAGAAAAATACAAGTTATATATCAAAATGCTCCAAATGATTAATACAACTCATCTATGATGTTTAGAAGGTCATTTGACCAAGTTTTTATGTGTGCAATATTTGTCTAATCATTTAATTCATTTAAAATCAATAAATTAATAATTTATTCAAATATTTTCAGAAAGCATTGAGTGATATACCAAATTAAAGAGAAAAACATTTCCAATTCAATTATGTCAAACCTAAAACATTTTGTTGAACTTATAAACTTGTTATTCAAGGTATAATGGAATTTGATAATCGTCTACTATAACCATAAACAACTAACACAAGCATTATTTTATTTATTAATAAGACTCATGTTCTCACACCTACTAAAACCTATCATCACTAGTTATTAAGCAAAGTATTATGATGATAGAGTTAGCTATGCTAGTTTATCATTTTCAACTAAACTCATTATCATTAGCTCTACTCTTTTGGAGTATAAACTCAAACATGTTTGTTACCTTTTCATAATTGTTTACCATGTGCTATGTCTCGTTGCCTAACCATGTTATAACACTTCTACTTAAACATGATAACAAGTGTTTGTTCAATAAAAGTGAAACACACTTAAGCCTAAAAGAAATAACAACATCACCACAAGTAATGAAACAACTCTATGTCACCTAACAATTGTGTGAATACGTTATCGTTTCAAACGTGGCCTACACTTGTAAGCTGGGGTATTTTCCAGGGGATTTCACGATGCATCTCATTACTATGCATATATCATCTTGCCAGTGTTTCTGTAGTCCTTACCGGGACTACTTTGCTATCTTTCAGATGTTTGGATTTCTCTACGCGACCCTCGAATTCCGAAGACCTGGATTATTATTGTTATCTCAATCTCAGGCAAGTTCATCACTTGCTCATATCCTTTGCAGTACTTCATAACAAACTAATTGCAAAAACCCTATCGTCTTATCACCTACTCTCAAAAGAATGCATGATCCTATTTTTATAATAATATGACTAATTGAATGACTACCCGAGTGGTAGTGTTCTGTTTGGTGGACGGATGGAACCATGGTAAGATGAATAGGTCAAAGGAAGGTTCCATCTGCACGGGAACGTATTACCTAGGAACTAATCACAAATGCCGTCAGAACTCGGTGCGCCGTAAATACCGCGTTAACCATGGGTCTTCTATGGGGGGAGTAAGTCAGCCGTGATACTTTTCTCGTTCGCATGTCAACGGACTGCCAGAGACGTACGCTGTAGGTCTTGCGGGACTACATGCACATGGGTGGGAGCCCTTACGTCCCACGGGCTCTGGGGTCTATGAGTGTCTGCCAGGGGCGCGTAGATCTCCATCGTGAGGGGTGGAATCAGGCGTTCAACCTGCTGGCAGAAATGGGTGGGCATGCGTTGTGCGAAGAAGCACGGTTTGGCTTGGACCAACTACCGGGCCCCACACCTGAGTGGGCGTGGACAGGAACGATCGCCTGGTTGTGCAACATGGTCTTGGTCGTCCATGGGTAAAGTAACGCACCTCTGCAGAGTGTAAAAGGATGTGGCATGTTACCCCCTGTTCCGGGAAGGAACTGCGAACGCTACAGGAAAGGAAACTCCATGAAGTTCTAGTCCTGTGATGGTCTGGCGGGCATAGTTTTCAGAATTAAAAGCAACCTCTTGAAGAAAGTTTTACAAAACCTTGCATTACTTTATGACTCTTTCGAGTCTAAAGCTGTAGTCAGTGCATCAACCACCCACTATATATCATGAACTTGCTGAGTAACGCTCGTTACTCATTCTATCCCGTTTGACCCCTGCTTAGAGTTGAAGCCCTTGGAAGTCGTCATCGTGAAGCCATCACTACATCATGAAGCTACGTGGAATGATCTACTACTTAGTCAATAAATTACCATCATCAACAACACTGGTGGAGAACAAGATATCAAGGTGTAGGTTGAGTCCATTCTTGGACTTAGCAGTTACAAGCCATAGATTAGGGCTGACATCAGCCGTAGTGGATTAGTTCTGAGCTAGAGTTCTTCTCCGGCTTGGAGCTTCGAATTGCTTCTTCTGATGTTTCTTTTGCAGGAGATCTTCTTGATTCGTTAAGGAGATTCTCAAGATTTTGTAATGAGGTTTGTATCCTATAGCTTTGCTTGGACCCGCTGTGTTTCTGTTGTACCACTCTGAGAGATGTAATATTCACGGATAAGTCCTTCTGTGAGTATTATGTCACCGACTTGCGCACTACACATGCAGCGGTGTGCTGGGTCACCACAGCCGCCCACAGGCTTGCCGACGTGGTCATGTCCACGACCTGAGCCAGTACCTCGCGAGACAGCGAGGCGAGGAGATACCCTAGGACCTGTTGATCCTGGGCGATCCAGAGTCCATAGGCGGGGTTATCCACCTTGGTTGTCTTCCCTTCTGTAGTTACGTCCACCTCTCTTGCGGGCTCGACGATGGTACCGTCGAGGAAGCCGGTGAGCTGCGCGCCACGCACAGCCGGAAGCACCTGGGCCTTCCAGAGCAGGAAATTGTCCCGGGTGAGTTTCTCACTCACCGGGTGACCGAGAGCGGAGGTGGGCGCCATGGATGATGATGAAGCTTGCGACATGATTCGCTAGATGAGATTGGAAGGGGATGGCTCTGATACCATATAATGAAATAGGTTTAAGCGTACCCTTGGACTCGGGTCGCCTGCATGTTATATAGGAGCACAACCGGGCTCAACGGAATTACATGTACTGTTACAATATACGGAAACTTGAGAAGAAAGGAAAGCTCTACGGTGGTTAGCATACTAACCACCCTACGCTATTTCTACAAGAAGATAAACACGGCCGTGTTAATCACACACGAACACGTGACAGTACAAGTTACAATGTATATATTTCAATAGGACGTACTTAGGTCACTGCACCTAGGCGTACATCTGTGTTGATTCTGTGTGTATAAAAAAATTCTCGAAATCTATCAACATATGATCTAGTTTTGAAAATCCCGACGCGAGGATCTCAAATATAAAAACGGTCTGCAGTTCCGAAATGCGGTTCGCGAGATATTTTATTTCTGAAAAAATGAATATCGAAATAAATGTCTGCCCACCCGTCTACCTTGGATAGGAAAAAAAATTATACCAAAACTCTCTCGTACTGCCATTTGTCACACGGCCAAACAGCCATGGGAGGCTGGGAGGAAAGCGGACACTTCGGGTGGAAGGGTTTTTTTCCAGCGATTTCCTCAAGTTTAGACAGGTCGGCCTTTCCGGAGTGCTTTAGTCATCTTCTGAGATAGATATCCAGCCCAATGTAGCACTGCGGCCCATCTGCAGATCCAGTCCGTGACAACAACTCGGACCCAGTGCGGCTCACTACCCTGCCCTAACTTGCCGCCGCCGCGCTGTAGCTTAACGCCGCCGCCGACGCCTCACCGCCCCAACCCCGCGCCTCTTACTCACCGTGCCGCCGCTGCCATCGCCGTTTCCGTTCTACCTCATTCCTCCCGCGCCGTCTCCACCCCGTCCGCGATCTCGGGCATTTGTTTTGAGGTACGCGCTTTTAGTCATCCAGTGATTGTTTGATCCGAACTATCCTTCGCAATTTCTGGATGTGTCGATGCACACCATTTAGAATTCTAGATCCTCCAGCGTGATCTCTCTGGCGGTTTATGTGATGGTTGGAGTGACCTCGCAGGTTATTGGTCAATGTTAGGCTGGCGGGGAGCGGGTGCTCGTGCCGTTCTTAGCCGGATCGGCGCGGCGGTGGCGGAGAAGCAGGATGGCCGTGTCTTCGCAGCCAGCTATAGCAGCATCAGCAGGGCGAATGCTCCGTTTGGCTTGGGTGTGTGCTTACTTGTCCCTAGGCTGTCATTTTGTTACTGTACTGCAGTTGTAACATGATCTGAATTCTGAAATGCAAGTACTCCGTAGATAGGTCTGGTAAAACTTATGTAATTTCTTGTCGATGCTAGTGAAAATGTGGGATTCGGAACAGAAAAGTAAAATGAAAAATTAGCATGGAGTTATTCTTCAGGCCTTATTTAAGCTAACCTCAGTAGGCAGCACACACACGGACACCATGTTGCTACTATGATCCTCTTAGCTGTGGTTGTACCCATAAGTTCATGTGCTTCTATTTAGATTTTAGAACTGTCATTTTTTGGTAACAAGTGTATTGAAGGGGTTTTGCTCTTCATATTTGATGTCTTACTAACGATTTTCTTGTAACCATGCAGGCCAATACACAAATTTTCCGGGGGCGCACACTTGTACCTCTAGGGGGATTCTGTCCAGCTTCCATCAGCTGATCCACAACGCTGTAATGCATTCTTCCTGTTCGGCTTTAGATCAACCTTTCCTTGTGTCTGGCTACTGGTTTACTCTTGCTTATAACTAATTTGCCTTTGCAACTAACTGACATCAAGCAAGTTTTCAAGAGCGGGTTCATAAGCAGTGAATTTTATGCCACTAGTTATTAACACCATTGTAATTCTATTACTTGGCTTCATGAATCATTATGTCTTCTGTTTGTGTTTACATGGACAATTTGTATTTCAATATAGGGAATATCAACCACAAGAAACTTGCTTGCTGAAGATAATGCTATGGTTCCCATTTCTTCTCCTTTGACATCCCCACTGGGGGATGCAGAAGAGACAGACAAAAAGGGGGCAGTGGTTAAGAAACTGAAAGTCCAAGCCATAAAAAAGGATATCAAGCAGGTAAGCAACATCTCAGTAGTAGTAGTTATATTCCTCCAGTTCTCTTTAATGTTTGACTAAAGACATGTATGCAGTTCTGTGACTGCCATGTTTAATATATGCAGTTTCCTGAAAAGTCCCCCTTAATGTTATGTCAAGCAAAAAATCCGTTTGCTGAATGTTATGCATTAAGCTATTTGATGCAAATCATATGGAATCGTTAAATATGTGGTCCTGGTATTAGCAATAGTTACATAGCAAAACACAATGTTGGTAATGATGAAAGTATATAAAGCTTTAAATGTATACATATTCCTGTTTTTAGTAGAAGCAACACTTGTTTCTTAACATCCATCAAAATTTCTTTATAAATTGGTAAAGTTTTATATTGGTTGGATTTGTTTTGCTTATCTCACGTCACTAGAACAAAGACTATGTCGAGAGATTAATGCTTCCGGGCAGACTTCATGAACTGGTGTACTGCTCATAATCGTTTACTGTTACCATCAAGATTCAAGAGTTATTCATTTCTCTAAGTCATTTAAATTTTGTGACATTTTTAGAGCCCGAAGAAGGTGAATCTGGTAGCCAAGCTGGTTCGAGGAATGCGCGTGGAAGATGCCCTGTTACAGTTACAAGTGACGGTTAAAAGGGCTGCGAAAACTTTGTACGAGGTTCGGCAATTAGCAGAATCTTACATACTCAAGTAACTCTACTGCTTCCTGTGATCGAGAGTGATCATTGATGTTTTTCATGAGAAGTTTATTCTACCAATAACTGTAGGTGATCCATTCTGCTCGCGCCAACGCAGCGCACAACCACGGATTGGATCCCGATAAACTTCTTGTGGGTAAGATTGCAGAGTATCACAAATATACTTCCATATCCACAATAAATTCAATCTCATTCCTTTCATCTCCCTTATCCTTGGCACCGCAGAAGAGGCCTTTGTGGGGAAAGGACTTTATCTCAAGAGGCTGTCTTACCATGCCAAAGGTAGGTGCGGCATGATGGAGAGACCTAGGTGCAGACTGACGGTAGTGGTTAGAGAGGCCACAGCTGAGGAAGAAGCGAAGATTGCTAAACTCAGAGTTATGAACTACAAGAAGCTAACCCGGAAGGAGAAGCAGCTCATGCCGCACCGGCTTATCGAGGTTAGCCCGAGGTGGGCTCGCAAACAGAAAGAGGAGGCTGGTGATAGAGCGTAGTTTGAGTTTCTGTTTGCAGGATCTGCCTTTCTTCACTGGCCTGCAACAGGAGAGTAGCTGCATCTTCAGTCTTCTAGCTTATCCGTTGAGATTTGCTGAAGAACAACCATGTCTCTCAAGTGAAATAATTCAAAGGTCTCATTTGCCTAAGCAGACAATTGTGCTGTGATCAAGGGAATTCTGCTTAACAATGAATAGCTTTAAATTGTGTGTGTTGTTTGTTCTGTCTGTTCTTACAGATGTCAGTTGTATCCGTCTCTGATTGAGCAGTAGTAATGCTTATTCTTATTCCTGGCACTTGCATTTTTATCTCATCATTTTAGAAGTTAATAGTTTGATATTTTTCTGGTTGACATGAAGATGTCAAATTTCGGCGGCATTCGTGCATGAGCATGTTGTAAAATATCTTTTTAGTAATCTTGTTATCTGGTGGTTAACTATGACGTTTCAGGAGAGCATGTATTTTTTTTCTTGGTAAATTTATGCAATTAGAGCACTTCCTGGTATCTGTGATCCTATTCAGCTTCTCTTTATTTCATGATGACAATACTTTTGTTTGTGCTTACTTTGTGGAATTGGGAACTGTAACTGAAAGTTAGTTTTTGTGTCTGTAAGAGAGACAATGATCTTCAAACTTGCTTAAGAGTCGGTTGTTTATTTTGTCCACTGTTCCCACATAATCATATCACAAAATATATAATTTACTCTTACTTCACTAATGTCTCAAATCTCATTGGTTGGGTCGTTAAAAGGCTTAGTGGAAGAGTATCACTTAGGGTTAAAATTGATGTTCGCAAAATCTTGGCCAGAATTGTAACACTGTCGAGAGGAGGACAGAGAGAAGCCTATCAGATCAAGTACGAAAAAAATCCCGAAATTTTGTGGAGCGTGTGGAAAATTTGGGCATACCCATCTTGAATGCGGTACTGGTGAGCATGAGGAGGCTAATCTTCGGTGGGCGATTTCTTGAAGGCGGATTGTGATACGTGGTATGGGAGAAGACTGGGAGGTATTGGTGGCAGTGGACGTGGTCGAGCAAACACTCCACTTGGGGTCAGGGACCCTATCGGCAGAGTTAGAGGATTTCCCAATATCTCGGGGGAGCAGATCAGCTGGAGGCACAATGCCTTAGCCCAGAGGACACAACACAATATAATACATGATGATGATCTGAGAGATACAGCCACTAGCCCCTTAAAGCCACCCGAGGTAAATATGTTGGAAAAAGACTCAGAGGGGATGGTTAGGAAGAGATTAGCTTTTGACGAAAAATATGATGCCGCATCTCCAATACCCGATTTGTCAAATGCTATGGAAACAGAAGAGAGGGAAACATCTAGAAAAACAACATCGAATGGTTCTACGAGATCGAAAAAATCAAAGACGGATGGAGCTATCTCCCCGTCACTCGGATCGGCGGGCTCCCTTGAGGGGTCTGTCCGGGCGCAATGAAAATATGCGGTGCTAACTGCCGTGGTCTACAGAAACCCACGGCAGTGAGATCGCTCCTGAGAGTTAAGGAGCGCGTTAAACCGGATGTTTTATTTTTATCAGAAACCCATCTATCAAGAGGAAAAGCACAGGGTCTTAGAAGAAGACTACAGTTTGATCAAATGATTCTTTCTGAGAGCAATGGTCAGAGTAGGGGGCTAATACTATTCTAGAACAATGATCTAAGAGTGACTTCTTTTCTGGAACATAATAACTACTTGGATATTAGGATTGATGAAGGTACGGATGAAGAATGGAGGATTACTGGAATCTATGGAGAACCTAGTACTGAGAGAAAGCACCTTACTTGGGACTATATGCGAAGTCTTTATAGCATGACGAATCTACCATGGGTCTTGCTTGGCGATTTTAATGAGATCCTTTGCAATTCTGAAAAGGAGGGGGGGGTGTAATTAGGTCTCAGAGATGCCTACAGGGATTTTGTGATGCTCTGTCGGACTGTAACCTTTTCGACTTGGGATATAACGGAGATATATACACATGGAGGAGAGGATGCATCCGAGAGAGGCTTGACAGGGCTGCTGCTAACCAATCTTGGATGAATAGATTTTCGCAGACATGAGTAATCAATGAAGCTTTCTTTAAGTCTGATCACCGCCCGATTATTGTGGACACGCAGTACCATGAGAATATTCAGACAAACAAACCAGCACTCGGTAAATCATTTGAAGCAAAGTGGTTAATGGAGGAAGAGGTTAATGGAGTTGTGCGCTCGGCCTGGTCGGAAGCCCAGCAATCCGGCCCACCGGACCTGGCTGGAAAGCTAGCGATGGTCCACTCGGCCCTGCATGCATGGGACATGCAGGTGCTTCGTTCTCCGCAGCGATCGATCCATAGGCTGCAGAAGGAACTGAATGAGGTCCTCTCGGGACCATTGTCTGACGAGGCGACTGCGAGGCAACATCAACTACAATTGTTGATTGAACAAGCCCATGAAAAGGAGGAAATTAAATGGGTCCAAAGATGTAGAGCAAATTGGATACAGTACGGTGATCGTAATACAAATTACTTTCATAAAATGGCTACCGAGAGGAAGAGGAGAAATTTTATAAAATCCTTGATGGATGATGCGGGTAATTCGATTGAAGGTGACCAGCTCGCACTACATATTCAGAACTATTTTTCGGGATTGTTTAACTCGGAAGTTTTTGATATAGACCAAGATATTATTGCAAAGGTGAAGCCTGAGGTTACGAGAGCTATGAACTCTAATCTCACAAGGCCATATACGAGAGATGAAGTTAAGAAGGCGCAAGGGCCTGATAGACTTCACGCAATATTCTTTAAAAAGTACTGCGAGCTTTTTGGTCATGCTGTGATTGATGAAGTACTCACTTCCATTAACACGGCTTCTATCCCTGTTGGCTGGAACCAAACATCTATTGTCTTGATTCCAAAAATCAATAGTCCGGAGAAGGTAACACAATTCAGACCTATTAGTCTTTGCAATGTTACTTACAAGATTATTTCTAAAGTTATTGCAGCTAGGTTGAAAATTATTCTTCCGGAGATTATCACACCAACCCAAAGTGCTTTTGTCCCGGGACGATTAATTACGGATAATGTCCTCGTAGCCTATGAAGCATATTTCATGATAAAAAAGAAGAGGACGGGAAAATTTAGTTGGTGTGCCATTAAATTGGATATGCAAAAGGCTTATGATCGAGTGGAACGGACCTTCTTGGAGAGAATTCTAATTCAGATGGGTTTTGACCCGGGATGGATAAAGCTTATTATGGCCTTTGTCGGTCCAGTTACTTATAAAGTAAGATTCAATGACCAAGAGACAGAGGAATTCACCCCTTCTAGAGGACTTCGGCAGGGGGACCCCCTCCCCCCTTATCTCTTCCTGTTATGTGCTGAAGCATTAACAAATCTATTACATGATGCCGAGGATAAGGGGGACATTGTTGGAGTGAAAGTGTGCCGCTCAGCACCAGCGGTTTCACATCTATTATTCGCAAATGACTCGCTTATTCTAATGAAGGCTAATCTCGCCAATGCCACATCTCTAAGAAATATTCTACAAGGATATTGTGATGCATCGGGTCAATTGGTGAGCGAGGCTAAATCTAGCATTTTCTTCAGCCCTTGTACACAGTTGGAGATGAGGGAAGCCATTTGTGTGCAACTTAATATCCTTACTGAGGCAATTACGGATTCGTATCTCGGCCTTCCAACACAAGTGGGAGTGGATAGGTCAGATTGTTTGTCTCATATCATTTATAGGATTGTACAGAAACTCAAAGGATACAAAGAAAAAATACTATCCTATGGAGGTAAAGAGATTTTACTGAAAGCGGTGGTCCAATGAAAGGACACGGATGTCGCCTAGAGGGGGGGGGGGTGTGAATAGGAGTTTAAAAATAATTACGGTTAAGGCTTGAATAAATGCGGAATAAAAACTAGCGTTTAATTTATCAAGCCAAAACCTAAACAAACTAGGTTCACCTATGTGCACCAACAACTTATGCTAAACAGTTCAAGCAACTATGTGATAGCAAGATATGTTACTTCAAGCTCGATGGCTATCACAAAGTAAATTGCATAAGTAAAGAGATCGGGTATAGAAATAACCGAGAGACGAGGAGACGATGATTTATCCCGAAGTTCACTTCCCAATGGAAGCTAATCTCCGTTGGAGAGGTGTGGAGTCACAATGACTCCAAGCGCCCAATGGCTCACCTTATTCTCCTCGTGCCTCCACCAATGCGGAGTGCCACGATCCACTATGGGACCTTTGAGGGCGGTCATCGATCCCGTACAAGGTTGGGGCAATCTCCACAACTCAATTGGAGGCTCCCAACAATATCCCGTGAGCCACCAAAACTCCGAGATAGCAACAAGGTCCGGAGCTACCAAAACTCCGAGACAACAACAACCGTCTAGGGCACTCCAAGTACCAAAGAGGACAAGCTCAAGGGCACTCCAAGAACCCAAGAGTAACAAGCTTCTCAACCTTTCACTCGAACGAATCCTCGTAGAGAACTCAAACCGATGCAACCTATGCAATGGCAAGAACACAAGAAGTGCTCAAATCCTTCACTCTCAAATCCCACCAAAGCAACAAATTCTATGGGGGGAGAAGAGAGGAAGAACAATGAAGAACTCAACAAATGAATCCACAAGATCTAGATCCAAAGGCTTTCCCTTCACTAAGAGGAGAGATGGATTGGTGGAATAATAGATCTAGATCTCCTCTCTCTTTTCCCACTAATTGGAGGCAAGAATCATGGAGGAATAGAGAGAGAGCAAGCTCCAAAATGTCAACAATGGTGGGGGAAAGCTTGCAAAAAAGGTTGGGGAACCAATGGGGAAGAAGGCCCCTTTTATAGGCCCCCAAAATCAGCCCGTTGGGGGCATTCTGCCCCACCCCGCGCCCTCCCGGGCCGGCCAGGCCGGCCTCCAGGCCGGACTGTTCGGGTAGGGGTCCGGCCTTACGGGAGCCCACCCCGGGCCTGGGGCCGGCCTACCAGTTACCACAGTTTCCAGAAAAATCTCCTTCACTAAAAACGCGATATCTTTTGCATCCGGACTCCGTTTTCGATGATCTTGGGCTCGTTGAAATCGTAAGAACGAGCACTCACCAAGATTATGCAAAGAAACATCATAGTCCATAATTGGATGATAAAACCAAATGATTGAAAGTTATTACCTCTCTATGAAAGGAACAATCGGTAAAACCTCCAATATCAAAAAACGCAATAAGTTTTTCATGCGAAACCCGCTTTTGATGAACTTGAGCTTGTATTGAAGCACATGACAAGCTCAAAAACCACACATGGAGAAAACACAAATAAGAACCAAGAAATGTTATGCCAAGTATGCAAAAGGTTTGAGCTCTCTCCGAGTGATGCGATCAAGTTGCTAATATGAGAGCCCCTCTTGATAGTACGGTTTATCTATCCTATAATCCGGTCTCCCTCTAATGCTATGAGACCGGTAAAATAGAAAACCTATCAAGATAATACCTTTGCCTTGAGCATTCCACTTGAGCTAGAATATGACGATCTCGACCTCCTCAAGATGGAACACCTTTCTTGATTTCTTTTTGCTTGGTGAAGACACAAAGAATGCTCCCCCCATATGCAACTATGGGAGAGGCTGTTTTTAAGTATATCTTTACTTTAAAATTATCTCCAAAAGAGTGGCAAGCTTCAAGAATGTGATCTCTTTGATATGCTTCCCTTGAACTTGCACTTCTCGAACTTGATGACGATCACAACTTGACGTCATCCACCATGGACTATATGAAATCTTCCTTTTGATGCAAGCCCATGGAAAGATGCCTAACCCCACATAGATATACCACACACACATATAATGGGTTAGAACACAAAGCTATATGAACAATAACTTACGATACCATGATACCACATGGTACATCTTCTTGCTTTGTGAGTTGATCACTATTAACCATCGCTTAGCACTTTGCCTTGATCAACCTTTTATCTTTCTTCTCTCTTCATAATAATGATGTCTTGAAGGTAAAGATGAATGTTCACACAATATTCTTCTTCAAGACATACTTGATGAACCTTTTATCTTTTCTTATCTCTTCATAATGATGTCTTGAAGGTAAATATGAATGTTCACACAATATTCTTCTTCAAGACATACTTGTAATATGCTCAACTCTCTCATGACCAAACTTGGGATATTCACATGAATAGCACCTTGGTCACCACTTGATTATCTTGAATCCAACACATGGACATCAAGTATTGCCTGTGGAGAAACTCTACAAGTATAGCTCAATGCAACCATTAGTCCATAGTGATTGTCATCAATTACCAAAACCACACATGGGGGAACCATGCTCTTTCAATCTCCCCCATTTTGGTAATTGATGACAAACTCTTTTACGAGGGTTTATATGATGAATTTTACCTACCATGCAAATAGACAAGCAAGGTTGCATGAGCATGAAAGGAAAATGTTTAAGAACAAAACCAAAATTTCTTAAACCCTCGAAACTTTCTCCCCCATTGGCATACATTTCCAAAATGGGATCATAGAAATTTTAGATGGCCAATATAGTAAGGGTTCCTCCGTAGGCTATGCACTTCTCATAATATGAGTGAAATCAAATACACTAATCCAATGATGAATAATGGGAGGAACTATACCAAGGATCCAAAGATTGCAAATAAGATGGTATACAAATCTAATATTCTCCTAAAGAGAAGCAAGCAAACAAGAGATCCAACAAACCAAACGAACAAGGTATATTATGGTTTGAGAAAATGAGTGTTTTTAAAGAAAATAGAGGAGCTCCCCAATATTTGTGCATGATTTAGAAATATTGCATTTTGAACGCAAAGGGCACAAAAATGGAATCATAACTCCCCCACTGTTGTTCAAAACTCAAAGCAAGTGCAAGTGATCATAAAAGAAAATAAGGCATATCACTTGGAGTAAGAGATGGTTAAGCCATAAGAGAAGTTATCAATAAAAGGATGGACACCGAACCATTAGGATACCAATAAGACATGTAATTCTTATCATGTGTATAAGTTTCTTAAATAGACCACAATCATGATGATGTACATCCATAAAGAAACATGTACACACAATATACTTACAAAGAGAAAGAGCGAGATATCCAATTCGAAGACATAAATATGATAATAAGATCTTTGCTTGAAAGCATTTTTTTTAGAGGATATGAATGACCTTCCAACAAAAACACATCAAAGACGTCACAAACATCAATAAAGGAAACAGAGATAGTTGGGACGTTTTGATAAAAGCAACAAATATCACAAGGAGTAAATATGTTTCATGCCATGATACAACCTACAAAAGGTTGAAATGTTAGAGTATATGCATGAGATAGATACTTGTTACCGAGGTAGCATTGGTGATGTTGTACTATATAAGAATTCATCCATCATCATAGCTTGACTCCAATAAGCATGTATTGATAACACCTTATTTGTGAATGAGGCAAGTATCCAACACATATGAAATGTACCTAAAACATATTTAAGTACAAAAATGGTCCCCAAACTCATTGGGTCCAAAGTAGTTACACAAACTACAATATATAGGATTCAATCCACATGAATATAGGCATATATATAAGAAATTGAATATCATGAAATCTTAGCCAATTTAGGATTTATGGATATTATTCTATATAAATATTGGATCAAGGAAAATAAACATGCCATAACATATACACTAATAATTATGCATGCAATCTAAAGGTAGAAGAAACATTTCATTTTATACTCGGGAGAGAGAAAATGGTCGTTGGGGGGTTCCCCCACTCTGCAGCGCCCAACCCGGCCTAGGGGGCCGGTCAGGCCGGCCTGGGGCAGCCAGGGCCGGGCACAATCCCACCCCGGCCTGGCACCCAGCCTGAGGCCAGCGTGGAAGGAGAGGGAGGCCGGCGTGGGGGCGTCCACCCAGCCAGCAGCCCGGCCTGGGGCCGGCGTGGGGGCAGGGCGGGGCCGGCCACCCACCCGGGCAGCCCGGCCTGGCACCCGGCCTAGGGCCGGTGGGGCAGCGAGTGAGGCCGGACCCCCACCCGAACAGCCCGGCCTGGCACCCGGCCTAGGGCCGGCGTGGGGCGTGGCAAGGCCGGCCAGGCAGCCACTAGCCCGGCCTAGAGCCTGGCCAGGCCGGCCACCCCCTTTCTCCTTCTATCTTTCTCCTTTCTTCTCCGTTTCTTCTTCTTTCTTCCACATCTTTTTCCGTAGACTTTTCTCTCTTATTGCTGCAACTTGCATGTGGTTTACGGGTAGATATGGTTGCACTTTATCCATGATATTTTCTGAGTAAACTTAGGGAACACGTTAGTCCTTCCATATGTTGTGATCAAACACTCAAAATAGGATTTAGGAACATGTCAATCAACTCATGATTGATAAGATACCAATTAGAAAATATATTATTGTAAAAATAAAATACCAAAGGAAATACTTATCACTTGGGGGATACTAAACAAAAATGCATCAAGGAGTAAAATATTGAGATCCCAATAGACATCAAATGAACCATGTCAAATTCCAAGAGATGTCAATTGAAGCAAATATCTATGAGTGAGATATCAAACTCCAAATAAATATCAATTAAGGGCATCAAAGCAAAACAAATGAGCATAGAGGATGTCTATGTAAAATATGATCAAAGACTTATCTCATTCAAAACAATAGAATGCAAAAACAAGGAATGAGATAACCAAGCCCTCTACACTTTTTATGATGGCACAAAGTAATAAAAAAATAAAATTTGTGCCTTCCACAAACTCACAAGATATTGATTAAAATACCAATTTAAAAATATCTAATATCAATTGATGATAACTAGTGTTAAAAAAGAATCTATGATAGCTCCCCCATGATCTATGCATGATTTTTGAATTTTGCACACAAATGGGATCATCACTCTTCGCATGCATACAATAGAAACTTTCATTAAGTGGCAAGAGATCCAATTGAAAATATAGTGTTCTAAAGGAAGTAATATAGCTCTCCCATGACTTATGCATTATATAGATGTTTGCATTTTAATACAAAAGCACTATAAGGGGATCCTCGCTTTTCTTACAACCATTACACTAGAGTTTTGTTTGATTATAACACATAGATATTCAAGAGTCAAGGAAGACAATGTGATCTCATACAAAACAATTTCTCGTCGATAATACAAATGGAAGCAAAGCATAATGTAAATATGATCAATAACTTCTACCACAAATTTGGTTGTCACTTGTCCAAGGACAAGGAGGGTATGGTGTTAATTTTAGGTGGTATGTTGCAAAAGTATTCGTGATCATGTTGAAACACAAAAGTTTATGGAAAAGGATATGAGTTAATTACCATGCTTCAACTAGTAAAATTATCATGCAAAGCAATTCTTAATATATATATATATAAGCAACCGGTTTCCCAAACAATAAATACTAGTGCACATTTGAGGAACACCGCACGAAGAAACTCTCTCAAATTCAACAAACCAAAATATGAGATACAAAAACTCATTTTTAAGCAAGTATGGAACTTGTTTGAGCTAATCATGCCACGTAGTAACAAGATAATTTAGAAGATCAATTCTAAGTGGCATTACCTCACATGTTCACATTTTCTAGGATTGTAATATGCACATAGCTTATTACTCCCCCATAATGTGATAATCCATTTCTTTTCAACAAGAGGCAAGTGAAATCAAATAAGAGATAATTAATGAACATTGTGAATTCGAATTTCTCGTGTGAATGAAATACCACATGGTGACTATATAATCTTGTCACGTTAATAATAAGTGATATACCTCATGTACACATATTTTAGGATTGTGAGGTGGCAAGCACACCACTCCCCCAAAATGATATAGTTCATTAATCTCTCAAAAGAGGCAACTTAAATTAATCATAAATTGCAATAAAGGCTCAACACAAAACAAACAAGTACATGTAGTGCAAACCAACAAACACATACTAGATTACTCAAGATAGGTAATTAGTAAGCACACCATATACAAACACATGCTAGACACAAAACTAACACATGCAAGGGCAAGCAACTTTTAATGTATATAATTTAAATACAGGTTACCGGAAGGAGACACATTGGAGAGGAGATAGATATATGATGATACAAATGACTTGGCTTGAGTAAATATAATTGATGAAGATCCCTTAATTCTTCATAAGATAGCCAAGTCTCCAATGCCCTCCAGCAACACCTATTGATCAAGTTTTAGCTTGTTGGTCCCCAACCAAGTTGGGTCCTAAGAGGTTAGTCACAATAGGCTTGGCAACCCAAATGGTTCGTTTCTTGACACCACTTTGAGTGCCAACATATTTGGCAAACACATTGCCAACCTTATCCTTCCGAAGGGAATAAACATCATAAATAATGATAGGGTTGGATAAGGTACCATTAGTGCATGAGGAAGCAAGGTGGCCCTTTTCACGGCATAAGTAGCAACATCGGCTTCCTCCTTTCTTCTTAGTTGATTTCTCAACTTGAGGAGTTATAACTTGATTCTTCTTGGGAAGAAGCCTTTCTTCATCTTGAGGTTGAACATGAGATTGAACTTGTGGCCGCTTCCCTTGTTGCTTCTCACTAAGAGGCTTCTTCTTTAATGGGCAAGACCTAACATGGTGCCCTTCAACATTGCACTTGAAGCAAACAATCTTGGACGAATTGTTGACTTGTTCTTGGCTCTTGTTCTTGTTGATTATATGATTCTTCTTTATATTGGACTTCCTGTTATTATTGGAGTTGAATCCAAGTCCATTCTTGTCATTGGGTAATCTTTGTACACTCAACATGTTGTCAAGTGCGGACTTCCCATGACGCTTTTCCAAGTCTTTCTTCAAAGAAGCGACTTGGACCTTGAGCTCTTTTATTTCCTCTACATGGTTAGTAGCAACACAAGTAATAGAGGAAGTAGATGATTCATTGTTAGAGCAACAAGGCATGGAAAGAAATTCATCACAAGATGTAGCGATATTATGAGTGAATGAATTAATAGGACTAGCACGAGGCAAAATAGAATTTTGAGTAGAGTTTGTGCTAATGTACACATGAGGCTCACAAGATATCACCTTGGTAGTAATAGCCTCATGAGCTAACTTTAGCTTATCATGTGAGACTAAAAGATCCTCATGAGAGCCTAAGATATTTTCATGACTTTCTTCCAATTTCCCATAATTGCTAGTTAGCAACTCAAGTTGAGACCTTAGCTCAACATTCTCCTTCAATGTAGATGCTTCACGAGAAATAGAGTTCGTAGCACAAGCATCATAATTAATAGAAATAGGAGAAGGCAAATTGGCAAGTCCTTTTGAATATGAAGATTTAAGTTGAGTATGTTCGACTTTTAGCTCATCATTTTTAGTTTTAAGACAATTAACCACCTCAAGATTTCTATTATGAGAGTCCTTTAATTTTGATAACTCTAGAGTAAAAGTCTCTTCAAGAGATTCATTGATAGTTTGTTCTTCTACAAGATGTAACATCCCAAGTATGAAAAATAACCTTTAGAATGTTTGCTCTCTGTTATTTTATGTTTTGCATCATGGCATCATGTTGGTTGCATTTGTTTTGTTTGTTTTCCATCTGTTTTCCTTTGTTTTCCTTTGTTTTCTGTTTGAATTTCAACCCAAAATTCAAACCTTTTGTTTCATCCTTGTGATGTTACAATTTCTAAAATGATATTTCAAAATAAAACTATTATTTGTTTCCATTAAGGTGTGATTCCAAACTATTGTTTTATTTCTATAAAAATGCATCCAATAATCAAACCCTTTTCAAATTCAATTTGTTTTCCATTTGAAATTCCAAACCAACATCCAAATAGTTGTTTCCAAATCAAAACCTTAATTGTTTTCCAATCATCCCATAATGTTCCACTAATAAAATGGTGTTTTTATTTCAATTAATTAATTCCCAAATTGGTTTCAAATCCAAACCAAATCACTAAACATCACCTCTTTTGAAATTATAAAAATAACCAAAACATTGTTGTACTCTTTGTTTCCAATTAAACTCATTGGTTTTCCATAATTAAAATTCTTGTTTTGAACAACCAATTGTTAACCAAAATTTCATTCAAATGCAAGCCATTACAAAAACAGCAAATAAATTTAAATTCTCAAAAACTTAAGTGGCCAAGTGGTAGATGTTGGAATAACAAACCCACATGTTTTTTTCCAAATTTTTATCAAATCAAAAACTTATCATTTGTTTCCATTTTTATTTCTGCAAAAAAATAAGTAAATAATAATAACCAAACAACGAAATAGAAAAGAGAGAGAGAGAGAAGCCCACCCCCCTTTTCCTTTTTCTCCCCCCCAAGCCCAGCTGTTTCCCTTTGGCCCAACTCCATCTGGCCCAGTACCCCCCTCTTCCTCGTTTGTCTTCTTCCTCACAGTACGAACCCACCTCCTCCACACGATCTCCTCCTCCACCACCGATGCCATGCCGTACTGGCCCCCTTTCTCCTTAAGTATCCCCCTCTACCCTAGACCCCTAGAAACCCTAGCTAGTTACTCCCATAGCCGCCATCCTCTCCTCCCTGCTTCCCTCTATAATTCTGCAATGTCTGAACCCTGCAACCACTGTACCTCACCCGAGCTCCTCCAACTCCGGTGGTCGCCGGCCGTCCGGGGCCCCTCCGGCCGCGCCAGCGGCGGGAATGGAGCCGCCGCTCCACCCTCTACCTATTCCCCCCCTCGGCTTGGGCCGGGAGGGACTGAGCCGCCGCCACCGTCGAGGTTTCCCGCCGCCCGACGCCCTGCTGTCCCTGTTCGCTCTGCTGCTGCTCGACCTGCTCCGACCCGTCGCCTCGCCTCCAACCGCCCAGGTGAGGCCCCCTTCCCCTCCTTCCTACTCGCCTCCCATCTCCCCTCGCAGCAGCCCCTCCACCACGGCTCCCCCCCACCGGCGATCACCATGCCCTCGCTGGCCATGGTTTCTGACGATCTGCTGTACCTGTTCGGTTCGGTTTCAGTTTCAGAAAAATAGATCCCGCGAGCAACACCTCATATCCCCTCGCTTCCCCCTACTGCCACCAAAGTTTCAGTACCGTAGTGGTAGCAAACCCCAGCGCGCAGGCAGAGGTGCAGGGTTCGATCCCCCCTGCACCCATGAAACCCAATCTTTTTTTCCCAATTGTCTTGGTACAGGAACTTTTAGCAAATCACACATAGGCCCCTGGCACTTATTTCTAGCCCCTGGAAAATATTTTTCTAAGTCCCTAGTGCAGTAAAAATGGCAGAATAATACCAAATTTTGTAAATTGCCTAAATAATTCATCTTAACTTCAAATCCAACATTTTTGATATGTTTTCAATACCAAATTAAAATGATCTATCCAAATATAAAAATTGTTTACTGTTTTGAATATTTTAAATTGGTGCAAAATTTGAAAACTTGTCAAATTCACTTAAAATTGCAAAATTCATAACTTGTTCATAAAAATTCCAAATTTCACAAACCAAATATGTTTTCCAATCAATTTTTCATGTACTTTCCAAATATAAATTTTGTTTGCTGTTTTGAATAATTTAAATTGCTGAAAACAACTGTTTCTTATTTGTTGCATTTAAAATTGCCAAAATAATAACTTGCTCATTCTAAATCCAATTTCAACAAATGAAATATGTTTTCCATGCAAAATCAAACCCTCTTTCCAAATATAAACTTTGTTTTCTGTTTTGAATAATTAAAATTGGTTAAATAATTTAAACCTTGTTTAATTCATTTAAAATTGGTAATTTCATAACTTGATCAAAACAAATTCTTTTGGGACATATAAAATATGTTTTCCAACCCTAAAAGTATAAACTTTTCAAATATGAATTTGGTTTAATGCTTTGAACAAATAAAAATTCAAATAAGTTCATGTTTGAATTAAATTCATTTAATTCTTGCTTAAACTTGTTTAATTCATAAATAATTCATTTGAAATCCTTTTGCAACAAGTGAAACATGTAATCCAACTAAAATCTTGTTTTCTTTTCAAATATAAACTTTGTTATCTGTTTTGAACAATTTAACATGATGAAAACAACAAATGCTTGTGTGACACCTTTAAGTAACCAAAATTTCCTAACTTAATGAATGAATTTCTAAACTTGGTAAACCTTATTTCCATTTGGTTCTATTGTTGTTATTTTTCTGTTTTCCTCATCCATGCATCATGCTAATTCACTTCCATATGATGATTAGTTGTAAAACAATTAATTCAACCATAATTCATGGGCTTTCCATATGCAATCCAATTGCATATGGGTCCATTTAATCCTGTTTCTATCTTGTCAACTAGTTTATTTTGATGCAACCATTAACTTGACATGCATCATCTTTGATTGTGCACAATGCCATGATAATGATTGTTTATATTTCTGCCTTGTTTGTTTGCTTCTTCCCGGATACACGACGACGTTGAAACCCACGATACTTACGACACCCCTTCTAAGGAGTTAGCTCAGTACCAGGCTACTGGGTTTTGCAGGCAAGTTATCACTCACATGAACCATCGTGTTCCTTTCAACATTGGTTACCGATACTTTCCGTTGTCTATTTCTGCTAGCCTTAGTAGTAGTTGTTTCTGTTACGAACCTATCACATGAATCCCTGAACCCTGATATTGCCTCACCACCACTCCTACACCCTTTGTTTGAGCCAGTGTCTTACTAGCATCCTTAGGTTGTTTTGCTCGAGTCTGTTACCCGTTACTTTCAGTTACTATATCTTTATTATGTTCTGGGGGCTCGATGTTTAATCAATCAATCAATCATGCTAATGTTATTACTATTAATAATAAATTTGATGATAAGGCACCGGCAGGAGGCCCTGTGTGGTTTTGAGGCCTGCTAGTGTCGACCCTAATAGGAAAAGGGTCTTGTCTACTGATCCATGATGAGCGCACTAACCGCATGTGGGAAGCGAGTATGGGCGCCCCCCTCAATTTGATTCGATTCGCATCTCGTCCAAATCGCCTCATTTAGTTCGTGTTTTCCATTTGCCGCATGCATGTTTTTGCGAGCCCAGGCCAGGGTGGAACTTTTGTAGTCGGCATATAGGGGGACACGGTCTTAGAGTGCTATGAGGGTCCCTTTTCTTCGGGGCTTGATTAGCCGTGCGCCCAAGGTTCTTTGGGCTTGATGCGAAGAAGAGTCGAGTTGTGTTGAGTGCCCCGCTTAGTGGAAGGGCCTTTCCATCTGGCGGGTTATTCATGCGTGTACGGCCAAATTGGTGCAACCCTGCAGGGATAATCTTCTCGAGAAGCCGTGTTTTCCGCGGTTATGGATTACTTGGTGAAAGTACTGGCTAACAAGTACTCAGGACAACTTAAACATAATGATCAAACATGTTACACCCAATGATTAATAACTTGACTAGTAATAGGTTGATGACACAACAACTTGTTTCACCTTTAATACAACTGTGTGAGTTATCCTCGGATTGCTTCTTTGGATAAGGGGCGAGATCCAGGATGGGTTTGTTTGAAGTTATCTTTCAGTTGGTTACAATCCTCGATCTTATCTTCTTTCTGTTAGCCGGAAGTGATAGAATCTCTGTAGTTGGTTAGAGCAGCCATTTGCAGCAACTTTTATATCCCCTCTCTTCCGTTGAACCCAAGGCATCTGTGCTTGGTGTTGACGGGTTACACTTTGGTGAACTGTGAGTCTTGCTTGCCAGTACGTTTATGTACTGACCCCTTTGGGGCTGTGGTTTCCGCAGACCTACGTTTCCGAAGATCTACATGGTGGCTACTACGTGGAGTATGACGACGAGACTGCTGACGAGTAGATAGCGGACCCGGGCAGGATCCGAGACTTCGTGGATGGGCTCCGTCTTTTCGTTTCCGGCCTCTTAGGCCTATTTGGTTCTTGTCTGTACTCAGACATGTTGAATGCTTCCGCTGTATTGTAATGATGTATTGTTGGGGCAGGTGCCCTCTGAATGATTGTATTTGCTATCTCTGCTCTAATGAGAGCCATTTGCAACTTATTTCAATCTTTTGTGTCGTAGAGATCTGTTGTGATATCAGTTGTTCAACGCCGTTGACGTACCATGTGTGTATGGTTTGAAGTACGTCGACGGAAGTGCCTTTGATCTCTAGTGGATAGTTTACATCGACGATGGAATAGCAGGGCTTGTGTTGTCGCGCATAAGCGCAGGCCTACCAGGAAGCTGGGACGTGGGAGCAGTTATGCCCCATAATCCAAGCATCTGCTATCCAGTTCGTACGGTGAGTATCCCCTAGAAATCAGGGTGCGACAAATGGTATCAGAGCCTGTCTGCCTGTAGGATCCCTTTTTACTGGTCGCAGTTGAGTCTAGAAACTATTTTGTAGCTATATAGGAACAAAATGAAACGTGAGAGTAGGAATTCTGTTCTTTTTCTTCTTTTCCCCACCCTCCCTCCCTTTTATGGTAAGGAAGTGCAACGTTGATTTTTCCCTTCTCATCTAAACTTTCAAGTTAGAATTTCACGAATTCTGGTTTCTCTAGGATGCTTATATCTACTAGACCATAGGAATGGAGGTGGTTGTGACGTGATTTATCATGTTGCCTACTCATGATTGAGAACGGAGGCGTGTAAGCCCCGGAAGCAAATCCTCTATTCCTTAACCAGTAGATATTGATCCTTTAGAAGCCTGGATGGGTTTTTCCGTAGTACCTCAGGAGTGTTTTGATCTCGTTTACCCCGGTGTTGCTTCAATATCCTGTTCTTTTAAAGAATCTTTTCGTCTGTTGAAATCTTGTTGTTGTTTTCCAATTCAATTCTTCTACCGACGTCTAATCAAAGTTTCCCCGTTCATCTGCTAAACCCTATTCCAGCTAAAGTGTTGTTTCATACCGGAGAATCACATTCCTTTGTGTCAACAATCTTTTCCACAACATACAACCCAATTCTGGTTCCACTAAGCAATCAAAACTCTGTTCACTCCCCGGGATCTCAAATGTTGACTTCCAAGATAAGTAAGAACAATCCAAGTCTAATGGGAGGCCACATATTCTTCGTTACTCTCATGTTGATGATTCTGACATTGATGTTATTCTTGGTGTTGCGTTGATGTCAATAACTCTGTTCCACCATTCTAGCCAGATAATCTATTCTCCAAATGAATCAAGTCCCATTCAGCTATACACCCTTGGTACAAAAACCTCTTCCTTCAATTGAAAATGTTCCGGTGGTTTGCAAATTCCCTGACGCCTATCCAATGTGCACGATGTGTTTCACGTGTCACAGCTCAAGTGGATCTTCCCAAGAAGTATCCGGACCCTTTCTTTTCTCAGTAGGAATCTCGGGGCGCGATTCCTTCAAGGGGGGGGGGGCGTTTTGTAACATCCCAAGTCTGAAAAATAACCTTTAGAATGTTTGCTCTCTGTTATTTTATGTTTTGCATCATGGCATCATGTTGGTTGCATTTGTTTTGTTTGTTTTCCATCTGTTTTCCTTTGTTTTCCTTTGTTTTCTGTTTGAATTTCAACCCAAAATTCAAACCTTTTGTTTCATCCTTGTGATGTTACAATTTCTAAAATGATATTTCAAAATAAAACTATTATTTGTTTCCATTAAGGTGTGATTCCAAACTATTGTTTTATTTCTATAAAAATGCATCCAATAATCAAACCCTTTTCAAATTCAATTTGTTTTCCATTTGAAATTCCAAACCAACATCCAAATAGTTGTTTCCAAATCAAAACCTTAATTGTTTTCCAATCATCCCATAATGTTCCACTAATAAAATGGTGTTTTTATTTCAATTAATTAATTCCCAAATTGGTTTCAAATCCAAACCAAATCACTAAACAGCACCTCTTTTGAAATTATAAAAATAACCAAAACATTGTTGTACTCTTTGTTTCAAATTAAACTCATTGGTTTTCCATAATTAAAATTCTTGTTTTGAACAACCAATTGTTAACCAAAATTTCATTCAAATGCAAGCCATTACAAAAACAGCAAATAAATTTAAATTCTCAAAAACTTAGGTGGCCAAGTGGTAGATGTTGGAATAACAAACCCACATGTTTTTTTTTCCAAATTTTTATCAAATCAAAAACTTATCATTTGTTTCCATTTTTATTTCTGCAAAAAAATAAGTAAATAATAATAACCAAACAACGAAATAGAAAAGAGAGAGAGAGAGAAGCCCACCCCCCTTTTCCTTTTTCTCCCCCCAAGCCCAGCTGTTTCCCTTTGGCCCAACTCCATCTGGCCCAGTACCCCCCTCTTCCTCGTTTGTCTTCTTCCTCACATTACGAACCCACCTCCTCCACACGATCTCCTCCTCCACCACCGATGCCATGCCGTACTGGCCCCCTTTCTCCTTAAGTATCCCCCTCTACCCTAGACCCCTAGAAACCCTAGCTAGTTCCTCCCATAGCCGCCATCCTCTCCTCCCTGCTTCCCTCTGTAATTCTGCAATGTCTGAACCCTGCAACCACTATACCTCACCCGAGCTCCTCCAACTCCGGTGGTCGCCGGCCGTCCGGGGCCCCTCCGGCCGCGCCAGCGGCGGGAATGGAGCCGCCGCTCCACCCTCTACCTATTCCCCCCCTCGGCTTGGGCCGGGAGGGACTGAGCCGCCGCCACCGTCGAGGTTTCCCGCCGCCCGACGCCCTGCTGTCCCTGTTCGCTCTGCTGCTGCTCGACCTGCTCCGACCCGTCGCCTCGCCTCCAACCGCCCAGGTGAGGCCCCCTTCCCCTCCTTCCTACTCGCCTCCCATCTCCCCTCGCAGCAGCCCCTCCACCACGGCTCCCCCCCACCGGCGATCACCATGCCCTCGCTGGCCATGGTTTCTGACGATCTGCTGTACCTGTTCGGTTCGGTTTCAGTTTCAGAAAAATAGATCCCGCGAGCAACACCTCATATCCCCTCGCTCCCCCCTACTGCCACCAAAGTTTCAGTACCGTAGTGGTAGCAAACCCCAGCGCGCAGGCAGAGGTGCAGGGTTCGATCCCCCCTGCACCCATAAAACCCAATCTTTTTTTCCCAATTGTCTTGGTACAGGAACTTTTAGCAAATCACACATAGGCCCCTGGCACTTATTTCTAGCCCCTGGAAAATATTTTTCTAAGTCCCTAGTGCAGTAAAAATGGCAGAATAATACCAAATTTTGTAAATTGCCTAAATAATTCATCTTAACTTCAAATCCAACATTTTTGATATGTTTTCAATACCAAATTAAAATGATCTATCCAAATATAAAAATTGTTTACTGTTTTGAATATTTTAAATTGGTGCAAAATTTGAAAACTTGTCAAATTCACTTAAAATTGCAAAATTCATAACTTGTTCATAAAAATTCCAAATTTCACAAACCAAATATGTTTTCCAATCAATTTTTCATGTACTTTCCAAATATAAATTTTGTTTGCTGTTTTGAATAATTTAAATTGCTGAAAACAACTGTTTCTTATTTGTTGCATTTAAAATTGCCAAAATAATAACTTGCTCATTCTAAATCCAATTTCAACAAATGAAATATGTTTTCCATGCAAAATCAAACCCTCTTTCCAAATATAAACTTTGTTTTCTGTTTTGAATAATTAAAATTGGTTAAATAATTTAAACCTTGTTTAATTCATTTAAAATTGGTAATTTCATAACTTGATCAAAACAAATTCTTTTGGGACATATAAAATATGTTTTCCAACCCTAAAAGTATAAACTTTTCAAATATGAATTTGGTTTAATGCTTTGAACAAATAAAAATTCAAATAAGTTCATGTTTGAATTAAATTCATTTAATTCTTGCTTAAACTTGTTTAATTCATAAATAATTCATTTGAAATCCTTTTGCAACAAGTGAAACATGTAATCCAACTAAAATCTTGTTTTCTTTTCAAATATAAACTTTGTTATCTGTTTTGAACAATTTAACATGATGAAAACAACAAATGCTTGTGTGACACCTTTAAGTAACCAAAATTTCCTAACTTAATGAATGAATTTCTAAACTTGGTAAACCTTATTTCCATTTGGTTCTATTGTTGTTATTTTTCTGTTTTCCTCATCCATGCATCATGCTAATTCACTTCCATATGATGATTAGTTGTAAAACAATTAATTCAACCATAATTCATGGGCTTTCCATATGCAATCCAATTGCATATGGGTCCATTTAATCCTGTTTCTATCTTGTCAACTAGTTTATTTTGATGCAACCATTAACTTGACATGCATCATCTTTGATTGTGCACAATGCCATGATAATGATTGTTTATATTTCTGCCTTGTTTGTTTGCTTCTTCCCGGATACACGACGACGTTGAGACCCACGATACTTACGACACCCCTTCTAAGGAGTTAGCTCAGTACCAGGCTACTGGGTTTTGCAGGCAAGTTATCACTCACATGAACCATCGTGTTCCTTTCAACATTGGTTACCGATACTTTCCGTTGTCTATTTCTGCTAGCCTTAGTAGTAGTTGTTTCTGTTACGAACCTATCACATGAATCCCTGAACCCTGATATTGCCTCACCACCACTCCTACACCCTTTGTTTGAGCCAGTGTCTTACTAGCATGCTTAGGTTGTTTTGCTCGAGTCTGTTACCCGTTACTTTCAGTTACTATATATTTATTATGTTCTGGGGGCTCGATGTTTAATCAATCAATCAATCATGCTAATGTTATTACTATTAATAATAAATTTGATGATAAGGCACCGGCAGGAGGCCCTGTGTGGTTTTGAGGCCTGCTAGTGTCGACCCTAATAGGAAAAGGGTCTTGTCTACTGATCCATGATGAGCGCACTAACCGCATGTGGGAAGCGAGTATGGGCGCCCCCCTCAATTTGATTCGATTCGCATCTCGTCCAAATCGCCTCATTTAGTTCGTGTTTTCCATTTGTCGCATGCATGTTTTTGCGAGCCCAGGCCAGGGTGGAACTTTTGTAGTCGGCATATAGGGGGACACGGTCTTAGAGTGCTATGAGGGTCCCTTTTCTTCGGGGCTTGATTAGCCGTGCGCCCAAGGTTCTTTGGGCTTGATGCGAAGAAGAGTCGAGTTGTGTTGAGTGCCCCGCTTGGTGGAAGGGCCTTTCCATCTGGCGGGTTATTCATGCGTGTACGGCCAAATTGGTGCAACCCTGCAGGGATAATCTTCTCGAGAAGCCGTGTTTTCCGCGGTTATGGATTACTTGGTGAAAGTACTGGCTAACAAGTACTCAGGACAACTTAAACATAATGATCAAACATGTTACACCCAATGATTAATAACTTGACTAGTAATAGGTTGATGACACAACAACTTGTTTCACCTTTAATACAACTGTGTGAGTTATCCTCGGATTGCTTCTTTGGATAAGGGGCGAGATCCAGGATGGGTTTGTTTGAAGTTATCTTTCAGTTGGTTACAATCCTCGATCTTATCTTCTTTCTGTTAGCCGGAAGTGATAGAATCTCTGTAGTTGGTTAGAGCAGCCATTTGCTAGCAACTTTTTATATCCCCTCTCTTCCGTTGAACCCAAGGCATCTGTGCTTGGTGTTGACGGGGTTACACTTTGGTGAACTGTGAGTCTTGCTTGCCAGTACGTTTATGTACTGACCCCTTGGGGCTGTGGTTTCCGCAGACCTACGTTCCGAGGATCTACATGGTGGCTACTACGTGGAGTATGACGACGAGACTGCTGACGAGTAGATAGCGGACCCGGGCAGGATCCGAGACTTCGTGGATGGGCTCCGTCTTTTCGTTTCCGGCCTCTAAGGCCTATTTGGTTCTTGTCTGTACTCAGACATGTTGAATGCTTCCGCTGTATTGTAATGATGTATTGTTGGGGCAGGTGCCCTCTGAATGATTGTATTTGCTATCTCTGCTCTAATGAGAGCCATTTGCAACTTATTTCAATCTTTTGTGTCGTAGAGATCTTTTGTGATATCAGTTGTTCAACGCCGTTGACGTACCATGTGTGTATGGTTTGAAGTACGCCGACGGAAGTGCCTTTGATCTCTAGTGGATAGTTTACATCGACGATGGAATAGCAGGGCTTGTGTTGTCGCGCATAAGCGCAGGCCTACCAGGAAGCTAGGACGTGGGAGCAATTATGCCCCATAATCCAAGCATCTGCTATCCAGTTCGTACGGTGAGTATCCCCTATAAATCAGGGTGCGACACAAGAGCTTTCTCTAGTTTTGCAATTTCATTGGAATAATCACGCTCGCGGCTATAACACGCGTCAATGCATGCTTCCAATTCCTTAATGGTGATATTGCGCCTATCAAATGCTCTAATGATTTCTAGGAAATTGGCACAAGCATCTTTATCCTCATAAAGGATATTGTGAATCATTTTACCTTTCTCCATTAACGAATCATTGTCATTATCATCGTCATCATCATCATCATCATCCTCATCACCATCATAATCATCATCATCATCACTAGATACATTGGTGTTCAAAGTAGGAGCTACCTTTGAACCTTTAGCCATAAGGCAAAAGTGAGATATGGTAGATGACGATGAACCATTACTTGAAGCGCCACTTAAATCCACATCTTGTTCCATGGAATGTTGAGTTTCTTCTACATGGTTAGTAACACAAGTACTAGAGTAAATACAACCATTTTTACTATGGAAACAAGATGTATCAAGCATATCATTATAAGATTTAGTCAAGGAATTTCTACATGATATGCATGGACTATCAACACAAGCATGTAAATAATTTTGGGTGCTAGATGTGTTTAAGTCCATAGACAAAGTATTGCAATAAGATAGAGATGGAGAATCATCAACAATAAGCTTACTATCAAGATTGCAATTTTTGTCACTACTCACCATATCATCATGTTGTGCCTTTCCACATGTTGGTGAAGTAGAAGAAGTTGAGAATTCGCCATGCCCGGAGGTGGAGGGAGAATAATCATCCCCACAACTTTTGGACACATCATATTTATCTTGAAGCTTGGTCCATATCTCATGAGCTTTCCAAGATGGCCTAATTGACTCAAGAACTACAATGCTCAAATATTTGAAAAACACATTAGTAGCTTGAGTATTGAGATATAAGTTTTTCTCATCCTCTAAAGAGCAACCAATACCCGTTGGAGTAGAAAAACCCATATCTACAATTTTCTCTATATTTGGACCCATGTCCTTAAAAATATTAAGCATACTAATTTTCCAAGTATTATAATTTGTGCCATCGAATATAAAAGTGTCATTATGCACTAATACCCTAGCCGACATCTTTACTCTCTAGGTTGTGAAACCCTATGAAGAGAGACTCGGCTCTGATACCAATTGAAAGGACACGGATGTCGCCTAGAGGGGGAGGGGTGAATAGGCGTTTAAAAATAATTACGGTTAAGGCTTGAATAAATGCGGAATAAAAACTAGCGTTTAATTTATCAAGCCAAAACCTAAACAAACTAGGTTCACCTATGTGCACCAACAACTTATGCTAAACAATTCAAGCAACTATGTGATAGCAAGATATGTTACTTCAAGCTCGATGGCTATCACAAAGTAAATTGCATAAGTAAAGAGATCGGGTATAGAAATAACCGAGAGACGAGGAGACGATGATTTATCCCGAAGTTCACTTCCCAATGGAAGCTAATCTCCGTTGGAGAGGTGTGGAGTCACAATGACTCCAAGCGCCCAATGGCTCACCTTATTCTCCTCGTGCCTCCACCAATGCGGAGTGCCACGATCCACTATGGGACCTTTGAGGGCGGTCACCGATCCCGTACAAGGTTGGGGCAATCTCCACAACTCAATTGGAGGCTCCCAACAATATCCCGTGAGCCACCAAAACTCCGAGATAGCAACAAGGTCCGGAGCTACCAAAACTCCGAGACAACAACAACCGTCTAGGGCACTCCAAGTACCAAAGAGGACAAGCTCAAGGGCACTCCAAGAACCCAAGAGTAACAAGATTCTCAACCTTTCACTCGAACGAATCCTCGTAGAGAACTCAAACCGATGCAACCTGTGCAATGGCAAGAACACAAGAAGTGCTAAAATCCTTCACTCTCAAATCCCACCAAAGCAACAAATGCTATGGGGGGAGAAGAGAGGAAGAACAATGAAGAACTCAACAAATGAATCCACAAGATCTAGATCCAAAGGCTTTCCCTTCACTAAGAGGAGAGATGGATTGGTGGAATAATAGATCTAGATCTCCTCTCTCTTTTCCCACTAATTGGAGGCAAGAATCATGGAGGAATAGAGAGAGAGCAAACTCCAAAATGTCAACAATGGTGGGGGAAAGGTTGCAAAAAAGGTTGGGGAACCAATGGGGAAGAAGGCCCCTTTTATAGGCCCCCAAAATCAGCCCGTTGGGGGCATTCTGCCCCACCCCGGCCTCCCGGGCCGGCCAGGCCGGCCTCCAGGCCGGACTGTTCGGGTAGGGGTCCGGCCTACGGGAGCCCACCCCGGCCTGGGGCCGGCCTACCAGTTTCCAGAAAATCTCCTTCACTAAAAACGCGATATCTTTTGCATCCGGACTCCGTTTTCGATGATCTTGGGCTCGTTGAAATCGTAAGAACGAGCACTACAAGATTATGCAAAGAAACATCATAGTCCATAATTGGATGATAAAACCAAATGATGAAAGTTATTACCTCTCTATAAAGGAACAATCGGTAAAACCTCCAATATCAAAAACGCAATAAGTTTTTCATGCGAAACCCGTTTTTGATGAACTTGAGCTTGTATTGAAGCAGATGACAAGCTCAAAAACCACACATGGAGAAAACACAAATAAGAACCAAGAAATGTTATGCCAAGTATGCAAAGGTTTGAGCTCTCTCCGAGTGATGCGATCAAGTTGCTAATATGAGAGCCCCTCTTGATAGTACGGTTATCTATCCTATAATCCGGTCTCCCTCCTAATGCTATGAGACCGGTAAAATATAAAACCTATCAAGATAATACCTTTGCCTTGAGCATTCCACTTGAGCTAGAATTTGACGATCTCGACCTCCTCAAGATGGAACACCTTTCTTGATTTCTTTTTGCTTGGTGAAGACACAAAGATGCTCCCCCATATGCAACTATGGGAGAGGCTGTTTTAAGTATATCTTTACTTTAAAATTATCTCCAAAAGAGTGGCAAGCTTCAAGAATGTGATCTCTTTGATATGCTTCCCTTGAACTTGCACTTCTCGAACTTGATGACGATCACAACTTGACGTCATCCACCATGGACTATATGAAATCTTCCTTTTGATGCAAGCCCATGGAAAGATGCCTAACCCCACATAGATATACCACACACACATATAATGGGTTAGAACACAAAGCTATATGAACAATAACTTACGATACCATGATACCACATGGTACATCTTCTTGCTTTGTGAGTTGATCACTATTAACCATCGCTTAGCACTTTGCCTTGATCAACCTTTTATCTTTTCTTCTCTCTTCATAATAATGATGTCTTGAAGGTAAAGATGAATGTTCACACAATATTCTTCTTCAAGACATACTTGATGAACCTTTTATCTTTTCTTATCTCTTCATAATGATGTCTTAAAGGTAAATATGAATGTTCACACAATATTCTTCTTCAAGACATACTTGCAATATGCTCAACTCTCTCATGACCAAACTTGGGATATTCACATGAATAGCACCTTGGTCACCACTTGATTATCTTGAATCCAACACATGGACATCAAGTATTGCCTGTGGAGAAACTCTACAAGTATAGCTCAATGCAACCATTAGTCCATAGTGATTGTCATCAATTACCAAAACCACACATGGGGGAACCATGCTCTTTCAATCTCCCCCATTTTGGTAATTGATGACAAACATATGGGCTGGTATTCAAACCCTCAAAAAAGGGTGCATATGGAGAGTTGGAAGTGGGGATAGCATCAGAATTTGGGAGGATCCATGGATACCTTCTAGCCCATAGAGGACAGTAGTATCCGAGAGAGGAATGGCAACAGGGGTCAGCGTCTCAGATTTAATTGACGAAAACCATTGTTGGATGAAGATGTTCTCCGAGATAACTTCCTATCAGTTGATGTTAATCGTATTATGAACATCCCTCTTACGTCTCGGTTAATGGGAGACTTCATGGCATGGAAACACACAAAAAATGGTATTTTTTTGGTATGGTCATCTTATCATACTGAGTGGGACTTTCAACATGGCAGGAAGCTAATACGTACGAGAGGCTCGAGATCTTCTGGTATTAATCCTGTTTGGGAACGGCTATGGAACCTGAAAGTGCCAGCAAAGATCAAAATATTCGGATGGAGATTGCTCCATGCTACTATACCTTGCGGAATTGTACTAGCTAATCGACACATTAGCTCAGACCCGGTGTGCCCGATATGTAAAACTCATTGCAAGGATCTCCACCACACTTTCTTCACTTGTGCTAGGGTGCGAGTGATATGGGAGAACTTGGGTATTTGGCAGGTTATTCGGACTATGGCAGACCAGGAGCGAGAGGGATCGGGAGTGCTAGAGCTACTGATCCGCGACGACAGTCTTCACAAACCTATCTCGTAAAATATGAAGGTCATCGAGATTATCATCACGGCATGCTGGTATATGTGGTGGGAGCACAGGAAAATCGTCCGTCAGGAGGTAGTATCAAAACCTGCATTCACATCACAAGCTATTATGGCTATGGCACTAAACTTCCAAAGATCTTGCTTATAGAAATCAGGGATTAGAAGGCTTGGATGGAATAAACCGGGAGAAAATTATGTTAAACTTAACTTTGATGCCTCTTTTAATCCACAGATGTTAACGGGAGCTACAGGGCCCGTGCTCAGAGATGAGAAGGGAATGTTCTTGGCGGCATGCAGCAGGGGCATTCCACATGTTTCTGATGCCACTACGACAGAAGCATGGGCGCTTCGTGACGGTCTGATTCTCGCAGGGAAAATTGATTGTAATAGAATTGAGGTGAATGGTGATTCTTTGGACGCCATCTCAACAATGAAGGATGGAGGCATATCCTATCGCAATGATGTAGCCATCTTCGAGGAGTGTACATTCCTAGCCCATGACTTCACGCATATTGTTTTTGAGCATAGTCCTAGAGATTGTAACAGAGTGGCTCACATCCTAGCTAGCAAAGTGGAGGGATCCTTTTCTACTAGATGGATCGAGGATCCCCTGATTTTCTTCTTACACATTTAGCTTCTGATGTAAGCCTCTTTGAGGCAACAATGTAATGTGGTTGGCTGCAAGTTATCAGACGCACTCTTTTCCTCTCAGGGCACCTAAGGGGACAGAGAGGTTTTTAATGAGGCGGACTTGCTAGCTTGGTATTAATGGAAAAGGTTTCAAAAAAAAATAGATCTATAGATTTTCTTTAGTGAGGTTTGATTTTTTTTTTCAAAGCCAATATATATTGTATTATAAGATCATCATTCCAAACTAGATTTAGTCATCCTCATGCAGGCTAGGTAAATTCATGTCCAAGGGCACAAATAATTAATTCCATGACTAAAAGCGACTCTTGCTTTCCCGTTCAGAGAGGGAAAATATAAGACTACAAATAGAAAGAAATAACCTCAGATCTCAGATGCTTGACATGATCAGTAGCTAGCAATGCTAAATTTTCAAGTTGATTGTGAGCATCATGATAGCATACCTACTGTAGTTTAGTATCAGGAGGATTAACAAATTTGTTCCCCGGACCTGTTCTTCTGGACAGAAGGTTGAACTGAAAATCTGAACCAAACTGATTTTAGTAGTGTACAGTACTGGTATATAATGAATATGCATTGCCGCTGTCACCAAGCAAACATGCATGCCTATACCTTAACATAGTGAAAGTGTGTGTACTGAAGTTTAGAACTCTTGCAGCTACAGTTATTCTTTTGTACATAAACATTTTCTTTGCATGTGTGTTCAAGGATGCAGAGTTCAGAAATTAAGTAAACCAATACTATCTTGAGACGGCTAGCAGGAAGATGTAGCTTCATTTCCCCCCTATAAGGATACGGGGAGCGTTTTATAAACTACAATATATTATAACCAAAATTCAGTTGATCATAGTATATATTTTAAATTACTATTTTACGGTTTAATAAATGGATAATGTGTATTTTGCATGTAGTCATTAATAGATATTAGTGGAGATGACATGGAAAATTGATTGGTTAGGAGAATGCACGATGTGGATGGCTTGCATGTTAAGATAGAAAAATCATTAATGCTCTTAGTGGGTTTTTGCTTTATAAGAAGTATAGATAGATAGATAAATAGATAGATAAATTTGCTTGCATATTTTATCCCTCAAAATATTGTAAGCATACTCTAAAATTTAGAACTGTTGTGGTGCCCCTGTGTAGCTAAACTGTGTCATAGATCAGGTCTTCCATCCCGGAGGCGTTCAAGAACGCCGTCGCGGCTCCGCCTCGTTGGGTGCGTAGTGATGAAACAGTGCTTACGCAACGGTAGTGGCGGCTGCAGCCATCGCAGATGTCCCCTGCCGTCTCCTTATGTGTGCTTATTATTTTGTAAGAGCGTCTCTAGCAGACCCTTTAAAAAACACGGAAACCTTATTTTTCTGGCGGGTTTCCTGGCCGAGGGCGTTTTTCAGACAGAACAGAAACTTTAACGGCAGGCCGGCCCGTATCCCCGATAAAGGGCCCGCCAAATCCGCTCGTCCGCCCCTCTTTTATAAGGATATCTCTCTGCGAATAAAGGTCACTCTCCGTGACCTAGATCTCCACCGACACCACTCTCCCACCACATTCTTCGCCGCCGGTGAATACTCCAGCGAGCGATTGCGCGCGATTCCACCAGCGTTCGGGCCATGGAGCACCTCCCGCCGCACCTAGCCGCGGAGCCTCGGCGCTGTATACAATCGTACGCAACGATGAAGCGTGCATCGCTCCGCTAGTCGCTGCAAGGGGAAACGGTGCCGCCGACGTACCTCCGTCGCGAGACGGAGGAGTTCGACGCGCGCCACATGCAAGCGGGGAGCTCATCCGCGGGGCGGTCCGGGAGGGAAGAAAAGAGATCCACCAGCGAGGGGAGATCCTCTCGCCATTCGCCGCTACAGCCGCGACGCCTGGATCTCAAGGAGGCTTTCGAGTTTGGGGTAGGGCCCTAGGATTTCATCTCCGAGAATATCCTCGAGCATGTCACCGGCGTGGTACGCCAGCGCAGCTTCAACGAGAAGGCCGAGCTAGAGAAGCGCCGCCGCGTCGACACCGTCTGCGACGAAGTAATCCTCGAGCAGGGCATGCACACGTCTTTGTTGACGCAGGAGAAGGTGGCGGAGTGGGCCACTGAAAAGATGAAGCAGGAGGAGGTCTTCGTCGACCTCGGCCCTGACGAGTAGAAGCTCCATCGTTAATGGCATCGTCGCATGCTCCGGTAAATAACCGTAGAACCCCCTTTTAGACTAGATAGAGACCCGACGGCACCATTTTAGCTAGTAATTTTGTAAATCGATGCAGATCCGTGTAATGGATGATGAACTCGCCGTACTAGAAGATGAAATTTATGTTTAAATTCTCCCACAAAGTTTTTATTTTCGATTTAAGGTTTTTGATGCGAGCTCTGTTCTGCACAACGAGTTTGTGCTCGAAAAATTTGCGAAAAAACGAACCTTATCCCGCGTATACAGATTCGCGTGATAAGGGGTCCGCTAGAGATGCTCTAAAGCCCTTTTGCTTGATCATGTTTGGATCTTAAGGATTACTATTTTGTTTGGACCGCCCTATTATGAAGATTTAACCATTTAAAAATATTTAAAATAGCTAGAAGATATATATGGTATAGTACATTTTTACAAGTGCCTAAGAGCATCTCCAGCCGCCCCCCAATAGGCCCCCTAGGACGCCTTTTCTTCCGGTGGCAACGTCGTTTTTCCCCAATCTCCCTCGAGGACGCCGAATTGCCGGTTTGGAGCAATGTTTCGCACGGGTCACCCAGACCGAGCCCAGCGCACCAGGGCCGTTTGGGGGCTCCGACGGAAGGAAAAATGGCTTGTGGGCCAGCATAGTCAGGCGAGGGACGCCCTTTCTCCACCCAAATTCACCCTCCCATGCCTCCACCATGCCGATGTCGGTGACACCCCTCTGACCACCGCCACCGTGCCGCCACTAGAGATTCATTCCACCGTTGCAAAGAGAAGTCGTAGCCGCGATAACCTCCCTCCCTCTGCTGTTCGAGATTTTTCCTCTTCCTGACGAGTACACCGGCAGCCAACGGCCAGCCACGCCCATGAGTTGTTCGGCGTTTTTCCTGTTTGGCAATGGACTCCGACGATGACGAGATGTTCGCCGCTCTGATGGAGGAGGAAGATGAGGCTAGCATCAACGACGACGAGCACCTCATGATCCTCGCCGCTCTCGCCGTCCTGTTCGCTGACAATGCAAAGCCCCAGTGGGGTGGCTCGGCGTATGGTAATCGGAAGAGTATCTATGGATTTTGCACTCCTTTTTTGGCATGCCAGAAACTCACAATAACATTAACGTCTCTAGTGCTCCAATGTATTTGCCGAGATGGTTGAAGGTCATGCTCCTCCGGTGAACTTAGAGGTCAGTGGACGCCACTACAATAAGGGATACTACATAGCAAATGACATCTATCCAAGATGGTCAACAATTGTGAAGACTATTTCCAACCCTGTATCAGGAGGCCAGCAGTCTTGGTTTGCTTAGCGCCAAGAGGCTTGCAGGAAGGATATTGAGAAGGCATTTGGTGTGCTCCAAACTTGGTTTGCTATTGTCCGATAACCTCCTCTGACCTGGTTGATATCTCAAATGTGGGAGGTGATGAGATGTTGTGTGATCTTCCTCAACATGATCACTGAGAGCGAGTGGGACGAGCCAGTGGTTGACACCGAACCATATTTCAGGTAGGATCCTCTTGCAGTTGTTGATCATCAGGTGTCGGCAACATGGGTTGCATTCCTCGCTACACAACGGGAGATCCAAGACCCATAGGTTCAGCAAGGACTGCAGCACGATCCGGTGGAGTGTCAATGGAGGCTCAAGGTCAACCCCTAGTTTGATGTGTTTTAATTTGTGTTCAAAACTTGTTAAATTATAGGTTGGTTTCGTTGAAATATTTGATTTGTATTGATTTGTGTGAAAAACATTGTGATAAAATTATGCTGTATTGATTATGTGCTGAATTTGATTAAAAAAATCATGTTGTGCTGAATGTATGTCAAAATTGTGCCGAATGTGAAAAGAAGGCCGAATGTTTATCGGATTTGGGGAAAAACTAGGCGGCCGGGGGAGGGATTGGGGCCACAGCTAGGAACCGAAAATAGCATCGCTCGTCCCAAACAACGCTATTTTCCGCCAAAAAACACCCCTGCGGGGCCGAACGGCTGGAGATGCTCTAACATTTGTTCTTCAAATAACATGTGTTTTGGTAGGCTTGGGATGAGCTATCTGTATGTTGCGTTCACATTAATTTGCGAGGGGCTCTTACACCTCCATGAATTAGGAAAATCATATTCGATCAAACAAACTATGTTGCAGCCAAAATAAATACGAACTATATTGGCTTGATTATTATGAAATTAAATATACTATTCATGTTTATGTATTATGTAAGTGGCCATATACTAAAATTTTTCTGAATGGATATTAAAACCCCAACCTCTGCATAAAAATATGCACACATTCTCCTTTATTAAATTAATCGACAAAAGTCTCGCAAGAAACATACATCAAACAACCAAAAGCCACCACTTGACAACTACAAACTCGACAACGAGGATCATTCCATCACACAAATTCCCCAACAGCTAGGTCTGGGGGCATCACCGAGCCGCCCGTATGGCATACCGGAAGCACACATCCTACAGTAGACCCTAAGCGTGCACTGCTTGCACACATTTCAGAAGATGCTACCACCATCGAGCCACCAATCCATCTTTATGGCAGAGATCTGCATGATTCATGTGAGTCCTACGATCAACGCTACCATGGTTCCAACGAGAACATCCTCCTTGCACGTGTCCATCAACACACGTCTGTAGGTGAGTCCCCGCCGCGCCACGCCGCCGACATCGTTGTATTCGATGCGTAAGATGCAACACCGATCCACCTCCAGATCCCTCCTGCCAGAATGTGCTCCAAATTATGCTCCCATGAGGCAGAACGACATCGATAGTGCTGCCATCGTCCTATCCTGGAGACTTAGATCTAGGGTTTTCCCCGGAGCATTAGGACGGGAGGTGAAAGGACACAAATGTCGCCTAGAGGGGGGGGGGGTCTATATGCGTTTTAAAATAATTACAGTTAATGTTTGAATAAATGCGCCAATTGCCGAGTGTTCTTAGTTAGGTTCATGGCAGGGGTGCCATAAAGCCTGCTGATAGAGCCGTGGGTGGAAACGTGGGAGAGTGGAAACGAGGACACGATTTACCCAGGTTCGGTACGTCGCAACTAAGGAGGCGTTCCTACTCTTCCAATATCACTAAATCAGGGTTGAAGCATGAAGTATACAAAGTACAATGTGAGTAGGGTTTCGCTAACTCGGCGAGGATGAACTTCCAGGTGAGTTAGCTTCTAGCTAATCGAACTTGTCTATTATGTTATTCTTCTGTCTCACGACAGCTCCCGTCCGGCTTTATATAGATAGCCGGACTAGGGCTTACAGGAAGGAAACCTAGAAGGCTAGAAAAGTATTCCTATTCTTGGTAACTGAGGCATCTAGCTTCTTCTCCAAGCCGGACCATGTATTGGGCCGTTGTCGAAGAGTTGTGTCGACAAATCCCTCGGATGATCCGGTAGGGTTTCGAGTGGAGGAACGATGTACGCGATGGTGATCTCGACGGCTAACAAGGAGGCAAGATTTACCCAGGTTCGGGGTCCTCGTAGAGGTAAAACCCTTACTCCTTCTTGTCTGATCTGTATTATGGCGAGATAGTCGAGCTGTTTACAATGGCGATGCCATGGTGAGGTGTACGGGGTATCCCGTGTATTGCCTAGTCTAGTTGTGGCTTGTATCTTCCTATCTCTATATCGGATCTCTTTTTCTCTCCTCCATCCTGGCTTTATATATGCATCCAGGAGGGGGTTACATGAGTCCTAGTAAACTACGTATATGAGTTCTTGTCTTGACCCGCAAGTCTTGCGGGTGGGCTTCTGTTCGACCTTCTAGAACCACGGGATATCACCTGTCTTTGGGCCTAGGTCTTGGGCCTTGGACGCGGTAGGCTCACCCGATAGGTCCAAGATTCATCCCCACGTCAATAGCCCCCGAGTATTTAGTCGACTGAAAATCAGTCGGGTGGGCACTCAAAGTCCGTTCTTGATTTCTTCGATTGGTTATTCAATCGCCTGGTTTTGAGGATGCATACCATGTGCGCGATGCGCTTCTGTACTCCAGCATCGAGTGATAAATGTGCCTTGTGTTGGTTGTTTTTGCAGAAGGATGTGGCTCAATCGCTTGGCTCGCCCAAAAGATCAGGGCCAATTAATTGCATCTAGGGAAAAAACGGTTCTGGCCTACACAAATTCGAGACCTCCGACTCGAATATGGCGAGGTGATCGTTGCGACTGGGCCGTGGAGGTCTTACCGAGTCGAACTTAACCTAAAGGGGTACCCGGCGCGTCCGCTAGGATTTTTCTTCGTGTTGTTGACACAGAAAGTTTACCGGAGGACGCAGCTTGAGTGCGATTCCAGGCCCAAAAGAGAGATCCTTGGGTCTTACCTTCGTACTCGAAACAATACGGCATCCGGATGTGCCTAGTCGGCCGAACGATCCAGGATAAGGATGTGTAAATACATCGTGTGGTAGAGTTGCGGGAGCCGCATACTCGCGATTTTACCATAATCATGTTCTTGCGATTCTTCGGGTGAAGAGATCTTCCTTCTTGATCTTGTGCGAAAGAGATTTCACGTTATGAAATTTATGCGAGAGAAATTTCGTCTTGATGTGCCCATACGAAAGAGATTTCGTGTCAGGGTGACTATGCGAAAGAAACTTCGTGTCTTGATGTGCCCATACGAAAGAGATTTCGTGTCAGGGTGCTTATGCGAAAGAAGTTTTGCGTCTTGATGTGCCCATACGAAAGAGATTACGTGTCAGGGTGCTTATGCGAAAGAAATTTCGCGTATTTGATGTGCCCATACGAAAGAGATTTCGTATCCGGGTGCTTATGCGAAAGAAGTTTCGCGTCTTTGATGCTCATACAAAAGAGATTTCATGTTAGAATGACCATACGAAAGTAATTTCGTGTTAGGGTGTCCATGCGAAAGAAATTCCGCGTCTTGATGCTCAAACGAAAGAGATTTCGTGTTAGAATGCCCATACGAAATAGATTCGTGTTAGGCTGTCCATGCGAAACAAATTCCGCGTCTTGATGCTCATATGAAAGAGATTTCGTGTTAGAATGCTCATACGAAAGTAATTTCGTGTTAGGGACTCGCGATTTTCTTTTGGACGCGCAACAATTGATGTCTTTTCTTTCGAGTGATGTGTATGTACATCGTAGTGCAGAGTCGTGGTTTTTGCGGGAGCCGCATACTCACAATATTCTCCCCGCTACGTGGCGAGTGCCTTTTTGTTTGAAGATTCCGAAGAGCAATAAGCCTGCTGGCTGATAGTTGCGTGATGTCGTGGTACACTGAGAACTTGTTCTGCCTCCCGATGTGTCGAGACATCGTAGTAGTTTTCATAGATGGGGGTTCCATGAGACTACGGGTAGAGACGTGGGGAGATGTGGTTGCGCGAAGGACAAAAATACAGGGTTTACCCAGGTTCGGCACGTCGCAGTAATGCGGCGTTCCTACTCCTGCAATCTCACTAATCAGGGCTAAAGCCTGTGTATACAAGTACAACGTGAGGTTATGTTTAGCTATTCGCTGAGGATCAACTTCTCGGCGAGTTAGCCTGTAGCTTCTTGTCTATCTATCATATCTCCCGTCCGGCTTTATATAATAGCCAGGTTAGGGCATACAGAGTAAGAAACCTAGAAGACTACGGTAACTATTAACTTGGAAAGTAAGGAATCCGCCTTCTACTCCAAGCCAGATCACGTGGGCCGTGATCCGGGTTCTTCTAGAATCCGGCTTCTGCGCGTCAGCTTACTGGGCCGCCCAATGGACCGTAGCCCACTACCACTTGGGCCACCCTGGTAATCCGGCACTTTGACTACCATCTGATATACCCCTAATCGGTATATATCCGACAGTAGCCCCCAAGAAGGATTAAAACTCTGATTCGCCGTCTTTCGCCAAATGTATTTTGTCCGAGAAATATTGGCCAGCAGTCTTGATTCTTCTTTTTCTCCTTTAAAGGATGTTGTAACGCAAAACTCGGAATCCTGGAAATCCGGCTTTTCTCACACGATCCTTCGTGGAGAAGGAACTTCCTACGTCAGCGCTTTAATCATGCTGCCGTAAGGGACGTTTGGGTTTCAGGCGGGAAACCCATAAACATATCTCTGACAGATTCTCGCGGGAAACAGGGAGATAGCAATAATCACCCGTCGTTTCATTTCCCGATTTTTTCGGCGAGTGACACGCGTTGAACTTCCAACGGTCAAAAGAGCCGTTAGCACGTATCGCGACAAGATTTCGGCTATAAATAGCCGCCTTCGTCCTCAGCGAAAAACTTCCGCTTTCACTTCGCACGCTATTCCAGCGCCTAAGTTCTCAGCAGAGAAAAGCTCCCGAACGTCACCACGTCCAAGTCCTCACCGGAGACGCCCAAGCGCCGCTCCTCGATGGATTCTCCGTCGTCCTCACCAGCCCGTGCCGTCTCCCAAGAGATCGAGGACATCATCAACACTATGGATCCACAACTGGACTCCCCAGTGCGCGCCGCCGGCGACGAGCCGGCGAAGACCATGGGCACCGCGGCGGACGGAGGAAATATTTCCGCCGTCATGGATCTTGCGGGTTCCAGCTCCGCGCCCACTCCGCCGTTTGCTCCCGAAACGGTGGAGGAAAAGATTACGCTCGTTGGCGACGAGCTCGCGACCGCGGAGGCCGCGTCTTCAGCCGCCGCCGGAGAAGAAGAGATGGAATCTGCCGGCAACTGGAGTGCCTGCAGTATTCCGTCGTCCCTCCTTCCGACAATGGAAAAGGAGGGGCTTGTTCTGAAGGGGAAGTGGCGGCTTCCTGAGGATGAGACTGAACCCATGCGGAACGACGGAGAACGGGTTCTTCTCTCCTCCCACCTTCTCAGAGGTATGGGTCTCTCACCTTCCGCCTTCTTCCTCCAGGTCCTATCCCACTACAACATCCAGCCCCACAACCTGCCACCAAACTCCATCCTGTACTTAGCCGGATTTCAGGCCCTTTTTGAGGGTTATCTAGGCATAGAACCTAGATTATATTTCTGGCTGTATTGTTTCGGGGTTAAGCGGAACTCTTCGGAGGGCGCACTCCCAACTTGCAGAACCATTTCCTTCACTCTCCGGAGATTTAAGGAGGATTGGTTCCCCAAGATAAAGACCTCGGAATCCGTCAAATTTTGGACAGGTTCCTTCTTTTATCATCCTGATGTTCCTTTCCCTAAAAAGGCCACCGGGGTTCCACCTTTCATGAACACTGCTGCTGTTCCCCAAGTAAGCCGTCCAGACTCTGCCGCCTGATCTTCTAAGGATCAAGCGGCGCATCGCAAAACTCACCTCTTCTGAACCGCCTCTAACCGGCATGGACACAGTCCTTTGCTGGTTGGATAGGCGGATCCAACCTTTAGCCAACCATGGTGGCCGCCTCCTTTGCGAGTACACGGGCACCGGCGACAAGATGCGGACAACCAGCAAAGACTGGGCCGCGAAGGACTTGCGGAAGCGCGTGAATCAGTTGGTCACATCTCGCGACCAATATGAAGCGAGTCGACTAATGTACACGGCCGATAATCTGACTCCCAAGGTATTATCTTCCGTCTTTTGGGATTTAAACTTTTCCACGTTTACTCGAATTTTGTGCTTCTAACTCTGCATTTCCTTTTTGACAGATTCCCGAACTTCCTGAGTCAGATCTGGCTTCCGACGCTGAACTGGAGGCGTTGCGTGCTACCTTTGCGGGTGGTCGAAAGCGCAAGAAGATCTCCTCTTCTGAGGATATCATCGATCTTGACGGGGTTCCCGTCGCCACCTCCAGGTTAGAACATTCGGGTTATTTCCTTTGTCGGAGTTTTTCTTTTGCCTTCGGAGTTTTAACTTCTCCGACATTTTATTTTGCCTTTAGCCTGCCTCCTTCTACTCTAAAGCCAAAAAAGCTGAAGAGGCATAAGGCTGTGGTCAACAGAGGCTCTCACCCTTCTCCCGCCACCGCACCGGACACGGCGACTACGATAGCGGAAGAGCATGCCGCAGCCCCCACCACCGAGTCTCTGGAGCCCAGCCAGCCTGTTGTGCCGGAAACGGACACGAGGGAAAGGGCGGCTCCTGAGGTGGGAGGTTCTTCTCGGATTACTGAGGAGGATATTCCCACCTTTGACAAGGACTTCAAGAACATCAGCGATGGCCTAAGCGCGACCGGAAATCTTTTTGCGGAATACGCAAAAGAGTTCACTGAAAACTTGGCGGGGTTACAGCGGATGAGCTAGGTATTAACTCTAGCCCCCAAGCATTAAGTAAAATGTGTACTTTTCGCTTGATGCTTTTTAATAACATGACTTTTTTCCTTTCCGTTTTCCAGCAAACCGCTGAAAACATAAACACGGAAGTTTTCAACATGCTTTCTGGCAAGAATAAGGAGGTTAGGAACCTTCTTCATATTCTTAACGTGAAAGAAGCAGAGTTGGCATCATCTCAGCTTCAGCTGTCGGAAACAACAGGTATGTTTTATTCTCTGAAGTTTTTTATCCAGATTTTCACTAAGTACTTTCTCGAGATTTTTCTAAACTCGGAATTTTTTCCTTGCTTTCCAGCTGCTTTGGCTAAGGCCAAGGAAATAGCTGAAGATGCCGGCAATGCCGCAAGTCTCCGTGAGGAGAATTTGGACCTTCATAAGGAGCTTATGAAGGCCAAAAAAGATCTGGAAGCCAGCAATCTGGCCCTTGGAATTGCTCAATCCAAGGCTTCCGAACAGGCAGAAAAGGATAAGTCCACTATCCAGGATTTGGAGAGTGCCTTATGCCTTCGCCTGGAGGAAGGCTCCAAAATCGACAAGATTCTCGGTAAGTTTATTTCATTTACCGGTTTTTCCATGTCTTGCTTTCTTTCTCTGTTTTTTTGCCTAACCTTTTGGTTGCTTGTTCTGAAAAAACAGGAGATTACACAGATCTTACTCGGATTGAAAAAATCCGAGCCTTTGGGAAGGTATGGACTGCGATCAGAGCTGCTAGCATGCAGTTGGTCAACAAGTTCCTCTGTCGCACCCTGGTTTCTAGGGGATACTCATCGGGCCGAACTGGATAGCAGATGCTTGGATTATGGGGCATAACTGCTCCCACGTCCCAGCTTCCTGGTAGGCCTGCGCTTATGCGCGACAACACAAGCCCTGCTATTCCACCGTCGATGTAAACTATCCACTAGAGACCATAGGCACTACTGTCGACGTACTTCATACCAATCACACATGGTACGTCAACAGCGTTAAACGGAATGATACCACAACATATCTCTAAGACACAAAAGATTGAAATAAGGTTGCAGATGGCCTTCACTAAGGCAGAGAATAGCAAATACAATCATCCAGAGGACACATGTCCCAACATAACATCATTACATCAGCGGAAGCAAACAAAGGGTCTGAGTACAGACAAATCCAAATAGGCTTAAGAAGCCGGCAATGAAAGGAAAACGGAGCCCATCCACGAAGTCTCGGATCCTGCCCGGGGTCCGCTATCTACTCGTCAACAGCGTCGTCGTACTCCACGTAGTAGCCTCCATGGGGATCCTCGGAATCGTCGTCTGCGTAAACCACAGCCCCAAAGGGGTCAGTACAACAACGTACTTGCAAGCAAGACTCACAGTTCACCAAAGTGTAACCCGTCAACACCAAGCACAGATGCTTTGGGTTCAACGGAAGAAAGGGGGAAATAAAAGATGCGGCAACTGGCTGCTCTAACCAACTACAGAGTTACTACCACTTCCGGCTAACAGAAAGGAGATAAGATAGCGTATCGTAACCAACTATAACTAACCACCAGACAAACCCATCCTGGATCTCGCCCCTTATCCAAAGAAGCAATCCGAGGATAACTCACACAGTTGGATTAATGATGGATCAGGTTGTTGTGTCAATAAATCTATTACTAGTCAAGTTATTATAGTTAGGTGTAAGTTGTCTGAGTACTTGTTAGCCAGTACTTTCACCAAGTCGTCACATAACCGCGGACAACACGGCTTCTCGAGAAGATTCATCCCTGCAGGGTGTGCTCCAGTACCCGTACACACTCAAGCCACCAACTAAAACTCAGGTGGACTCGACACGACTCGAACCATCACTACAGCCTGTCCTAGGAGCCACGGAGCTATAAGGTCCCAGCCACGCAGCCGAATACTCAGCGCAGGTGTGCAAAACTCCCGCAGGACACAACACCCCGGCACTACAGGCCTCGCCCTATATGTGTGCGTCATCATCATCATCAGTAACCATGGGAGCGACCCATTTATGCGTATGAGCCAAATGGAACACCCGAACTAAGTGTGGCTCTTCGGACAAACTGCGGATCAGATCAAAGCCGAGGGGGGTTCCATACCACCACCCGGATGCGGTGAGCACGCTCATCATGGATCAGTAGACAAGACCTTTTTCCTAATTATGGTCGACACTAGCAGGCCTCAAAACCACGACGGGCCTCCTGCCGGTGCCTTAACATCAAATTATTATTACCCAAGCATTAACAGGTTGTTGTTTAAACATCGAGCCCATAGAACATAATAGAATATGATAACAGAAAGTAACGGGTAACAGACTCGAGCAGAAACAACCCTAAGCATGCTAGTAAGACACGGGCTCAAACAACGGGGTTATAGGACTGGAGGTGAGGCAATGTCATGGTTTCAGGGTATCATGTGATAGGATCGTAACAGAAGCAACGATACATATGGCCAGCAGAAATAGACAACGGAAAAGTATCGGTAACCAATGTTGAAAGAAACACAGTGGTTCATGTGAGTGATAACTTGCCTGCAAACCCAGTAGCCTGGTACTGAGCTAAAACCTCTGAAGGGGTGTCGTAAGGATCGTCGGTCTCAACGTCGTCGTCTAACCGAGAAAAAGCAAACAGACAAAGCAGAAAGGGTAGACAATCAATATCATGGCATAGTGCACAATCATGGGGATGATGCATGTCATGTTAATAGTTGCATCAAAATAAACTAGTTGACATGGTAACACAAATTAAATGGACACATATGCAATTTTGAGTTGCATATGAAAAGCCCATGAATTTTGGGTTAGATTATTTGTTTTCCAACTAATCAACAGATGAAGGTGAATCAGTATGATGCATGGATAAGGAAAGCAACAAAATAACAACATTCGAACCAATTTGGAATAAGGGTTAACAATTTAGAAATTTATTTAGTAAGGTATGGAATTTTTGGTTCCTTAAAGGGATTACACAAATAGTTGTTGTTTTCACCAATTTAAATTGTGCAAAACAAATAACAAAATTCATATTTGAAAAGTTTACACTTTGATGGTTTGAAAACATATTTTGCATGTTCAAAAATAATTTTATTTGAGCAAGTTATGATTTTATCAAATTTAAATGAATTAAACAAGGATTAAATTATTTAGGCAATTTAAATTATTCAAATCATGAAACAAAATTTATATTTGGTTAGGTGGTTTAATTTGACATGGAAAACATATTTTATTTGTGTTTTTTGGATTAATATTGAATTAGTTATGAATTTTATCAAATGTGAAAGGAATAGGTTTGAATTTGAAATTTGAAATTATTTGCAATGGTCAAAACAGAAAACAAATGGCTTAATTAGATAGAGAATTAAATTTGGTATTGAAAACATATAAAAAAAGTTAAATTTGGAGTTGTAAATAATTAGTTAGGCATTTTTAAAGTTTGGTGGTTAAACTGCCATTTTCTTCACAGCTAGGGACTTAAAACAAAACTGCAGGGACCTAGAATAAATATCCAAGGACCTGCGTGTGAAAAACAGTGCTGTGAGGGGTCTGCAAAATAAAACGGAAAAGATGTGGCAATTGCGCTGGGGGTGGGGGTCGAACCCGAGACCCCCTGGGTGCGCGCACAGGGCGATGGCCACTGGGCTATGCTCGGTTTTGTGAAAGGCATAGGACAGGTTTGATTTTGTAGTTCAGTTACTACGCTAGATCTGAAACTAACTGAACCTTTCCTGAATTTCCTTGTGCGTGCAGGTACAGGCGAGCAGGGGCGAGCGGCAGGGAGCGGCCGGCGATCGGCGGCCTGCTCGCGCTGCCCGCGGCGGATCGCTGCCGTGCGGTGGCCGCCGTGCGCCGCTGCGGCCGTGGGGCCGTGGGCCCGTGCGTGAGAGAGGGAAAGGGAGCGGAGGCGGGGCTTACAGCGAGGGAGAGGAGCGGACGAGGAGGCGCTCGGGAGGTCCGGCCGGCGACGAAAACGGGATGGCGGCGACGGTTCCCGGTGATGGCGGCGGAGACCGAGGCCACGGGGAGGATGAGGGAGCCGGGAGCTTTCCGTTCCCGGCCCTAGCTTGGGCGCTAGGGCACCGTGGCGGCGACGCCTCGCCGGAGAATGGAGGCGGTGAAGGTGCTTCGGTACAGAACAGAGAAGCGAGAGAGAGCAGCGTGAGAGCGAGGGAGAAAAGGAGCTGCGGCGCGAGGGAGGAAGAAGGAGGGAGGTGACTAGGGTTAGGAAGGAGGAGCTCGAGCAGCTTATATCGATGGGGAGGGGAGATCGATCACCGTTCTCTCCCCTGTACCTGTACGTGGTCGTTGGAGATGAGCTCCGTACGTGAGGTAGAAGACGACAACAGAGGGGTACCAGGCCAGGAGCACTTGGGCTGGCCCAATTGGGCTGAATGCCCCTTTGCCCCCCTCTCTTTTTCTATTTTTTCTGTTTATTACCTTTTTTTTTGTGCAGATTTGGAATAGAGAGAGAAAACAAAGGTCCTAGGGTTTTCAAACTTTGGAAAAGATTTGTATTATTCTGTTTTTGTAACAATCACCTTAAAACAAACATTGTTTTCCAAAATAAATTTGATTGATGTTATTGTTTGGAAATAAAATGATTTGAACAATTTTGGTAACAAAAGATTAAATGAACCTAAGCCAAAAATTAAGTTTTTTGATTCCAATTTTTGGTGGAACAAATATTGTTGGTTTGGTAGTTTTTAGTTGACACATTGTAACATAACAAATATGAACCAAAATTGAATTTTGGTTTTGGAAATCAAATAGAAATCAGATGGAAACAGATGCAAAGAATATGATGACATGATGCACAACAAAAATAAAACACGAAACAAACATCTAGGGGGGAGATTTTCATACTTGGGATGTTACAAAACGCCCCCCCTTGAAGGAATCGCGCCCCGAGATTCCTACTGAGAAAGGAAAAGGTCCGGATACTTCTTGCGAAGATCCTCTTCGGTCTCCCACGTTGCCTGTTTATCGGAATGATGCGACCACTGCACTTTCAAGAACTTGGTGCTCTTGTTGCGAGTCTTACGCTCGGTCTCATCGAGAATACGAACAGGGTGCTCCTCATAAGATAGATCATCTTGCAGTTCAATGGAATCATGATCAACTGCACGATCTGGATCTTTGAAACACTTCTTGAGCTGTGACACGTGAAACACATCGTGCACCTTGGATAGTTTTTCTGGAAGTTCAAGACGATAGGCATTTTCCGCACGCCTTGAGAGAATGTTGAACGGACCAATGTATCTTGGTGCTAGCTTTCCTTTCACACCAAAACGATGAGTGCCCCTGAGGGGAGTTACACGGAGATATGCCTTGTCACCAGGTGCATAAATCATATCCCTGTGCTTGCTGTCATAGTAGCTTTTCTGACGAGACTGAGCAATCTTGAGATTGTCACGAATGATGCGAACTTTCTCTTCGGCTTCCTTAACAATGTCAGGGCCTAAGAGTGAACGTTCACCAGCTCCAGACCAATTGATTGGACTCCTGCATCTGCGGCCATAGAGTGCTTCAAACGGTGCCATGCCTAGGCTTGCCTGGAAGCTGTTGTTGTAGGAGAATTCAGCATATGGAAGGCATTCCTCCCATTTCATGCCAAAGGAGAGACCACATGCTCTGAGCATATCCTCGAGAATCTGATTGACTCTTTCGACTTGCCCTTGAGACTGAGGATGATAAGCCGTGCTGAACAGAAGTTTGGTGCCCAATGCTTCTTGAAAACTCTTCCAGAAATGAGAAGTGAATATGCTTCCACGGTCTGAGCTTATTTCCAATGGAACACCATGAAGGGGAACAACCTTTGCTGTGTAGAGCTCTGCTAACTGGCTAGCTGAGATAGTTTCCTTTACAGCATAGAAGTGAGCAACCTTAGTGAGACGATCAATAACAACGAAGATTGCATCGTTGCCCTTTTTGGACTTTGGAAACCCAGTAACGAAGTCCATTTCAATCATGTCCCACTTCCACTCAGGAATTTTCAGAGGTTGGAGAAGACCGGCTGTTTTCTGATGGACTGCCTTGACACGTTGACAAACGTCGCATTCAGAAACGTATTGAGCAATTTCACGCTTCATGCCAGACCACCAATACAGCGTCTTGAGATCCTGGTACATCTTTGTACTTCCAGGGTGGATGGAGAGAGGAGTTTCATGAGCCTCCTTGAGAATGATATCCTTGAGACTTTGAATCTGTGGAACTGCAATGCGTCCTTCGAAGAACACAGTTCCCTTGTCATCAATTGAGAAGCACTCATACTTCACATTGCCTGCTTTGATGTTATTTGCGATCTTCTTGATCTCAGCATCACGAAGTTGTTCAGAACGAATCTTATCCTCTAGAGTTGGACTGGCTGTCAAGTTTGCGAGATAACCTTGAGGAACAAGACCAAGGTTCAGCTTCTGGAATTCTTCATGAAGAGGACGCTGTCTTTCCATGATCATGAGATTATTGCAATACGACTTGCGACTGAGAGCATCGGCCATAACATTAGCCTTGCCTGGAGTGTAAGAAATGGTAAGATCGAAGTCTTTGATCTTTTCAATCCATCTCCTTTGCCTGAGGTTTAGATCTGGCTGAGTGAAGATGTATTTCAGACTCTTATGATCGGAAAAGATTTCAGTGCGATTACCCAACAAGTATTGCCTCCATTTCTTGAGGGCAAACACAACTGCTGCAAGTTCAAGGTCATGTGTGGGATAATTGAGCTCATGTGCGTTCAACTGACGTGAAGCATAAGCCACAACTTGACGTTCTTGCATAAGAACTGCACCTAGACCTTGGAGAGAAGCATCACAGAATATCTGGAAGGGTTTGGTAGTATCTGGGCCAACCAGAACTGGTGTAGAAGTGAGTTTAGTCTTCAGGAGATTGAAACTTTCATCACATTGTGGAGACCAAACGAACGTCTTGTCCTTCTTTGTGAGATCAGTGAGAGGTTTGGCAATCTTGGAGAAATTTTGGACGAAACGACGGCAATAGCTAGCCAAACCAAGAAAACTTCTGACTTGCTTCACCGTCTTAGGAGGTTTCCAATCAACAATTGCCTTAACCTTTTCCGGATCAATGGCTATGCCCTTGGCAGAGATGACATGACCAAGGTAAGCAACTTCTGGAATCCAGAACTCACATTTGGAGAACTTGGCATATAGACGATGCTCGCGAAGTTTCATGAGAGTGAGACGAAGATGTTCTCCATGCTCTTCCTCAGATTTGGAGTAGACCAGAATATCATCAAGATATACCACAACGAACTTGTCGAGGTATTCATGAAAGACAGAATTCATTAGTCGAGAGAATGTCGCCGGTGCATTGGTGAGACCAAAGGACATGACGGTGTATTCATATAGACCGTACCGAGTGGTGAAAGCTGTTTTTGGAATATCTTCCTTTCTGATCTTTATTTGATGGTAACCCATCCTCAAATCCAACTTTGAGAATATTGAGGCTCCAGCAAGTTGATCAAAAAGATCATCGATACGAGGAATTGGATACTTGTTTTTGATGGTTTTCTCGTTGAGAGGACGATAGTCAACCACGAGTCTCTTTGTTTGATCCTTCTTTGCAACGAACAGAGTTGGGCAACCCCAAGCCGAGGAACTAGGTTGAATGTAACCTTTTTCCATGTACATATCGATTTGCTCCTTCAACAACTTCAGTTCAGGAGGAGCTATCTTGTATGGATGTTTGGAGATTGGAGCAGTGCCTGGTTCAAGTTCGATGACGAACTCGACAGCTCTGTCAGGAGGCATTCCTGGCAATTCTTCTGGAAAGACATCAGGGAATTCACAAACCACCGGAATAGTTTCAATAGATGGTAGAGGATTTGCATTGAGAGTGTAGAGTTGAGCAACTGGATTTTCAGCATGGAAGTCGACTATCTGGCCAGAAGGGTGTGTGATTTTGACAGCCTTAGCAGGACAATCAATGACTGCTTTGTTGGCTACCAACCAATCCATCCCAAGGATGACATCAATATCTGAAGAGTGGAGAGCTATCAGAGATGCCTGGAATGGAAGGTTTCCAATTGTGATCTCGATGTTCTGGCTAACTTTATTGCTTTGCCAGCTAGATCCCGGTGATTTCACTAGGAAAGGGATAGACAACTGTTCAAAGTTGATTCCACTGTTGTTTGCAAAGCACTGAGAGATGAAAGAGTGTGAAGCACCAGAATCGAACAAGACTTTAGCACGAAACGAGTTCACAAGAAGTGTGCCCATTACAACGTCTGGAGATTCTTCTGCTCCCTGGGCCTTGACATGGTTCACCCTCACAGTTCTCAAGACAGACTTGTTCTTGTTGCGGGGCTTAGTCGAAGAAGTGTGTACTATCACATGATTGACCTTAGAGGTAGGTAGTGGTGGTAGCTTGTTCTGCGGGCACTTGTAGGAGTAGTGTCCTGATAGACCGCACTTGAAGCATGTACTAGCAGAACGAGGATCTGTTGGATTTGGCTGAGATGGAGCACCTCCTGAAGATACCACTTGGGTGGGAGGGAGGGCAAGAAATCCTGCCGGGCTTGGCAAGCAGATGGGCGGTGTTGGAGTGGTATATGGAACCCAAACTCTTCGTTTTTGTGGAGGCATGATAGCTTTCGAGAGATTAGCCTGTTCACGAGAGTGCTTACGAGATTCCTCAACCAATTTGCGCCCATGCTCTTCATTTAGAGCAATGTTGATGAGGTCCTCAAAATTCTTGGCCTTGACGTTGGTGAGAGCATACTTGAGTTCCGGGTTGAGACCCCTACGGAACTTTGCCATCTTTCTCGCTTCCGTGGAGATTTCATCTCCGGCGTAGCGAGCCAGACGATTGAACTCTCTTTGGTATTCGAGAACGTCCAGATTGCCTTGTGTGAAAGAATAGAATTCCTCACGCATTTTCTCCATGAGCCCATCGGGAATGTGATGGCGCACGAAGGCTTGCTTGAAATCCTCCCATGTGATTGCCACACTAGAACCTCTCATTTCTTGGAAATTCTCCCACCAAGACATGGATTGTCCACGGAGAAGGTAGGACACGTAAGGAACACGGTCCTCGTCAGCCACATGAGCTACCACAAGAGTACGGTTCATTTCACGGAGCCAGTCATCAGCATCCAATGGCTCGGAGGCGGTATCAAACGTGCGCGGATTGAGCTCAAGGAACTCCCTAATAGACACACGGGTGTTGCCATTACTCCCAAGGTCTTGGTTCTGCTGCATCTGCTTTATAACTTGTGTCATCTGAGACAACACTTTCCCCATCTCAGGTGGCAGTGTGGGTTCTTCGTCACCACTTTCCATCCTGAAGAGGATACCAAGATTAACACAGTAACCGGATAACAAAATCCAATATGAGTGCTTAAAAGGATTACTTCAGACGGTAAGAAGGTAGCATGGATCAAACATATACTACCCTCAACGTTCACCATAATTGGTTCGAGTACGAAAGGATAACTAAACATAGCTAGGAATGGATACATCAATGGACGAAAGGTTCTTGAGAGAAACATGATATTGAAGCAACATCGGGAAACTCGCGACCAAAACTCCTAAGATACTACGGAAGAACCCAGAACACGTGAAATCCTAACTTGAAAGTTTAGGTGAGAAGAGAAAAACAACGTTGCACTTCCTTACCAGAAAAGGGAGGGTGGGTGGGGAAAGAAATAAAATGGCAGAATTCCTACTCTCACGTTTCATTTTTCCTATATAGCTACAAAATAGTTTCTAGACTCAAACTGCGACCAGTAAAAGGGATCCTACAGGCAGACAGGCTCTGATACCATTTGTCGCACCCTGGTTTCTAGGGGATACTCATCGGGCCGAACTGGATAGCAGATGCTTGGATTATGGGGCATAACTGCTCCCACGTCCCAGCTTCCTGGTAGGCCTGCGCTTATGCGCGACAACACAAGCCCTGCTATTCCACCGTCGATGTAAACTATCCACTAGAGACCATAGGCACTACTGTCGACGTACTTCATACCAATCACACATGGTACGTCAACAGCGTTAAACGGAATGATACCACAACATATCTCTAAGACACAAAAGATTGAAATAAGGTTGCAGATGGCCTTCACTAAGGCAGAGAATAGCAAATACAATCATCCAGAGGACACATGTCCCAACATAACATCATTACATCAGCGGAAGCAAACAAAGGGTCTGAGTACAGACAAATCCAAATAGGCTTAAGAAGCCGGCAATGAAAGGAAAACGGAGCCCATCCACGAAGTCTCGGATCCTGCTCGGGGTCCGCTATCTACTCGTCAACAGCGTCGTCGTACTCCACGTAGTAGCCTCCATGGGGATCCTCGGAATCGTCGTCTGCGTAAACCACAGCCCAAAGGGGTCAGTACAACAACGTACTGGCAAGCAAGACTCACAGTTCACCAAAGTGTAACCCGTCAACACCAAGCACAGATGCTTTGGGTTCAACGGAAGAAAGGGGGAAATAAAAGATGCGGCAACTGGCTGCTCTAACCAACTACAGAGTTACTACCACTTCCGGCTAACAGAAAGGAGATAAGATAGCGTATCGTAACCAACTATAACTAACCACCAGACAAACCCATCCTGGATCTCGCCCCTTATCCAAAGAAGCAATCCGAGGATAACTCACACAGTTGGATTAATGATGGATCAGGTTGTTGTGTCAATAAATCTATTACTAGTCAAGTTATTATAGTTAGGTGTAAGTTGTCTGAGTACTTGTTAGCCAGTACTTTCACCAAGTCGTCACATAACCGCGGACAACACGGCTTCTCGAGAAGATTCATCCCTGCAGGGTGTGCTCCAGTACCCGTACACACTCAAGCCACCAACTAAAACTCAGGTGGACTCGACACGACTCGAACCATCACTATAGCCTGTCCTAGGAGCCACGGAGCTATAAGGTCCCAGCCACGCAGCCGAATACTCAGCGCAGGTGTGCAAAACTCCCGCAGGACACAACACCCCGGCACTACAGGCCTCGCCCTATATGTGTGCGTCATCATCATCATCAGTAACCATGGGAGCGACCCATTTATGCGTATGAGCCAAATGGAACACCCGAACTAAGTGTGGCTCTTCGGACAAACTGCGGATCAGATCAAAGCCGAGGGGGGTTCCATACCACCACCCGGATGCGGTGAGCACGCTCATCATGGATCAGTAGACAAGACCCTTTTCCTAATTATGGTCGACACTAGCAGGCCTCAAAACCACGACGGGCCTCCTGCCGGTGCCTTAACATCAAATTATTATTACCCAAGCATTAACAGGTTGTTGTTTAAACATCGAGCCCATAGAACATAATAGAATATGATAACAGAAAGTAACGGGTAACAGACTCGAGCAGAAACAACCCTAAGCATGCTAGTAAGACACGGGCTCAAACAACGGGGTTATAGGACTGGAGGTGAGGCAATATCATGGTTTCAGGGTATCATGTGATAGGATCGTAACAGAAGCAACGATACATATGGCCAGCAGAAATAGACAACGGAAAAGTATCGGTAACCAATGTTGAAAGGAACACAGTGGTTCATGTGAGTGATAACTTGCCTGCAAACCCAGTAGCCTGGTACTGAGCTAAAACCTCTGAAGGGGTGTCGTAAGGATCGTCGGTCTCAACGTCGTCGTCTAACCGAGAAAAAGCAAACAGACAAAGCAGAAAGGGTAGACAATCAATATCATGGTATAGTGCACAATCATGGGGATGATGCATGTCATGTTAATAGGTTCATCAAAATAAACTAGTTGACATGGTAACACAAATTAAATGGACACATATGCAATTTTGAGTTGCATATGAAAAGCCCATGAATTTTGGGTTAGATTATTTGTTTTCCAACTAATCAACAGATGAAGGTGAATCAGTATGATGCATGGATAAGGAAAGCAACAAAATAACAACATTCGAACCAATTTGGAATAAGGGTTAACAATTTAGAAATTTATTTAGTAAGGTATGGAATTTTTGGTTCCTTAAAGGGATTACACAAATAGTTGTTGTTTTCACCAATTTAAATTGTGCAAAACAAATAACAAAATTCATATTTGAAAAGTTTACACTTTGATGGTTTGAAAACATATTTTGCATGTTCAAAAATAATTTTATTTGAGCAAGTTATGATTTTATCAAATTTAAATGAATTAAACAAGGATTAAATTATTTAGGCAATTTAAATTATTCAAATCATGAAACAAAATTTATATTTGGTTAGGTGGTTTAATTTGACATGGAAAACATATTTTATTTGTGTTTTTTGGATTAATATTGAATTAGTTATGAATTTTATCAAATGTGAAAGGAATAGGTTTGAATTTGAAATTTGAAATTATTTGCAATGGTCAAAACAGAAAACAAATGGCTTAATTAGATAGAGAATTAAATTTGGTATTGAAAACATATAAAAAAAGTTAAATTTGGAGTTGTAAATAATTAGTTAGGCATTTTTAAAGTTTGGTGGTTAAACTGCCATTTTCTTCACAGCTAGGGACTTAAAACAAAACTGCAGGGACCTAGAATAAATATCCAAGGACCTGCGTGTGAAAAACAGTGCTGTGAGGGGTCTGCAAAATAAAACGGAAAAGATGTGGCAATTGCGCTGGGGGTGGGGGTCGAACCCGAGACCCCCTGGGTGCGCGCAGAGGGCGATGGCCACTGGGCTATGCTCGGTTTTGTGAAAGGCATAGGACAGGTTTGATTTTGTAGTTCAGTTACTACGCTAGATCTGAAACTAACTGAACCTTTCCTGAATTTCCTTGTGCGTGCAGGTACAGGCGAGCAGGGGCGAGCGGCAGGGAGCGGCCGGCGATCGGCGGCTTGCTCGCGCTGCCCGCGGCGGATCGCTGCCGTGCGGTGGCCGCCGTGCGCCGCTGCGGCCGTGGGGCCGTGGGCCCGTGCGTGAGAGAGGGAAAGGGAGCGGAGGCGGGGCTTACAGCGAGGGAGAGGAGCGGACGAGGAGGCGCTCGGGAGGTCCGGCCGGCGACGAAAACGGGATGGCGGCGACGGTTCCCGGTGATGGCGGCGGAGACCGAGGCCACGGGGAGGATGAGGGAGCCGGGAGCTTTCCGTTCCCGGCCCTAGCTTGGGCGCTAGGGCACCGTGGCGGCGGCGCCTCGCCGGAGAATGGAGGCGGTGAAGGTGCTTCGGTACAGAACAGAGAAGCGAGAGAGAGCAGCGTGGGAGCGAGGGAGAAAAGGAGCTGCGGCGCGAGGGAGGAAGAAGGAGGGAGGTGACTAGGGTTAGGAAGGAGGAGCTCGAGCAGCTTATATCGATGGGGAGGGGAGATCGATCACCGTTCTCTCCCCTGTACCTGTACGTGGTCGTTGGAGATGAGCTCCGTACGTGAGGTAGAAGACGACAACAGAGGGGTACCAGGCCAGGAGCACTTGGGCTGGCCCAATTGGGCTGAATGCCCCTTTGCCCCCCTCTCTTTTTCTATTTTTTCTGTTTATTACCTTTTTTTTGTGCAGATTTGGAATAGAGAGAGAAAACAAAGGTCCTAGGGTTTTCAAACTTTGGAAAAGATTTGTATTATTCTGTTTTTGTAACAATCACCTTAAAACAAACATTGTTTTCCAAAATAAATTTGATTGATGTTATTGTTTGGAAATAAAATGATTTGAACAATTTTGGTAACAAAAGATTAAATGAACCTAAGCCAAAAATTAAGTTTTTTGATTCCAATTTTTGGTGGAACAAATATTGTTGGTTTGGTAGTTTTTAGTTGACACATTGTAACATAACAAATATGAACCAAAATTGAATTTTGGTTTTGGAAATCAAATAGAAATCAGATGGAAACAGATGCAAAGAATATGATGACATGATGCACAACAAAAATAAAACACGAAACAAACATCTAGGGGGGAGATTTTCATACTTGGGATGTTACATCCTCCCCACAAGGACTGGGGAATTCTCGGAAGTTGAGAAACTTCCGGGAGCTATCCTAGAGGTGGCGGAGTACAAGGAGTCCACCTTGCGCTCCGCAGCACGGGGTGGTGCACACATGGCTCTAGGCCTTATGCGTATGCACTACCCTGGTGCCAAATCTTGGCGCGTGGCGTCCGGTATCCCTCAAGGATACACGGAAACCCAGCGAACCACCATCTTTGATGAAATCAAAGGTAACGCCACCAAGATTGCCTCCATGGTGAACATCTCCATCACCTATCCAGAAGAGGAGATCCCCGAAGCCCCCGAGAATGACAGCAGCGAAGAAGACTCGGATGCTTGAAGGGCTGTCCTTAACCTGGATGGTGGAAGTAGAAAATAGGAGCATTACTGCACTTTTACAATGTAATTTATATTGTAATGCTTCTATTCTTTTGTATAAACAAGAACTCCGCCTTTTGCAGTTTAATTATGAAATTCTTTGCAAGGTTTTCCGGGTTTGTTATTCCTTTATCTTCTAAGTTCTCTGGTTTATATGCTTTAACTGTCCTTAGTGTTTGAAATGGCTCAATACTACTATGAATCTTCATGCCGAGTTACTGGGTAATACCAATCAGTTCAAACTCAGAAACATGGACCATACTAAGGGCATTTTTACTAACTAGCTCCAGTGACCCAACACATAAACAATCAGATAATACTTAGAGAAAAGTAAGGAATTTTTTTGAATGAAACTTGGGCATGCAGGCACAATCCGAGTTTCCTTTAGCCGTTAGTAGGCTAAAAATCATTCAGTTTTTAAACACCAAGCACGCAGGCACAATTCGGGTTAACATTGAGTATTTTGTAAGATCATTGGGAAATAGATAAGGTGAAATCATGTTTTGTACTATAATAAACTTGTAAAAACATGGATATAAGAATTCCGACAACTTTATTTCAGGATCTCAAAGATGTTTACATAGAAATTGAACTAAGTATAGAAGGGACGTAACTGCTGGATACTCCAGGGCCTCTTTGTCTCTCCTAGTTCATCATCTATCTTTCTATTTCTTTTGCGATTCGGCTTCGCGGGATCGTCTTCCGTGTCTCGAATGTCGACAAGATAATATGATCCATTCTTCATGGCTTTACTGATGACAAATGGTCCTTCCCATACTGGGGCCAGTTTGTGCTTCCTTTGCTGCACCAATCTCAGCACTAGGTCACCTTCTTTAAAAGAACGATGCCTGATTTTCCGACTATGGTAACACCGTAAACCTTGCTGGTAAATGGCGGATATTTGAAGCACAAGCTCTCGTTCCTCTTCTAAGAGATCGACGGCATCCTGTCGTGCTTCTTCGGCATCCGAGTCATCAAAATCCCGCACTCTTGGGCTATCATGGATCATGTCCGTTGGAAGGATTGCTTCCGCACCATAAACTTAGGAAAAACGGGGTTTGCCCAGTCGACCTGTTTGGCGTCGTTCGAATGCTCCAAAGCACGGAAGGTAGCTCTTCTACCCATGCTCCAGCTGCTCTATGAAGAGGAGATTCGAGTCTTGGGCGTATTCCTTGTAGGATTGAGCTATTCATTCTTTCAACCTGTCCATTGGATTGCGGGTGTGCCACAGATGCGAGATCTAGGCGAATTCCTGTTTGTCGGCAATATTTTGCCAACTCTCCGATGGAGAAATTTGTCCCGTTGTCGGTTATTATGCTGTGTGGAACGCCGTATCTCATGACTATGTCAATGATGAAATTTCTGGCAGTTACACCGTCAAGCTTTTTGATGGGTTTAGCATCCACCCACTTGGTATATTTGTCCACAGCTACAAGTAGATGTGTTAGTCCACCTCGTGCAGTTTTGAATGGTCCCATCATATCTAGCCCCCAGACCGCAAACGGCCATGTAATGGGGATAGTTTTGAGTGCTTGGGCCGGCATATTAGTCTGCTTGGCGTAATATTGACACCCTGCACATATATTCACTATGTGCTCAACATCTGTCTTGGCTGTTAGCCAGAAAAACCCGGCACAGAATGCTTTTTTAACTATGCTTTTTGATTGAGCATGATGTCCGCAATCTCCGGCATGGATTTCTTGCAGGATTTCTTGTCCTTCTTCTAGCGAAATACATTGCAGGAAAATTCCGTAAGTACTGCGTTTGTACAGGCAGTTGTCAATTACCGTGTATCCTTTGCATCGACGCTGGATTTGTCTATGCAAGACTTCGTCTGCTCCTTCCGGGTACTTCTGATTAACTAAGAAGTTTAAATATGGAATTGTCCAGTCCGGGTTAACGAGCATAACTTCAATTGACTCGGAAGCCAGAGGATAATCAATATCTCCACCTTTTATGGATGGCTCGTACAAATGTTGGCCGAATACACCTGGTGGTAGTACTTTTACCCTTTCTGATCCCATGCGGGCTAACACATCCACGTTCCAATTTTCCTCCCTTTTAACATGGAGTACTTCGAACCCGAAAAAACAAATGGCAAAATCGTCCACCGTTCTCCGGTATTCGGCCATTACAGGGCTTTTTGCGTCCCAGGTTTGGTTAAGCTGATGCTGTACCAAATCCGAGTCGCCGTAGCACAGGATGCACTTGACGCCTATTTATTTTGCAATATGCAAGCCATGAAGCAGAGCTTCGTATTCCGCCACGTTATTGCTGGCGTTGAAGTGTATTTGTAATACGTACTCCATTGCGTCTCCTTTAGGGGATTTTAAAACTACACCAGCTCCAGCTCCCTCCTTCATCTTGGATCCGTCGAAGTGCATGATCCAGTACTCGGACTCCGGCATTGGTGTTTTCTCCATTGCTTCCATCCAGTCGGCGACAAAATCTGCCAAAACCTGGGATTTTATTGCCGTCCTTGGCTGATACTTAATGCCGAAGGCTGCTAGCTCGATACCCCATTTGGCTACTCGGCCAGTTGCCTCCGCATTGTTTATTATATCCCCTAGTGGTGATTTACATACCACTGTTATGGAATGTCCTTGGAAGTAATGACGCAGTTTTCTGGATGCGAAAAATACGCCATATGCCAGTTTTTGATAGTGTGGGTACATTTGTTTGGACTCGGAGAAAACTTCGCTTATGTAATATACCGGATGCTGGTCTGGTATGCTCTGTTCGTCTTTCTTCCGTTCCACAACAATTACTGCACTGGTAACCCGGTTTGTAGCCGTAAGGTACAATAACATAGGTTCTTCGTCTTTTGGGGATGCCAAAATCGGAGGTTTCATCAAAGTTTCCTTCAACTGGGTTAATGCTGCATTTGCCTCTTCTGTCCACTTGAATTTGTCGGATTTTCTCAACAACTTGTAGAGTGGTAAGGCTTTATCCCCTAGCGGACTAATAAATCTGCTGACGGTTGCAGCAGAACCCGTCAATCTTTAGACATCTTTTACACACGTAGGTTTGGAGATGTTCAAGATTGCTTTGATCTTTTCTGGGTTAACTTCTATTCCTCTGTGAGAAACGATGAAACCCAGAAGTTTTCCTGAGGGAACCCCGAATACACACTTCGATGGATTTAACTTCATCTTGTAAGTGCGCAAATTTTCGAAGGTTTCTCGCAAATCTTCAAGGAGCGTATATTTTTCCTTGGTTACGACAGCAATATCGTCCACGTAAACGTGGACATTTTTGCCAATCTGACTATGCAAACAACGTTGCATGCAACGCTGGTAAGTTGCACATGCGTTCTTCAGGCCAAATGGCATGGTTATGTAATAGTACGTCCCATAAGGGGTTATAAAAGAAGTCTTAATTTGATCTTCCTTTTTCATGCGTATTTGGTGATACCCGGAATATGCATCCAAAAAGCATAAAAGCTCAGAGCCTGCGGTGCCATCTATTATTTGATCGATTCGCGGTAACGCGAACCTATCTTTTGGACACAGTTTGTTTAAGTCGGTGTAATCTATACACATTCTAAGAGCAGTAGTGTCTTTCTTCGGTACTAATACCGGATTTGCAGACCATTCAGTGTGTATTACTTCCTGGACGAAATCTGCTGCTGAAAGCTGGATAATTTCCTTGCCAATAGCCTTCCGTCTTCTTCCGTCAAATCGACGGAGACCTAGTTTGACGGGTTTGGAGCCTGGAATCACCTTAAGTTGATGCTCAGCAAGTTCCCTGGGTACGCCTGGCATGTCAGCCGGACACCAGGCGAAAATATCCCAGAGCTCGCTTTCCTATTTGTCGGTCATCCCAGTTCCTACTACGACAAATTTTGTCGGATCTTTGGGATCTAGGATTACCTGTCTTGTATTCTCGGATGCCTTTGTAACATCCCAAGTATGAAAACTCCCCTTAGAATGATTGATTTCTTGTTTATTTAAGTATTGCATCATGTCATCATGTTGTTTGCATTTGTTTCTTAATTGTTGCATTTGTTTTCCACTGTTTTCACAACTCAAATTCAAACCTTACTCAAACACTGTTTTCATACTTGTTCTGTTACAACTTTTGGAATAAAAATCACAAATAATAACAACCAATTGGTTCCATGTTTTTCCATAGTGATCACTTGGGAAAATAATGGGTTTAAATCAATTATTCATTTTCCAAACACAATTAAAAATTCAAATCAAAGCACCCAAAACAGAACCATTTTGAAATCATGTTGTTACCAAATCAAACCAACTCAATTTGCCTATTTTTACCTAGGGGTTACCCTATGTTCAATATTGGTTTTAATAAAGATTATTAATATTAACCATTTCACCCAAAATTGGTTCAAATTTCAAAAAGCATTCAAACCTTTAACTTTTTGAAAATAAAAAGTACCAACTGGTTGTATTTGAACTAAGGAGCTTCTCCAAAATTTTTTCCAAATTTTTCCATTAATAAAACCTATTCTTTCCTTCCATTTTTGATTTCAGCAAAAAAAAAATAATAAAAAGAAAAGGAACACAGGAGAGGGAGCAGCCCATAACCAACCCAGCCCATCTAACCCGAGTTGGCCCAGTACCCCTCCACTCCTATCGCTGTCGTCTTCCCCGAGCTGAGGTCACGTTCTGTACGAACACCCTCTGAACCACCCGATCTCTTCCCCCCTCCCTCGATGCGTCGCCGTACGAGCCCGGAGACCACTATATCTAACCTACTCCCTCTGCCCCCAACCCTAGGTCGCTGTCCCATCCGCCCCTCCGCCATTTTTTTTCTTCCATCGCTTCCACCCTACCTCTGTTCTCTGAAACGCAAGATCACCACACCACCGTGAACCGCCACCTGCCTCTTCACCGCGGCGACAACCGGGGCACCTCGAGGAGCAGCTGGCGATGGGAACGGAACCGGGGCGGTCCCCGGAGGATCCTCGTCCCCTCGCCGTCTGCTAGGAAGCTCCGAGGCGGCCGCGCCGTCGCCGGGAACTGCCCTCGCCGCTGCACCTCGTCAGTTCGTCGACAGTAGCTCGAGGTGAGCCGCCTCGTCGCCCTCCTCGCTCCCTTCCTCCTCTCCGGCCCCAACTCGCGGCAGCCGCACACGGCCGGCCACCCGCACGGCAGCACCATCCCCGCGCGCGCGCCGCCGCGGGCAGCGCAGCGAGCCACGGCCGCCGGCGAGCGTTGTGCCTCCGTCAAGATTCAGTAACGTGCCCTGCAAAAGAAAAATTCAGTTAGACACCCGCTACAGAAGCATATCCACACACGCTACGCTTACCTGTCACGAAGCGCAGATCACCCCACTGGCAGAGCACCTGTGCACGCAAGCCAGAGCACCCGGGATCGAATCCCACGGGAGGCTTTGCCTCCCCCCTTTTTTTCCTTCTGCGCGCGCCCCGCGTGGGACCCGCTCGTCAGCGGCCCTGGAGGCCACATCACCTCCTAGCCGCGCCACGCCAGCGCCTGCGTGGCAGTGGCCCGCACGGCAGCCACTGTGGGTACGCCAGCCCACGGTGCAGAACTTTTTTTTTTTCTGTACCTTAATAAAATGGCAGAAAACAATGAATGTTTGAAAATTGCATAACTCCCAAATGATAAATCAAAATGCAACAAATCCTATATGTTTTCCACTCCAAATTTTATGCTCTAAATGTTTATCACAATTGTTTCACTGTTTGAACAAATGAAATTCAATATAATTTTGGCACTTTAATTAAATCATTCCAATTTGTAATAATTCATAACTAATTCATACTATTTCCAAATAATGCAAATAAAATATGTTTTCCATACCATTTTGAATATCCTATTCAAATATAAAATTTGTTTCATTGTTTGAATAATTTAAATTGCCAAATAATTTAAATCTTGTTTAATTCAATTAAAACTTGTTTAATATTGTTTAATCCATGATTAAATAATCCTAAGTCCAATTTCAACATTTGAAACATGTAATCCAACTAAAATTTGATAACCTTTTCAAATATAAACTTTGCTAATTGTTTTGAACACCTTAACTTGATGAAAACAACAATTACTTGTATGACATCATTAAGTAACCAATATTTTCCAAACTTAATAAATGTTTCCCAAACCTTGTTAAACTTCTTTTCCACTTGCATCTATCATTGTTATTTGTTGTTATTCTGTTGTTATCATCATGCATGCATCATGCTAACTCACCTACACCTGATGCTTAGTGGTAGAACAACTAATTCAACCATAAGGCATGGGTTTGCCATATGCAATCTTTGCATATGGAATCCATTTAAATTTGTATATCATATCCACTAGTTTACTTTGTTGCATCTATTAACATGACATGCATCATATTTGATTGTGCACTATGCCATGATAATGATTGCTTATCTTTCTGCAATGTTTGTTTGCTTCTTCTCGGATACACGACGACGTTGAGACCGACGATACTTACGACACCCCTTCTAAGGAGTTAGCTCAGTACCAGGCTACTGGGTTTTGCAGGCAAGTTATCACTCACATGAACCACTGTGTTCCTTTCAACATTGGTTACCGATACTTTCCGTTGTTCTTTTCTGCTAGCCTTAGTAGTAGTTGTTTCTGTTACGAACCCATCACATGAATCCCTTAACCTTGATATTGCCTCACCTTCACTCCTAACACCTCTTGGTTGAGCCAGTGTCTTACTAGCATGCTTAGGTTGCTTTTGCTCGAGTCTGTTATCCGTTACTTTCGGTTACTATATCTATTACGTTGTGGGGGCTCGATGTTTAATCAATCAATCATGCTAATGTTACTATTAATAATAAATTTGATGATAAGGCACCGGCAGGAGGCCCATGAGAGGTTTTGAAGCCTGCTAGTGTCGACCCTAATAGGAAAAGGGTCTTGTCTACTGATCCATGATGAGCGCACTACCCGCATTTGGGAAGCGAGTATGGGCGCCCCCCTCAACTTGACCTGATTCGCATCTCGTCCAAATCGCCTCATTTAGTTCGTGTTTTCCATTTGCCGCATGCATGTTTTTGCGAGCCCAGCGCAGGGTGGAACTTTTGTAGTCGGCATATAGGGGGACACGGTCTTAGAGTGCTATGATGGTCCATTTTCTTCTGGGCTTGATTAGCCGTGCGCCCAAGGTGCTTTGGGCTTGATGCGAAGAATGGTTGGTTGTGTTGAGTACCCCGCTTGGTGGAAGGGCCTTTCCATCTGGCGGGTTATTCATGAGTGTACGGCCAAATTGGTGCAACCCTGCAGGGATAATCTTCTCGAGAAGCCGTGTTTTCCGCGGTTATGGATTACTTGGTGAAAGTACTGGCTAACAAGTACTCAAGACAACTTAAACATAATGATCAAACATGTTACACCCAATGATTAATAACTTGACTAGTAATAGGTTGATGACACAATAACTTGATTCACTTTTAATACAACTGGGTGAGTTATCCTCGGATTGCTTCTTTGGATAAGGGGCGAGATCCAGGATGGGTTTGTTTGAAGTTATCTTTCAGTTGGTTACAATCCTCGATCTTATCTCCTTTCTGTTAGCCGGAAGTGGTAGAATCTCTGTAGTTGGTTAGCGCATCCAGTTGCAGCATCTTTTATATCCCCTTTCTTCCGTTGAACCCAAGGCATCGGTGCTTGGTGTTGACGGGTTACACTTTGGTGAACTGTGAGTCTTGCTTGCCAGTACGTTTATGTACTGACCCCTTTGGGGCTGTGGTTTCCGCAGACCTACGTTTCCGAAGATCTACATGGTGGCAACTACGTGGAGTATGACGAGACTGCTGACGAGTAGATAGCGGACCCGGGCAGGATCCGAGACTTCGTGGATGGGCTCCGTCCGTTTGTTTTCGGCCTCTTAGGCCTATTTGGTTCTTGTCTGTACTCAGACATGTTGAATGCTTCCGCTGTATTGTAATGATGTATGGTTGGGGCATGTGCCCTCTGAATGATTGTATTTGCTATCTCTGCTCTAATGAGAGCCATTTGCAACTTATTTCAATCTTTTGTGTCGTAGAGATCTGTTGTGATATCACTTGTTAAACGCCGTAGACGTACCATGTGTGTATGGTTTGAAGTACGTCGACGGAAGTGCCTTTGATCTCTAGTGGATAGTTTACATCGACGATGGAATAGCAGGGCTTGTGTTGTCGCGCATAAGCGCAGGCCTACCAGGAAGCTGGGACGTGGGAGCAGTTATGCCCCATAATCCAAGCATCTGCTATCCAGTTCGTACGGTGAGTATCCCCTAGAAATCAGGGTGCGACAGCCTTCAAGCTATCTGCTGGCTTCGGGTTTCTTTTCCTTCCGGCATTTCTGTCGGCGATACCTCCTTAGCCAGCTCCTTCAGCTCTTCCTTTGCTATGATCTTCTCAGCGCAAAGGGCGTTTTGCTTTTTCCAGCTTGTTCGCCAGCTTGAAGTCTCCAGTTATGGTGATTACTCCTCCTTTTGGCCCTGGCATCTTCAGCTTGTTATAGATATAACATGATCTTGCCATAAATTTGGCGAAAGCTGGACGTCCGAGTATTGCGTGATACACGCTTTCGAACGGCACCACTTCGAAGGATACTTTTTCCTGACGGAAGTGATCTTTTTCTCCGAAAGTGACATCTAGGGAAATTTCTCCTAGGGATCGTGCTTGCCTGCCAGGAACAATGCCAATGAAGCGTATGTTGCTGTAATTGAGCTGGGTATCGGAGATTTTCAGATGCCTCAGCGTATCCAGATACATTATTTTAATGCTGGATCCTCCGTCCATCAACACTCTTTTTAGCCTAGTGTTCTGGACAATAGGGCTTACAACAAGAGCTTGCGTGCCGGGTTCCGGGATATTCCCGGGATGATCAGTCAGATCCCAGATGATTGACGTGTTTGAATACTTCAAGAATTTGGGGGTTGCCGAAACAACCGCGTTTATTTCTCGAAGCGTTCTTTTTGCCACTTTTGCTGATGGAGTTGCTAGGAAAGTTAAAGCACATTCTCCGTCAACTCTCGGAAATTTGGGTTCGCCTTTTCGCTGTTGTTCCTGGATTTTTTCGTCAGTGTCCGATTCACTGTCTTCTTTCTCAGCTTCTGGCTTTTGCTTAGAAAATTTCCTTTTGGAACTCTTCCCCTTATTTCCGGATCCTGCACTACCTTTCATGTGCTTGTACAGCCGACATTGTGCGTTCGTATGGGTGGGTTTCCCAAATTGCGAAAGGTGGACGCAGGGTTCCGACTTAATATTTTCCCACTCTTCTTTAGTGTAATTGATTGGTTCTGAACTGCGTCCTTTCCACCTGTTCCCTTTTTCACTTCCAAAGGCTATGTTGACCTCTTTGGGCTTTTGTGTTGCATCTGGAGTTCCTTTTTTCTCAGGGCGAGGATTTTTCTTGGCCTGTATCAATGTATCGATATTGCCTCCTCTTGCTCTGATGTCGTCCTCGGCTGCAGCGTGTTCATTGGCGGTTGTAAGCATAGATCAGTGATATGTGTGCTGTTTGGAACCAACCATGAACGGTACAAGTCCGGGTTTTAGGCCGTTGACGAAATCATGCATTGCTTGTACGTCAGTTACTCCAGAGCAGCTATTCTTCATTGTAGTCCATCTGAAGATGAAATCCACGTATGGTTCATCCTCGAACTGGGTGCAACGTTTTAGCTGGTTGATGCTGTTCGGGCGTTTATAAGTTCCCTGGAAATGCTGAGTAAATACTCGAGCCATATCATCCCAGATGTCTACAGTTCTTGATGGTAATCCATTGATCCAATCTCTGGCTCCATCCAGTAACATTAGGGGAAGGAACTTTACAGCTTCCAGGTCTGTCCCATTGTTAATCTGGACGGCTGTATAGTAGTCTGAGAGCCAGATATCCGGGTTTGTACTACCGGTATATTTTTGGTACGTTGGACCAACTTTGGCAAAGCCAGAATGCAGGGTTATCCTTCGTATCGTATCAGTGAAACACTTAGGTCCAAAGTATAGATCATCTCTTTCCGCCCTGTCCATGTGTGCGGAGTACCTGCCGGCTGAATGGACAGAAGGGGATGTGCTGCTTTTTTTTTCCATTGTTGCGCGGACGCGCTTTTTCGGGATCGTCTCTATTTCTTCCGAGATCACGCCCCTTTGGATGAGGTGGAGTTGTGCTCCTGTGTCTTTCCTTATCCTTGGGGGGTGTCCGAGATCTCTCACGCCTGTGAGGTATAACCTGTCTTCCAGCTTTTTCAGCTGGGTGTCTCGGAGGTGGCATTGCTTTGCCGTCATTCCGGTGTTTTTCTTCCCGATCGTGGGGGTTGAGTCCACCTTTCGGGAGATGGGATCCGGTTCTAGACGCTTCATCCCTATTGTCGGGATTTTTCTTGTCTTTTCTCGGATCCGCTTTCTTATCTTTTGAATTGTTTGAATCTCCAGGTTCTTCCGGTCCAGGTGCTCCAACGGCGCAAGTAGTTGTTTTGCATAGGGCGGAGTCGTCATGCAACTTCCCTGATCGCTCTTGGCCCCGCTGTTGTTGTTCCAATGCTTTTCCTAGGAAAGCATACACCCCTTGGAGTTTTCACCGTTGGAGTACATCTCATTGTTGAGGATGGCGAACGCTGCTTCCGCGTTTTCTGCTGCGGTTTTGTATATTGGTTCACCTCTGGCATTCTTGCCGTTTACCTGCTTTTTCCAAGATGGGTTATGAAACCTTTCTTTTGGCGGCAGTACTTCCGGTCTTACGATTCCGGGTAACATTGTAGGTTTTATGGCAGATCTATTCTTTTTCTCGTACTCCTCGATTTCTTCCTTCATGAGCTTGATGTCATCCTGGGTTTTTTGGAGGTGTTCCCGAGATTTGAGTAGATGTTGCTGTTGCCTTTGGAAAGCTCGTCTCCTGGCCTCTAGCATTTCAGGGGGTTCGTTTAGTCCCACTAGTGTTTGTAACAGATCCTGTTCTTCTTGTTCTGTCATTGCAGAACAAGGATTTCCTTGGTTTTCTTTTCCGCGGGCTTTATTCCGCTTGCATCTCCTACTTCCGGGCTTTCATCAGCTGGATCAGCCAATTTTTTCTTCCGGAGTTTGTATTGGAGTTTTTTAGCAGGCTTGTGCTTTTTCTTGGAAGAGGGAGGTTTTTTGGCAGGTTCATCCTCTGTCAATTCTTTGACGTTGGGAAATATCGGAGAAGTTTCTCCATCTTCTCTCTCTTCCTCTGGCGGAGGAGTTTTAGGGCTTTCCTGACTGCCGGCATCCGTGTTTTCAGCCGGTTTTGCCATTAGTACTTCATGGAATCCCTCTTGAAGAGATTTTACCTTTCTTTCGAAGGTGTCCTCATCTTCATCTCCGGAATCGAAATCGTCCGATCCGGTTTCTGACTCTGATCTCGCCTCAATGGCGGCTAGCACAGAGTCAGCTTCCGAGTTCATCGTCGTATTGACGGATGTCGGATCTTCCATCTCTGTAGTGGGTGTGCTGTTTTCTGCCTCTTTCACGGGGTTTTCCTCATCCGTTTTTTCAGCGACCTCGGGTTGCACCATACCGGTGAAGTGTGTGTCACTTTCGTGTCGGCGATCTGAGCAAAATCCGGTATCATAGTCATCTTCGACTGGGTATAGGGCGGGTGGGAAAAATTTGCTTCCACCGCAAAACCCCATGGCCTCTGCAGTTAGTCCGATAAAGATATTTGCAGATCCGATCGGTAACACGCAGGCACTTACCAGATGATTTTGCGCCGGTATGTAAGATCCATTATCGAGGAAGCGTCCAACATCGTCGTCGAACTCCAGGCTTCCGACAGTTATGGAACTGTCGATTCCGCCGAGTATCCCAGATCGAAACTTAACGCCTGATGTCTTTAGCCCCACGGTGGGCGCCAACTGTCGAGACATCGTAGTAGTTTTCATAGACGGGGGTGTCATGAGACTACGGGTAGAGACGTGGGGAGACGTGGTTGCACGAAGGACAAAAACACAGGGTTTACCCAGGTTCGGCACGTCGCAGTAATGCGGCGTTTCTACTCCTGCAATCTCACTAATCAGGGCTAAAGCCTGTGTATACAAGTACAACGTGAGGTTCTGTTTAGCTATTCGCTGAGGATCAACTTCTCGGCGAGTTAGCCTGTAGCTTCTTGTCTATCTATCATATCTCCCGTCCGGCTTTATATAATAGCCGGGTTAGGGCATACAGAGTAAGAAACCTAGAAGACTACGATAACTATTAACTTGGAAAGTAAGGAATCCGCCTTCTACTCCAAGCCAGATCACGTGGGCCGTGATCCGGGTTCTTCTAGAATCCGGCTTCTGCGCGTCAGCTTACTGGGCCGCCAATGGACCGTAGCCCACTACCTCTTGGGCCACCCTGGTAATCCGGCACTTTGACTACCATCTGATATACCCCTAATCGGTATATATCCGACATGATGGGACGTGGCGAGAAGTGTCAGAGACTAGATGTCTCAGAGTCGAAGCGGTGGAGGTGTACTCGATACGGTGGACGAAGTCGATGCGGAAGTCGTATAGTTGACGAGGCGGACGGCATCGACGCGGGGGAGATGTACTCGACACGGTGGACGGAGTCGATGCGCTGGAGATGTACTCGACACGGTGGATGGAGTCGATGCAAAAGTCGTGTAGTCGACGAGAACGTGGCGGAGTCGCACGACGACGTGGAAGTCGTGTAGTTGACGCGGACGCTCAGCCACCGAGTCCACACAAGAAGATGGACCCGAAAAGTCTTTAAGATGTTCTGATTTCGCGAATTGGCCTGTGATGTCGTATGCGTCTCGTCGATACAGAAAAGTTTGATGTTTTTATTTTATACATCCGAGTTAATATGCGGTTTGTACAACCACAATAAGGACCTGGACGAAGAAATCTGACAGAGCTCCTCAGATACGCGGCTAGCGTGTTAGATGCTTTCGACGCGGTAGTACGTCGAGTGCGCGTGTAGCGATCGTCGGTTGCACGACCAGCGCTCATTGCGTGCGCGGCCAGCGCTCTCGATGGGAGTAGCCCCCGAGTCTATGTGTGATTATTTGTAATCGGGCATAGACTCGAAGATCTTCCAACGTTGCTTCTTCGATTTATCGGGGGCACGGTAGTGCTCCCGATGGGAATAGCCCCCGAGGCTATGCTCGACTCGCAGAGTCAGGCATAGGCTCAAGTTGTTCTGAAGCTAACCCCTTGTGCTTGTCTTCTGTTGGCTCGCGGAGGAGGACATGCGTCGACTCCTGGAGGAGGACATGTGTCGATTGTCGACTCCGAGCGGAGAATTGTGTCGACTGTCGAAGTTGCAGCCGACGTTGTGGTTCCTGCATTGCACTTTGTATGACACTGCCGAAGTCGACGAGGCGGTGCCGAGTGATGGAATCGATGAACCAGACTCATGTGTCGAGTGCGGCTGTTTCGCGCCTCAGCCCCTGAGTGTCGAGTGCGGCTGCGGCGAATTCTTGAGTGCGTCTACTTTGCAGCACAGCCCCCGAGCAACGAGTGTGTCTGCGGCGAAGGACAACCTCCGAGACGCTTAGTCGAGAGGATTCAATGTAGCGGAGTTGTGCGGCGGAGTCGCGATGTTTTCTGGATTGAGTGGTGATGTTTTCTGGAACGACCCGATGAGGCGGACCGAGTCGACGCGGCATAGTCGCCATGCTTCCCGAATTACTCGACGCAGCGGACCGAGTCGACTTGGCAGAGTCGCGATATTTGTCCAAAGGACTCGACGTGGCGGACCGGGTCGACGCGGAGAAGTCGCGATGCTTGTCCAAAGGACTCGACGCGGCGGACCGAGTCGACGCAGCGTAGTCGTGATGTTTGACCAAACGACTCGACACGGCGGACCGAATCGACGCAGCAGATTCGCGATATTTCTCGAAGGACTCCACATAGCCAACCGAGTCGACGCGGCGGAGTCGCGATGTTTGTCCGAAGGAGTCGACGCGGCGGAGTCGCGATGTTTGTCTGAAGGACTCGACGCGGAGGACCGAGTCGACGCGGCGGAGTCGCGACGTTTGCCCAAAGAACTCGACACGGCGGAGCCGCGATGTTTGTCCGAAGGAGTCAACGCGGCGGACCGAGTCGATGCGGCGGAGTCGCGAGGTTTGTCCGAAGGACTCGACACGGCGGACCGAGTCGACGCGGTGGAGGCACGATGTTTGTTGTGTGTACACGGAGGGTAATGTTGATGTCGAACCCCCGGGCACTAGTATGGTGAGTCGCCATGTTTCGTTTACGTTGCTTGTTCTTTGTGTTGACTCGCAAATTGCAGAAATAGAATTTGGATCCGCGATTTGAATTCGCGAACTGGCAGAGATCCAAAACGTGCCGTAGTGCGCGAGCCGCTGACGGAGATCTAACCGTTGGAATTGGCTGAAAAAAGACAGAGTGGTGCAGGATTGTATTACGCAGCTGTTCAATGGTGTGATCTTCGAATTGGTTTCTGAGTCGACTGTGAGAATTGTTTTCCCAAAGTCGCGCAAAGTTCCATCAGATTCTGACAGGGCTTCAGTGTTTGGGTCATCCATGGAGATCTAACCGTCGGAATTCGCCGATTCGTTTTGGAGCCGAGAGATAATTTGATTTCACATCTTTCCACCGAAGGAATTTTACAGATGAGTTTAGAGCCTCCGTGATGACGTCCGCAATATGTATGTTGGTGCTGTCTTGCAACCTGCACATGAAGAACGATGTCGATGTAGACGATGAAGGCCGTGCGTGATGCCGGCGAGTGCTCTACGAAGTTGAAGGAGCTGAAAGTAGATGAGGCCGGCGAGACCGTAGATCCAGCGCGTGTCGTTCCCACAGACGGCGCCAATTTTCGAAGAGTCGTGTCGACAAAATCCCTCGGATGATTTGGTAGGGTTTCGAGTAGAGGAACGATGTACGCGCTGGTGATCTCGACGGCTAACAAGGAGGCAATATTTACCCAGATTCGGGGTCCTCATAGAGGTAAAACTCTTATTCCTGCTTGTTTGATATGTATTATAGCGAGATAGTCGAGCTGTTTACAATGGCGATGCCATGGTGAGGCGTACGGGGTATCCCGTGTATTGCCTAGTCTAGTTGTGGCTTGTATCTTCCTCTCTCTAGATTGGATCTCTTTTTCTCTCCTCCCTCCTGGCTTTATATATGCAGCCAGGATGGGTAACACGAGTCCTAGTAGACTACGTATATAAGTTCTTGTCTTGACCCGCAAGTATTGCGGGTGGGCTTCTGTTCGGCCTTCTAGAACCGCGGGATATCACCTGTCTTTGGGCCTATGTCTTGGGCCTTGGACCGGGTAGGCTCACCCGATAGGGCCAGGATTCATCCCCACGTCAGCCGTGATCCTGGTTCTTCTAGAACTTGGCTTCCTATTATATTCTTACTGGGCCGACCAATGTACTTTGTTCCATTACCTGTGGGCCACCCTGGTAATACGGCCTTTGACCGATGCCAGATATACCCCCATTTGGCATATATCCGACAAAGGGATATGTTGAGGAGAAGATCAGGTCAAGCTATGGAAAAGAAGGGACTCAAAAAGTGAGAGCTTGTTTCAATTGCCAAGACAAGTATCACTATGTTGCCGAATGCCCTTTCGACAAAAGGGAGCACCGTGGAGGAAAGCTAGTACTCAAGGATAAGTCAAAGGCTCCCAACAAGAAACCTCAATTCAAGAAGAAACCCTTCAACAAGAAGCCATCATCTAGATATGTGCTTGTGACTCAAGAAGAGTATGATTCCCGTGATGATGAAGAAGAAACCACAAGTTAAGTGGCCGCTATTGCTATTGCATGTTCATCATCTTCTTCACTCTTTGAAACCCCCGATGAGAATCTTTCTCAACCCTCCTCAAAGTGCATCATGGCTAAGGACACCGAGGTATCATCTTCTTCACCCACTAACTTGCTAGTCCTAGTGTTGAAGATCAAATTGCCTCCTTGAACCTATATATGACTAACTTGCAAGGGGATAGCAAGAAGTACTTCACTCTCCTCATGATTCAATTGGGAGAGGCTCAAGAGGATCTTGAGAAGTAATGTGAAACCGAGAGGAACGATTGCTTTGAAAAAGGCCCCTCTAAAATGCTCTTGACGAGGAACATGAGCTTCGAGTATCTCTTGAGGAGAAACTTGAATCTATTAAAGAGTCAAATAATGAGTTAATTTCTAAGATCACTAAAGAACCTCACCATGCAATTGATAAATATAATAGAACTAAACATAAGAAAATCAAGTTTGGTGTTGGTCATGAAAAACTAACCGAGGAGCTAGAGAATCTTACTAAGGCTCACAAGGCTTTGGAGAGTGAAATTTCTACCCTCAACAAGTCTCGTGAACAACTTCAAACTTAACTTGATCAATTCAGTATGCCTAGTGCTTATACTTGTTCTTGTGGTCATGCAAATATTAGAGAATGCTAGGTTGAAGGAAGAGCTAGCAAGAATCAAGGGCAAGGGCCCTAGTGTTGAGAAGGTTGTGGCTCCCAAGACACAAGTGGTTTCTACTAGACCAAAAAAATGGCAAGCAAGGTCTTAGGTATGTTGCTAAGATCAAGAAGAAGAAGAACAGGAACAAGGACAAGGCCGCACAAGCTAAGAAGAATGTTGGTGCGAGTTGTATTGTCATTAGGGACAACATTACTCGTAGCAACTCCGCGGGAACTAACAATCCACACCATTTATTATTTGTTGATATTGTGGTGTTGTGCAAACTAAATATGTTTGTCCTATTGAGGGTTACATTGATTACTCTATTTTGGTTCCAAAATCTCTTGTTTCTAACATGATAAGACCCTCCTCGTGTCCTAACTCAAGTCAATGTTTCCTTGTAGGACTATGCTTCCAGTGGTGCAAAATGGATACTTGATAGTGGGTGTACAAGTCATATGACCGGAAGCAAAGAAATTGTGTCGGAGTTACAACCAAATATAAATCACGCAACCGTCACGTATGGAGACGATTCCAAGTCTAGGGTAACAAGGTTTGGCAAGGTGGTTGTTGCTCCTAATATCACCCTTGTAAATGTCATGCTTGTCGAATCCCTTGGTTTCAATTTGCAGTTCGTGCTTTAGGAAAGATGGGATTTTCCGTCTTCTTTGCTCCTAAAAAGGTGATCATCATGTGTAGAAAGTATCTCGATGCTGACATTGGATATGTTGAAAATGAGTTGTATGTGGTGGACTTTTCGAAGACCACCAACTCTGAAACGATGTGTCTCTTTGGTAAGGGCAACATGGGGTGGTCGTGGCATTGCCGCTTATCCCATGTCAACATGAGAAGTTTGAAAAGTCTTCACAAGGGTGGTCACATCCTCAGACTAAAATAAAATGGTTCCTTTGCTAAATATCGCGTGTGTAGGGCTTGTTTTGAAGGAAAGATGCATGATGCCGCCCATAAAATAAATACAATCATTTCATCACAGAGGATCTTGTAGCTTCTCCATGTTGATATTTTTGGTGTCGTACCATAGGCAAGAAGTATTCTTGGTGATAGTGGATGACTATTCAAGATACACATAGTTCTATTTCTTCAACTTAAAGAGTGAGACTCAACAAACCGTCATCGACTTCTGCAATCAAGTGCTACGCTAACACAATCTTCCTATATTGTCTATTCGAAGTGATAATGTTTATGAGTTCAAGAACTACACCCTTCATGAGTTACTAAGTGAAGAGGGTATTCGTCATCAACATTCCGCTGCATATACACCTCAACAAAATGGTGTAGCCGAGAGGAAGAAATGGACTCTATTGGATATGGATAGGACCATGTTGGCGGAGTTTAATTCTCCCTAGTATCTTTGGGCCGAAGCCATCTCCACCGCTTTTCATTCATCTAACCGACTCTACATTCGCAATGGCTTAGTGAAGACTCCATATGAGATTCTCATCGGCAACAAACTCAACATCTCCTATTTCCGTGTCTTCGGTTGTAAGTGTTTCTACTTTATCAAAGGTGTTCGTTTGTCTAATTCCAAGCTAAAACTATTGAGGGTACATTTGTTGGTTATGGTGCCAAATACCACACTTATAGAGTCTTTGACAAGGCCTCACGGATTTTCATTGAATCTAGTAATGTGGTGTTTGAAGAAAATGATGGCTACCAAGTTGGGAAATTTTGTGTTTCCAATGTAGATGTTGAAATACCTCAAGAAGCCATAGGAAGAATGGGCGTGGGATTTTTCTGCCCCATTGAGGGACATCTTGTGGAGACTCGAGAAGAACTATGCTCTACTCAAGTGGAGCCCTCGTCTACATTGGAAGATCTAGCCAAGGGAGCAAGTGATACACCAACCCAAGAACAAGTTCAAGACCCTCCCATTGTTGACCAAGTTGCTATGCAAGAACCAACCTCTCCTATCATTCAAGCTAGCCAAGGTCAAGGCCAAGATCAACCTTCTTCATATTAAGTTGAATCAAGTCATGATGATGATGATCAAGGCCAACATTCCGGTCAAGAAGGGGACCCAAATGATCAAGATGATCAAGTGATTCCTCCTCGCAATAATGAGGAGATCAAAGCCCGTCGTGCTAGAAGGATTGAAAAATCCTTGAAGCGTATTGATGCATCCGATGATAAGGTGTTGAGTGATATGCAAGACAAGAGATACACAAGAGCTCAATTGGAAATCTTTATTGAGCATCAAGCTCGCATATCCATGGTGGAAACAAAGAAAGTGTATGAAGCTATTGAAGATTCGGATTGGTTGGAAGCTATGCATGATGAGCTCAATAACTTTGAGCGCAATAAGTTTGGAAGGTAGTTGAGAAGAATAAAGATTGCCACAATGTTATTGGCACTAAGTGGATATTCAAGAACAAGCAAGATGAGAATGGTATTGTTGTGAGGAACAAGGCAAATTGGTGGCTCAAGGCTACACTCACTTGGAAGGAATTGACTTCTACGAAACCTATGCTCTCGTGGCTCGTCTTGAGTCCATATGTATCCTCCTTGCATATGCATCTTCTCATAACTTTAAATTGCAAAAAATGGATGTCAAGAGTGCCTTTCTTAATGGTCCATTGAAAGAGGAGGTATATGTTAAGCAACCTCCGGGTTTCTAGAACCCAAACTTCCCTAGCCATGTCTACAAGCTCCCCAAGGCACTATATGGACTTAAACAAGCTCCATGTGTGTGGTATGAGCACATTAGATAGTTGTTGCAAGACCACGGGTTTGAAGTGGGGCAAATCGAACCCACCCCTCACACAGAGGGTAAAGGGAGAGTTGTTGGAGTTGTTGTGTGTCAACGCCAGGGTAGCACTACAAGGTTCGAACACTGGGAGCTAACCACGTTCAATCGCACCTTCGTAGGCTTCAAGAGGTGAGCTCTCAAAGGGAAACAAGCCAACACGAGGGGTTTACCCAGGTTCAGGCCACCGTGATGGTATAAAACCCTACTCCTGCTTGTCTGGTTGATTGCACTGTGAGGATTACCATACAATGGAGAGTTCTGATGGTCTATCTACTTGGTCTCTACCCTCTTGTTCTTGTTCTCTCTCTCTCTCTCTCTCTCTCTCTCTCTCGTGTTTTCTCGATTCTCCCCACTCTGAGGAGGTAGAGGGAGTCTACATATACTGGCTATCGGACCTGTTTTCCTGCTCACTTGGCGGGAAACGTATACCACAAGGTGCCGAAGAGGGGAGCGCCCCGTACACTACGCCTCCTGCGCGGTCCTGGTCGCCGGGGGACAGCTGCACCGTCTATGGCGTCATGGTGGGGGAGCTGGGTGACGCTCCCTCGTCTTCTAGCGCGTACCTGGTCTTCTTGCACCAAAGAGTAAAGCCAGAGACGGGGCTTTGGTGTGCGCAGCGAAGCCCTGCGCTTTATACACGAGAATGGCAACTACATAAGGCATCTTGTCTTCTGCGGAGGCTTCGTCATCCGGTTAGAGGTTAGAGCATCACCCTCACATGGGCTGTCTCTAAGCGGGCGAGGCTCCTTCCGGGAAGGAGCGGGGTCGGAGCAGGACTCCTCCCTAGTGATGCGCGGTGATCCTTTGGAGACCTCCTCTTCAAGGGGTCTTCCTTGGGGGAGAACTGCCAAAGAGTTCTCCCTATCTTGTTGGATGGGTACGAACTCCTTCTGTACTTGATGGGCTAGGCCAGCAGTAGACGACCCAGGATACCCTTGTATCCGTGGGATTGACAGTAGCCCCCGGGCCCATGACGCAGTGCATTTTAGCAGAGAGGCTTGGGCCCCCATGCTACGGGACCGGCCTTTCACGTGGCGCGACGGTTCGTAGGGGAACCCCATGATCTCCCCGCGTGGCGGAAACATTTTGTCGCAATTACTGCTCTGACCTAGCAGCGCAGAGCAGCGAGCGCCTTGCCGTCTGGTCACGTTCCCCCTTGGGACGTGGCCCCTTCTGCCTCAGTACTCGAGCCGGTGGAAGGCCAACCGAGAGTAGTGCCTTTTCTCGGCCTTGGTATAAATGGGAGGAGGGGGAGCCCTGATGGAGGGATGCTAACCCGGTAGGCCAACTCCAAGGCATAACCCGGCCCACAGGACGTTGCGCAAGATCCGGCTAAGGGTAAAGAAACTTCTGGAAGGCCCAAGTTTGTAGGCCTCGTAACCCGGATTGTGGGTCACGGTAAAGGAAAGTTAGAGTTTGTATGCGGTGTCCGGGTAGGAGTCAGGGTGCGCCTTGGAGAGCAAGCCAGGGGGGTACGGGTGCTTTATAAACCAACCCCCAGGTCTAGTTGAGGGAGATCTAAGAACCCTAGTAGTACCGTTTGATATCGAGCATCCAGTGTATTCGAGAGATCGAGTTAATATATTGAGATCGGAGACTCGACGACTTGATTGCCGGCTACCAGATCGAGTTCCATCATGTTTTCCTCTGAGCTAAACCCTCTCCCAAACGCCTGTGTCGTCTTGCCCCAAGATCAGTTACCCCCGGTAACGTCTGCCGTGATAATCCCACGACAGTTGGCGCCCACCGTGGGGCCTGCGTCCAAAGGTGTTTACATCACGGGAGAAGCTCGGAAGAACATGGAGAATCTTGTCGTCGGCGAGATCTACATCGACCACAAAGGAGAAAAGACGGTGGACGATTCCGGCTGGGGGCCAGAGTCGGATCACCTCGAATCCGGATCCGTCGTGACAATCGGCCGGATCAGCGTCTTCATTGGTATGGTATGTACTTCCGGTTCGATCCCTGACAATTTTGGATCTGATTCTGTGTCAGGGGAGGCCACTTCTATCCAATCAGATGAAGAAGAATCAGTTGGAACGACATATCCGACAGAAGAACCCATCGCGAAGTGGGAACAGCCGGAGGAACCGGCATGGACCCCGCGCGACCGGGTCGAAAGAGAGGATGATACCGAGTCCATCCTGGATCTGCTGGAAAACCGGTATGAGGAGAATAACAGCGAAGGGGAACAGCATGAATTCGTGCCAAGCATCATACGCCGAGTCGCGGTTTACACGGCTCCCGCGACCAAACTCAACCAAGAGGCCGTAACCGCGGCCGCGGCCGGGTCAGCACAAGCATTAACCCGGCAGCAGGGGCCGGCTAACGGAAACACGGTTTTGGCCCAGGTTGACGGAGAGTCGGCATCGGTTACCAGTCAAGCGCCGGAAAACGAGCTACACGCGAACACGTTCGGATTCCTAGCAAACCGGACACCAGGAGCGGGTCCTTCCAATCCGCAACACCCGGCCTTGTTCGACAACAACCTGATCCTAGATCCGACGGTTCTTGCCACAGTTATCACTCCAGAGAACGCGGCGGAACGTGTTAGGGATTTGGACGTAGCCCGTCGTGCATTGGAGCAGCAGAGAAGGCAAGTAGAAGCAGAAAGGCAAGGGATGGCCACACGGCAACGCGAGCTGGATGCACTGGAAACTCGGCTCCGAGAGGAAACGACTAGAATACATCAAAGGCACCAAACTAGATTACCAGCATTTGGAGGAGTCATAAACCCGGCCGCACTATTTATCACGCCTCAGGATCAGCCGATTCCAGCGGAAAATCAAGGAACCGCCCCTCAGCCGACAACCGGAGGAGCACAACCGGTAGATACGCAGGCCGGATTACCTGCACCACAGACTGGAGTTACTGCCGGCAATACTGTACCACCGCCACCACCACCACCACCGTCGCGTTTTCGCACACCAGCGGGTCATTACAACAATCCCATGGACAACGTGTACGCGGCAACGCTTGCACTAAATCAAATCCCCGTGAGAGAGTCACCCCACGCAGAGGAGACCCGGCGGGCGATAGATATGCTGCGCACCGCGGTGGCGCAACAGGTTAATTACCCGGATCACAGAAGTGGAATGCATGGGACGCCATATGTCAGCCAACAACAAGGTAACGCTGGAAACATCCAAACAAGTTCGGCACGGCGGAGGGAAGAGCAGCAGCAAATGCCGCCTCCTCCACACATTCAGGCAGTACCAACAGCATCAGCAGCACAGGCCATCGTGGATAGTTCTAGAGCCAGAAGAGCCGTGGCCGGGTCTGCGGCACATGGGCCACCAGCGGTACCACAGCCAGCTGTACCCCCTGCAGGATCACATGTTTCCCGAGTAAGACCAGCTTCAACCATTCTTGCAGGGCCTAAGTGTCTTTCGGATAGCATCAGAGCTGAACCTTACCTGGAAAAGTTCAAAGAACCGGGTAAAGTAGTGAATTATGAGCCGACTATGGATCCGGAAACATGGTTGAGCAGCTATGAGATGGCCATGTCGATTCGCAATGCGTCCGAGAATCTTCAAGCCAAATTCATGTATCTAATGATGTCAGAGGGAGCAGCAAAGTTATGGTTCGCCAATCTACCGGAAGGATCTATTAAGTCATGGGAAGAATTGAAAATTTCGTTTATCAAGCACTTTCACGGGACGTGTAGAAAGTTATTCACTATTGACGACTTAGAGCGATGTGTTCAGAAGAAGGGAGAATCGGCGCGCAGCTGGGTCCGCCGGGTTATGGAAATTCTTCATTCGTCTACGGATATTCAGCCCAAGGATGCGCTGCAAGCTATGGCAAAGACCTGCAAGTACACACCTTTAGTACAAAAGTTAACCCGCATGAAATCCAGTCGGAATGCTTCGGAGGTTACAATGGGAGAATTGATGGATGCATGCAACAAACATGCCAAAACGGACACTACGGAAGAGGAAACTGATGATAAAAAAGCAAAAGCAAACACGAGTAGTAACGGAAGAACCGGCAACGGATCAGCGCCGGGTAACAACAGCCAGAACAAGCGTCTGTTTGAAGGAGGCTCCGAGTTTGTCGCCAATACTGAAGCTGGATCTTCCAGACCCAGGGCAGAAGGAAAGTTCAATGCTGGAAATCACAATGGAGGAAACTATCAAGGGCCACCAAGGCCGAGTAATAATTGGGACATATTCAGAATGGCATGCCCGAAGCACAGCAGGAACGGTAGGCCAGCTAACCACTCCTTGGAGCAGTGCGCCGACCTACAGAGATGGAAGAATGAGGAAGTGAACAGAGCCATGCGAGGTGCAGGACGGGGAGGAGGACCGGGTCCAGGTGGAAACCCGGGCAATGGCCCACTCCCAGCCAGTAACCCGGCAGCTGGAAATCAAGGTAATAACCAAGGGGGAGCAGCAGGTTTCCAGGCTAACCCCAAACAGTTGGGTCAATATCACGTGCATACCACAGGAGGTTCTAACAAGGACAAAAAGATACTGAAACAAGCGGTCAATTCAGTTTCTTCGGCTGTCCCGAGATACCTGAGATGGTCAGAACAGGATGTAACATGGAGCAGAAGGGACCACCCGGAGAGAGTAGAACACCCGGGAGTCTTAGCATTAGTAGTCGCACCGCAGGTCAATGGGTATGAGCTGAAAAAGGTTTTGATGGATGGTGGAAGTAGCATCAATATACTGTATTGGGAAACCTTCTTACGCATGGGCCTCAAGGAGTCTCAGCTACAAAAAAGCTCAACAATTTTTCATGGGATAGTGCCGGGTCATTCAGCGTGCCCCGAGGGAAAAATCGCATTGGAGGTAGCTTTTGGGGAATCAAAGGATAACTATCGAGTTGAGTGGCTCACTTTTGAGGTGGTCAAGTTGCGCAGTCCTTATCACGCGTTATTCGGAAGGCCGGCTTATGCCAAATTCATGGCTAGGCCGTGTTACGTGTATCTACAGCTAAAAATCCCGGGTCCTAAGAAGACCATTACCATACATGGAAATCGAGACATAGCAGCTGAATGCGATGAAGGAGACGCAGCAATGGCCGAGCAAGCCTGTAGAAAAGAGGAGCTCAAGCATTACCGGTCTCAAGCAGACCCGGAGGACAGAACCACATCAAAAAGGCCAAGTACTAAAGGCGAAAGAGCAAAGTCCAAGGCAGCACAAGATGCTAAGATTGTCGTGGGATGATCACGGCAGATGTTACCAGAGGTAACTGATCTTGGGGTAAGTCGACACAGGTATTTGGGAGAGGGTTTAGCTCGAAAGAGAACATGATGACAAGCGATCTAGGAATCGACACTCAACTCGCCGAGTCTCGAATATGGCTCTCGGGTTATACTGGATACTCGATAATAGGTGATATGATTATGTCGTGAATCTCTGTCAAGCTAAGCCTAGGGGCCGGTTTATAAAGTACCCGTACCCCCCTGGCTTGCCCTCCAAGGCGCAGCTTGAGTCCTATCCGAACTCTGCTTACAAACCCTAGCTTTCCTTACCGCAACCCACAATCCGGGTTACGAGGCCTACAAACTTTGGGCCTTCCAGAAGTTTCTTTATCCTTAGCCGGATCCCGCGCAGCGTCCTTGAGGCCGGGTTACACCTTGGAGTTGGCCTACCGGGTTACTATCTCCTCATCAGTAGTCCCCAGTATAGCTTGGGCTTCCTGGATTCTTCCGTGAAGCGCTGGCTATTCCCTGCAAAAATATCAAACGCTCAAGCGTATGGAGGCCGGGTTACAATGCTTTGATAAATGGCTGGGTCCAACTCCATGGTGACCATGCAATAACCCGGCTCTCCTCCGAATGCTTCCCCTAATTTTCCAGGTCTAAGTCTTAATAAAAACTCCACGACTCTACACTTTTCTCGATAGTTAATCCTGATACCACGGAAAGTATCCCTTTCTCTTTTCTGCCAGGATCTCTTGCTCAACACTCGATGCACCTCCCGTAAACTTTGAATGTGTAGCCGTTACCCCGCAATTTCCGGGTCCCGCCCGTTGGACTTAGTTTTTCCACCCGAACCATTATAAATAGGTCCTTAGGGGTAACCCTAACCCCAACGTCTCACTTTTCCTCATTCCTCTTCCTCCGTACCCAAACCCGCAGAGCGCCATTACGAGAACTCCGCGCGCATCACCGGAGCCCATTTGTCGCCGGCTGCGCTCCGCCACAACGCGCTCAGCCCCGCCGCCGAGATCCGTCGCCAAACACCCGACCTGTCCGCCAAGAGTCGCGAAAGGGCACCAGGCCTGCGCTATTTGCCTCCGCAAGGCTTCATTTCAACCTCCTCCAGTAAGTCTCCGGCACTCATTAATCTGCCCTTGCAATTTCTTGGTTTTGCCTCAAATTGGATCAAAATCGACCCGCCGGCGATTTCTCGGGGCGCACCGAATTAGGTTGCTAGCATTCATCCTGATCCATCCATTAGATAAGATATAGATTTCAGTTCACTCCTCTACTACCAGTAATCATTAATTTCGCCGTAAATCTAGAAATGGAATTCCCAATCTGGGCTCGAGCCGCCTAAAATTTCCGCCCTTGCTTCTGTCACCCGGAAAATCCTCCCTTTCCAGTTCATTTACTCGCGATAGATGCACGGACAACCATCTATTTCTCCTAAACACTTATCCATACCTTAACCTCCATAATTTTTTATAAGAACGCACGATACCCGGATAATTTGTACCGTGCTCCGCAAAACAATACCCGGATAACATTTAACTTCCAAGTTGCCTCAATACCTCTTATCAATACTCGGCCAACTGACGGTTTCCGAGTCTCGTTTCTCATGTTTTTCTACCTGATGTTTTACAGGTTAACCCAATGGCACCCAAGAAGCAGGGAAAGCAGCTAGTCAAAGCCAAGACCACAAACTCCATATCCGCCAACTGGGCGCGATCTTCGGTCACCAAGGCCAAATTAGAAGAATTGGTCGAGCTAGGGGTTCTCCCCCCTCAAGAAATTATCAACTGGAGGGTGCCGGGTAACGAAACTCGGCCTACTCCGGCAGAAAACGAGGTAATATGCTTTGTTGAACATGTGACCCGGGGCTTCCGGCCTCCGGGTCATCCTTTCTTTCGCGACGTTTTAAGCCATTATGGCCTTCGCATTTTCGACATAGGACCCAACTCCGTTTTAAACATCACTCATTTTATCGTTCTTTCCGAGTCTTACTTGTGCACTCCGCCAAGTCTGGCCCTCTTCGTCGAACTCTTCCAGTGCAAACCGTGCCGCGAAAGCGGCGATGGTGCACTTCTTACTTGCGGCGGGGTTTCCATCCAACGCCGCAAGAACTCCTTAATGCCTCCTCTCACCCTTAACTCCCACGTAAAGCACTGGCAGCTCTCATACTTTTACTGCCAGGACACCTCCCCACCCGGCGAAAAGAAGTTGCCGGGTTACTCGGAGGGTCAACTTTACATTTCCGAAGCCTTCAATAGGTTTGCCCCTGACCCGGAGAGGGAAGAAATTCTGCCTCTATTGGCCAAAATCTCCATCCTTTCTACCCAAGGCCTCATCGGGCTTAACCTGGTGAAGACTTGGGTCGATTTCTGCATCCAACCCAACTCTATTCGCACAAAACTGATGTGCGAATACTCGGGGCAAACCACGGACCCGATCCGATACTCCACCAGCAATTTCGCTCCTAGCGATGCCAACAAAACAATCAAGGGCTTTCTGACGGAAAAGCTCGAGGTGATCCGGAACATAGCCGGATTAGAACCTTTTACCCTCGAGAACCCGGCCCCCGCGGTAAGGACCTAACTCTAACAAGTCCAATTGTATTCGTTCCTCTTGGTACAACTGTTAATCCTTACTCTGGTGTCTCCACCTCAGGCCGACAGTGACTTCTGGAAGGCGGACACTCCTCCTAACTCCAGAAACCCGGAAGAGGAAGGGGATGCCGTTAACTCGGACGAAGGTACATACTTAGTCCCCTTGAATACATCATGCCCTATTTCTCATTTCCATACTATAATCTTGATTACTTTCAGAGCAAGAGGACCAAGACGAGGAGGCAGAAACGGACGGCAAGGTGGAGTCCGCCAGTGATGAAGATGAACCGGAGCCAGCAATTAAAGCCGGATCCAAAAGAAAACCCCAAGGAATTGTTTTCCAGGTTTCATTTCATTTCCTTGTGCTTAATTTGCGTTCCCGTGATATCATTCATGAGCTAACCCTGTCATCACCCCTTTGGCCAAACTGAAGGAGCCACCTGCTTCCAAGCGTAGAGTGACCCGGAACCATCCGGGTAACGAGACCCTTAACCCGGGTACTTCATCGCCTCCAGCTCGACATACTGGTATTTACCATACACAAGAATCTTTCCCAAACATTCCCTCACAAAGTAATCTCACACCTTGCTTGGTATTTTTCAGTATCTTCCGGGTCCAGCAGCGGCTTTCCCTCGGACTTCGCGGTGAACCCCGGGTAAAGTTCTTTTCCTGATGTTATGCCGAACTTTTATCGCCCTTTTCATGACTTATGCGCTCACTGCACCCTTTGCACTTTCTATAGAGCCACGGCCGTTGTTAGCGAACAGGAAGACATGGAAGTTGAGGACCGGGGTAAGAATAAACCGACTGACGATGCATTCACCACAGCTGGTGATGAGCAAGCGTCACCAACGAACCCGGCTAGGCAAGAAGCCGGGTATCCAATAGCCTCGCACGCAAGCGAGAAGGAAAAAGGCGCAGCTGCGGGCGCAGGAGGAGGGCCAAACTCCGACATTCGGATGACCCGGGTGCCGTCTCCTGTTACGAAGAAAACTTCTTCTCCAAATTTCCACGCCCCCGAGTCTTCTAACTCGGATAACAATGATTTTAACCAGCTGATGAGTGCTCTCCTGTCCATGAAAGCTTCAGAGGGAAATGTCTTGGAGCGTATGGCCGCAGCACATCAGGTAACATTATTTGATATTCCTTACTACACACCCAGTCCCCAAGTGCTGAGCATAACTTGCTGTTGTTGTGCTCGGTACTTCATACAATATTCGGCTTGTCATGATATCCGACTTACAGTTTTACTTGTTCCTTGCAGGCGGAAATTACTCGGTCCGACGAGGTATTACTCAAGACCGAGCAGCTCCTGCTTGCTGAAGTAAAGCGCAGAGAAACCCTTGAGGCGGAGGTGAAGACTTTGAAAAAAGACGTCTCCAGATACAAGAAGAAGTACGATGCTGCCCAATCTACACTGAAAAACTTGTCGAACCAGGTTGCGGACACTTATCGCATCTTGCTAAGTAAGTTTTTGTTCGCGATTAACTTACATGCCTCTGTCTTATCGTTATAATAATCAAGATTACTGATATGCTTTCTTTTATTTCAATTGCAGGTGCTAACCTTGCTGCTCCAGAGGACGATGCCGCTGCTATGACTAAAACGCTAAAGACTGTGCTCCGAACATTTTTTGCCGGCACAAAGCTTTTATTGGATGCCGTGAAGTGGCCCTCCGAGGTATACCCAGGCGAAGAAAACCTCATGCAAGCGTTTTCGACGGTGCCTGGATGGGTTGAAATATGGAAGCGCTCGTCTTGCCGAGTCGGTATGACCCGGGCCTTTACACTGGCGAAAGCTTATTTTCCTAAGCTTGACCCGGCAAAGGTAATATCCGGGTTTCCGGAATTCAAGGCTGACGGCTCCAAGTTTACGCCCAAGGATTTCAAAGTTATACAATCCGCAGTACGTCACTCGGCTACTGCCTTGGCCGATAAGATGGAACTAGACACAATCATGAGCTCGTACGACGCTGAAGGCAAAACTATTTTGGTAGAGGCACCCCCTCCCTTCGACATGCTGGAAAAATGGGCGACTGACCTGGCCAGGAGGAAAGAAGAAGCTGCTAAGAGAGAGGCCGAGTCAGGCTTAAGGCCGTCTACCTCTACACCGGCTGTTCCTCCGCCTGTCCGTCCTGATGTGGAAAGTCCGGGTAATGCTGCTGGAAAGGCTAAGGAGCAGGTCCAAGACCAAGACCCGGAAGACCATTCCCAGGATGCCGAGTAGGATGATGTTTTGTAAAAAAACTGGTGTGATTTTGATGATGCGCTTGTTGCGCCATTGATACTGGTACTGTCACTTTGTACTTTTAACTCGTGATAACTTTGTGCCTTTCCCGGCTTTTGATAATCTCGACCCTTGTTTTTAAGCTTATTCTCGATACCCGATTGCTTTTGATTCCCTTTTCGAGGCTCGGTTAACCGAGTGTCGTGGGCTTTGATAACTGGACTTTTCTCTAAGTCCCCAAGACTCGGAAGCCGAGGTTTTTCGAGCTTTAATAGATAAACAGCTTGTTTCTGTTTCGAAGTCCCCAGTCCCCATGACCCAAAGTACGAGCCAGGGGGGTGTGGCCTTTCTCAGATGACAAACTGCTCTTTACTAAGCCGAAAACCAATAGCCATTTACGTAAATACTGAAGTCATGCTTGATACTTGTTGAGTTTCCGGCTATTTAGCCTTGTACTCTGCATAGACTTGTGGTTTAGATGACCCTTTTGATTATCTTGTACTGTAAGCCGGCTTTCGCGTGGATACCATGTTGTTACATCTATACGAAAAACAGAATCAAGCAAGTCCCATTGGGCTGCGTGGTTTGATTGTAATCGTAAGCGAACAGATCATGCCACTTTGGTGCGATTCACATCGAACTTAAGTAAGAATAACCAAGAAATTTGGCTCCTTCGTCCGGTTATAAGATTGCAGCCATACTCGTCTTGCAAGTAATCGGCCCTCATAACTCATAGGCATCAAGGCCAGGTCTCTGGGTTTGTGACTACTACTTAAGCAGTTCAATTCCCAAAAACTCATGTACGTGCAACGTATTTTGATGATACTGATGCATTGATAATAACAAATATCACTTACTTGTACTTGAAGCAAAGACCATGATAAGACTTGAAAACCATCTCTTTTATTGATACGAAAAAGTTTGTGTCAGCAGGCCGCCTCATTAAAAACCTCCCAGTCCCCTTAGGTACCCTGGGTAGGAAAAGAGCGCGTATGAAACCTGCTGTCCGTTACACTGCTTTAGTTCTTCTCGAGAATCGGCCCCAGGCTGGCACGGCCGATGCACATTCTCCATTTTTTAGTCCCTTTCATAATGAGTACCGGGTTTGTTAGCCAATCCGGGTATGTCGTTCTTGTAGCGCGGCTAGTTGTAGATAGCGGTGTGCTTTCCTCTTCTATGCCAGGGAACTTGGAAGGACCGCTCCTGACGAAGGCCACCATCTTGGGGTCTTGTTCTGTCCTAGTTTTTGCTTTATCCCCTTCAGAGGTCGGCCTTTTTGACGTTGCCCTTTCCTCCAGGTTTGCTTGCGATCGGTAATGCTTGAGCTCCTCTTTCCTACAGGCTTGCTCAGCCATTGCTGCATCTCCTTCATCGCATTCAGCTGCTATATCTCGATTTCCGTGTATGGTAATGGTCTTCTTAGGACCCGGGATTTTCAGCTGTAGATACACATAACACGGTCTTGCCATGAACTTGGCATAAGCCGGCCTTCCAAACAATGCGTGATAGGGACTGCGCAACTTAACCACCTCAAAGGTAAGCCACTCAACCCGATAATTGTCCTTTGATTCCCCAAAAGCTACCTCCAATGCCATTTTTCCTTCAGGGCACGCTGAATGACCCGGCACTATCCCGTGAAAAACTGTTGTACTCTTTTGCAGTTGAGATTCTTTGAGGCCCATGCGCAGAAAAGTTTCCCAGTACAGGATATTGATGCTACTTCCTCCATCCATCAAGACTTTTTTCAGTTCATACCCATTGACCTATGGTGCCACTACCAAGGCTAAAACTCCCGGGTAATCAACTCTGTCCGGATGATCCCTTCTGCTCCAAGTTACCTCCTGTTCTGACCACCTCAAATACCTCAGAACAGCGGAAGAGACTGAATTGACCGCTTGTTTCAGTATCTTTTTATCCTTGTTAGAGCCTCCAGTAGTGTGCACATGATATTGACCCAACTGTTTGGGGTTAGCCTGAAAACCTCCCGCTCCCCCTTGATTGTTGCCCGGATTTCCTGCTGCCGGGTTACCGACTGGGGGTGGACCGTTGCCCAAATTCCCACCTGGACCCGGGCCTCCTCCCCGACCCGCTCCTCGCATGGCTCTGTTTACTTCCTCATTCTTCCATCTCTGTAAGTCGGCGCATTGCTCCAAGGAGTGATTAGCCGGCTTGCCGTTCCTGCTGTGCTTCGGGCACGCCATCCTGAATATATCCCAACTGTTGCCCGGCCTCGGAGGTCCCTGATAATGTCCCCCATTATGATTTCTGGTATTAAAATTCCCTTCAGATATGGGCCTCGAAGACCCGGCTTCGGTATTAGCTACAAACTCGGATCCTCCTTCAAATGGGCGCTTGTTCTGACTATTTCCGTTATTGCTCGGTGTTGATCCATTGTCGGTTCTTCCACTATTACTGATGTTCACCTTCGCTTTCTTGTCATCAACTTCTTCCTCTGTAGTGTCTGTTGCAGCGTGTTTGTTGCACGCATCCATTAATTCTCCCATTGTAACCTCCGATGCATTCCTACTGGACTTCATGCGAGTTAACTTTTGTACTAAAGGAATATACTTGCATGTTTTTGCCATAGCTTGTAGCGCATCTTTGGGCTGAATTTCTGTGGATGAGTGAAGTATCTCCATAACCCGGCGTACCCAACTGCGTGCTGATTCTCCCTTCTTCTGAACGCACCGCTCTAAATCATCAATAGTGAATAGCTTCCTGCACGTTCCATGAAAGTGCTTGACGAACGCGGTCTTCAGTTCTTCCCAGGACTTGATCGATTTTTCTGGCAGGTTGGTGAACCATAACTTTGCTGCCCCTTCTGACATCATCAAGTACATGAACTTGGCTTGAAGATTCTCGGACGCGTTGCGGATTGACATTGCCATCTCATAACTACTCAACCATGTTTCCGGATCCATGGTCGGTTCATAATTCACTACTTTTCCCGGCTCTTTGAATTTTTCCGGGTAAGGTTCAGCTCTGATGTCGTCCGAGAGACACTTGGGCCCTGCGAGGACGGTTGAGGCTGGCCTTACTCGGGAAGCGTGCGATCCAGCCGGGGGCGCAGCGGGGCGCGGTGCTGCAGGCAACCCATGTGCAGCAGACCCGGCCCCGGCTCTCCGAGCCCTGGAACTATCCACAACGGCCTGCGCCACCGATGCTGCCGGAACACGGGGAGGAGGCGGCATTTGCTGCTGCTCTTCCCTCCGCCGCGCCGAGTTTGCTTGAATATTCCCTTGTTGTTGACTGGCGTATGGCGTCCCATGCATCCCGCTTCTGTGGTCCGGGTAATTGGCCTGCTGCGCCACTGCAGTGTGCAGTAGATCGATCGCTTGCCGGATCCTTTCTGCATGGGGCGATTCTCCTACCGGGATCTGGTTCAATGCGAGCGTTGCTGCGTACACGTTGTCCATGGGATTGTTGTAGTGGCCTGCTGGTGTGCGAAACCGTGACGGCGGATGTGGTGGCAACTCGATGCCGGTTGTGACTCCGGTTCGTGGTGGGGGTAACCCGGCCTGCACGTTTGCCGCGCGGGCCTCCGCTGTCGCCGGCTGTGGCGCAGTTCCCTGGTTTACAGCTGGGATCGGCTGGTCCTAGGGCGTAATAAACAAAGCCGCCGGGTTAATGACCCCACCCGTGGCCGGTAGTCTAGTTTGATGTCTCTGGTGTACTCTAGATGTTTCCTCTCGGAGCCGGGTTTCCAATGCATCCAGCTCGCGTTGACGCGTAGCCATTCCTTGTTTCTCTGCTTCCACTTGCCTTCTTTGCTGTTCCAACGCGCGGCGAGCCACATCCAGGTCCCTGACACGTTCAGCTGCGTTTTCTGGAGTGATAACCGTAGCGAGGACCGTGGGGTCTAGGATCAGATTATTGTCGAACAAGGCCGGGTGGCGCGGGTTTGACGGACCCGCCCCTGGTGTCCGGTTTCCCAGGAATCCGAATGTATTCGCGTGCAACTCCTCATCCGCCGCACGGCTAGTCACTGATGCCGACTCTCCGTCGACCCGGGCCGGGATCGGGTTTCCGTTAGCCGCGTCCTGTCGCTGCGCCAATGCCTGAGCCGCCCCGACCGGAGCCGTGGTCATGTTTCCTTGATTAAGGTTAGCTGCTGGAGCCGTATAGACTGCCGCTCGGCGTATTACGCCTGTTGTGAGTTCATGCTGCTCTTCTCCGCTGTTGTCTTCTCCGTAACGGTCTTCCAGCAGGTCCCTGATAGATTCAGTATCATCTTTTCCATTGTCCGGGTCATGCGGGGCCCATGCCGGCTCCTCCGGCTGTTCCCACTGCGCGATGGATTCTTCTATCTGGTCTGTTGCTCCAACTGATTCCTCTCTACCTGACTGGGCGCAAGCATCCTCCCCTGACACAGAATCAGATCCAACATAGTCAGGAGCCGAGCCAGAGGAACATACCATACCGATGAAGATGCTGATCCGGCCGATTGTAACGACAGATCCGGATTCGAGGCGATCCGATTCTGGCCCCCATCCGGAGTCGTCCACCATCTTCTCTCCTTTGTGGTCGTCGTAGATCTCTCCAACGACGAGGTTCCTCATGCTTTTCCGAGCTTCTCCCGTGATGTAAACACCTTTGGACGCAGGCCCCACGGTGGGCGCCAACTGTCGTGGGATGATCACGGCAGATGTTACCAGAGGTAACTGATCTTGGGGTAAGTCGACACAGGTATTTGGGAGAGGGTTTAGCTCGAAAGAGAACATGATGACAAGCGATCTAGGAATCAACACTCAACTCGCCGAGTCTCGAATATGGCTCTCGGGTTATACTGGATACTCGATAATAGGTGATATGATTATGTCGTGAATCTCTGTCAAGCTAAGCCTAGGGGCCGGTTTATAAAGTACCCGTACCCCCCCTGGCTTGCCCTCCAAGGCGCAGCTTGAGTCCTATCCGAACTCTGCTTACAAACCCTAGCTTTCCTTACCGCAACCCACAATCCGGGTTACGAGGCCTACAAACTTTGGGCCTTCCAGAAGTTTCTTTATCCTTAGCCGGATCCCGCGCAGCGTCCTTGAGGCCGGGTTACACCTTGGAGTTGGCCTACCGGGTTACTATCTCCTCATCAAAGATGGTGGCTTTTGTCAAGGATGATTCCCCCAAACAATCTGCCATAGGAGAAGAAATTGCACGGCCGCTCGCAACCAGCCGCGTTATGGAAACACCTCACCCGGGTTGGCTAGTAAACCCGGTACTCATCATGAAAAAGTCCAGCAAATGGAGAATGTGTATCGGTCACGTCAGCCCGGGACCGGTTCCCAAGAAGAACTAAAAACAATGTAAAGGGCAGCAGGTTTCAGACGCGCTCTTTTCCTACCCAGGGTACCTAAGGGGACTGGAAGGTTTTTAATGAGGCGGCCTGCTGATCCAAACTTTCTCGTATCAATAAAGAGATGGTTATCAAGTCCTATTTTGTTACGATCTTTACTTCAGTTACAGGTTAGTAGTATCCACTGCTACCAATACATCAGTATCATTAAGTATGTTGAGTATATATAGGTCTCGGGGGCTGATTGCTTAAATAGCACGGCCACAAACCCAAAGACCCGGCCTTGATGCCTATGAGTTATAAGGGCCGATTACTCGCAAACGAGTACGGCTGCAATCTTATAAACGGACAAAGGAGCCAAATTTTCTTGACTTTTCTTACTTAAGCTCGATGTGACTCGCACTAAAGTGGCATGATTTGCTCGCTTACGATTACAATCAGCCATGAAGCCCAATGGGACTTGCCTTACCCTGTTTTCGTATAGATGTAACAACATGGTATCCACGCGAAAGCCGGCTTACAGTACAACATAGTCAAAAGGGTCATCTAAACCACAAGTTATGCAGAGTACAAGGCTAATAGCTGGAAACTCAACGTTTATCAAGCATAACTTCATTATCTGTATGAAATAATTCCGGGTTTCGGCTTAGCAACAACAAGTTTGTTCTCTTCGAAAAGACCACACACCACAGACTCGGATATTCGGGCCTTGGGGACTGTGGGTTTCGAAGCAGGATCAAGTTATTTCGTTGCTAAGCTCGAAAGACCCCAATGCCTGAGTCGTGGGGACTTGGGACTTAAAGTTAAGTCCACCTGTCAATACTCACGATACTCGGAATAAGGAGGGGAATAAAAAGAAATGAATAGAAAGTTGGAGTATCAGGAATAAGATAGACAAGTATCAAGTTCATCAAAAAGCCTAGAAAGGCACGAAGTGCATCACAGAATTAAAGTGCGTTACAAGTTGCGACACCAGTATCAAGGGTGCACAGGCGCACCGTCAAAAAAATACTTGTTTCGAATAACAGTATCAGACGATCGAGGTATTTCGATGGCAACTGCCTATTCGGCTTCCTGAGTAGGGTCCACATCTTTGCCCTTGGCCTCCGGGTCTTGCTCCTGGACTTGCTCTTTGGCTTTATCGGCATCATCACCCGGATTCTTCGAGGCAGGACGGACAGGCGGAGGAACAACTGGTGTAGAGGTGGTTGGCCCTGATCCTAACTCGGCCTCTCTCTTTGCAGTTTCTTGCCTCTTCCTGGCCGAGTCAGCATCCCATTTCTCCAAAACATCAAAGGGCGGGGGTGCATCCTCTGTAACGATTTTGCCTTCAGCATCGTATGCGCTCATAATTGTGTTCAGATCCATACTATCGGCCAAAGTGGTGGCCGAGTGACGCACTGCGTACTGTATGGCCTTGAAGTCCTTGGGTGTAAACTTGGAACCATCTGCCTTGAATTCTGGAAACCCGGATATTACCTTTGCCGGGTCAAGCTTCGGAAAGTAAGCCTTGGCCAGGGTAAAGGCCCGGGTCATACCAATCCGGCATGCCGAGCGTTTCCAGATTTCAATCCAGGCAGGCACAGTGGAGCAGGCTTGGATGAGATTTTCTTCACCCGGATATACCTCAGTAGGCCACTTCACGGCATCCAGTATAAACTTCGTGCCGGCAAAGAAAGTCCGGAGCACAGTCTTTAAGGTTCTAGCCTTGGCAATGGCATCCTCCTCTGGGGCCGCAAGGTTGGCACCTACAGGTGAAACAAAGGAAGAACGTATCAGTCATCCCGAGTATCATATAATAAAGTAAAGGCATGAAGTCAGTCGGCAGCAAAAACTTACTAAGCAAGATGCGATAGGTATCGGTAACCTGGTCCGATAATTTTTTCAGTGCGGTTTGAGCAGTAGTGCACTTCTTCTTGTATTTAGACACATCCTTCTTCAAGGTTTCCATGTCAGCCTGAAGGGCTTCTCTACGCTTCACCTCCGCAAGAACAAGTTGTTCGGTCTTGAGCAAAACTTCGTCAGACCGGGTCATCTGTGCCTGTAAAGAACAAGGGGCACAAGTATCAGTCGGGTATCATGGCAAGCCGACTATTGAATAAAGTACCAAGCATAACTTCAACAAAGTTATGCTCGGAACTTGGGGACTAAGTGTATACTGTGAGATATCAAGTGTTGTTACCTGGTGCTCGGCGGCCATGCACTCCAGAATATTGCTCTCTGAGGTCTTCATATTGAGGAGAGCGCTCATCAGTTCATCAAAGGTATCATTACCCGTATTAGAGGACCCGGGGCCTTGGAACCTTGGAGAAGGAGTTTTCTTCTTAGCAGAAGGCGGCCTCCGGGTCATTTGAATGTCGGAATCCGATGCTCCCTCTCCCGCACCCAGAGTTGCAGTCTTGCCCTTCTTGCTTGCATGAGAGGCTATCGGATACTCGGCTTCTTGTCTGGCCGGGTTTATTGGTGACGCTTGTTCTTCGCCGCTAGACGCGGCTGTTGTCTTATCAGCCAGGTTCCCCTTACCCGGGTCATCGGTCTCCATATCCTCTTGGTCGCTAATAACGACCGTGGCCCTATAGATATTATGAGTGAGCAGTTAGTGTACAATCAGGAAAGGGTGATGAAAATGTGATGGAGCATCAGGAAAGGGATTTTACCCGGTATTCACCGCAAAGTCCGAAGGGAATTCGCTGCTGGACCCGGGCGAAACTGAAAAGTATCAAGCAAGATTTCATAAGGGAATGGTTCAGGAAGATTGTTTCGTCCGGGAAAGGGTAGGGTAAATACCAGCCCGCCGAGTCGGAGACAATGAAATACCCGGGTTAAGAGCATCATCACCCGGGTAATTTCGAGTTGCTCTGCGCTTGGTCATGGGCGACGCCTTCAAATATGGCCAGTGGAATAACGTCAAGTTAGCTCATGTATATCATCAAAGGAATACGAATTGAACGCAAGGAGGCGATATGAAACCTTGAGGGCGGCCCCTCGGGGTTTTCTCTTAGATCCGACTTTGACTGTCGGCTCCACTTCCTCCTCGTCACTGGCGGATTCTACTTTGCCGTCAGTCTCTTCTCCTTCGTCCTTGTCCTCTGACTCTGGAAGTTATCAAGGTCACAGTTGGAAAATGAAGAACGGGACACGATAAACTCAAGGAAATTGCGTGAAGTTCGAAACGCACCTTCATCCGAGTTAATGCCCTCCTCTTGCTCCTCTGGGTTTTCGGAGTTAGGAGGAGTTTCAATCTTCCAAAAGGGATCATCAGCCTGGGAGGAAGGTATAAGAGTAAGGGTTATTAGTCATATCGAGTGGAAGGTGTGAAAGAAAGAGTATGAAAATCGAGTCTTTACCTTGGGGGCTGGGTTCCCCCGAGTGAAGGGTTCTAACCCGGCTATGTTCCGGATTACCTCCATCTTCTCTGTCAAGAAGCTCTTGATAGTTTTGTTGGTATCTCCGGCTGCAAAGCTGTGGGTGGAGTACCGGAGCGAGTCCGTGGCGTGCCCTGAATACTCGCACATCAACTTAGTGCGGATGGAGTTGGGTTGGATCCAGAAATCGACCCAAGTTTTCACCAGGTTAAGCCCAATGAGACCTTGGGCCGACAGAACAGAGATTTTGGCTAGTAAAGGCCGGATGGCCTCCCTGTCTGAGTCAGGGGCAAAGGCATTAAAAGATTCGGAGATATCAAGAAGGCCCTCCGAGTAACCCGGCAGTTTCTTTTGGCCGGGTGGAGAGGTGTCTCGGCAATAGAAGTACGAGAGTTGCCAGTGTTTGACGTGGGAGTTGAGGGTGAGGGGTGGCATCAGAGAATTCTTGCGGCGCTGGATAGAAACCCCGCCGCAAGCGAGAAGTGCCCCGTCACCGCTTTCGCGGCACGGTTTGCACTGGAAAAGCTCGACAAAAAGAGCCAAACTTGGCGGAGTGCACAAGTATGACTCGGAGAGAACGATGAAGTGGGAGATATTTAATACGGAATTAGGCTCTATGTCAAAAATGCGAAGGCCATAATGGCTTAGAATATCACGGAAGAAAGGATGACCCGAAGGACGGAAGCCCCGGGTCACGTGTTCCACAAAACATATTACCTCGTCTTTCGCCGGGGTAGGCCGGGTCTCGTTGCCCGGCACCCTCCAGTGGATTTCCTTTTGAGGGGGTAGAACCCCTAACTCGGCCAGTTCTTCTAACTTGGCCTTGGTGACCGAAGATCGCGCCCAGTTGGCGGATATGGAATTGGTGGTCTTGGCCTTGGCTGGTGTTTTTCCCTGCTTTTTGGGAGCCATTTGATTGACCTGCAAAGCACAAGGTAGAAGGATACAAGGAATAAGATTTGGAAACCATAAACTGGTCGAATATTGGTGAGTGGAATCAAGACAATATGGAAGTTGCATACTATCCGGGTGTCATTTCGTGGAGCAAGGTTCAAGTTATCCGGGTATCAAGCGTCATTATAAAAATCATGGAGGCTTATGCATTAAAAGAATGTTCGAGGGTGATAGATGGTTACACAGGTATCAATTACGAATAAAGGGAGTCGGAAAAGGGAAGATTTTCCGGATGATAGAGATGAGGGCGGAAAAATTGGGCGGCCCGAGCCCAGGCTAGAGATTCTATTTCTGTATTTGTGGCAAAATTAGCAGCTATGGGCAGTAGGGGAGTAAAGCAAAGTTAGTATCTAATCCATTGGATGAACTAGAGTGAGTACAAGTAACTTAATTCGGCATGACCGGGAAAATGACCGGCGGGTTGACCTAGATCTAATCTGAAGAAAATCAAGAAATTGCGGAGGCCAGTTAACGGGTATGGGAGGCTTACTGGAGGAGATCGAAGCGAAGCTCGATGAAGGCAAATAGCGCAAGATTGGTGCCCCTTTGCGATTCCCGGCGGGCCGGTCGGGGGTTTGGCGGCGGATCTTGGCGGCGGTGCAGAGTGCGCTGTGGCGGAGCGTAGCCGGCGGCCAATAGGCTCCGGTGATACGCGCGGGATTTCCGTGGTGGCGCTCTGTGAGCTTGAGCGCGGAGGAAGAAAGGAAGAGGAATGGGGGGAAGTGAGTCGTTGGGGTTAGGGTTACCCCTACGACCATATTTATAATGGTTCATGTGGATAAGTTTGGTTCCACGAGCGGGAGCCGGGGATTACGGAGTAACGGCTATCTGTTTGAGTTTTGCGAAATACGCTTTAAGTGTTGAACGTGATATTTGGGCAGAAATAAGAAGGAGATATTCTTCATAATATCAAGATCAATTATCGAGTAAAGTGCAGGATCTTGACACTTTTATCAGGGCTTAGACCCGGAAAGCTAAGCCGGGTATTTGGAGAGGAGCCGGGTTACTATATGGCCACCGTGGAGTTGGGCCTAGCTGTTTATCGAGGCGTTTTAACCCGGCCTTCATGCATTTGGGCATTTGATGTTTTTTCAGGGAATAGCAAGTGCTTCAAGGAAGGATCCGTGAAGCCCAAGCTATTCTGGGGACTACTGATGGAGGGATGCTAACCCGGTAGGCCAACTCCAAGGCATAACCCGGCCCACAGGACGCTGCGCAAGATCCGGCTAAGGGTAAAGAAACTTCTGGAAGGCCCAAGTTTGTAGGCCTCGTAACCCGGATTGTGGGTCACGGTAAAGGAAAGTTAGAGTTTGTATGCGGTGTCCGGGTAGGAGTCAGGGTGCGCCTTGGAGAGCAAGCCAGGGGGGTACGGGTGCTTTATAAACCAACCCCCAGGTCTAGTTGAGGGAGATCTAAGAACCCTAGTAGTACCGTTTGATATCGAGCATCCAGTGTATTCGAGAGATCGAGTTAATATATTGAGATCGGAGACTCGGCGACTTGATTGCCGGCTACCAGATCGAGTTCCATCATGTTTTCCTCTGAGCTAAACCCTCTCCCAAACGCCTGTGTCGTCTTGCCCCAAGATCAGTTACCCCCGGTAACGTCTGCCGTGATAATCCCACGACAAGCCCCCTCTCCCATTCCAACACCGCCTTCGTCTTCCTCTTCCCTCGTTCTTCACCTGCAGAGAGAAAGAAAAAGGGTCGAGCATGGCTCGTGGAGGTCGAGGCGGAGGCTCTTCCCTGGGCGCCGCCGCCACTCCCCGACGGAGCGCGAGGCATGCCGTGGTTTTTGTGCACCCTCCAGAGGAGTCGTCTGCTCGGGCTGGAGCGAACGCTAGGAGCCGTCGTGGTCGCGGTGGTCGTGCTCCCCGCGGCGGTGGTGTGATGGGGAGTTCTCTTCTCTGCTGGGCGGAGGACACCCGCGTGCCAGAGCACGAGTTATTGGTGGCCCTCTGCGGTCACCTCCGCGATCAGATGAGGCTCCCTGACGTCTTCACCAATTCCGTCGAGCGCAACCCGACCCGCGGCTTATGGCTTCAGCTGATGAGCTGCATCAACAGGCCCTGGTGGGCGTCAGCGGAGTTCTGCTCCGCCGGTCATTTTTCGCTGGCGAGGGGGTGGAAGTCCTTCGCTCGTGCCCAGAGGATGGAGGAAATCCAAGTCCTCCACCTCGACGGGGTGGACCGCTTCTTCGTGAAGATCTTCGGGCGCCGCGGAGAGCGTGTGGAGTGCTGCATCGAGAGCGAGAGTAGTGACGAGGAAGATGACAACGATGATGAAGATGGTGTTGCTGAAAAGGAGGACGAAGAAGATTCGCCGTCCGTCAAGGAGGAGAGCGATGATATGGACTCGACGAGCGGCTGAAGTACTTTGGGTGCCTTTGTCCAGACAAAGGGCCTGACGATCCTGATCAGTCAGCCTTCGTCGAGTCTCCTCTTTTTTATCCTACTCATTTCCTCCATCTCTCCTCATCGGTCGATCATGTCTCGCAGCTGTGGAGAAGATAGGTTCAGCCGAGGTTGGTCGCACTTTTTCTTCCTTTGATCGCCGCGGAAGGGGGGTAGCTCCTTGCTGGTTCTACCATCTTTTTGTCTTGTCAGCGTATCTGCAACATTTCCATGTACTCGAATGTATCTCATGTATGAAGTTTGAAGGAAATGTGTTTCTGTTTTATCATTTGCGAGTGGATTCTTTGGAGAGCCAGCGGATAGAGTTTTTAAACTTAGCTCTGGGAGTTTCGGGGTCCTTGTCGCGGTGAGCCGTTTGCCGTAAATGTCTTTGCTGCTACCCCTCTTGAGGCATTCTTCTTTCTTTCGCAAAAAGTTTACGCTTGGCTGCTTCAGGACGTAGGCGCTTGTTTCTGCACTGAGCGAGAGTACGTGTCTGGCATTCTTCTCGTGGATACCTCGAGAGGGATTCAGCACCAAGGGTTTGACGAGGTGTCGTGTACGGTAGCGACACGTTTAGACAGAGCTCTACCACGTGGATTTATTCTGATTGGGTCTTACCCGTGCTGCCGTGCACATGTACCTATCCCAACCCCCCGCTCGCGAGGTGTCCTCGAGAAGGAGTGACAAATGCATGCTCCTGAAGAAAGAAAGAAAGAGAGCCTTGCCGAGAGACAAGTGTTATTGGCAGGGATAGAAATTGTACTGCTAGGGTGAGGCTCTACGACACGCTTGGGGATGTCATGACCCTGTGGTCCCCCAAGAAGCACTTGACGCTCCGTGCGGACACGGGACTCCCATCGTCATGGGGCTGAGACTCGCACGAGCTCAGGTGCAAAGATTTGTGATGCGGCTTCCACTTGTGTGGGTAGAGGCTCTCTACGACCGTGCTGCTGCCTGATGAGATGCCCCCTGAGACCTTCACGGAGGCCCTGGCGTTGTTTTTACCGTGGCGTCACGGGGTACCCTCGAGGGTGCGTCACCACGGCCTAGGAGAGGCACGTGGAGCGAGCAAGAACTAAGCACTAAGGGTAGAACTTCCGCAGATGCTGGATGGTCCACGAGTTTGGCACAGGCATGCCGTCTTCAGTCTCCAGTCGTGCCGCATCAGGTCTCGCAACGTGTGTTACCTGATACGGCCCCTCCCACATGGGAGAGATCTTGAGCAAGCCCTCTCTAGAGAGAATCCTCCTCACGACTAGGTTGCCCACCTCCTGTGTGTGTGTCCTGATGGTGTTGCTGTGGTTGCGCTGGAGGCCTTGCTAATACCGAGCGGCGCGGGTGGCGGCTCGGGTTCTCGCCTCCTCGAGAAGCAGCAAGTCATCAACGTGGAGTTCTTCCTTCCTGTCCTTGTTGAAATCCATGGCTCGGGGAGAGCCAAGCTTGAGTTTAGTAGGGAGAACGGCCTCGGCCCCGTATACTAGGGAGAAAGGCGTTGCCCCCGTGGGCTTGGTTGCGATGGTGCGGATTGACCATAGGACCAACGGAAACTCTTCGATCCACTTCTTGCCATGGGATTTGAGCTTGTTGAAGCTCCGCATCTTGAGGCCCTTGAGGACCTCGGTGTTGACGCGCTCTGCCTAGCCGTTGCTGCGTGGGTGCGCAACTGAGGCGTAGCAGATCTTGGTGCCCTCAGGTTGGCGCAGTAGGACTTGAAGAGCACGTTTGTGAATTGCGCACCGTTGTCGGTGATGATGCGGTTGGGCACGCCGAAGCGGCATACCAACCCCTTGATGAACTTCACCGCCGTCCTCGCCGGGATGTCCCGGACGGATTATACCTCCGCCCACTTGGTGAATTTGTCGATGGAGATGTAGAGGTAGCGGTAGCCCCCGAGCGCTCAAGGGAAGGGTCCCAGGATGTCCATGCCCCAAACTGTGAATGGCCATGAGAGGGGGTGGTCTGGAGTCTGTGTGCGGGCTGATGCGTATGCTTGGCGTGGAACTGGCATGCCTCACAGGACTTGACGAGATCGATGGCGTCCTTGAGGGCCGTGGGCCAGTAGAAGCCGTACCTGAAGGCCTTGCCTACGAGGGTACGTGATGAGGAGTGTTGGCCGCACTCGCCTTCGTGGATGTCCTTGAGGAGCTCCATGCCATCATGGGGGGACGCAGAACAGCGCCATGCCATTGGGGAGCCTTTGGTACAGCTTGGAATCGATGATGCAGTACATCTTAGCTCGACGGGCGGCCTGCTCAGCCTCTAATTCGTCTTCAAGGAGGTCGCCCTTCTAGAGATAGTCGATCATGCTCTTGTTCCAGCATGCTTCCTAGTGAGTGAAGGCGAGCACCAGATAGTTCCGCGAAGGGGTACTGCAGTCAGGTGCACCTTGGGAGGGAGTAGGTGGTGTCTCCTCCTCGAGGTGCTGGTGGCCTTGTGGCTCCTCGTCATCGACGAGAGGAATGATGGATGGCTTGGTGATCCTTTCTTCAAAGACGACTGGTGCCTGCACCCAGTTTCTTGACGCTTGCTTGGAGAGGTTGTCTGCTTCTTGGTTGTTCCCGCGCGGGATATGCTGCAGCTTCAGGCTGAGGAAGCACCTCTTGAGCTTGCGGACTTCCTCGAGGTACATCGCTATGTGCTTGTCCTTGGCGACGTAGCTCTTGTTGGAGAAGTTTACCAAGAGTTGCGAGTCTCCTTTGATGACGAGGCGCTTGACGCCCAGGGCGATGGCGGCCCCGATTCCGGTGATGAGCCCCTCATACTCGGCGATGTTGTTGGAGACTTTGGCATTGTGGCCGAATTGGAGCTGGAAGGCATAGTAGATCTTTTCTCCCGTAGACGACTTAAGCACGACGCCAGTCCCGAAGCCCTTGGAGGAGAAAGAGCCATCGAAATGCATGGTCCATTCTCCGGGAGCTAGCTTCCCGGGGACGGCGGTCTCCTCCTCGGGGTATTCTTGTGGTGGAGGATTTGTCCATTCTGCGTTGAATACTTCCAGAATTGCTCCCTTGATGGTCTTGATCGTGAGGAAATGGAGCTCAAAGCAGCCCGCTCCGCGACACACCCCGTGGCGTTGGAATTTCGAAGGATCTGCTCGAGGGGAAAGGCTGACACCACAGTGATGGGGTGCCCCTCAAATTAGTGACAAAGCTTTCTCGAAGCCACAAGGAGCGCGTATGAGAGATTCTGCTGCACGGGGTACCTCTCGCGGGCATGTAGAAGCATGGTGCTTACAAAGTAAACATGGTGTTCGGCGAGAGCGACTGTAGAGACCCCGGCAGTGAGTTGTCCTGACGCATTGGGGCTCTCCTGAGCATGCATGAGGGTTTTCTCCTTGTGGAGCTCCTCGCCTGCAACGGGATCCTCTCGGGGAGAAGCGGGCGTGGGCTCCAGGTCGGGCAGGGCCGCTCTTCTTGTCAGTCGGCCTTTCAGCTACAAGTGCAACACTGACTGTCTGAGGGGTGGCCGCAAGGTACAGGCGCAGCGGCTCCCACGGTCGCGGTGCGACGAGTATAGGAGGGCTTTCCAGATACCTTTTTACCTCCTAAAATGCAGCAGCTGCCTTAGCAGTCCATTTGAATGGACCCGAATGCTTCAGGAGCTTAAAGAATGGGAGAGCCTCACTAGTGGAAACAACCCCTCTCGTCCAGGGGGCCGGGGGGCAGCTGTCCCGGTTGCAACCAAATCCGGGACAAATGCCCTGCATTGGTCCCGGTTTGTGCGCCCGGGGCAACAGGAATCGCCTGGGCGCATTGGTCCCGGTTCGTGGGGGGCATATCGGTCCCGGCTCTTGCCACGGACCGGGACCAATGCCTAGCCACAGGCCACGTGGCACGCGCATGACCTATTGTCCCGGTTCAGTCCACGAACCGGGACCAATGCCCCCTTCCCCTATATATACTGCCCCAGCCCCCCCTCCTTCCATCTTTTTTTTTGCTTGGAGGTGTGAGAGAGTGTGGTGTTAGTGTGTTTTCTTTTACTATGCACACGAGGTGTTCGACGAAATTCCCGAGACGCACACAAGCTCACTGAAAATGGTATCTTCGACCGAGGTTAACAAATTATCTTTTTCATCTGTAACTGATACATAAAAAAATATTATTTGTCGATGTACTGTGGTCATCTCTGTATTAATATGTTATTGTAATGTATTTTGATAAACTTAATTATATGATGCAGATGGATGCACGGCAGCGATGGATGTACGGTGACCGACGCACTTCCGAGTATATGGCAGGCCTGAATGCATTTCTTGCTGTAGCTCAGGCGAACAAAGATAATGGCTTCATGTGTTGCCCATGTGTTGATTGTCGGAACGTCAGAGAACATTCTTCCGAAAGAATCCTTCACGGCCATCTACTTCGGAGAGGTTTCATGCCCAGCTATAATTGCTGGACCAAGCATGGAGAAAGAGGGGTTGTGATGGAAGACGATGATGAAGAAGAAGAAGATCCTTTGTTCCCTGAATACGACGATACTGCAATGGAAGAGAATGCAGAAGAAGGAGGTGATCAAGAACAGGCATCAGAAGAGCCCGATGATGATCTTGGCCGAGTTATTGCTGATGCAAGGGAAGACTGTGAAAATAAATTGGAGAGGTTGAAGCTGGACAACATGTTACAGGATCACAAAAAATTGTTGTACCCAAATTGCGAAGATGGTAGCACAAAGCTCGGTACCACACTGGAGTTGCTGAAATGGAAGGCACAGAACGGTGTGACTGACAAGGCATTTGAGAGTTTACTTCAACTAATGAAGCCAAAACTTCCAAAGGATAACGAATTGCCTGAGAGTACGTAGGAAGCAAAGAAAGCTCTCTGCCCTCTAGGATTAGATGTGCAGAAGATACATGCATGCATTAATGACTGCATCCTCTTCCGCGGTGAGAAGTACGAGAATTTGGATGAATGTCCGATATGCACTGCACTGCGGTATAAGATCAGAGCAGATGACCCTGGTGATGTTGACGGCGAGCCCCCCCGTAAGAGGGTTCCTGCTAAGGTGATGTGGTATGCTCCTATAATACCACGGCTGAAACGTCTGTTTAGAAACAAAGAGCATGCTAGGTTGTTGCGATGGCACAAAGAAGACCGTAAGAAAGACGGAAAGTTGAGGCACCCCGCCGATGGATCGCAGTGGAGAAAGATCGAGAGAGACTTTCCAGACTTTGCAGGAGAGGCGAGAAACTTATGGTTTGGCCTAAGTACAGATGGCTTTAATCCTTTTGAGGAGCAGAGCTCCAGTCATAGCACTTGGCCTGTAACTCTATGTATGTACAACCTTCCTCCTTGGTTGTGCATGAAGCGCAAGTTCATTATGATGCCAGTTCTCATCCAAGGCCCGAGGCAACCTGGCAACGACATTGATGTGTATCTAAGGCCATTAGTGGAAGAACTCTTACAATTGTGGGGCAAACCAGGTGTACGTGTGTGGGATGAGAACGAACAAAAGCCATTTGACCTACGGGCGTTGCTTTTCGTAACCATCAATGATTGGCCTGCTCTTAGTAACATTTCCGGACATACAAACAAGGGATACAATGCATGCACACACTGTTTAGATAATACTGACAGTGTTTTTTTGGATAAATGTAAAAAGGTTGTATACCTGGGGCATCGTAGATTTCTTCCGATCAAGCATCCCGTAAGAAAGAAAGGAGGGAAGCATTTCAGAGGTGAGGCAGATAACCGGAAGAAGCCTGAGCTGCGTAGTGGTAATGATATATTCGATATGGTCAAGGACCTAGAAGTAATCTTTGGTAAGGCTGCTGGCAGCCAACCAGTTCCGTACGGCCCTGATAAGCGCGCACCCATGTGGAAGAAGAAATCTATATTTTGGGAGCTACCCTATTGGAAAGTTTTAGAGGTCCGGTCTTTGATCGACGTGATGCACGTGACAAAGAATCTTTGTGTCAATCTGCTATGCTTCCTGGGCGTGTATGGGAAGTCCAAAGATACGCCAGAAGCACGGGAGGACCAGCAACGTATGAAAGACCCAAGCAACAAGCACACAGATAGGCGTCATTACTTAAGCAGCTACGCTCTTACTAAAGCAGAGAAGGAAATATTCTTTGAAGTCCTTTACAGTATCAAGGTTCCGTCTGGCTTCTCGTCGAATATAAAGGGGATAATAAACATGGCAGAGAAAAAATTCCAAAACCTGAAGTCTCATGACTGCCACGTGATTATGACGCAGTTGCTTCCGATTGCATTGAGGGGGCTTCTACCGGAAAATGTTCGAGTACCCATTGTGAAGCTATGTGCATTCATGAACGCAATATCTCAGAAGGTAATCGATCCAGAAAGTCTGACAAGATTACAGAGGGATGTGGTCCAGTGTCTTGTTAGTTTTGAGTTGGTGTTCCCACCATCCTTCTTCAACATTATGACTCATCTCCTGGTTCACCTATGTGAAGAGATTCATATTCTTGGTCCGGTATTTCTACACAATATGTTCCCCTTTGAGAGGTTCATGGGAGTCTTGAAGAAATATGTTCATAACCGTGCTAGGCCAGAAGGAAGCATCTCGAAGGGCTATGGAACAGAGGAGGTCATTGGGTTCTGTGTTGACTTTATTCCTGACCTTAAGACAATTGGTGTTCCTGAATCGCGGCATGAGGGGAGACTGAGGGGAAAAGGAACGCTGGGAAAGAAAACAATGATACCTAGGGACGGGCATTCTTTGACCAAAGCACACTACACAGTTCTACAAAATTCTATGTTCATGGCTACGTATCTTGAGGAACAGAAGAATATTGTACGGTCTGCAAACCCGGGGAAGGATGACTCATGGATTAAACGCGAACACATGGAGACTTTCGGAAGTTGGTTGCAAACACGTCTTATAAATGACACCACTGTTGAAGATCAGCTATACATGTTGGCAGGGTCACCATCTTCGACTATTGGGAGTTTTCAAGGGTACGAGATAAATGGGAATACATTTTACACGAGCTCCCAAGATAAGAAGAGCACCAACCAAAACAGTGGTGTCCTCTTTGATACAACAAACGAGAATGGAAAAAATGACACATACTATGGTTACATAGAGGAGATATGGGAACTTGACTATGGACCTTCTTTTAAGGTCCCTTTGTTCAAGTGCAAATGGGTCAACCTGAATGGAGAAGGGGTAAAGGTAGACCCGCTTTATGGAATGACAACAGTGGATCTCAACAATATTGGTTACAATGACGAACCATTCGTCCTAGCCAATGATGTGGCTCAAGTCTTCTATGTGAAGGACATGTCTTCCAGACCGAAGAAAAGAAAAAATAAGGAAACAAATTCATCATACGATGAGCCGAAGCGTCACATAGTTCTCTCAGGGAAAAGAAACATCGTGGGAATTGAGGACACGACAGACATGTCAGAAGATTATAATAAGTTTGTTGAAATTCCACACTTCACAGTGAAAGCTGACCCCACCATCCCGTTAAATAATGAAGATGCTCCATGGTTACGGCCGAAGCGATCATAAGCAAGGGACACGAAGAAAATTCAGAAGACTAGATAGGGATGTTGTTGGTGATGTGTAATAATAAATGTGGAATACATGATCATAGTTCTTATAACGCAGTATGAACGAGATTTTGTTAGCCAAAATGATATTTATACATATTCTGTGATTATGAATGGAGTAGGTGCAAGTTTGACCAATAATTTGTATTGATCGGTCAAAAGCTGGCAAGCATTGAGTGCTTGACAACTATGACCAGCCTGACTTCATTATTATTCCAACCAGCAGCACACCCACCCACTTTTCTGTTTCTCTCTCCTCCGTCTGTTGGTGATGTGTAATAATAAGCGTGGAATACATGATCATATAGTTCTGTTTGATCAGTATTTTGTATTGACCGGTAAAAAGCTGACAACTATGACCCATATCCGAGTATGAGATAACTGTAGGCAGATATTGCAGGAACACTTCGAAGTGATAGTACAGATACAATCCTGACAGATATTGCAGGATTATAACTACTTTGGAGATGTAGTATGTGTTGACACACGGTATAGAACAAGTGATTATGGCATGCCTCTATTGTTATTCATTGGAGTTAACCAGCATAAACAGCCGAAAACTGTTTTGACTGACTGCTTTACATCGATAGGGGATGCAGTTGCTTCTGCTTGGCCAGGGACTGTCCACCGCTCGGATATATATCAAAATGCAACGAAAGTATTAAGGGATATATTGCACTGTTCGGAAACTTTCGCTCATGATTTTAGTAGGTCTTGGTGAAGTACAATCTGAAGGATAACGAGTGACTAAGTAGATTGTATGAGGATAGAGAAAAATGGGTTTTGCCTTATGGGTGTCATATATTCTGCGCAAATATTGCAGTCACACTTCGAAGTGATAGAAGAGATACCATCCTCACAGATATCCTTAAAACAGAAATAGAGCTTCGGTACTTCTTTAACAGATATGATAAATTTTTGGAGGAGAAACGTCTAACTGAACAACGAAGATCCCAAATGTTGAAGGCGGAGGGGAGCCCGACGGAGACGGCGGACGAGCAGAGGAGAGGAAAGCGCGACAGCAACGGCGCGGTCTCCCCCGCCCGACCGCCCGTCTCTGCTTTAAGTCTGATGCTCCCGCTGAGGCTTGCCGCGTACACGGAAGTTACTATGTTTTCAAGCGGGGGTCGGGATAAAGGGAGACGAAGATCTCAAATTCACCGTGTCAATAAGGTACAACTCGCTTTGTCGAACTTTATATAAATCACCCGGGATGCCTTGTATGCTCTGGACTAACTCGGAAGATCACGAGAGAAAACAAAAATTGTAACATTTTTATATTCAAATTATGTACACATGGTAAAATAATTAATAGTTTCAGTAGTTAGAAAAATTATTTAGTTAAACGAAAAATGGATTTAAATTAGTTATGCAAATTCTAATGTTTTTCATGTTGAAATTTTTGTCAAATTCGAAAGTATATAGAAGTTGTTAATGTGCAAACTTAATAATTTTCAAACTTTGGCGCTAAAAACTTTTGGGCGCGCAGGGTGCCACCCCCAAAATTCGAAATATGTTTTTGGTCCCGGCCCGTGGTACCAACCGGGACCAAAGGGGCTCTAGTCCCGGTTGGTGGCACGGGCCGGGACCAGAGGCCCAGGTGTATAAAAATCGCGGCCCTCTCTCCAGGCCGAACGAACACCCCAGGACAGTGGACATGGCTTGGCGAAGCCCTGCCTCGGCGGCGGGAACGAGTAGACAGATCCCGCCGGCGGACCGCCGGCGGGGATGGGCTAGGGACACGGTAGACTAGGGCACACAACTTATATTAAAAAAGGCCAATGGCCTTGCTTACATAGATAGGGGGCGGCGCGGCCACAGGCGGCCGGCCGTACTTGCATAAAGGGGGCGGCGGCACGGCCACAGGCGGCCGGCCGTTTTCTTGGGGGGTTGCTTAGTCTAGGGGGGTAGCTTAGTCTAGGGGGGCGCACCGGCGCCGATCTACTCGTCCTCCTCGTCGGAAGAGATGCACCGGTAGGGGGGTGGCTGCCACAGGTGGGCAGGCGGCTGGGCCGGGGGTGGAGGCATCGGGGGCATCGGAGGCGCGTACGGCGGTGGCGGGGGCAGCACCTCCTGCGGCGGCGGCGGTAGGGGCAGCTCCTCCTGCTGCGGCGCCCAAGCGCCGCCGGTCCAGACCCAGGACATGCCGTACTCCAGGCCTGGGGGAGCGGCTGCGGCGGCGGCTGGTCCTCGGACGCCTCCCAGTCGGCGTACATCTGCTGCCACCAGGGGGTAGGCTCGGTAGGGGGCGGCGGCGGCGGCGGCGGCGGCCACGACCCGCTCCCACCGCTTGATCTCGTCTTCCCGGAGGGAGCGGCGGGAGGCCTCGCAGGCCTCCTCCATGGCGGCCCGGAGCTCGGGGTCCTCCTCCCCGGAGAAGTCCTCCGGGATGTCCTCGAGGAGCCACAGCTCCCTCTCCCGGCCGGGCGGTGGCGCGGGGTAGTCCGCCACGTCCGCCTCGTGGGGGGCGGGGATGAAGGAGCGCCGGCGCTGCTCGTGCTCCTGCTCGAGCCAGGCGGCCCAGTAGGGGGAGCTGCGCGCGTACGCGCGCTCCCTGCGGACGGGGGCCGGCAGGAGCTCGCGCCAGCGGTCGATCTCCTCGAGCAGCGCCTCGCCGGTCGGGACCGGCGGCACAGGGATCCGCTGGGGGTTCAGGTGCCAGCCGTCCGGGAAGTGGACGTCAGCATAGAACACCGGCGTGGCGTTGTTCCAGTGCCACTCGGCCTCATCCCCCCGGACGTACCGGCGGAACCTCTTGCCCTTGGCCGCGGCGCTGGGCGGCGAGCGTGCCGCCGGAGGTGGCGCGGGGACGCGCGGCGTCCCGCCGAGGCGGACACCTCCATGGCCGTAGCCGAAGGGCTCCGCCGGCGGGGGTGGGACGCGGCCGGCGCCGCTCGAGGAGCCTTCGTGGTCGTTCCTGGGACGCTTGCCGGAGCCGCTGCCGAACCAGCGGGACATGGTGGCTATGGTTGCTCTGCCTTGGGCGCGGCCGGGGTGGATGGGTTGTACGGGCGGCGGGGGCCCTTTAAAAAGGACCCGGGGGGGTCTGGCATGCCAACCGGCGTCCTGAACGTGACGGCGGTTGCAGGCGGCCATGAATGCGGGCGGGAGCCGAGGCGTGGCGGCGGTTGCAGCTGTGGCACGCACGCGTGGGGAAGTGGGGGCGCGGGAAGCCGAGGCGGGGCGGGAAGACGAGGCGACAGTGGCCCTTTGACCGTCCTGTGGTCTTAATTTAAGGGACCAGGCGAGCCAGCCACCAGGCCGCTTGCCAGTGGCCCCTTCGAACCGTTGACTGACCATAATAAAAGACGCGGGCCAGTGGGCCCTTCGAACCGTTGACTGACCATAATAAAAGACGCGGGCCAGTGGGCCCTTTTGACAAAAAAATGTGGCCAGTGGGCTTAATAAAAGACGTGGGCCTGGACGCGGTTGGGGAAGGGGAGGCCAGCTCGGGATTGGGAGACAGGAGCCCAAAAGACGTGGGCCTGGACGCGAAAATTGACGATTATATATATTTTTTTCAAAAAAGTATCCATCCCGGTCCCTTGAACGAACCAGGACGAACTCCCTGGCCCAGGTTCGCCACGTGGCCTATCCTTACCATCCCGGGTCCTGGCACAACCGGGACCAATGGGGGAGGGCCATTTGTCCCGGCCAGCCCATCCCGGTTGCACAACCGGGACAACTGGCCCTTACGACCCGGGACAAAAGGCCCTGTTTCCACTAGTGCCTTGTCGCCGAACCTGGAAATGAAGCTCCCCAGCGCCGTCACGCATCCCGTGAGGCGTTGCATATCCTTCAGTCATCGTGGAGGTTGCATCTCTTCAATGGCCTGGATCATGTCGGGGTTCGCCTCTATGCCCTGATGGGACACCAGGAAACTCAGCAGCTTCCCTGACGCAACCTCGAATACGCATTTTTCGGGGTTGAGCATGATGTTGACCCTACGGAGGTTCTGAAATGTCTCCGCAAGGTCATCGATGAGCGTGCGCTCCTCGCGAGTCTTGACAATTATGTCGTCGACGTATGCCTCCGCATTCTTCCCTATCTGCGTCCCAAGGAGATACGCATGAGCCTCTGGAAGGTGGACCCTGCGTTCTTTAGGCCGGAGGGCATACAGACGTATCTGAACACCCCGCAAGGTGTCAGGAAGGCGGTCTTATCTTCGTCTTCTTTGGCCATTTTGATCTGATGATAGCCTGATAAGGCGTCCAGGAAACAGGAGAGGTCGCACCCAGCGGTGGAGTCCACTATTTGATTGATCCCCGGGAGAGGATACAGATCCTTTAGGCAGGCTTTGTTGAGGTCGGTGAAGTCCGCGCAGAGGCGTCCTCCACCCGTATGCTTGGCGACGACGACGGGGTTGGAGATCCACTCGGCATGGATGACCTCGCGAATAATATTGAAGTCGAGGAGCTTCTTCACCTCCTTGACGATGAATTATTGCTTCTCCGGGCCCTGGCAAAATGGCCTTCTGCTTGGCCGGGCGTGCGCCTGGACACACTGCCAGACGGTGCTCAATCACATCCCTTGGTACACTGGGCATATCGGACGCTTTTCGTGCGAACATGTCCATATTTTCCTGGAAGATGGTGACAAGCACGCTTTCCTATTTGGGGGGCAGCCCAGCCCCAATGCTGAGTGTCGGCCCTGTGCCGTTGGGGTTCGTGCAGACCTTTTTTGTCGCCACCCTCTCGTGAGAGAACATCTGTTTCTTCTTCGTAGTATCGACATCGTCCCCGAGGTTTCCCTCGTCGATGGGGTGTGATGCTGCCGCCTCCTTGTAGGCGTTCTCCACGGAGCACACCGCATCCTTTACGTCCCCGTGAACAACGAGGGGTCCGCTGCTCCAAGGCATCTTGACCATGTTGTCTGTGTGGTGCGTGACGGACATGAACTTGGCCAGCTCCGGGTAGCCGAGTATGGCGTTGTAGGGCAGACCGATGTGGGTGACGTTGAAGTCGATCTCCTCAGTGCGGTAGGATTGGCAGGTCCCAAACGTGACTACCAGCCTGACCCTTCCCAGCGGCACGGTTGTGCCGCTGGTTACTCTGGTGAAGGGTCTGGTGGCCCTGAGGCGGTCTCACGGGATACGCAGCTTCTCGAAGGTCCCGAGGGAGATCACGTTGAAGCCGGCGCCTCCGTCCATGAGCGTATTCAAGACGGCGACGTGGTTGATCGTGGGGGTGCATACCAGCGGGATGGATCCCACCGAGCCAACGTGTGACGCCCCGGGATCGGGCACTATGCAGATTTCAGCATTTCCGCCAAAATCCACATAATAACCGATTCCAGGTTGCCACTTGTGATAACATTACAACAGTTCACGAATATTCCACAACAACAGAAGAGATATATACAAGACGACTCAAACGAGTCAAGAATACAACTGATACAATACAAAGATCCAAGTAACAGTGGAAGAAACAACGTAGTGTCCGACTATGGACAAGATACAAATTGGACTTAGAGTCCTGAAGATAACCGATGGCGTCCAAATCCCTGCCCAGGCCAAGCCGGAGGGATTCCGAAGCTAACGTCGTCAGACTTCAAACCTGTTGACTGCAATGTGGAATATGCAGCCACGAAATGGATTCGTGGGTCAGTACTATTAAGTACTGGCAAGTGGATAAACCATACTCACAAGATACCAGCGTAACCAATCATCACAAGATACAAATACTTTGGGTACAACGGAAAGGAAGGGATTATTGCAAAGAAGCGGCAGAGGGCAGCACTAACAACTAAAGAGACGCGCTACAACTTCCGGCTAATAGAAAGGGATAAGAGAGCGCGACAAAACCAACTTTAACTACTCACCAAACAATACCCATCCAGTGTTACCCCTACTAAGGAAGCAACCCAAGGAAACTCACACTGTTGATTAAGGTGACATTCATTTTTGTGGAGGTAACCTATATTACTTGTTAGCCAGCACTTTCACCAAGTTGCCACATAACCGCGGACAACACGGCTTCTCGAGAAGATTCATCCCAGCAGGGTGCGCTACAGTACCCGTACACACTCAAGCCACCAACTAAAAGTCAGGTTGTCTCGACACGACCCAAACCGTCTCTACAACCCATCCTAGGAGCCACGGAGCTATAAGGTCCCGGCCAGTCCGACCTAACCTAAGCGCAAGGGTGAAAACCACACCCCCCGGCACCACAGGCCTCGCCCTATATGCATCATCATCATGATCAACAGTAACCATGGGGGGCCCACCCATTCATGCGTATGAGCTAATGGAACACCCGAACTAAGTGTGGCTCTTCGGACAAGCTGCAAATCAGGTCTAAGTCGAGGGGGGTCCCATACTACCTCCCGGATGCGGTTAGCGCGCTCATCATGGATCAATGGACAAGACCCTTTTCCTAGTTTCGACACTAGCAGGCTCCAAAACCACGCCGGGCCTCCTGCCGGTGCCTTATCATCAAATTATTATTACCCCAAACATTAACATGTTGTTGATTAAATTGAAACCCAACTATCAAACTAAACAGGTGATATGAAAAAGGACAACAAGACTCGAGCGCAAACAACACTAAGCATGCAACTACGACACGCGGGCCAACAAGGTAAACAAACAACAGTTAATAGGAAGTGGAAGGAAGGCTATATCATGGCTGCAAGGTAAACATATGATATGATCGAGACACAAACATCGAAAATACTAGGCTAGCATAAAGACAACGGAAAGAATCGGTAACAAGTGAGGAAAGGCAACATAGGTAGCAAGTGAGTATACTTGCCTGGAATCCAGCAAGTAGAGGTACATCCGCAGAGCTTGTCGGTGCTCACATCATCTCAACGTCCTATCCGCGAAGAAGCAAAGCACTAAAAGAATCAACGGATGCAGCAATTACTTCTACGGCAAAAGATTCAGCATGATCCTATTTTATATGCATGACATGCGGGATGCAACACAAAAGTACAACTTAGACAATTTAATCGGACCCGGAGTCCGGACAAATAATTATGGTTTAAGTTGTTTATCTAACCATAATATTAAATGTTGTTTAACATGGAAAAACAATAAGTAGGTGAGCTAAACAAGATTAAATGGAATAGGACAATATTTAGTTAATACCCCAACACATTCCATCTATTGTTATTTAGTTGACATGCATAACACAGGCTAAAATTCACAATACAAGATGCAAACATGAGCATGGATGGCATATTAATATTCCTTGCATTTTTCTGATAAAAATAGACATAAAGTTTGCATTATTTTGAATTGTAAAACAAAAGATATAGGCATTTGAAGTTTTGGGTGTTTTCTGTAAAAACTGGGACGAGTTCGTGATAAAAAAGAGAGTGGAAGGGCTCCGGTGCAAAATGGAAAAAGGCCAGGGGCCTCGGTGCAAATTCGTCAGATCCAGATCTAGATCTAGGGTTTTCCACCAAGGGCAGAGCCAGCCACTGCGGCTGACAGATGGGGCCATCCATAGTGGCGCTGGCGTGGCGCCATGTGGCGCGTGGGTGTGCCTGCGTGGTGCCTATGACAGGTGGGGCCCGTGTGCGCGCGTGGCAAAGCAGAAAAAGTGGGTCTTTATTCCTGCGCGGAGGGAGACTCGAACCAGCGCCCTCGGGCGTGCGCGCGTGGGCTTGTGCCACTGGGCTGGTGCTCGGGTTGTGATTGGATACGGATCTGAAGCTAAATAAAGGATATACGTGCAGTGCTATCTGACGAAACTGAAGATCGCAGCTCCAGGCGACGGTGACAGACGGAAGTGGCCGGCGACGTTCTGCGGATGGCGACGCTCGATGGTGCCGCTCCAGAGCACGAGGAGGGGTAGGGAGAGGTCCCGAGGAGGAGGCTCACCGTGGGGGAAGTCGTTGTGGTCGTTCGCGCCGGGGAAGTAGAGGAAGAAGCCCAGACTGTCGATGACGAACTGGACGCCGGCCTGAAAAACACGGCGGCAAGCGGCGACGGCGTGGCCTCCCTGGTGCCCTCTCGGACCGGATGAGGAAGCGAGCGCGAAGAGGGGACCACCGTGTTTCCGTTCCCGGTGTTAGCGCAGCCCGACGGTGATCAAGGCGATGGCACCACGGCCTCCAACTTCCGGCCACGGAGGGCTGCCTCCAGTTCAGAAAAATATTCAGAGGAAGGTGGGGAACAGAGGAGAAGGTAGAGAAAGGGGAGGAGCGGCGGCGGTTGGGGAGGAGAAGGAAGAGGGGCTAGGGTTTATGGGGTTCTCCTGGGTAGATAAAGAGAGGGGAGGAGGGGACCATGGTGGTGCGGTGGTTGAGGGGAAAGCGACAGGGAGCAGCACGCTCTCCTCGTGCCTGGTTGTACGGAGGAGGAAGGAGGTGGGCTGGGGGAAAGCGACAGGAGGTCACGCCTCCTGCGTGCTGTCTCCTGTACGGACGAAGAGCAAGGAGGAGGTGGGCTGGATGGCGGGGCTGTTTTCGGCCTGGTGGGCTGCACGTCCCACAAAACATTTTTTTTGTTCGTTTAGTTGTTACTTTTATTTGCTTGTTTTAGTTGTTGCCAATTATATTCTGAAAATTAGCAAAGGTAGAATACGAGTAGTTCTTAATATAAAACATGACAACATAATTTGTTAATAAAATATTTTTTTCTATTTATAAAGTCACATAACATTTTGTGAAATAGTTTAACAAGCCATTAAAATTTTAAATTTGAGATAGGTTGAAAGAAAACATTTTTGGTTCAACAAAAAAATGCAATGCAAGGATGCCATGATGATGCAAAAAAGAAAACAAGCAAAACTAATTGGGGGAAAATCCCCGGGCGTTACAGCCGACACCACTAACAAGGGATTGCGCCCTCGCAATCCAGTCCAAGCCGGTAAGAGAGAAGAGATGGTTATACTATCGAGTAGTCGTGCTCCATGTCGATCTTCTCGACACCACTAACAAGATGTTCTTGCTCGTTGTTGATGATGATGTTCTTCCGTTGAGAAATCTTTCGAAGATCAAACCTATTAGGTTTAAAGGCTAAGAGTACGTCCAACCCACGTAGGATCCTAAGCTTTGAAAGATAGATAAGAGAGGAGACTCCAAAACAAATAATATGAGAGGAGAAATGGAATAGAGATAAGGAGAAAACAAGAATCCTATTGAGATGTTTCCAAAATAGTTTAGCAGAAATAGTTTTTGACACTCTAGAAACAACGACCGTTAGCGAGGTTATCCTACAGGCTTTGCGGACCCGTTGCTTCGATAACCATTCGTATCGAAACAACATCGGGAATCGGAAACCATGCTCTGATACCATTTGTGACGCCCCGGGATCGGGCACTATGCAGATTTCAGCATTTCCGCCAAAATCCACATAATAACCGATTCGAGGTTGCCACTTGTGATAACATTACAACAGTTCACGAATATTCCACAACAACAGAAGAGATATATACAAGACGACTCAAACGAGTCAAGAATACAACTGATACAATACAAAGATCCAAATAACAGCGGAAGAAACAACATAGTGTCCGACTACGGACAAGATACAAATTGGACTAAGAGTCCTGAAGATAACCGATGGCGTCTAAATCCCTGCCCAGGCCAAGCCGGAGGGATTCCCAAGCTAACATCGTCAGACTTCAACCCTGTTGACTGCAATGTGGAATATGCAGCCACGAAATGGATTCGTGGGTCAGTACTATTAAGTACTGGCAAGTGGATAAACCATACTCACAAGATACCAGCGTAACCAATCATCACAAGATACAAATACTTTGGGTACAACGGAAAGGAAGGGATTATTGCAAAGAAGCGGCAGAGGGCAGCACTAACAACTAAAGAGACGCGCTACAACTTCCGGCTAATAGAAAGGGATAAGAGAGCGCGACAAAACCAACTATAACTACTCACCAAACAATACCCATCCAGTGTTACCCCCTACTAAGGAAGCAACCCAAGGAAACTCACACTGTTGATTAAGGTGACATTCATTTTTGTGGAGGTAACCTATATTACTAGTCAAGGTATTATCAATAGGTGTAAGTTGTCTGAGTACTTGTTAGCTAGCACTTTCACCAAGTTGCCACATAACCGCGGACAACACGGCTTCTCGAGAAGATTCATCCCTGCAGGGTGCGCTACAGTACCTGTACACACTCAAGCCACCAACTAAAACTCAGGTTGGCTCGACACGACCCAAACCGTCTCTACAACCCATGCTAGGAGCCACGGAGCTATAAGGTCCCGGCCAGTCCGACCTAACCTAAGCGCAAGGGTGAAAACCACACCCCCTGGCACCACAGGCCTCGCCCTATATGCATCATCATCATCATCATCAACAGTAACCATGGGGGCCCACCCATTCATGCGTATGAGCAAATGGAACACCCGAACTAAGTGTGGCTCTTTGGACAAGATGCAAATCAGGTCTAAGTCGAGGGGGGTCCCATACTACCTCCCGGATGCGGTTAGCGCGCTCATCATGGATCAATGGACAAGACCCTTTTCCTAGTTTCGACACTAGCAGGCTCCAAAACCACGTCGGGCCTCCTGCCGGTGCCTTATCATCAAATTATTATTACCCCAAACATTAACATGTTGTTGATTAAATTGAAACCCAACTATCAAACTAAACAGGTGATATGAAAAAGGACAACAAGACTCGAGCACACACAACACTAAGCATGCAACTACGACACGAGGGCCAACAAGGTAAACAAACAACAGTTAATAGGAAGTGGAAGGAAGGCTATATCATGGCTGCAAGGTAAACATATGATAGGATCGAGACGCAAGCATTGAAAATACTAGGCTAGCATAAAGACAACGGAAAGAATCGGTAACAAGTGAGGAAAGGCAACATAGGTAGCAAGTGAGTATACTTTCCTGGAATCCAGCAAGTAGAGGTACATCCGCAGAACTTGTCGGTGCTCACATCATCTCAACGTCCTATCCGCGAAGAAGCAAAGCACTACAAGAATCAACGGATGCAGCAATTACTTCTACGGCAAAAGATCCAGCATGATCCTATTTTATATGCATGACATGCGGGATGCAACGCAAAAGTACAACTTAGACAATTTAATCGGACCCGGAGTCCGGACAAATAATTATGGTTTAAGTTGTTTATCTAACCATAATATTAAATGTTGTTTAACATGGAAAACAATAAGTAGGTGAGCTAAACAAGATTAAATGGAATAGGGCAATATTTAGTTAATACCCCAACACAATCCATATGTTGTTATTTAGTTGACATGCATAACACAGGCTAAAATTCATAATACAAGATGCAAACATGAGCATGGATGGCATATTAATATTCCTTGCATTTTTCTGATAAAAATAGACATAAAGTTTGCATTATTTGGAATTGTAAAACAAAAGATATAGGCATTTGAAGTTTTGGGTGTTTTCTGTAAAAACTGGGACGAGTTCGTGATAAAAAAAGAGAGTGGAAGGGTTCCGGTGCAAAATGGAAAAAGGCCAGGGGCCTCGGTGCAAATTCGTCAGATCCAGATCTCGATCTAGGGTTTTCCATCGAGGGCAGAGCCAGCCAATGCGGCTGACAGATGGGGCCAGCCATAGTGGCGCTGGCGTGGCGCCATGTGGCGCGTGGGTGTGCCTGCGTGGCCTCCAGTGCCTATGACAGGTGGGGCCCGCGTGCGCGCGTGGCAAAGCAGAAAAAGGGGGGGGGGTTTTCTGTAAAAACTGGGACGAGTTCGTGATAAAAACAGAGAGTGGAAGGGCTCCGGTGCAAAATGGAAAAAGGCCAGGGGCCTCGGTGCAAATTCGTCAGATCCAGATCTGGATCTTGGGTTTTGCACCGAGGGCAGAGCCAGCCAATGCGGCTGACAGATGGGGCTAGCCATAGTGGCGCTGGCGTGGCGCCATGTGGCGCGTGGGTGTGCCTGCGTGGCCTCCAGTGCCTATGACAGGTGTGGCCCGCGTGCGCGCGTGGCAAAGCAGCAAAAGGGGGTCTTTATTCCTGCGCGAGGGAGACTCGAACCCACGCCCTCAGGCGTGCGCGCGTGGGCTTGTGCCACTGGGCTGGTGCTCGGGTTGTGATTGGATACGGATCTGAAGCTAAATAAAGGATATACGTGCAGTGTTATCTGACGAAACTTAAGATCGCAGCTCCAGGCGACGGTGACAGACGGAAGTGGCCGGCGACGTTCTGCGGATGGCGACGCTCGATGGCGCCGCTCCAGAGCACGAGGAGGGGTAGGAAGAGGTCCCGAGGAGGAGGCTCACCGTGGGGGAAGTCGCTGTGGTCGTTCACACCGGGGAAGTAGAGGAAGAAGCCCAGACTGTCGATGGCGAACTGGATGCCGGCCTGAAAAACGCGGCGGCAAGCGGCGACGGCATGGCCTCCCTGGTGCCTTCCCGGACCGGACGAGGAAGCGGGCGCGAAGAGGGGACCACCACGTTTCCGTTCCCGGTGTTAGCGCAGCCCGACGGTGATCAAGGCGACGGCACCACGGCCTCCAACTTCCGGCCACGGAGGGCTGCCTCCGGTTCAGAAAAATATTGAGAGGAAGGTGGGGAACAGAGGAGAAGGTAGAGAAAGGGGAGGAGCGGCGGCGGTTGGGGAGGAGAAGGAAGAGGGGCTAGGGTTTCTGGGGTTCTCCTGGGTAGATAAAGAGAGGGGAGGAGGGGACCATGGTGGTGCGGTGGTTGAGGGGAAAGCGACAGGGAGCAGCACGCTCTCCTCGTGCCTGGTTGTACGGAGGAGGAAGGAGGTGGGTTGGGGGAAAGCGACAGGAGGTCACGCCTCCTGCGTGCTGTCTCCTGTACGGACGAAGAGGAAGAAGGAGGTGGGCTGGATGGCGGGGCTGGTTTCGGCCTGGTGGGCTGCACCTCCCACAAAACATTTTTTTTGTTCTTTTAGTTGTTACTTTTATTTGCTTGTTTTAGTTGTTGCCAATTATATTCTGAAATTAGCAAAGGTAGAATACGAGTAGTTCTTAATATAAAACATGACAACATAATTTGTTAATAAAATATTTTTTTCTATTTATAGAGTCACATAACATTTTGTGAAATAGTTTAACAAGCCATTAAAATATTAAATTTGAGATAGGTTGAAAGAAAACATTTTTGAGAGTTCAACAAAAAAATGCAATGCAAGGATGCCATGATGATGCAAAAAAGAAAACAAGCAAAACTAATTGGGGGAAAATCCCCGGGCGTTACACAACGGCCTTGGGGTGGTCGGGTGGCGTCGAAGGAGAACTCCTGCTGGGACCACTTGAGTGGCAGGGAGGCCGTCCCACCCCCACGACAAGCTGTGTTGACCTCCCGTGGTGTTTGCTTGATGTGGCGCCCGGAAGATGGGTCGAGGGATCCGCCGAGTATACAGGCGACGTGACGGGCGAGGAATACCACTTTGTTTTGATATATAAATATTACCTAGTCTCTATGTGGTATGTCATTCTCATGAGAATTTCAAATTCTATATTGTCCATTAAGTTTCCCTAGTTGGGTTTTTCTTTGCCTCTTATTGAAAAATGGATTATCACATTATGGGGGAGTAATAAGCTATAGGCATATTACAAGCCTAGAAAATGTGAACATGTGAGGTACTTCCACCTAGATTTGATGTTGTAACGTATCTTGTTCTATGTGGCATGTTGCTCAAACAAATTCCATATTTGCCTTTTGTTTCTATTTGTTTGGTATGTTGTTTGTGAGAGAGTTTCTCAGGTGTTTTGCATATTCGGTCCTTAATTGAAGCCTCCAAGAATCTCTATTTAAGCATGTCTTTCAACTCCTATATTTTGCCACATGCTTATGTTTTGTGAATATGATTGTGAATCTTTGCTTTCTACCATTGAGAAATATCTCCATACATTCCTTATCTCTGATAAGTGATAATCATTTGTGGTAAATTCATTGATCATATTTACTTTGACCTTTGCTCGAAAATTGCCTTTTTTATTGCTAAGGATTTATTTTGATTTAACTCCCTTGTGTCTTCCTTGCACCTTTTGGATCCTTTTGTTCTACTGAAAATTTGTTATATGCTTCCTTGAGTTAGGAAAAGGAATGATCCCATTCTTGTGCACTTACATTGAAAGTCATATTTCTATATGTTGCACTATTCTTGGGGAAGCTATCCTACACTGACTAGAACATCATTCTATAAATTGGTATTGTATATTATTGCTTTTCTTGAGCATGACTAGTGTTTGAACAATATATATGGACCGGTAGCTATGCGTTTCAACTCTCTCTCCCATGGTGTGATCTTTATGTGATCGCGAGCTTTGTAATCTAGTTGAATTCATAGATGTTACTCTTCATATGTTATGCTACCCGAGTGGTTTTCTTATGAGATCTTCGTAAACACTTTGATCACGGTGTAGAGGTGACAGTGTGTGCACCGTGTGGTTTAGCATGGTATTTATATCTTGTGTTGGATGACCCTATGATTGTGGTGTTTGTCTAGTACCTTCTAGGGCGCTCATGGTGACAGTGTGGGGTTAACTAGATACGGGAATGCGACTTTAAGGTGTGCTTTGTACCCCTACGCAATGAATTGGTGTTTGTTATTAAACCAGAGAGTGGTTCGGGGTAGTATAGTGAAGAGAGACATTTATTCACTCAATTATGTTATTATTGTTGAGAGTATCCACTAGTGAAAGTATGATCCCTAGGCCTTGTTTCTAAGCATTGAAATGCTGTTTACAACCTGTTATGCTACATGTTTGCTTGCTGCCATTTTTATTTCATATTTCTATTATCACTTATACACATCCATATTATTTGTATTTCACTCTCTCTTGGCCGAACTATTGCACCTATACAACTGACAATTGTATTAGGTGTGTTGGGGACACAAGAGACTTCTTGTATCGTAATTGCAGGGTTGCTTGAGAGGGATACCTTTGACCTCTTCCTCCCTGAGTTCGATAAACCTTGGGTAATCCACTTAAGGGAAACTTGCTGCTGTTCTACAAACCTCCACACTTGGAGGCCCAACACTGTCTACAAGAATAGAAGCGTGCGTAGATCAAGCTCTTTTCTGGCGCCGTTGCCGGGGAGGTAAGGTAAAAGGTTCTCACATCCTCGGGTGTGAGTGCTCGAAGTTATTTCCTTTAGATTCTGCAATTATATCTTGTTGCTTCTTGTTTTCACTAGTTAGGCTTATTTTTACTTGTTGCTTGTTTTTATTTTTACTAGTCAGTCTTAGTGGAAAACAACAAAAAATATGAGAGAGATTTATTTGCATGCTATTAGCATTAATTATTTGGATACCATTATTTCTAATACTATGGAAAAGTATAAGCTTGGGGAAGATAGTTTTTCTAAACTTTTTAGTTCCCCAGCTCTAGAGGAGAAAATTTGCTCTGACGATACTTTATCTCCCATATGTGATAAATCTAATGATGCTTGTGATATTTTAAATCCTCCTTCTGAAAGTGTTTCTTTTAAAATACCTATGAAAATTGTTGAACGTGTGATGAATACCTGCTATTTTGGAGATGGAACTGTCCATCCTCGTGATCATTTACTCTTTATACATGAATTATGCGGGTTGTTCAGGTGTGCAGGTATTTCAATGGATCAAGTTAAGAGGAGGCTATTCTCTTTATCACTTAAGGAAAAAGCAAGGGAGTGGTATGAGGTACTTGATGATGCTCATCATTTGGAGTGGAAGGAGCTTGAATCTCTATTTTATTCTAAATTTTGTTCTTCTCATGAACTATATTTACATAGGAATTACATTTATAATTTTTGGCCTCGTGATGGAGAAAGCATTGCTCAATCTTGGCGAAGACTTAAAACATCGATACTTAAATGTCCTAACCATGAGCTTCCTAAATAAATAATTGTTACTAATTTTTATGGAAGGCTTTGACGACATTACATGGACTATCTAGATGCATGTTCAGAGGGTTCTTTCTCAAGTAAGAAGGTTGAAGCTAAATGGGATCTTCCTGAAACAATTTAAACAAATAATGAATGTTGGAATGATGACAAAGGTAAAGAATCAGGTATAAAATATGAGTATGATTGCATTAAGTCTTTCGCTGAAACTGCTCATTTTCAAGAGCTTAGTGCTAAATATGGTCTTGATCCTTAAATGATTGTTGGCTGATATAGACCTTTGATTCTTATATTAATGTTCCTCAAATAGGGACATACATCATGAACCTTTTAAAGACACTTGCATGAAAAATGAAACTTTTATTAATGATTGCAATGAACATGCTCAAACTTCTGAAAGTAGTATTTCTTATAAGCATGTTAATTTTTGTGGAGAACTTGGACCTTGTGAAAATAATCAAACCGAAGAAGATTATTGCATACATCATACGAATTAAAAAACTAGAAAGTGGGACAGGGCTTTAGATGATTTTGGTAAAAAAAATTGTGCCCTCTATCCTTTTATTTGTGAACTTTGTTGTAAAGTGGGTCATTTCAATTTTCAATGCTCAGGTTGTAATAGCTATTCGAATACTTGAAGTTTGTATTGTGATTACATGATCACTCCTAATCGGCATGATGAACTTACATTATGTTTTGGGTGTGAAGAGTTATCAAGAAAAACTTCTTTCGCAGATATGAGTGCTCTTGATATGAATAATGTCCTGCATGGTTTTCATCTTTATTGTGTCAATAATTGCCACACAAATACTTACATACAAAATATTATAAAATAGGAGACTTTAACAAAATAGGACATGGCTAATATTTGTTTTCATCTTATTAATGAAGAGGAGAAATCCTCCAAAGTTCTTTCTATTGTTTCTGACAATAAACCAGGGTATGTGGAGAAGCTTCCTTTCAAGCCTCTCCCTCCTATAGATAGGAAGAAGAATAATAAGAAGAAGAAGAGGAGTAGAAGGAGAGAGGTAATGGTATCTCCCCCTAAGAATGTAGCTCCTATTATAGTTTTTGATGAGTCAGCAACTCGATGATTTTCCTATGCCTGTTATTTATGGAAGTGATCATGATTGGGAGAAACACACTACTTTTGATATTGAAAATCTCTTTGGTACCAATTCTGAAAATTATGATAACTATTGTACTATTAGTACCATCCATGTTCCTTCAAAATATGATATAGAAAGCTCTGAGCTTGTGGATGATGTGTTTGAAAATCCTTTTGCTACTGATGATTATATGCTTGATACATCTCTTTCTAGTAAAAATGATGATACTGCTTATGCTGATACTATGCCTCCAGTCTTTGATAACTATTATAAAAGATGCTATAACATAGGCTATGATTACAATTATCCTTATGAAACTTGTCATAGTTATGGAGGGATTACCCAAAACCATCTCCCTAATATAGAACTTGTCTATCATGTTGGAGTTCTTTATGATGATTACAATGATAAATATGATATTTTCAGTCCACCTACTATTGAGGAGAAAATTAATTATGACTGCAAAATGCCTCCTATGTTTGATGATTATGGTGATGAGAATGATAATAATAGCTATTTTGTTGAATTTTCTCCCACTTCTATTAATAAGAATGACTATGCTTATGTGGAGAGTAATAATTATTTTATGCATGTGGCTCATGATAAGAATGTTTCTTGTGATAGTTATATTGTTAATTTTATTCATGATTCTACTGAAAGTTATTATGAGAGAGGGAAACATAGTCTTATGCATCTCAACAATATTAAGTCTCCCCTCTTTATGTTTAAAATTTTGAATTTGCACTTGTTCTTCTTTCCTATGCTTGTTGCTTTATGTTTTCATGACTTGTTTTTCTACAAGATTCTTTTTCTAAGGAATTGGTTTAGAATTAAATTTGTTTTACATTTGCTTCTTGATGCTCTGTTTTTCTTCAAATAATATGTCTCATGTGAGAATTTTCTCAAATTATAATGCCTAGCTAAAAGGCGTTAAATAAAAGCACTTATTGGGAGATAACCCATGGTTTTATTTTCCTTTGTTTTTATCTGTTTTATTTGAGACAAGGGGTTGTATACTTATGTAGAAACTCCTTTCTATCTTTATTTTCATGTTTTAGTAGTGCCAAGTAAGGTTTATGACGAGAGTTGGAGTTGGTTTTCGGATTTCTGCGCAGGAAATAGATTTCTGCTGTCCACTGTAAAAAATCGTATAATTCACTGAAAAATTAGAATGACCTGAAATTTCTTGTGATTATTTCTCGGCTAATTCCGCAACTGTTTTGTTCTTTAAGTTTTTCGATATGAGGAAAGTAAGTGCCTCGAAAAATTCGTCTTTACAGACTGTTCTGGTTTTGACAGATTCTGACATTTTTCTTGCATTTGCTCTTTTGCGATGTCGAGTGAATTTCTTTGCTTCAAGAAACATCGCTGGCTGTAGCTAATGTTTTAAAGTATAAATATCACTTGTTCCCATACAGAACCCATAGATTTTTTATTAAACTAAAAACAGCAGAAAACAGGAACTGACTCTGTGGCATCTTGTCAATAGGTTAGTCCCGGGAAATCGATAAAAATGACATAAAGTGTAAGGAAAATATGTAGAAAATAACATGAAAACAACATGGAACATCAGAAATTAATGATACATTTATGACGTATCAGTTCCCCACATAGTTATGCAAGTCATAATATGAAAACTCTCTCCAAACTGAAGTAATGATGCTAACCAAGCACAAGTGTGGAATAAATGATAGTAGTGATGCCCCCTCTCTCTTTATTATCTCTCTTTTGCTCCCTTTTTTTTGATATATAACCTCACTAGTAGGGGCAACATTCTATTTTACAATGAATCATCACACTTTTAGTACTCGTAACTCAAACTGAAATATCTATGATGTATATAAAACTAAATGCTCCTTCCAGTGTAGTAGTATGCAAAATAACAATGAAGAATGACAAGTAACATAATGATGATGGATGTTGTATGGCAATATATCTCAGAATGGCTATGTAAATGCCATGGTAGCTAGCTATGGTGGCTGTTTGAGGAGATAATTTTTGGCTTATGTGTAGAAGAACAAAGTTCTCCTGCAGGGTTTGGATGCACTGGTGAGTTTGCACCAACTCTCAATGTGAGAATGAGCAATGCACACTACCGAAGAGGCTAGAAAATATGGATGGTGGAAGTGCCAGAAAACCATCACATAGAACTCATAAGTTAAAAGATTACAACTAAAATTATGATCTTACAAGTCATAATGAAAATCACTCCAAGAGAGTCCGTGGCAGTGACAAGTCACCGTTAGCTACCCCGACCGTAGCGCTTAACAAAAAGCCATTACGATTGCTATCAGCAAAGGAAGTCATATACCATTATCCTGTCAACTGGTTATTTGAGTGTGGCACAGTTTCAAGCTTTTAGACCAACCATTAATTGTTTTTACTTTACTAAACCAGCAACTTTACCATTAAGTATATTAATATCTCAAAACAACAACAAATAATCAAGTGAAACAAATTAGTGATCAACAAGAATATGCAAGCTTTTTCGTTATACCATCTACCACAAGTAGCATTTTCTATTTCCATCAAAAACCAAACAACAAAAACTCTCCAAGAGATATAGCAATGAAACAAGATATTATTAACATAACTCTACTAGAACTAACAACTCTAAAAAAGACATGCATGAAAAACATGAGCTAAAAGGATTTGCAGCTGCTAGAAGTAAAACTAAGAATACGAGCATAACGAGTATTCATATGAAAAAGCGTAGCGTGTCTATCTCCCATACAAAGAATGCTGGGTTTCAAAAATATTATTCCAGCAAGGAAAACAAAAGAAAACAAACAGACGCTCTAAGTAAAATTCATATGATGTGACCGAATAAAAATATAGTTTCACTAGAAGTGACCTGATAAATTGTTGATGAAGAAGGGGATGCCTTGGGCATCCCAAGCTTATACGCTTGAGTCTTCTTAGAATTTTCTGGGATGAACCACGGGGGCATTCCCAAGATTTTTCTTTGCATTCTTCTTGATCACATTATATCACCCTCTTCTCTTAACCCTTGAAAACTTCCTTCACACCACACTCAATGTAATTCACATTAGAGGGTTAGTGCACAATAAAAAAAATCACATGTTCTGTATGGACACAAGCATTATTTATACTTTTAAACATTGGCTACAACCGCTCATTTTTCATGGCGCAAAGAATTCCACTCGACATAGTAAAAGAGATAATGCAAGTAAAAAGGCAGAATCTGTCAAAATCAGAACAGTCTGTAAATACAAAAAAATTCGGGGCACTTGCCTTGCTAAAATCAAAAAATGTTAAGAACAAAGAAGTTTTGTAATTAGTTGAGGAATAAGCACAAAAAAATTCAGGTCATTTTGATCTTTCTGTGAATTATGCGTTTTTTTACGATGGACAGTAGAAATCTGTTTCTTGCTCAGAAATCCAAAACTAACACCAACTTTTGCTAAAACTTTACTTGGCTAAACTAGTACATGAAAATAAAGATAGAAAGGGGTTTCTAAGAAAGTATACAACACCTTGACTCAAAGAAAACAGAGAAATACAAAGCAAAAATAAAACCATGGCTTATCTCCCAAGAAGCAATTTTCTTTAAAGCCTTTTAGCTAGGCATGATAATTTGAGAATATGCTCACATGAGAAATATGAATAGAAGAAAAAGAGAGCATCAATAAGAAAATGTAAAAAAAATTTAAGTCTAACCCACTTCCTATGAAAAAGAATCTTGTAGAAGAACAAGTCAATAAAGCACAAAGTGGCTAGCATAGGAAGACAAAATAAGTGCAACTTCAAAAATTTCAACATAAAGAGGGAAACTTGATATTCTTGAGATGCATAAGACTATGTTTCCCTCTCTCATAATAACTTTCAGTAGCATCATGAATAAAATTAACAATATAACTATCACATAAAACATTCTTATCATGAGCGACATGCATAAAAGAATTAATACTCTCCACATAAGCATAGTCATTCTCATTAATAGTAGTGGGAGAAAATTCAACAAAATAGTTATCATTATTATTATCATCACCATAATCATCAAATATATGAGTCATATTGCAAATGCAATCATAATTAATTTTCTCCTCAATAATAGGTGGACTGATAATAGCATTTTCATCATTGTAAACAACATATATAGAAGGCATATCATGATCAAAATAAAATTTATCATCCATGGTAGGTGGGACTAGAATACCACAATCATTATAATCATCATATATTGGAGGCAAAGTATCATCAAAGTAAATTTGTTCCTCCGTGCTTAGGGGACTCAAAAGATCATTTTCATAAAAACTAGCTTCCCCAAGTTTAGATTCTTCCATAGCATTAGCAATAATGGTGTTCAAAGAATTCATACTAATAACATTGCTACTAGCATGCAAATAAAGTTCCATATGTTTTTTAATTTTCTCTTCAAACTACTCATGTCCTAACTCAAGATAAATATTATAAAGCTCTATCATATTTTTGTTGTTTCCATTAAGCCTAACTAGTGAAAATAAAAACAAGAAACAAAAATATATAATTGCAGAATATAAAAGAAATAGCTTCGAGCACTCACAGAGGATGTGAGTACCTTTTACCTTACCTTCCCGGCAACGGCGCCATAAAAGAACTTGATGTCTACGCACACTTCTATTTTTGTAGACAGTGTTGGGCCTCCAAGTGCAGAGGTTTGTAGAACATCAACAAGTTTCCCTTAAGTGGATCACCCAAGGTTTATCGAACTCGGTGAGGAAGAGGACAAATGTACCCTCTGAAGCAACTCTGCAATTACGATAGAAGAAGTCTCTTGTGTCCCCAACACACCTAATACAATTGTCAATTGTATAGGTGCACTAGTTCAGCGGAGAGAGAGTAAAATGCAAGTAATATGGATGCTTATAAGTGATAATAGCAATCTGAATAAAATGGCAGCAATCAAACATGTAGCATAACATGTAGTAAACGATGTTTCAATGTTTAGAAACAAGGCCTAGGGATCCTACTTTCACTAGTGGACACTATCAACAATGATAACATAATTGAATGCATAAATATCATCTCTTCACTATGCTACTTCAAACCACTCTCCGGTCGAATAACAAACACCAATTCATTGCGTAGGGTTGTAATATCACTCCTCAAAGTCGCATTCCCATGTCTAGTTAACCCCACGCTGTCACTATGAGCTCCCTATAAGGTACTAGACAAACACCACAATTTCATAGGGTCATCCAACACAAGATATAAATGTCGTGCTAAAACACACGGTGCACACACTGTCACCTTTACACCATGATCAAAGTGTCTACGAGATCTCATAACAAAACCACTTGAGTAACATAACAGATGAAGAGTAACATCTACATATTCAACTAGATTACAAAGCTCATGATCACATAAAGATCACACAATGGGAGAGAGATGAAACACATAGCTACCGGTAGAGCCCTCATCCCCGAGGGAGAACTACTCCCTCCTCATCATAGGAGACAACAACGACGATGAAGATGTCGGTGGAGTCAATGGAGATGGCTCCGCGGGCAGTTCCCCGTCCCCGCAGTGTGCCGAAACAAAGATTTCTATCCCCCAAAACTTGTCGGCGGCGGAGGATCTACGAAACTTTTCGTGGAAGGGGGTCGATATATTTAGGTTTTATGCATCAGGTAGCATATATAGGTGAAAGGGCGATGGCGATTGGCGCCCGAGGGGCCAACACCACCCCCCGGCGCGGCCAGGGGGCACTCGCTCTCATGCATGGTGTGGGGGCTCCGGGGCCCCCATCCGGGTCTCCTTTGGACTTCCTTGACCCTCTGGGACTTCTAAGACTTCTGACTTTTGAATCGTCCAATTCCGAGAATATTTCCGGAACAACTTTTCTGAAACTAGAAACAACATAAAACATGAACTGGCTTTATGGCATCTTGTCAATAGGTTTGTCTCGGGAAATCGATAAAAATGACATAAAGTGTAAGGAAAACATGTAGAATATGGCATGAAAATAACTTGGAACATCAGAAATTAAGGATACGTTTACGACGTATCAATGGAGACGAAAGGGAAGTTCTCTTGCGGCAATGTTTGTTCAATATTCTCAGGAGGACGTAGTCACCCTCAAAGGAGAAGTTGGACTAGCAACTGGGTTTGCTTGGTTTCCACGTGCAACATGACCCCGAGTATCAAGCGGGTCACGAGGCGCTCTCCGAGGACTACACCGTGCATTACACGGGGCGTCCTCGAGTTCATATCAGGATGATGGCCCTTCCTCTTCATATTATGGGGGCGCCACTTCTTGGCCCTCTTGGTATTGATCTCCTCTTAGGCTAAAATCCTAAGCTTGGGGGGAGGTATACCGACATCTCACTCATTTACATACCATAATTCTGTCGGTTCTTTGTTCTCTTTCATTGGTTTTCTTGTTTAGTTTGTGCTTTCCAAAACGCAAAAGGACCAAAATATTTATGTTGTTTCTCTTTATTTGTTTTCTTTAGTTTCTATTATTGGTTTGCTTTGTTTTCTAGTTTCAGTTTGTTATTCAAAAATCCAAAAAGATTTTGCTTTGTTTGCTTGTTTCCTTTTATTCTTGTTTTAAATTCGAAAACCCAAAAATATCTGTTGTTCTTCTTCGGTTTTGTAAAGTTTATTGCAGAGTTCAACAGTCATTTGTGACTCCATTGGAGCTTGGTTATCATTTCATATAATTCAAGCCACACAAGTGAAAAGCAATAATGACGATTAATGACAATTCAAGTTGTGGTGAGAGGCCTGGTATGAAATCTATTTGTTTTCATTTTTTGTACATATACTCATCCATGTGGACATTCTTAGTTTGTTTGTGTAAGGTGTATGTTACTTAATGGATGCTTAGTTGTTCGTGCTCTCTTATGATCTGTTCCAATTTACTAATAGTAGATAGCATGTCGTATAAATGTTTGCTTGCATTGTTCTATTCATAAAAGGGTATGACATTGTGGTATCCTCCTCTAAATGTTTCATTTTAATTGACTTGGCACATGCTCATGCATGCATAAAACTGAAAACAAAAAGTAAATTAAGCCTTGATGGTTTATTTTGCCTTAGAGTTCCTGTATCACTTTTATGCCCCTGTTAATTTTGTTCTGTCGCAAGCATGATTATGACGGTTATTTCTCTCTTGATTGTCGCTTCCCAGTCTATTGATAGCCTTCACTTGTACTGAGTATGAGCTCTACTCGTGCATCCAACTCCCCAAAACAAAGTTATTCCAAAGAGTCCACTATAAATTCCTATTCATGGTATTTCAAACCATTCTAAGTAAATTTACATGTGATACCTTTAAAACCTTCAAAATACTTCTTATTTTGTGACACTGTTTTAGCTCATGAGGAAGTAGTAGTTGGGTTTGTTATCTTCCATACTAATTAAGTACCCCCGACTTGCATGCTTCATCCACTTGTCATTAATTTGCAAAGAGGTGGTTAGACCATTATAACATAAAAAGTTAAACAAATAAATAGGCACTCCTCCATGGTATGTGATTGTTGGCAGGCACCCGAGGATTCAGTTAGCCATGGTTTGTGAAAGCAAAGGTTGGGAGGAGTGTCATACTATATAAAGTGCATGCTACAAATGCTTAACATGAATAACTCGGAACCTCTCTCAATTTGTTTAGAATGGAAGATAAAAAGAACACTATTGCCATTCGTGGACATAAACAACCACCTCCCAAAATCATTTTACTTCTGTTTTTAATTAAATAAAAAGTTGTAGCACATGTTTATCCCTGCTTACCTCTACGAAGGGCCAATATTTTAGTTTATTGCCGAGTCACCATATTTTCTTTGAGCACCTTATCGAGAGCATAACTATCATTCTTAGTGTAATGTGCTTGTCCCAGAACACGGTTCATTGTGGTATAACTTTGATGCTTTTATCTTTGATACATCTACTTCTAGTCTTCATTTGAACTTCAGAGGTGCCCTGGCATTTATGTTTTGCTCCACAATAAGGGCAAGTGAGATACCACTTTATCATATCCTATTATGAACATTGCAATTTTGCAAATAGATATACTTCATGTTGCTTATTATTAGTGTGTTGGCATCTCTTCATGGTTTGTGTAACTATTATGTGGATTTATTTGCATACTTCTTATTGTGAATTGCCTAAGTACTTGATCATATAGTGATAATATATACGTCATATGAAGCAAATGTGTTCGTAAAAGTTCTTTTATCGCACTCAGTTGTTAACTGAATTGCTTGAGGACAAGCAATAAGCTAAGCTTGAGGGGAGTTGATACGTCCAAAATGTATCTACTTTCCCGAAAACTTTTGCTGTTGTTTTCCTCTAAACTTGTGAGTTTTAGATACAACTAACATGGACTAACGCTGTTTTCAGCAAAATTGCCCGGTGTCTCGTTTTTGTGCAGAATTCCAACTTTCGGGAAAATTCCGGAAAAGATCCGAAAGTTCCCATTTCACCCGAAGACTCCCGGAGCCAGAAGACAAGACGGAGAGGGGCCACGAGGGGCCCACACCACCTGGCGGTGTGCCCCCCTCGTAAGTCGCGTTGTGGTGTGGCCACCCCCTCGGGTCCCCTTTTCGAAAACTTATGCCCTTTAACCAAAAAACGACGGGGGTTTCGTCATATTCCAGAGAAACACACGAGAGTGCCGCCGTCGCCTCGAAACTCATTTCGGGGATCAGAAGTTCCTGTTCTGGCACCTTGCCGGGACGGGGATTCGGAGGATATCATCGCCATCGTCATCATCACCACCTCTCCATCAACCATCCATGATTCCCCCATCCATGTGTGAGTAATCCTCGCTGTAGGCTGAGATGGATCGTAGGGATTGGATGAGATCGTGCATATAATAACTGCCAGATTGTTAGGGCATGGTGCCTAGTATCCGTTGTTAGTGCTATGAATTGTTGTTGCAACTTGTTATGCTTAATGCTTGTCACTAGGGCCCAGTGCCATGATTTCATATCTCAACATGATATTGATTCGTGAGGATAATTATTGTTTTTTGTCTTACCTACAAGTTGTTTACACATATCGTTGTCCGAAACCTAATGCCCGAAAGTGACAACAATTGGGATAGCCGGAGGGGATGGCTGGATCACGTGTGTTCACAGAGTGTTAATGCTTTGCTCTGGTGCTTTATTAAAAGTAGCACATTAATTACTAGTAGTTTCCCTTGAGGCCCCACTGCAAACGGGCTGGTAGGACAGAAGATGTTGTGAAAGTTTCTCATTGCGAGCACGTACGACTAAATATGGCACATATGTCTATGGTTACCTAATACTTGGATGCTTTATCATTATTTATCTACAATTGCCCATGTTTTGATTATTATATGAACTATCTTATGTATACAACGCTCATTCATCCGTCCCGATGCCTACAGTATTTCAATCATGTTGTCTACTACAATTATTGATGTTGTTTTTATTTTATTTATGCTATTATTTCATTACTGCTACCGCTATAAATCTGTTACTACTGGTAAACTATCGCAAGCAAGTCTATTTCTAGGTGCACCTGAACTAACAATTCATTTGTTAAGACTTATAAATAATTTTTTGGCTCCCTTTGTGTCGAATAAAAAAAAGGGTTTTACTTCCCTCAAAGACTGTTGCGATTCCCTATACTTGTGGGTCATCCCGCCCCTAAATACGTCATGGATCTGTTGGATTGAGGAGTTAACGCGGAGTTAGCACGGAATTCCGTGTCCTGTTACTGCTTAATTCCCTACGCGGAGTCGTTAAGTCACCCACACACGGAATTCCGGCCCCAAATCCGGCTAGGTTATGTTATCTTGAGGATTTAGGGCAAACTTCTCTCGGAATTCCGGCCTTAATGGTTTAACGTCTCCAACGTTATACGCTATACAGTAACGCCTCCAGTCAGGGCGTTATGTCATGTTTCCCAGTTTTTTTAAAGTTTCCTATCATTTTTCTTGCTCACTTGTTATTCTATTTTCTTAAACAATTGGCACACTCCATGTCACTTAAAGTGCATTTGCATTGCAACACTAAAAATTCTTTGATATTTGAAAAATCTAACATTCATAATCAGAAAGATGACACAAAGGCTTTGTAACACGAATAAGAAAATAAACACAGACGCAAAAGAATAATAACATAAACATAGTCGCACACGCATAAAAAAATTGTTTGACACGATGACATAAACATAATCTCACACAACTAAAAACATAGTCTGACAAGATGATATCATAAACACAAGTTGTAACACAGGACATGAAGAGCGATGCATGGCTCAGCATACTACTCCTCGTCGGAGCTGGACCCGTCAAAGGCAGAGCTGCTCTCATCCGAGCTATCTTGACAACATCGGACGCAGACTAGGGTGCCGTCGAACATCCTGATCTCGATCACGTCCACCCCATCATCGTTCATGTACCTGAAGGTGAGCATGTACCCCACCTCCAGTCTGTGTATATGGGAGAACCGCTCCCACACTCAGCGCAAGAAAAGGTCCTCGCCGCGTCGCTCCACGTCCACCTCAATGGGCCCATTGATGCATCCCTCCAACTCGAGCTAGAACGTATCGGGCTCGTTGTCATCGAGTAGCTGTGATATCCTCCGTGGTAGATGGAGCCTCTTCCGCAATGGCTCGAAGATGTTGACGTAGAATTCGGGAATCGCGATACCCTCCTCCTCCTCCTTCTCTGCAGCACCAGTGCCGTGCCCACGCCCTTCATGTCCACGTGCTCCACGCCCACGCACTAGAGCCGCTTCCGCCTCCTCGTTGATGGCTCCGCGACCACCACCTCCACATCCGCGCGGTCCATGTCCACGCGCTCTACGTGCATCACCACGTGGTACAACAGTTTCATCTTCAACGGGGAGCCCACACCCACCACGTCGACGGGGAGCCCTCGCCATGGCTATAAATAGTTAAAAATTCAACATGGTTAAATGCGAACATCTTAATAACTAGTTATTTAAATTACAAAATATAACTAGTTATTTAAATTGCAAACATCTTAGTAACTAGTTATTTAAAATTACAAAATTGCAACCTAGTTAATATAACTAACTAATCTTAAGTGTAAACATCTTAAATTAGTAAAACTAACAATAAATTTGCAAAAATTGCAACCTAATAGTAACAATAAGTTTAAAGTGCAAAAATAAAAAAATACAATCTAAAACTACTACTACTACAAAATCACCAAATACAACCTAAAACTATTTAATTGTAATTGCTAACTAAATAAACAACAAGATAATTAATTTACCATATTAAGGTTTACACTCCTCTAATAACCAAAATTCATTGTTATCAAAAATATTGAATTGACCAAAATTTAACCAACTAGAATTTAACCTCTAACATGAACTAGGGTGGGAATCTTCGGACCCATGATGGATCTCTCTCTCCCACCTCCACCTCAACTGGCGCCAATGGAGTCTTCCTGGCCTGATCTAGGTCCTCTCTACATGGATGGTCTCTTGCACTGGGATTTCTCCCCTGGTTTAACTCTTGCTGCTCAGGTTCGGCGGTGTTTCCACTCTTCTGTCCATTTCTCCCCCATTGCTGGTTCCAAAGAATTCTTCCTGTTCGTGAACTTCTCCTCTGCGTGTTTCCATTTGGATGAAGCACCCGTGGCTATTGCACTCCAATGTTGCATTGGTGGTGACGTGGATGGTTTTCAAGTTTTTAAACTCAGTTATAGGAGATTCAGGTTCTCTGTGGCATCAAACAAAGTGGGGCATTTTATTTATAACTTGAGAGACGACATTCGGCCAGATTTTGTGTGCCATTTCACTATCTAGCGAGGTGATGTTGAACATGCTAAGAGGCACATCGATGTTGCTGCTTCTGCCTGGCTGGCTGGTGCATTTGATTCATCTCGTTCACCCTCCAAGCCATTCTCTGTCCACTCGGGTCTTGGTTTTCTGGCCTCTTCTTCTCGACAAGATTCCAGCAAGGATACGATGACCTATTTGGCTCCAAAATCAGTTGATCATTATCAACCTCAAGCACTCAGATTTGGCAGCCTCTCATCCCCCGTGGACTCTTCTCCGCTGGATGAATCAAATTTTCAGGCCCAAGATCATGGTCCAAATTAGAAATTTGGTCAGTTTTAGGCGATCGATGTTTTGGAGAGTATTGATGAGATTTTACCGAAATTTGCGGGTCATAATTTTTGGGCATCTATTACACCGAATATTATTTCTCCCACGATTACCTCTTGGCTTGAACATGCTATGGATTTATCTCAGGCAGATTACACGGTCCCGGAGATCTCTCAAGCTATTAATTTTTTTTTGGTCTTCCTGCCATATCGTCGATTCCTTCCATTATTGGCAGTTGTTCATTCTGTCACGATCGTGGTCACAATTCTTCTACATGCAGTGCCCCGCATTCGAATCTCGCTAATATTCCCTCTAATGGGCCTAGGGGCCTTCTTCAGAGTCTTGCTCCTAGTGGGCCATTCATGGGCTGCTTCTCCTGTTTGGAACTTGGACATGTGCGTAGGGACTGCCAGAACAATATTAAATTCCTAGACTGCTATGGTTTTGGTCACAGGATCCGGGCCTGCCCTTTTTCACCTATGTGTGGCATGTGTAATGGTATGGGCCACATTGTTACCACCCCCCCAAGCTCCTGCTCTTCCAAGATTCCATGGCAAACTTTCCGATGCAGCCATTCCCCTTCATCACTATGCACACTGAGTTGATCGATGGACCCAATGAACGTCTGCAGAGGAACATGCTGGTGGTGGAGGCGCCTACTCGCGCGCACGAGGAGCTTGCGATTGTAACTATTGATCCCCCGGTACCAGACCATAGTAAGATATCTACTCTCAATCGTATTGTCTCTCCTATTGAACAAGGACTGAACTATGAGGTAGTCTGGGCTGAGATTAATGCATTGGGTGTGGGTCTGATTGAGTTTGAGGATGCGAATACTAGGGACCAAATTTTTCTTGACAGTCCGCATTATCTAGATGAGCACACTACCTTTTCTCTTGTTCGCCATGATGAAGGTCTCAATATGAGAACTCATGTATTTGAGTATGAGGCATGGGTCATGATGCTTGCTTTTCCATTAGATTACCATACTGAATCCTGGAGGAGATCACACGGGTGACACCTTCTTTGTGAGAGCTGGAGGAGATCTCATTGTACAATGTGACTTCATGACTGCTTTTCTCTCCTTCATATGAATGGCCATGCCCCAAACTTACACCCGTCGCATATTACCTGCAATTTTTGATCCTTCTGAAGATGGGACTGTTGTGGGATATTGACTGATGGGCCTTATGATGAGAGCTCGTTCCGTTTCCCTGTTATGCTATACACCACATGCTCCTACTCTGGATTTTACTCCTTGTGCTCTGCCTTTGGCTATGGAACTCCACCAGGGACATACTATTCCGCGCCTGCCTTTCTTCTGATCATTATGTTGAATGGTCCCACACCGTGGGTTCTGATCTACCTGATATCTCATCACTTGATGAACTAGAGTTGGGCTTTGTGAACCCTTATGCTTCCCGTCCCGCGCTTCCGTTAGAAGCCCCTAACTCCTCATCAGATGATGCTGCAACACCAACTACTCAAGACAGTGCTTTCTCCCGTGGCAGGCCACGTAAGAATTATACCTATTTGGTTACTAATTGGGTTTAATGTTGCACTCGTCATAATAATGAAGGTTTCATGCACATTGCTTTACCTGGCAGATCCCCTCGTCGGCGTCCATCCTCGGTGCCACGTGCTACTCCACCTGCAGAGCTGCGGATCTCCGAGATGCAACGTATTGGAGCAGAAGAGTGCATCATTGCCCCAGAGGACTTAACTAAAGAACGTCTTCGCCAAGCACGTCCCACTTAGTGTTGACCTTCAGTTGTCACTGTTATTCATGTCTTCATGGCAGTGTTGCTTTCTTATCTATTTTGTACTTGGAGCCTACCTCCAGTTACTAGTTTCTATACTTGTACCTTGATCGATGAGTCGTGTTCATCGTGCTTGGAGAATTCTGTGTTGGAACATCCACAGTATTAATATGTCTGAAAAATGGCCACTGATTTGTAACAAAATTGATGAAAGAATGGCCTCGATTATTTGTATTCAAGAAACAAAAAAGCGGGGATTTGATCACCGAGTTCTGAAGAATTTTGCACCTAAACGATTTAACCAATTTGCTTTTGTTCCCTCTCAGGGTGCTTCTGGTGCTCTACTTATTATGTGGATATGTTCTCAATTCAAAGGGGTGGTGATTCAATCTGAGATTTTTGGACTTATTGTCCAATTAAAATCTACTATTTCTTCAGATACCTTCTACCTTGATAATGTTTATGGACCCTGTAACGGTATTGCTAGAGAAATTTTTATTACCTGCCTCTATAGCCTTCACATTGACATGGAGGCACTCTGGCTGCTTGTTGGTGACTATAATTCTATAGACATTCTGAAAGTCGTAACAAACCTGGAGCTAATTTAGAGGATATTGCTATCTTCAATGATCTCATTAGCTACCAAGGATTGGTGGAACTCCCGATTAAAGGAAGACACTTCACGTGGAATAATATGCAACAGGAACCACTGCTTGAACAACTCGACTGGTTCTTCACTTCTCCTAATTGGACTCTACACTTCCCCCATTCCCTTGTTCATCCACTGGCTAGATCCACCTATGACCACATCCGTTGTGTGATATCTTTTGACACTAATCTTCCCAAGTCCGTGATATTCCGTTTTGAGAACTATTGGCTCAAATTACCAGGGTTTATGGAGGTGGTCACGAATATTTGGAATATTTTTGTCCCTGGTGACAGTGCCAGGAGATTATCTGGCAAACTTAAATTACTTCGTAAGGCCTTGAAAATTTGGAGCACTAGTATTTCTGTTATCACTCGCTTGATTGATAACTGCAATGATGTCATTCTTCGACTTGATAATATAGAAGATCTACGACCCCTTCACATCACATAATGGAATTTTCGCAACATCGTGAAAGATAAGCTCGGGCATCTTCTTACTTGCAAACAGGAATACTGGAAAAAGAGAGTAATGCTAAGTGGTCTAAGATGGAAAGTGAGAACACTGCATATTTTCACTCGATGGCTACGATCGATATCGTATAAATAATATTGCCTCTCTGTCTAGACCTGATGGCTCTATTACCCACAATCATCATGAGAAGGCATGCTTACTAAGGAGTGCATTTCAGGGACGTTTGGGTCTCTCTGTTCCACCGCATACATGTTTTGATTATTCCCATTATCTTACTCATAATAGTGACCTTGGATCATTATCTGCCCCTTTTTCTCCTTCTGAGATCGATGCTACTGTTAAGGGCCTTCCCATTGACACGGCTCCTAGACGTGATGGATATAATAGACTATTTATTAAATCATGTTGTCATATTATCAAATTTGATTTCTACAAATTATGTCAGGAATTTTGGGAAGGGACTGTTAACTTACAGTACATCAATGATGCATACATCACACTCATCCCTAAATCTCATTCACCTGAGGAACCTAATGATTACATACCTATCTCTCTACTCAACTCTGTGTTTAAGCTTCTGACTAAGATCTTGGCTAATAGACTTCAGAACAAGATTTTATCACTAGTGCATGCTAACCAATATGGTTTCTCAGATCTAGAACCATCCAAAACTGTGTTGCATGGGCATATGAATATATTCATCAATGCCACCAAACCAAACTTGAGATGATCATCCTTAAACTGGACTTTTCTAAGGCTTTTGATACTATTGGTCATGATGCTTTGTTAAGCATTTTGAGATTCAAAGGGTATGATGATAGATGGATCAATATGATTAACTCCATTTTCTCCACTGGATTGTCCTCTGTCCTATTAAATAGCATTCCTGGTAAAAAATTGCTTGTAAACGTGGTGTGAGGCAAGGTGACCCTCTCTCCCCCATCCTATTTGTGGAAGGAGCTGACCTCGTTCAATCCATGATCAACTGTGTTGTTAGTGATGGGGATCTTACAGCTCCTCTGGATATCCCAGAGTCTGATTTTCCAGTGGTCCAATATGCAGATGATACACTCATTATTATGCAAGCTTTGCCCGAGACAACTTTTGGTCTTTAAAAACATCCTCAATCAATTTGCTCTTGGTACTGGTCTGATAGTCAACTATAGTAAAACCTGCATGATTCCTGTTAACCTTGCCCCACATACTTTAGCCGATCTGGCTGATACTTTTGGATGTGTCATGGCTTCCATGCCTTTCCCTTATCTAGGTCTGCCATTGGGTACAACCAGACCTACTATAGCTGATCTCTCTCCCATTGTTGATAAATTGAGAGGAGACTCAATGCCAGTGCTAGGTTCTTGGACTATGGAGGCAGACTCACTCTGGTTAATTCAGTTCTTTCATCATTGCCTACTCACTATCTTGGGTCACTTAAAATCCCTAAGAAATTCATCAGTTTTTTTGATAGAGGTAGGAGACATTGTCATTGGGACAAAGCTGAAGGATATGGCTATTCACACTCCCTTGCTGCATGGAACATGGTCTGTAAGCCCAAGAAACATGGGGGGTTAGGCATTATCAACCTTGAGATTCAAAATTGTGCCCTGCTGCTCAAGCATCTCCACAAATTCTTCTGCAAAGCTGACATCCCTTGGGTGAAGCTAGTATGGAACCTTTATGGCAACACTCCTCCTCAAGCCCAAAGCCCTAGGGGTTCTTTCTGGTGGAGGGATATTTCCAGTCTCATGGGAATCTATATAAGCATTACCAATGTTCATGTAAAGAATGGTCAGATGACACTATTCTGGAAGGATTACTAGTTTGGAAATCAACTTCTATGTAATAGATTGCCCCACCTATACTCATATGTGCTCAATGAGGATATTTCAGTAGGTCATATGTGAAAGTGCATTTGCATCTTTGATCTCTCTTAGGTTTTGGAGTTGATAACAACACTACTTAGTGTTTAACATTGCGTCAAGTATTTCGGGAAATATCAACTAGATGCAAAAAGGTGAAGAGAATTCCAAGACAAAGCCACCAAGACTTTTTGTGGTCCAGTGGTAGTACCGGGCGCCCCAACGGTAGTACCGCTCTGCATAGCAAGCGGTAGTACCATGCCTAGTACCGCTAGAGTAAAATTGGCTACTGCATCCAACGGTACTTCAGCGGTACTGGTTTGGTAGTACCGCTGTGGTCTTATTAATCTTGAGCAAAACCTTGCTCAGCGGTAGTACCGCTACTGACTGGCGGTAGTACCGCTGCCTCCAGGAAGTGGTAGTACTGCCCTCAGTACCGGCCCTTGTACCGCTAGCAAGGATTTGCTCACGGTAACATTTACGGTACTAGGGCGGTAGTTCCCTAATACTACCGCCAACCACTTCGATTTAATTTGAATTTGTGGCTAGCGGTAGTACCGGTGTGTGCTCGCGGTATGTAACATCCCAAATTTTGCTAACATTAGGGTGTGTGGTGTTGTTCATATCATAGATGCATGAAACAAAAAAAATAATCATGTTTGAATCAATTTAAATTTGTGAATTTAAATTGTTTGAGAAAAATCCCACAAATAGTACTTAATATGGGTTCCAAAATCTTGTGTTGAAAAATATTTCAAATACACCAAAGAAACACATGGTTTTGTTGGAAATTTTATAAGCTATTCAAAAGTTATTTTTTTCAATTTTTCTGATTTCAAAAAGGCTCTCAAAACGTTGTTTTCTGTCATGTTAGAAAAAGAGAAAAGGACCTCTTGGTGATTTCTGAAAGTTCCACGGGGTTTCCGAAAAGTCCCCCTTTGTCCTCTTCCTCCTCGGCCAGTAGACCAGCAACTCGCCGACGCTGCCCTTGCCACGTCCTGCTTTCCCCCTGGCGCGGATAAGACTCGAGGGAGACGTCTCCATCTCGCTACCTCCTCGTCGCCCCCTCACATCCCTTCCATCTCTGTATCTCTCCTGAGAACGAACCCTAACCTAACCGTGGTGGCCGCCGGTCGTCGTCGCTGTTCCAGCCGCTCCCGAGCACCGTGGAGCATCTCACCGCCACCGCCGTCTCCTCCTGGTCCTCCTCGATCTCGAGCAGCAGTAGGGAGCCCCGGTAGAGCTCCAATTCACCGCCGCGATCTGCCACGGCCGCCATCGGAATTATGGTCGCCGCCACCGATTGCCACCCAGGCGAGCCACCCCGACCTTGCCATCACCTTCACGGTGAGCTCCTGAACCCGTAGGTGGTTTTCGCCATCTTCCTCCCTCTCTGTAGCATGTTCCCACCGACATCCGTAGTCCGCCGCCGTGGTTCCTCGCCGTCGGTGAGCTTTCCGGCGACCATTTGGTCCGCCGCCGGCACCAATAGGTTCCCCTCCACCTCCTCTAGATAATAGTGTAGTTTAATTTCTGAATTACACACGTTTTCCTTCGATTTTGATGATAGCTGTGAAGAACAGAGAAGTTTCGTCCTGGATGATGTCACGCTGACATCATAATGATGTCATAACCCCTCTGTTTAATAATTCCAGAAAATGAGTTAACTTGGTAAATTAAATAACTATTAAAATATAACTCAGAAAAATAAAATGAAAGTATGGTTTTCATCTTAAAAATGTAATATACCCAAATATATCATTTTCATATATGTTTGAGAAAGTCCAAAAATGAGCATTTATTTAATGTTGTTTAATCATTTAAAATGGAGAAAATAAGTTTTTAATCAATAAAATTAGAAAATTACAAGTTATATACCAAATTGCTCAAAATTACAAATGCAACCTGTTTATGATGTTTTCAAACCCATTTGAGCACTTTAACTTGTACTCACTTTCAGAATTGTCTGAAGTGCCCCACCAAGGTCTATTTCGGGCTAATTTTAGTAAAATTGCATAACTGACATACGAACCCTAGCAACCCAACGAACATGTTTAGGGCTTTATTTCAGTGCATTAATTTTCTCATGCATACATATTACGCATTGCATCCATGCCATGTGTTGATTGTGTTCTTCTTTTCGGTGTTGTTTCCCCCTCGGTAGAACGTGACTCCAAAGAGAAGGCCAGCAATCCAATGGTGAATACTTGATCTTAACTGACAAGTCAAGCACTTATTCCTGAAGTCTCTATCTGGTTTTCTTATAACCAAGGCAAGCATAACCTCTTATCTGCTCATATATGTTTTCCAACGTCATTTGATCTCGTACTTTGCATTCGATTCCAAAGTATTTGAAGCTAGTAGATATAGTCCACCTATATACTGCATTGCCTCAATATCCTGATCCACTGCTCCTAGCCGCCATAGATTTGCTTGTGCGCATCGCCAGAGCCTCATATCTGCTTCGCTTAGCTTTACATGTTGTTTACCTCTGCTCCATCCGGTTGATGAATCAGAGCTGCGATAACCTAGTATGATATGATGACGTGGTGAGATGAGCATTGTGTGGTTAACCTGACTAAGGCTTGGATGGGAGGCCACTTGGGAAGTGGTTGTTCGTCCTGTACTTGCCAACCCTAGGATTAAGGTCTCGCCGCGGAAACCAAGACTGAGCGTGCAACCACACGCGGGGCCTAACAGACCGCGCTCGACTAACTAACTTGTTTGGTTCTATCCGTGAGTCACGTAGTTTGGGATTTCCATCTCCGTGTGAGTCAAAAACCTTTTGGAGGTGTTTAGGGCGTGACCGGGACAAGTGATGGACGTACACGGATCTTGATCCCGACTCACAGAACAGGTGCCGTCAGGAGGTGGCCACCTCCCTGTTGACGGGGTGGCCCTGTTTGGGTTGACTCATGGATAGGGCTCGACAAGGTAAAGGTCGTGGCCAACCACCCTCTGTCGCGCTCCATGGACGAGCGTACATGTGGCGTTAAGAGTCGGATGGTACGTGTGGGTAAAGTGTACCACCCTGCAGGGATAAATCTTTCGGAAATCCGTGTCCACGGTTAAGGACGACTTGGTGAAAGTCACGGGGTCATAGATAACTTGAAAGTGGCGTAAAAGATGTTGGCAATGAATGAAGGGTGCCTCCCCGGAGATGCCGGGAGGGGTGATCCTTGTAGCATGTGAGTTTCTGGGAAATGATGTTGGTGGATTCAAAATATGATGATATCAGTAGTTGAGTTTCTCATCTGTTTTAAAAATACCCCATGAGACGTGCTATTCCTCCTCGATTTGGAAAACAAAGATTGCTTTACGCAAAATAGCCTTCATAAAACCCTTTCTGAAGATAGCAGATATATAATAGGTTAACTAAGTCTTGTTGAGTACCTCCAGTACTCATGTTTGCTTCAACTTGGTTCAGGTGAAGTTACTCACTTCGGTGGTGTTTCAACGTGGACATTGACGAGTAGTTTGGGGTTCCCAGGTAGCAGCCTGGAATCTATGGGCTGGGACGTCGCCTTACGTTGCGACCTCTTAGGACTTTTTGGTTCTTGTTGATTAGCAACATAATTTGCCTTCCGTTGTCTGATGTAATGTTGGGTCGTGTGACCTCTGTTTTTAAAGCTATACTCTAGTAACACCTGTTTAATACAACTTTTATGTCTAGAGTGTTGCTTTGATCGGTTGTTGGTTTCGAGCCCGTTGTTATACAGTTTTGGCTATGCCTGCATAGTTGTCGCAGTCGAGGGGTTGTGGAGCCGATGATCCATGTCCGAGCCCGCCTGCCGATGTGATTCGGCCTGGGGCGAGGTAACCCCAGTAACCCTTGATTGTTGTTGCACTTTCTGGACACATAGCAGCTCTGTATAACTTTGGTCCCGTTCCTTCATTTTCATCCGACTCGTGGACGCTCGGGTATGCATAATTGGTTATGACTAGCATGGATACAAGGAGTAGTAGACCGGGGATCCGGACTGCGTGCCGATGAATCCGGTCTGCCTGCCGTTGTTTGTTGCGGCCGGGGCTGGTAACCCTGAAGCCCTTGTGAGTTCATGCCTAGGAGCACATAACAGTATGTATATCTCTGGGTCCGGGGTCCGACAGGTCATGGTATCAGAGCAGGACTGCCTGTAGGAAAATCTTACTGCTTGGTCGATGTTGAGTCTAGTGTTTGTGAAAAACTATTTTGAAACTTCAAATGAATTGTGAAAAACCTTCTTAGGATTCTTTTTTACTCCTTATCTGGTATCGCTCTAACTCTGGGTCACCTTATCTGTTTTAATTTCAAAAAGGTTTTTCTATCTCTTCTAGTCATTCAAAACCTAGGTGCCTTCTTTGGCAAGGACGTCTATTACCCAAGTTGACCTAGTGTTGAGTTTCTAGAGTTGTGTGTGTTCCATACCCCGTTGTCTTTTGATTCAAATGGGAGATTTCCTTTCCATCCTAATCTCTCAAAAATTGTCCGGATTCCACATTCTTACATGTTCCAAAGTTTCAAATCCTGAACCTCGAGATCTGCTCATCTCGAATGTATCTTTTGTCCTTTGCTCAAACTCTTCTGGAGCTATGTGTTTTATTTAAAGATACTCCGTGTTTGCTACTCATAGTGTCCTTCAAGGCACTCAGATAGTAGTTGCTCATACCTTTCGTTTCTAACCCTTGGACTTAAACCGAAGGTCCCGGAATGTGCTGAATTGCGGTGGGTTGAATCATGTGGTGTATAACCATGTGATGCTCACACTGTCAATATAGGATGCTGACCTTTAACCCAAGTTTCGATTCTTAGGATCCCGATGCATTTGTTTCACCTCAGGGTGTCTAGGAAATTCCAACCCTCATAGCCGTAGGCTTTGCTTTGAAAAAAAAGGATCACGACAAAAGTGTTCTTATGATTCCCTATCTTTGTTCTTGGTTCAGCTATACCTCTCGTCTTAGCATGGGTTATACAAATGAGTATCAGCCCGTGCATCCAAAGTGATTTCAGGATTTTCCAGAGCACTTTCCTACTCTTTAGTTGCTTTCCGAACTTCGTCCGTTGTTTTGGACACCAAGTTGCATATGCGTGTTGGAGTCTTCCAATGTATTTGCTCTTGTTTTCCGTCAAAACATTCCACCTTGGAATGCCAGGAGAAACAAACTCCAGAACCTCGTTCAGCTTTAGGACCAGGTCAAAGTTTTGTAATTCACAGAATAAAGAAGTTTCATTAGCTTCTATTATGTTCTACCTCAGGGTATCACACTCCTTTATATCAAGAGGTCGTGTTGAGTTTATGAACTTATTGATGAAGTGATGCTCTTCCACATCTTTACCCACCTTTCCTCCAAATCCGAGTGCTCGACATGGTTGGATGTGCATTGATGTGTGCACCAGATATTCTTAGCAATTCTTATTGCTTTGAAAAAACTAAGAAATATATGTATCCTTCTTAGCACTACTGGTCACCCAGCCTCTTTTTGAAGTTGACCGTGTCACCAAATCCGTTCATTCCGGTGCACATTCTCGGTTAGAGAGTTAGGTTCATACCAAATCTCTCAAGAACATATCAGTTGCTTTGAAAATCAAGATCCCTTTCGAACTCCAAGACATGTCGGTGGGTTGTGATGTTCTGGTTGTCTTGCTAGAAGTTTCACCAGGTTATTACCTGACCGTGATGTCTAAACGAGGGGTAATCTGAACTACTCCTTTCTCCAAGAAAAGAGCGATGGATATCCTGAACTAGTTGGTTGAGCTTAAACAATAACTTGGAGAGTTGAAAGACACGAGCTCTTCCTGACTTGTTCCTTTACAACGGGATGTCTAGTTTTCCTCGTGTGGAACATGGATAGTATCCCCTTTGCGGAAATGCTATCACTCTACCCTTGATTAGATTTGGGCCATCGTCAAACCAAGATCAGATCCAATGACTATCTGTATGGTGTTTTCACTCATGGTGTTTTGCCCGAGTACACCTTCATGTCCTCTGGTCTGACCAAATACTCTGCCCTGTTCATATATCATATGAGTTCCTCTTCTTGGAGTGTTTTGATAAGTGTGTTGTCGAACCCAACGATGACATCCTTGTTTTCTCCATGCTTAATGAGGTTCATGTTGAACAATTGGCACTAATGTTGGAAATGTTTGAGAACTATCTTTGTGTCATCACGAAGTTTAGTTCTGGATGTTTGAAGTAACTTACCCCGGTTCATGTGCTTATGGTGAAAGTTGTCGCAATGGACTCGAGTAGAGTTTCCTTATTCCCTCGGGAATAATCCCAAGTCAGTCATGCATGTGTGGACTATTCTTGAGATGGTAGGTTGTTACCTCCATTCCTTGAAGAAGTTTCCATCCACATATGAAAGAGAAGAAGTTTAAGAACTTCGTTATCTTTGTATCGTCTTCCCAACAAGGACTCCGATGTGTTTCATTGCAAATAAACCATGTAGGTGCAACCATCCATGACAAGTTGCTAATACATGAGCTCCGCAATCTCGCTCATCTCTTGAGCTTGACATCATAGTCCATATCTTGATAATCCAGTAAGTATCTCGTTGGTAACCGGTGCAATCTCTTTGCTGAAACATATCTAATCTGAGTTATCTATCCACTAACCAGAGCTGAATCTCAAGCAGCAACGATGGTTGGTGTTCTCAAGGGTATTGAATCAGGTCTTTTCAAAATCCGGCATGGTTGATGTTGTGGTTGACACAATTAGCCGGAAGGCCTAATGTCATATCTCTTTGAATCCGTAAGAGCAGCCACTCTCCGTGAGAAGTCTTGTGTGACTCATTCTAGAAGTTTTTCCTCTCCGTTCTTCCAAACCGGAGTTCTGCTTTCACTTGATAACCTGTAGAAGGCTTGCGTAAGCCTGATATTGGTATCTAGAACATCCAGGATGACCTGGAAGTTGGTTTGTTCAATGTATCTCTATCGATCCTCCAAAACCTTTATTTCAGTGGAAACAAGTTCATCATGGGAACATCTCGTGGTGTTTTATAACCTCCATTGAACAATTTCCTTTTTCAAGTTGATGTTACTTGAATTTCTGTTCATCTCACACCTTGTGTGAATTTTTTCAGTCACTTCAGCTATGGAGTCTTAACCATGTGGTAAACGTATTGCTACGTAAAAACCACAATAGGAAAAAGATTCCCTATTTCCTTCTGGTGCTTCAATCGTTGTTGGTTACCCATTCTTATGGTGTGACCAAGAGTTCATCTTTAATTACGGTGTTACAACATCCTTTGGTTACTCCTCTTCTCCGTGAAGTAACATCCCGATCCTTGACAAGGATTTCAAGAAACTGTTATGGAATGGTTGAAAGTTCCGTTATCTTCCGTGTCCACTCTGAAGAGTGAACATGATCCTGTATCAAAATTTTCTCTGACGCACTAATTACAGTGTTTTCTCGTGTTCCCTCGTCTACGGATATTACGTTGTGATATTCAAGACCATCCTCTCCATCTTGGTATCATGTTTGAAGAAACCTTGATGTCACAAGTTGTCCAACCTTTCTTTTCCAAAAGGATTTAAAGTCTTGTGCAAAGCTCATATTCTAAATCCTTTCAAGAACCATCGTCCAAAAACTTGAAACCTTCTCCTATTCCTCTGTTACCTTGTTGTGTTTCATGCACGTTAACTCAAAAAGTTCTTTATGAATAGTCCTGTCCTGAGTTATCCATGAGATACTCGATCTTCGTGAAGATCAGTTCCTACGAGTTTTCCCTCTTACCTAAGGTGTATCCGTTCAATACATCAAGATGCTATAGATCAACCTCTTCGAGAAAAGAACCGTAATGTTCGAGAAGATAGTTCAAAACCGGTGTTCCTTCTTTCTTTCCCCTTCGGGAATCTCGGGACAAGATTCTTGTAAGGGGGTAGATTTGTAACATCCCAAATTTTGCTAACATTAGGGTGTGTGGTGTTGTTCATATCATACATGCATGAAACAAAAATTATATCATGTTTGAATCAATTTAAATTTGTGAATTTAAATGGTTTGAGAAAAATCCCACAAATAGTACTTAATATGGGTTCCAAAATCTTGTGTTGAAAAATATTTCAAATACACCAAAGAAACACATGGTTTTGTTGGAAATTTTATAAGCTTTTCAAAAGTTATTTTTGTCAATTTTTCTTATTTCAAAAAGGCTCTCAAAACGATGTTTTCTATCCTGTTAGAAAAAGAGAAAAGGACCTCTTGGTGATTTCTGAAAGTTCAAGGGGGTTTCCGAAAAGGCCCCCTTTGTCTTCTTCCTCCACCGGCCAGTAGACCGGCAACTCGCCGACGCTGCCCTTGCCACGTCCTGCTTTCCCCCAACGCGGATAAGACTCGAGGGAGACGTCTCCATCTCGCTACCTCCTCGTCGCCCCCTCACATCCCTTCCATATCTGTATCTCTCCTGAGAATGAACCCTAACCTAACCGTGCTGGCCGCCGGTCGTCGTCGCCGTTCTGACCGCTCCCGAGCACCGTGGAGCATCTCACCGCCACCGCCATCTCCTCCTGGTCCTCCTCAATCTCGAGCAGCAGCAGGGAGCCCCGGTAGAGCTCCAATTCACCGCCGCCATCTGCCACGGCCGCCGTCGGAATTCTGGTCGCCGCCGTCGATTGCCACTCCGGCGAGCCACCCCGACCTTTCCATCACCTTCACGGTGAGCTCCTGAACCCGCAGGTGGTTTCCGCCATCTCCCTCCCTCTCTGTAGCATGTTCCCACCGACATCCGTAGTCCTCCGCCGCGGTTCCTCGCCGCCGGTGAGCTTTCCGGCGACCATTTGGTCTGCCGCCGGCACCAATAGGTTCCCCTCCACCTCCTCTAGATCATAGTGTAGTTTAATTTCTGAATTACACACGTTTTCCTTCGATTTTGATGATAGCTGTGAAGAACAGAGAAGATTCGTCCTGGATGATGTCACGCTGACATCATAATGATGTCATAACCCCTCTGTTTAATAATTCCAGAAAATGAGTTAATTTGGTAAATTAAATAACTATTAAAATATAACTCAGAAAAATAAAATGAAACTATGGTTTTGATCATAAAAATGTAATCTACCCAAATATATCATTTTCATGTATGTTTGAGAAAGTCCAAAAATGAGCATTTATTTAATGTTGTTTAATCATTTAAAATGGAGAAAATAAGTTTTTAATCAATAAAATTAGAAAATTACAAGTTATAGACCAAATGCTCAAAATTACAAATGCAACCTGTTTATGATGTTTTCAAACCCATTTGAGCACTTTAACTTGTACTCACTTTCAGAATTGTCCGAAGTGCCCCACCAGGGTCTATTTCGGGCTACATTTAGTAAAATTTTATAACTGACATACGAACCCAAGCAACCCAACGAACATATTTATGGCTTTATTTCAGTGCATTAATTTGCTCATGCATACATATTGCGCATTGCATCCATGTCATGTGTTGATTGTGTTCTTCTTTTCGGTGTTGTTTCCCCCTCGGTAGAACGTGACTCCAAAGAGAAGGCCAGCAATCCAATGGTGAATACTTGATCTTAACCGACAAGTCAAGCACTTATTCCTGAAGTCTCTATCTGGTTTTCTTATAACCAAGGCAAGCATAACCTCTTATCTGCTCATATATGTTTTCCAACGTCATTTGATCTCGTACTTTGCATTCGATTCCAAAGTATTTGAAGCTAGTAGATATAGTCCACCTATATACTGCATTGCCTCAATATCCTGATCCACTGCTCCTAGCCGCCATAGATTTGCTTGTGTGCATCGCCAGAGCCTCGTATCTGCTTCGCTTAGTTTTACATGTTGTTTACCTCTGCTCCATCCGGTTGATGAATCAGAGCTGCAATAACCTAGTATGATATGATGACGTGGTGAGATGAGCATTGTGTGGTTAACCTGACTAAGGCTTGGATGGGAGGCCACTTGGGAAGTGGTTGTTCGTCCTGTACGTGCCAACCCTAGAATTAAGGTCTCGCCGCGGAAACCAAGACTGAGCGTGCAACCACACGCGGGGCCTAACAGACCGCGCTCGACTAACTAACTTGTTTGGTTCTATCCGTGAGTCACGTAGTTTGGGATTTCCATCTGCGTGTGAGTCAAAAACCTTTTGGAGGTGTTTAGGGCGTGACCGGGACAAGTGATGGACGTACACGGATCTTGATCCCGACTCACAGAACAGGTGCCGTGGCCAAGGTAAAGGTCGTGGCCAACCACCCTCTACCGCGCTCCATGGACGAGCGTACATGTGGCGTTAAGAGTCGGATGGTATGTGTGGGTAAAGTGTACCACCCTGCAGGGATAAATCTTTCAGAAAGCCGTGTCCACGGTTAAGGACGACTTGGTGAAAGTCACGGGGTCATAGATAACTTGAAAATGGCGTAAAAGATGTTGGCAATGAATGAAGGGTGCCTCCCCGGAGATGCCGGGAGGGGTGATCCTTGTAGCATGTGAGTTTCTGGGAAATGATGTTGGTGGATTCAAAAGATGATGATATCAGTAGTTGAGTTTCTCATATGTTTTGAAAATACTCCATGAGATGTGCTATTCCTCCTTGATTTGGAAAACAAAGATTGCTTTACGCAAAATAGACTTCATAAAACCCTTTCTGAAGATAGCAGATATATAATAGGTTAACTAAGTCTTGTTGAGTACCTCCCGTACTCATGTTTGCTTCAACTTGGTTCAGGTGAAGTTACTCACTTCGGTGGTGTTTCAACGTGGACATTGACGAGTAGTTTGGGGTTCCCAGGTAGCAGCCTGGAATCTATGGGCTGGGACGTCGCCTTATGTTGCGGCCTCTTAGGCCTTTTTGGTTCTTGTTGATTAGCAACATAATTTGCCTTTCGTTTCTGATGTAATGTTGGGTCATGTGACCTCTGTTTGTAAAGCTATACTCTAGTAACACATGTTTAATACAACTTTCATGTCTAGAGTGTTGCTTTGATCGGTTGTTGGTTTCGAGCCCGTTGTTATACAGTTTTGGCTATGTCTGCATAGTTGTCGCAGTCGAGGGGTTGTGGAGCCGATGATCCATGTCCGAGCCGCCTGCCGATGTGATTCGGCCTGGGGCGAGGTAACCCCAGTAACCCTGGATTGTTGTTGCCCTTTCTGGACACATAGCATCTCTGTATAACTTTGGTCCTGTTCCTTCAGTTTCATCCGACTCGTGGACGCTTGGGTATGCATAATTGGTTATGACTAGCATGGATACAAGGAGTAGTAGACCGGGGATCCGGACTGCGTGCCGATGAATCCAGTCTGCGTGCCGTTGTTTGTTGCGGCCGGGGCTGGTAACCCTGAAGCCCTTGTGAGTTCATGCCAAGGAGCACATAACAGTATGTATATCTCTGGGTCCGGGGTCCGACACGGTAGTACCGCTGCTGGAGTACCACGGTACTTTGGCGGTGGTACCGCTCGCGCCCTGGGTCTGGGACTCCCAAGTACCTCTCACGTTACCAGGTGGCGGTAGTACCGCTGACCCCAGCGGTAGTACCGCTAGGCTCGAAAAATGGTCAAACGGCTAGTTTGGGGAGGGGGCTATAAATACCCCATCCCCTTCTTCCCTAAGAGGTTGCTCGCTCCAGCATTAAAGACACGCATTTATTGATCCTCCAAAGTTAGATCTCTCCCAATTCCTCCATCCAAACTCGCTGATACTTGGAGAATTGAAGGAGAAGGCCCCGATCTACATCTTCACCGACCCGCTCTTCATTTCCCCCTCTCTAGCTTGAGGAATCTACCCTAGGGTTTCCTATTGGGGAAAACCTAGGCATCTTGCTACTTGTTGGTGATTCGAGATTGTTGGGAGCCCCCAATTTGGTTGTGGGTATGTGCCCCAAGTTGTTTGTAAAGGACTCGATTCCCGCCTCAAAAGGGATCAATAGTGGAAGGTGAACTAGGACTTTGTGACGGGGTTCATCGGAGAACAGGGTGAGGCCTTTGTGGCGTTGAGTAGGCCTTTGTGGCGAGCTCACACCCCTCCAACGAGACGTACTCCCTTAACAAGGAGGAACTCGGGATTACATCGTGTCTCCGTGTGCTTCACTTTGGTTACCTCGTTCCCTTACTCCCTTTACTTTTGCTTGCATTGTGATTATTTTTATCCTTGTCATATAGGTAAATTCACCATAGTTGCATTATCTAGAGAATTTACCTTTGTGTCAAGCCTTAATTACAAGAAAAATTAAAATTGGTCGTAGCATCTATTCACCCCCTCTAGGTGCCCATACTTTACTTTCAATTGGTATCAGAGCCTCGACTCTTCTATCGGGCTTAACCGCCTATGAGTTTAAAAATTCATTGATCTCATCCATAGACACCAAAATTGATGAGTTGCGTCAAGTCTTGACGGAACTCCTCAAAGCCAAAGGACCAGAGGTCACCGACTCAACTCCTCCGGAAGTTACTCTGGAGGGCGCCAAGAAAGGGGTAGATGGTGATCCATCTAAAAATTCTTCCGCCGAAAACTCCACCGAGAAGGGTACAGATGGAGAGGGAGAATTTCACTCCGTCAAAGGACATTATTCTCCCGATCCCCCCGTCCCTCATCCTCATATAATCCCTAGGGGAGATCCACCTAAAATTTATGCGTTTTATTTTCGTGAATGGCAATATTACATGGAGACTCACTTGAACTCTTCTTGTATAGAGCTTTGGAGGGTCACTCGTGATGGATACAAACCTCATGACCCCAAGAACCTTACAAGAAGAGAAGCCGTAGATTGTCAACTCAACTACACCGCCTTGTGAATTCTTCAACAAATCGTGGGTCCTAACCATATGCCGCATCTTTAACAATATTCCACCGCTAAGGAAACATGGGACGCTCTTGTCGTCATGTTCGTGGGCAATGAGAGTATGTAAAGGAATAGATATGATGCCTTCACCAATGAGGCCGAAGGGTTCTATATGCATGATGGAGAGAACCATGAAGACATGTACCGAAGACTCAAGACTCTTGTCACCTGCCTTCTCAATGTTGGTGCCAAGTACATTGATGATGCTTGGATCAAGAGGAAGTACATGATTGCCCTAATTCCATTTGAGGGCGCAAACTTGAAGAGCATTCAAGGAAGACATGATTTATCGTCCATGACCTCAACTCAAGTTATGCAAGAAATGTGCTCCTATCAAGTGCAAACCAATAATGCTCTTGACAACCATGCTAGGGCCATTGGAATGCACAAAGGGGCATCGGTTGCTTCGAAGGCCTAGGTTTTGTCAAGAGAGGTTGAGTATGAAGAAGAAGGAGATGAGACGTTGCCTCCTTTAAAGGAACAAGACTATGATCCCGTGCTAAAGGATCTCACTGCTCTCACCGTGCAAAAGTTTTGGAGGAATCCTCCCAAGGGAAAGAAATTTGTTGAGGAGAAGACCAAGTCTCTCTATGGAAATGATGGGGATCAAAAAGTGAGGTCTTTCTTCAATTGCCAAGATAAGCACCACTTCATTGTGGAGTGTCCCTATGAAAATAGAGAAATCATAGTGGCAAGCTCATTCACAAGGACAAGTCCAAGGTTGAGTACAAGAAACCTCAATTCAAGAATAAACCATTCAACAAGAAGTCCCCCACCAAGTTTGTGCTTGTGACTCAAGAGGAGTATGACTACAGGAGTGATGAAGAAGAAGAAACCACAAGTGAAGTGGCCGCTCTTGCTATTTCTTCTACTCCATTGTATTGATCTCTCTTTGAATCCCCCAATGACAATCATCGTCGCCAAAATGCCAAGTGCTTCATGGCTAAGGCCACGGAGGTATCACCTTCCTCCAACTCTAAGACCCCAAGTGAACTAGAACATCTTGCTAGTCTTAGAGTAGAAGATGCAAGACTCTCCTTGGAACGTTTTATGTCTAACATGCAAGGGGAGACCAAGAAGTACTTTGAGCATCTCATGAGCCAATTGGGAGAGGACCAAGAAGCACTTGAGAAGAAAGGTGAGGTTGAAAGAAGGGATGCGGATGAAATTGCATCCCTCTCTATGAATCTTGAGGAAGAGCATAATGGTAGAGTTTCTTTAGAGGAGGATGTCGGATATATACTGATTAGGGGTATATCTAGTAGTGTCCTAAAGAGTCAGATTACCAGGGTGTCCTGAATGGTAATGGATCATGGTCCGGGTGGCCCAGTAAGCTCATGCACGGAAGAAAATTCTAGAAGAACCCGGACCACAGCCCACGTAGTACAGCTTGGAGTAGAAGGTGGATTCCTGCCTTCCAAGTTAGAAACTTACCATAGTCTTCTAGGTTTCCTTTCTGTAAGCCCTAACCCAGCTATCTATATAAAGCCGGACGGGAGAGAAGAAAGATACAGACAATTAGCTAGAAGCCAACTCGCCGAGAAGTTGATCCTCGTCGACTAGCTAAACCAAGTCACATTGTACTTTGTATACTTTAGGCTTCAGCCCTGATTTAGTGAGATTGCAGGAGTAGGAACGCCGCCTAGTTGCGACGTACCAAACCTGGGTAAATTTTGGTGTCCCTAGTTGTCATACTACCACGTTCCCCCCAACGTCTCTATCAGTAGTCTCATGGCACCCCCGTCTATGAACTCTAATACGATGTCTCGACAGTTGGCGCCCACCATGGGGCCAGCAACATCACGCATTATGTTTTGATCGGGGATACTCGGCAGAATCGGCGGTACCATAATTCTCGGAAGCTTGGAATTCGACAACGACGTCGGGCGCTTCCTCGACAACGGATCGTACATGCCAGCATGGAATCATTTAGTAAGTGTCTTCATTTTACCGATTGGATATGCAAACATCTTTATCGGATTAACTGCAGAGGCAATGGGATTCTGTGGTGGAAGTAAAATTTTCCCACCCGCCCTATACCCAGTTGAAGAAAACTATGATGCCAGATTTTGCTCAGATCGCCAATATCGTGCTGAATTTGCCGCCTCCTCGGAGATGTCTGCAATGAGATCGCACTTTATTGGTATGGTGCAATCCGAGATCGCCAAAAAAATGGATGAAAGCAATCCTGTGGAAGAGGCAGAAGAAAACAATCCCACAATAGAGGTGGAAGATCCGACATTCGTCGATGCGACGACGAACTCGGAAGCCGATTTTGTGCTAGCCGCTATTGAGGCGAGATTGGAGTCGAACCCGGATCAGATGAACTCTATTCCGAAGATGAAGAAGAAGATGCTTTCGAAAGAGAGGCCAAATCTCTTCAAGAGGGATTCCATGAAGTACTTATGGCAAAATCGGCTGAAAACACGGATGCTGAAAGTCAGGAAAGCCCCCAAACACCTCCGCTAGATGAGGAAAGAGAGGATGGTGGAACCACTCCAACTTACCATGATGTCAAGGAATTGACAGAAGATGAACCTAGTAAAAACCCTCCCTCTTCCAAGAAAAGAAACAAGGCTGCCAAGAAACTCCAATACAAAATCCGGAAGAAAAAATCGGCGGAAATCGCCAATGAAAACCTGGAAGTAGGAGGAGGAAGCGGAGTCAAGCCTGCGGAGAAGAAAACGAAGGAAATCTCTGTTCCGCCAATGTCAGAACAGGACGAACGGGATTTACTTCAAACACTAGTGGGACTCCACGACCCCCCTGAGGTGTTGGAAGCCAGGAGACAAGCTCTCCAAAGACAACAGCAACATCTATTCAAAACTCGGGAAAATCTCCTAAAAACCCAGGCTGACATTAAGTTACAACAGGAAGAAATAGAGGAATACGAGAGAAAGAATAGATCTGGCATAAAACCTACACGGTTACCCGTAATAGCAAGACTGGAAGTACTGCCGCCCAAGGAACGGTTCCAAAACCCTGCCTGGCAAAAGCAAGTAAACGGCATCGACGCCAAGGGTGAACATATATACAAAATCGCAGCAGAAAACGCGGAAGCCGCATTCGCCATCCTCAACAATGATTTCTACTCCAATGGAGAAAAGATTCAAGGGGTGTATGCTTTCTTAGGAAAAGCATTGCAACAGCAGCAGCAAGGGAAGGCAAGATCAGGGAAGTTGCACGACGACTCGGCCCCATGCAAAACAGCCACATGCGCCGCTGGAGCACCTGGACGTGAAACCTGGAGATTCAGGCAATTCAAAAGAGAAGAAAGGAGATCTCAGACAGGACAAGAAAAATCCAAATAACAAGGATGCAACGTCCATGACAGGATCCCATCCGCCGAAAGGTGGAATTAACCCCCGAGATCGGGAAGAACAAAACCGGAAAGACGAAAAAGCAATGCCACCGCCTCCGAGATGCCCTGCTGAAAAAGCTGGAAGATACGACATTCCTCACGGGCGTGAGAGATCCCGTACTCCTCCTAGGAATAAGGAAAGACACAGGAGTAGAGCTCCACCTTATTCCAAAGGACACGATAATGGAGGAAATAGGGATAACCCCTGAAAAGCGCGCTCGCGCAACAATGGAAAAGAAAGGAGCAGACCCCCTTTGACAGGGGGATGCTAACCCGGTATGCCAAGCTCTGAGGAATAACCCGGCCCAAAGGATGGTGTGCAGGATTCGGCTAAGAATAAAGAAGCTTGTGAAGGCCCAAACTTGTGGGCTTAACGGCCCGGGTTATGGGTTATTGTAAAGGAAAGTTATGGTTAGCGCGCCGTGTCCAGGTAGGATCCGAAATATGCCTTGCCGAATAAGCTAGGGGGTACGGGTGCTTTATAAACCGACCCCCAGGTATAGTTTTAGGTGGAGATCTAAGAACCCTAGCAACATCGTGCGATATCGAGCATCAAGTGTAATTCCAGAGTTGAGTTATTATATCAAGATCGGAGACTCGGCGACTTTGATTGCCGGCTACCAGATCGAGTTGCACCATGTTTTCCCTTGAGCTAAACCCTCTCCCAAATGCCTGTGTCGACTTGCCCCTAGATCAGTTACCCCTGGTAACATCTGCCGTGATCATCCCACGACAGTTGGCGCCCACCGTGGGGCCTGCGTCCAAAGGTGTTTACATCACGGGAGAAGCTCGGAAGGGCGTGGAAAATCTTGTCATTGGCGAAATCTACATCGACCACGAAGGAGAAAAGATGGTGGACGATTCCGGCTGGGGGCCAGAATCGGATTACCTCGAGTCCGGATCTATATTGACGATCGGCCGGATCAACATCTTCATCGGCACGGTACGAACGACTAATTTAAAAGGACAATATCATGTGCATACTACAGGAACTTCCAGCAGGAACGAGAAGACATTAAAGCAAGCGGCAAACTCGATTTCGTTGGCCGCGCCGGGACATCTCAGATGGGCTGAACAAGAGGTAACATGGAGTAGAAAAGACCATCCGGAGAAAATAGAGCGTCCAGGAGTCTTGGCATTGGTGGTTGCTCCACAGGTTAATGGTTACGAATTGAAGAAGGTCCTGATGGACGGTGGAAGCAGCATCAACATCCTTTATTGGGAAACCTTCTTACGGATGAGTCTCAAAGAGTCTCAGTTACAAAAAAGTTCGACAATCTTTCATGGGATCGTGCCAGGTCACTCGGCGAGCCCCGAGGGAAGGATCACCTTGGAAGTTGCTTTTGGAGAATCGACGGATAATTATCGAGTTGAGTGGCTCACGTTCGAGGTGGTCAAATTGCGCAGTCCTTACCACGCACTATTTGGGAGACCGGCTTACGCCCAATTCATGGCTAGGCCGTGCTACGTGTATTTGCAGCTGAAAATCCCGGGTCCTAAACGGACCATCACTATACATGGGAACCAGGATGTAGCGGCCGAGTGCGACGAAGGAGATTCAGTTATGGCCGAGCAGGCATGCAGGAAGGAAGAGCTCGAATATTACCGGTCCCAAGTAAATCCGGACGATAGAACAGCCTTGAAAAAGCCTAATACTGAGGATGAGAGAGCAAAATTCAAGGCAGCGCAAGACACCAAGAAGATAGATTTTGTCGAAGGGGATTCTACTAAGCAGTTTACCATAGGGTCTAACCTGGGAAAAGAGCAGGAGGGAGCGCTCGTGGAGTTTATTCGCTCGAATGCAGATGTGTTTGCCTGGACACCTAGCGACATGCCGGGTATCCCTACAGAATTGGCTGAGCACAGTTTGCATGTGGATCCCAAGTCCAGGCCCGTGAAACAAGGTTTGAGGAAAATGAATGAGGAAAGAAGGAAGGCTATAGGCGAAGAGATCGCTCGGCTATTGGCAGCCGGCTTTATCATGGAAGTATTTCACCCGGATTGGTTGGCTAACCCGGTTCTGGTGATGAAAAAGACCAACGAGTGGAGGATGTGCATTGACTTCACGAGTCTCAACAAACATTGCCCAAAGGATCCGTTCGCGCTGCCAAGGATAGATCAGATTATAGACGCAGTAGCTGGAAGCGATCTGTTATGCTTCCTGGACGCATATTCCGGGTATCATCAGATTAAGCTCAAAAGGGAGGATTGGGAGAAAACATCATTCATAACCCCTTTTGGGGCCTTTTGTTATAAAACTATGACGTTTGGGTTGAAGAACGCTGGCGCAACTTACCAACGGTGTATTCAAAAGTGCTTTGAGGACCAAATCGGACGTAACGTCCATGCCTATGTGGATGACGTGGTCATCAAGACTAGGAAGGTGGAGACATTTATCGACGATCTAAAGGAGACGTTCAAAAACTTGAGGAGGTACCAGATGAAGCTTAACCCGACAAAGTGCGTGTTTGGAGTTCCAGCTGGGAAATTACTCGGCTTCATAGTTTCCGAGAGAGGAATCGAGGCAAATCCGGATAAAATCAAGGCCATTCAGAGTCTGAAAAAACCGGGGGAAAATTTGAAGCATGTTCAAAAGCTCACGGGCTGCGTAGCAGCCTTGAGCCGATTCATATCCAGACTCGGAGAAAAAGCAATTCCATTGTACCGGCTCTTGCGGAAATCAGATAAGTTCGTGTGGGATCAAGAGGCAGACGAGGCATTTGAGGCACTAAAGAAGCAGTTATCTGAAGCACCAGTACTAGTGGCGCCGGGGTCCTAAAGAACCTATGTTACTATATGTGGCAGCTGGCCCCGAGCCGTCAGTGCAGTAGTTGTCGTGGAACGCCAAGAGGATGGGAAAGGATACCCGGTTCAGAGGCCGGTTTATTACGTCAGCGAGGTATTATCAGAAGCAAAGCAGCGCTATCCACATTGGCAAAAGTTGGTGTTCGGGGTCTTTATGGCCAGCCGGAAGTTGAAGCCGTATTTCCAAGAACATCCCATAACAGTGGTTAGTTCAATACCAATGTCGGATATCATCAGAAACTCGGACGCGACGGGAAGAATAGCCAAATGGGCGATATAGATGGGGGATTATCATATCAACTACGAACCCAGGTCAGCAATCAAATCTCAAGCTTTAATTGATTTCGTTAACGACTGGACACATACAGGCATGACTGCAACGGTTCCAAATTCGAGTCATGGATCATGCACTTCGACGGATCAAAGCAGTACGAGGGATCAGGAGCTGGGGTGGTGCTAACATCACCCAAAGGAGACAAATGAGTTACGTGCTACAAATTCACTTCGACTGTTCCAACAACGTGGCGAGTATGAGGCCCTATTGCATGGCTTAAAGGTAGCCAAAGAGATGAACATTAAGAGGATACGATGCTTCGGAGATTCGGACCTTGTGGTACAGCAGGTGTCAGGAACGTGGGATAGAAAGGACGCAACTATGACAGCATACCGCAGGGAAGTTGATAGGGTTGCAGGATGTTTTTCCGGGTATGAGGTGGAGCATATAGACAGAAGAAAGAATGAGGCAGCCGACGCCCTCGCCAGACTCGGCTCGCGCAGAGAGCCGGTTCTACCTAACGTTTTCCTGGACGAATTATGGCGACCATCAGTTAAAATCGAGTCAGAGGAGGAATTGGCAAATCAAGACCCGGATTCAGGACTCGTAGCCACTGTACGTACTATTCCCGAGTGGACAGAACCGTTTTTGGCCTACCTATCACGAGGCGAGTTACCACAACAGGAGGTATTAGCAAGGCAAATTTTGAGGCGAGCAAAGGGATATTCTATCATCCATGGGGAATTGTACAAGAGAAGTGCAGCAGGAGTCTTTTTGCGCTGCGTAGCGCCGGAAGAAGGCAGACAGATCTCAAGGAAATCCATGAAGGCGACTGTGGACATCATGCGTCCACAAGGTCTCTTGTGGCTAAAGCTTATCGACACGGGTTTTTCTGGCTCACGGCCCTAGCGGATGCGGAACGATTGGTAGCAAGGTGTGACGGATGTCAAAGGTACGCGCGCCAAACCCATGTGCCGGCTATGGAATTGCGGACTATCCCGTTAACTTGGCCGTTTGCCGTCTGGGGTATGGACATGGTTGGCCCCTTTCATATGTCACCATGCAAGAAGACTCATCTTTTGGTGGCTATTGATAAGTTTACCAAGTGGGTTGAGGTTATGCCAGTTACTAATTGCGAAGCAGCTACAGCAGTCAAGTTCCTGAAAAGGATTATCTACCGGTTCGGGTACCCCCACAGCATAATTACCGACAATGGAACCAACATGTCCCTTGGTGAGATGGAGAAGTTTTGTTGCAACAATGGAATCCGGCTCGATGTGGCATCGGTGGCTCATCCCCAGGCCAATGGACAAGTGGAGAGGGCAAACCAAGAATTGCTTCGCGGATTAAAACCACGATTGCGAGTTCCCTGTGTCAGGGCTGCTGGTGCATGGGTCGAAGAACTTCCTTCTGTGGTTTGGGGTATCAACACTACACCTAACAGATCCACTCAGATGACACCCTTCTTCATGGTTTATGGTGCGGAAGCAGTGTTACCGAGTGACATTATTCACGATTCGCCTAGAGTATCAGCTTACGTCGAAGTAGAGAACGAAAAAACCCGGCAGGACGCCGTAGATATGTTAGAAGAGCAAAGAGAACAAGCCCTGGAAAGATCAGCCATATATCAGCAAGATCTACGGAGGTATCATAGCCGGCGTGTGAAGACCCGGGTATTCCAGGAAGGAGACTTGGTTCTGCGCCTGGTACAGTCAAACGAAGGAAAACACAAATTATCACCACCATGGGAAGGACCATTTATCATAAGCCGGAGTCTGCATAACGGATCATATTATTTGATAGATGCAAGGGAAGAGTCAGCTACAGTCAACGACACCGCACACACCACTTCATCTATGCAAGAAAGAGATAGACCATGGAACGTGGCTCAGCTACGTCCGTATTATACTTAGTAAAGACTATATTGGCAAGTGGAATTGCACGATGTAATAGGCAGCAGGTTTTCTGACGTACTCTTTTCCTATCCAGGGTACCTTTGGGGACTGGACGGGTTTTTAATGAGGCGGCTTGCTGACCTACATTTTTCATATCAAGTAAAGAGATGGTTATCAAGAAAAGAGATGGTTATCAAGAAAAGAGATGGTTATCAAGAAAAGAGATGGTTATCAAGAAAAGAGATGGTTGTTATCAGGTTATGTATTCTCAGTACGATGCGTATATCTAGGTCTTGGGGGCTGGTCGCTTAAATAGCACAGTTACAAACTCAAAGACCCGGCCATGATGCCTATGAGTTATAAGGGCCGATTACTTGCAAACGAGTACGGCTACAATCTTATAACCGGACAAAGAAGTCCAAATTTCTTGGCTATTCTTACTTAAGCTCGATGTGACTCGCATTAAAGTGGCATGATTTGTTCGCTTACGATGGCAGTTAGTCATGAAACCCGACGGGGATTGGCTGGCTACGTCTTCGTATTGATGTAACAACATGGTATCCACGCGAAAGCCGGCTTACAGTACAAGACAGTCAAAAGGGTCATCTAAACCACAAGTTATGCAGAGTACAAGGCTGAATAGCTGGAAACTCAACGACTATTAAGCATAACTTCAAAACCTATGTGAAACAACTCGTGGATCTTTGTGAAAATAGCAATAAGCATTTTGTTCCCTTTTCAAGATCAAGTGTCCTAGACTCGGCAATCCGGGCCCGGTAGCTTGAAATCTTGAAAAGAGAAAAACTGGCTTACTTGTATAGTTGCAAAAATCCAAATATCCGAGTCTTGGGGACTTGGGGACTTCGAAGCAAAATCCGCTTGTCAATACCCATGAGACCCGGAAATTGAGTTTTCATAAAAGGAACAATAAATAAAACCAGATATCGAGAACAGATGAGCTTAAACTTAAAAAGGCCGGAACAGGCATCGAGTATATCAAGGCCTTAGCGTGCATTACAAAATCCTGCTGAAAAAATATCAAAGGTGCACAGGCGCACCGCCCAAAATATGACTGTTTCAAAAAGTATGTCGACCGACAGGCGCTTAAGAAGAGGCATTGGAAACCATATATCACTCGGCGTCCATCTTGGCCTTACCCTTGCCATCATTGGTGGTAGCAGCAGCACCCGGATCGGCGGTACCAGCCCCTGCAGGGGGCGGAACGACTGGTGTTGAGGCAGCAGGAGCTGAGCCGGCTTCAGCTTGCTTCTTGGCAGCCTCCGCCCTTATCGCAGCAGCTTCCTCCTTCCACCGAGCCAGCATGTCATACGGCTCAGGAAGATCCGACTTAATTACTTTATCGGCAGAATCATATGCTGGAACAAGTGTGTTAACATCCAGTTCATCAGCAATTACGCTGGCCGAGTAACGGACCTCCTTCTGGACGGCCTGAAAATCCTTTACTGAAAACTTGGATCCGTCAAGCTTGAACTCTGGGAAGACGCCCATAAGCCTCGCTAGCTCGAGCTTGGGGAGATAAGCTTTCGCAAGTGCAAGCCCCCGGGTCACTCCAACCCGGCAAGATGAGCGCTTCCAGTGCCGAATCCACTCGGGAACAGTGGATAGGGCGTCCAACAGCCTTTTCAGATCAACATGTCCTCTGCCCGGCCACCGCAACTCATCAAGGATCCATCTGGTTCCGGCACATAGCTGCCGGATAACACTCTTTATGGTTTTCAGCTTGGCAATGTCATCTTCATCCGGCATGGCTTCGTCCGGGCCTGAAGTAAAATGAAGATATAAGTTGGAAAATTTTTGCTGTTTGTCAAAAGGATAAACCCGGAGAAGGAAGCGTACCAAGCAAAGAACGATAGGTATCAGATATTTCGACGGAAAGGCTTGTCAGGTCATCTTCGGCTTGGTGAGCCCTTCTTCGGTACTTCTTCATTAATTGCCTATTCCTCCTGGCTTCAGCCTCGGCTGCTTCACGTAAAGATATCTCCTTTTCAATGAGCTTGGCGGCGTCCGCAAGTTTCTCCTCGTATTGAGTCACGAAAGACTGCACGGATGTTAAAAAAGCATTAGTCAAGTAGAAGAGCACAGTTATCAGTCATTGGTATAATAAAAGTCCCGAGCAAGTCATGAATGAACTCACTCGGAACTTGGGGACTGGACAAAGATACAAGCAATATTAATCGAATTTACCTCGTGCTTGGTTATTAAAGACCCCAAGATGCTTTCCTCGTTAGCCCTTAAGGTGCGCAGAGTTTCCAGCATCTGGGCAAAAGTTAACTCCTCGGAGCGAGTCCCGGAAGAGCCGGCAGCTTGATCATCTGGTAGGGGGGTTCTCCTCGCATTTGGAGTGGAGACTCGGACAGTCTGAGTGTCCGGGTTGGGAGAGCTCATCCTTGTATCTAGAATTTCTATCTCTTCGTCTACTGGTTCCGATAAGGAAGGAGATCCGACGGTTTGGGAAAGTGGATTGTTCAGAGGGCCTTGTTCCCGGTTAGTTGTCGCATCACCACCAGTTGCGGCGTCTGCGTCGTCAGTCGGCTTCTCCACCTGGAGGTTATCCGTTTCTGTGTTTTCCGGGTCACTGACGGTGACTTGAGCGCTGAAGGAAAGATGAGAAAAGGCAGTTATTAATGATGACGGCGGCTTGAATGAAAGTTCGTCAGATGCAAAAAGAAATAATATAGCAAAAACTTACCCGGCATTTACAGTGTAATCCGGTGGAAGCTCGCCACTGGAAGCAGATGAGGTCTTCGCAGGAACCACTAGTGGAACCCGGAATTGCCCGGCACGTGGGTGGTTAGGAGAAGGGTGGCGCTGAGGAGAGTTGGAAGAACGAGATGGAGGAGCACTGCCACGAGGGACCGAGGGGGCGGAGATGCCCGGGTTAAGGGGATCTTCACCTGGGGAGCTCCGAGTTACTCTGCGCTTGGCTGGGAAAGAATCCTTCAAGCATGACGAATTTGATAATTGATGGTTAAGTCGTCGCATGACGTCAAAGGAGTAAGGTTCAGAGGATAATGAGGAAAAAGGAACCTTGGACACTGTCCCCCTGCCTTTCCTCTTGGCCCCGACTGTTGCCTCTGGGTCAGACTCGGTTCTCTCCGGGTCGTCTTCATTGTTTCCACCCTCGTCCTCTAGCCCTGCGAACCAGGTGTGTATTCATTGGAAAAAAGACAGACGAGAGGAAAGTAATGCAAGTAAAAATATGCAGATCCTGAGTGAGTACCTTCACTATCGTCAGCCGCCTCGTCCTCCTCTTCCGGGTCTCTGGAGGGGGGGAGTGGTTCACCTCTCCAGAAAGGGTCATCAGCCTGAGGTAAAAAGATAAGATTAAGGCTTAGAAGCAGTATCGAGTTGAAATGTGGAAACAAGTTATGAGCGCCGGGTATTACCGCTGGAGCTGGATTTTCCCGGGTAAACGGGGGTAACCCGGTGATGCCCTTTATCACCTCCAGTTTCTCCGCCAAGAAGCCCTTGATGGTCTTTATAGTATCACCGGTCGCAAAGCTCTTGGTGGAGTAGCGGAGTGCGTATGTGGTGTGCCCCGAATACTCGCACATCAATTTGGTGCGAACGGAATTAGGTTGGATTCGGAAATCGACCCAAGTTTTTATTAAATTGAGCCCTAGGAGGCCTTGGGCTGAGAGAATGGCTATCTTGGCTAGCGAAGGAAGGATTGCCTCCCTGTCTGAGTCTGATGCGAAGGCATTGAAAGACTCGGAGGGCTTGAGGGGGGTCTCTGAGTAACCCGGCAGCTTCTTTTCGCTGTCGGGGGAGGTATCGTGGCAGTAAAAGAAAGATAGCTGCCAATGTTTAACGTGGGAGTGCAGGTTGAGGGTTGGCATCAAAGAATTCTTACGGCGTTGGATGGATACCCCGCCGCAAGTGAGAAGCGCTCCGTCGCCGCTTTCGCGGCACGGCTTGCACTGGAATAACTCAATGAAAAGAGTCAGACTCGGTGGCATGCACAAGTACGACTCAGATAGAACAATGAAGTGGGTAATGTTCAACATGGAGTTAGGCCCTATGTCGAACACCCGGAGTCCATAATGATCTAAGACCTCCCTAAAGAAAGGATGACCCGGAGGACGAAATCCTCGGGTCACGTGTTCAACGAAGCAGATTACCTCGTTTTCTTCGGGGGTGGGACGAGTCTCATTACCCGGTACCCTCCAGTGGATGTCTTTTTGAGAAGGGAGGGTTTCTAATTCGGCTAGCTCGTCCAATTTGGCTTTCGTGGTTGTGGAACGCCCCCAGTTGGCGGATATGGTTTGGGTGGTCCTCGCTGGAGCCGGTTGTTTTCCTTGTCGCTTGGGAGCCATGGGGCCAGCCTGCAAAACACAAAGAGAAGAGGCGTGTGAAATAAGACCCGGGAATGCTGAAATATCCGAGTATAAAGGTATCAAGAAGGTACGAAGCTGAGAACTGTCCGGGTATTGAGCACACTTGTGGAAATTGTTGGTCACTTACGTAGGGAAAGGTATTTGGGGATGACGGATGGTTGCCCATATTTATACCGCAAATGAAATAGCTGGAAAAGGAGGGTTTTTCCGGGTGTTAATGCAATAAGCGGAAAATCGAGGAGGAACGGATCTAGATGAAAATGTTTGCGGATGATTTTTAAGTAAAATTGGTAATCAATGATGGCTGGAGGATCATTTGTGACTATAGGGCAGATGATTGAAGGAGTTGGCAAGCGTCGAATCGATCTAATTTGATGCAATCGGACAAATGACTTGCGGGTTGACCTAGATCTGATCTTGGATAAATTGAAAGTTGTGAGGTTGAATTAACTGGTTGCGAGAAGCTTACCGGGGAGATTGGAGTCTAATACGATGGCGAAGAGCGGCGTGGCTCGAATGAGAGAAATGGAGGAGCAACGGTGACACTTGACGGTGGCGCAAGGCGACTCAAGGGCGGGCGCGGCCGCTGGTGGCCTTGCGTTGGTAGCAGGTACGAGCTCCTCACGATGGTGCTGCGAGGGTGTTAGGAGCAAGGAAGAAGAGGGGAAGTTGTGGCGTGGTGAGGGGCTTAGGGTTACCCATTGAGTGCTATTTATAAGGCAAGGGTGAGCCTATCCTAACGGCCAGAAGCCGGAAGCCGCGGGGTAATGGTTGTCAGCGAAGATTTTGCGAGATATGCGTCAAGTATTGGGCAAGGCATTGGGATAGAAGAAGGAAGGGATTTGCCCCGTAATGACGGGACTGATTATCGAGCATGAGATCTTGGCATTTTTATTGTAGTCTGGACCTGGGAATTTGAACCTAAGTGTTTGGAGGACAAATCCGGGTTATTACATGGCCACCATGGAGTGAGGCCTAGCAGAATATCAAAACATCTTAACTCGGCTTCCATATGCCCGTATGTTCGACATCTTTGCGGGGAATAGCAAGCGCTTCAAGGAGGATCCATGAAGCCCAGGCTATTCTGGGGACTACTGACAGGGGGATGCTAACCCGGTATGCCAAGCTCCGAGGAATAACCCGGCCCAAAGGATGGTGTGCAGGATTCGGCTAAGAATAAAGAAGCTTGTGAAGGCCCAAACTTGTGGGCTTAACGGCCCGGGTTATGGGTTATTGTAAAGGAAAGTTATGGTTAGCGCGCCGTGTCCAGGTAGGATCCGAAATATGCCTTGCCGAATAAGCTAGGGGGTACGGGTGCTTTATAAACCGACCCCCAGGTATAGTTTTAGGTGGAGATCTAAGAACCCTAGCAACATCGTGCGATATCGAGCATCAAGTGTAATTCCAGAGTTGAGTTATTATATCAAGATCGGAGACTCGGCGGCTTTGATTGCCGGCTACCAGATCGAGTTGCACCATGTTTTCCCTTGAGCTAAACCCTCTCCCAAACGCCTGTGTCGACTTGCCCCTAGATCAGTTACCCCTGGTAACATCTGCCGTGATCATCCCACGACACCCTTCTATTTATTCAGCCGGTAGATACTTTGTTCATGCCGATAGAGTGGAAAGAGATGATATATACTTCAGACCTAAGTTTTTCACTGACATGATCTGAAGAATAACTCTACATTCTGGCTTCACCAAAGGTGGTCCAACATATCAAAAATATACCGGCAGTACAAACCCAGATACCTGGCTCTCAGACTATTATACATCCGTCCAGATTAACAATGGGACAGATCTAGAGGCAGTAATATTCCCCCAACCCCCTAATGTTACTGGATGGAGCCAGGGATTGGATTAACGGGCTTCCGTCAAGGACCGTGGATAGCTGGGATGATATGGCTAGAGTTTTTACTCAACATTTTTGGGGAACTTACAAACGCCCCAATAACATCAACCAGCTAAAGTGATGCACCCAGTTTGAAGATGAGCCATACGTTGACTTTATCTCGAGATGGACTGCAATGAAGAACAACTGCTCTGGAGTAACTGATGTACAAGCAATGCATGCTTTCGTCAACGTCTCATACCGTTCATGATCGGTTCAAAAAATCACAAAGATCTCAGATCTATGCTTAAAACCGCAAATGAGCAAGCAGCGGCCGAAGATGACATCAGAGCGAGAGGTGGAAATATCGACGCTTTGATTCAAGCCAAAAAGACGCCTCACACTGAGAAAAAAGCCACTCCATAGGCACAACAAAAGCCCAAAGAAGTTAACATAGCCTTTGGAAAGGACAATGTGAGCAAATGGAAAGGAAGAAGCACAGAACCTATCTCCTACACAAAGGAAGAGTGGGAAAGAATTAAGTCGGAAAACTGTGTCCACCATTCGCAATTTGGGAAACCCACCCATACTAACGCACAACGCAGGCTTAATAAGCATATGAAAGGCAGTGCAGGATCCGGGAGCAAGGGGAAGAGTTCCAATAGGAAATTCTCCAAGTAAAAGCCAGAATCTGGAAAAGAAGACAGTGAATCGGACACTGATGAAAAAATCCAGGAACAGCAGCGGAAAGGCGAACCAAAGTTCCCGAGAGTTGATAAAGAATGCAATTTAAATTTTCTCGAAACTCGCTCAGCAAAGGTGGCAAAGAGGACACTTCGAGCAATAAACGCGGTTGTTCCACCAAGCCCCAAATTCTTGAAGTACTCTAATACACCAATTACCTGGGATCAGTCTGGTCATCCTGGGAATATCCTAGAACCCGACACACAAGCTCTAATTTTAAGCCCTATTGTAAAAAACATTAGGCTAAAAAGAGTGTTGGTGGATGGAGGATCCAACATTAATATAATGTATCTGGATACACTGAAGCATCTGCGAATTGCGAGACCCAGCTCAATCATAGCAACATACGTTTCCACGACATCGTTCCTGGCAGGCAAGCACGATCCTTAGGAGAAATTTCCCTAGACGTAACCTTTGGAGAGAAAGAACATTTCCGACAGTGTATATCATGCAATACTCGGACGTCCAGCTTTTGCCAAATTCATGGCAAGATCATGTTATATCTATAACAAGCTGAAGATGCTAGGACCATAAGGAGGAGTAATCACCATATCGTGAGACTTCAAATTGGCAAACAAGCTGGAAATAGAAAACGCCCTTTGCACAGAAAAAGTGATAGCAAAGGAGGAATTGAAAGAGCTGGCGAAAGAAGTATCGCCGACAGAAATGCCGGCAGGAAAAGAAAGCCGGAAGCCGGCAGATAGTTTCAAAGCTTCCGAGAATACAAGACAGGTTATCTTAGATCCCAAAGATCCGACAAAATTTGTCGTAGTGGGAACCGGGATGACCGAAAAATAGGAAAGCGAGCTCATCAAGTTCCTCCGTGAGAACTGGGATATTTTTGCCTGGTGTCCTGCGGACATGCCAGGTGTAACCAGGGAACTTGCTAAGCATCAACTCAAAGTGATTCCAGGATCTAAACCCGTCAAACAAGGTCTCCGTCCATTTGACGGAAGAATACGGAAGGCTATTGGCAAGGAGATTATCCGGCTATTAGCAGTTGATTTTATCCGGGAAGTTATACATACTGAATGGTCTGTAAACCCAGTATTAGTCCCGAAGAAAGATAGTACTGTTCTTAGGATGTGTATAGATTACACCGGCTTGAACAAATTGTGTCCAAAAGATAGGTTTGCGTTACCACGAATCGATCAAATAATAGATGCCACTACTGGCTCTGAGATTTTATGCTTTTTGGATGCTTACTCCGGGTACCATCAAATACGCATGAAGGAAGAAGACCAAATCAAAACCTCCTTCATAACCCCGTATGTAACATACTATTACATAACCATGCCCTTTGGCCTGAAGAACGCAGGTGCAACCTACCAGCGTTGAATGCAACGATGTTTGCATAATCAGAATGGCAAAAATGTTCAAGTTTACTTGGATGACATTGCCGTCGTTTCCAAGGAAAAAGACACACTCTTGAAGATTTGCGAGAAACCTTCGAAAATTTGCGCACTTACAAAATGAAGTTGAATCCATTAAAGTGCGTATTCGGGGTTCCCTCAGGAAAACTTCTGGGTTTTATTGTTTCTCATAGAGGAATAGAATTAAACCCAGAAAAGATCAAGGCAATCTTAAACATCTCAAGGCACACGTGCTTAAAATACGTACAAAGATTGATGAGTTCTACAGCCGCCATCAGCAAGTTTATAAGCCGGCTAGGAGATACAACTTTGCCATTATACAAGTTGTTAAAAAAATCCGACAAATCTGTATGGACAGAAGAGGCAGACAAGGCATTAACTCAGTTAAAAGAAACCTTGATGAAGGCTCCGATTTTGGAATCACCAAAAGACGAAGAACCCATGTTACTGTATCTCATAATAACAAACATGGTTATTAGCGCAGTGATACTCGTGGAAAGGCGGAAAGATGATCAAAAGCATACCAGATCAACATCCGGTGTATTATGTAAGTGAAGTTTTTTCCGAGTCAAAACAAAGGTACCTACACTATCAAAATCTGGCATATGGCATGTTTTTCGCATCTCGAAAAATCTGTCATTATTTCCAAGGACATTCCATAACTGTGGTATGTAAAGCAGCACTATGGGATATTATCAACAATGCGGAGGCAACGGGCTGAGTAGCCAAATGGGGCATCGAATTGGTTGCGTTCGACATTAAGTACCAACCCCGGATGACAATTAAATTCCAGGCGTTGGCAAATTTCGTCGCGGATTGGACAGAAGCAATAGAAAACACACTATTGCCGGTGTCTGAATACTGGGTTATGCACTTTGATGGATCCAAGGTGAAGGAAGGCGCTGGAGCTGGTGTAGTCCTAATATCCCCAAAGGGAGATACTATGGAGTATGTATTACAAATACACTTCAACGCCAGCAATAATGTGGCAGAATACGAAGCATTGCTTCATGGCTTGCACATTGCAAAAGAAATAGGTGTCAAACGCATACTATTCTATGGTGACTCAGACTTGGTATAGGACCAGCTCGACCAAATATGGGACGCCAAAAGCCACATCATGGCCGAATACCGGAGAACGGTGGACGAGTTTGATATTTGCTTCCTGGGATTTGAAGTATTTCACGTCAAAAGGGAAGAAAATTGGAACGCGGATGCATTAGCCCGCATGGGCTCGGAAAGAGTGAAAACCCTACCATTAGGTGTGTTTGTCCACCATTTGCATGAAACATCGATAAAAATTTAAGATGTTGATAAGAAATAGTACAAGAAATCCATGCAGGGAATTGCAGACATCATGCTCAATCAAAAAGCATAGTTAATAAAGCATTCCTTGCAGGGTTTTTCTGGCTAACAGCCAAGACAGATGTCGAACACATAGTAAACACATGTGCCGGATGCCAGTATTACGCCAAGCAGACTAATATGCCAGCCCAAGCACTCGAAACTATCCCTATCACGTAGCCATTTGTGTTCTGGAGGCTAGATATGATGGGACCATTCAAAACTGCAAGAGGTGGACTTACACGTCTACTCGTTGCATTAGATAAGTATACCAAGTGGGTGGAGGCAAAACCCATCAAAAATCTTGACGGTGTAACTGCCAGGAATTTCATCATTGACATAGTCATGAGATACGGCGCTCTACACAGCATAATTACCGACAATGGGACAAATTTCTCTATTGGAGAGTTGGCAAAATATTCCCGACAAACGATAATATGCCTAGAACTTGCATCTGTGGCACACCCGCAATCCAATGGACATGTTGAAAGAATGAATAGCTCAATCCTGCAGGGAATATGCCCAAGACTCGAATCTCCTCTTCATAGAGCCGATGGAGCATGGGTAGAAGAATTACCTTCCGTGCTTTGGAGTATTCAAATAACACCAAACAGGTCAACATGGCAAACCCCGTTTTTCATGGTTTATGGCACAGAAGTAGTGCTTCCAACGGACATGGTCCATGATAGCCCAAGAGTGCAAGCTTTCGATGACTAGGATGCCGAAAGTGCATGACAGGATGTCGTCGATCTTCTAGAAGAAGAACGAGAACTTGTGCTTCAAAGATCCGCCATTATCAGCAAGAATTACGACGTTACCATAGTCGGAAAATCAGGTATCGTTCTTTGAATGAAGGTGACTTTGTGCTAAGATTGGTGCAAGAAAGAAAGCACAAGTTCGCCCCAGTTTGGGAAGGACCATTTGTCATTAGCAAAGCTATGAAAAATGGATCATACTATCTTGTAGATATTCGGGATACGGAGGATGATCCCAAAAGACCGAATCGCAAAAGAAAGAGAAAAATAGATGACGAACTAGGGGAGACCAAAAGACCCTGGAGCATCCAGCAGTTACGTCCCTTCTACACTTAGTTCAATTTCTATGTAAACATCTTTGAGATCATGAAATAAAGTTGTCGTAATTCATTCATCTATGTTTTTACATGTTTATTATAGTACAAAGCATAAATCCGCCTTATCTATATCCCAATGATCTTTCAAAAGACTCAATGTCAACCCGAATTGTGCCTGCGTGCTTGGAGTTAAAAAAAACTGAATGATTTTCAGCCTAAGGTAGCTTAAGGAAACCCAGATTGTGCCCGCGTGTCTGAGTTTCATGCAAAATTCCTTTCTTTTTCTCTAAGTATTATCTGATTGTTTTTATGTTGGGTCATTGGAGCTACTAAGTAAAAATGCCTTTAGTATGATCCATGTTCCCGAGTTTCGACTGCTTGGTTATACCCAGTCACTTGGCATGAAGATTAGATACTATCGATCTATTTCAAACACTAAGGACAGTTAAGACATATAAACCAGAGAACTTAGAAGATAAAGGAATAAAAACCCAGAAAACTTGCAAAGACTTAAATATATAACTACAAAAGCGGAGTACTTGTTTATACAGAGGAATAGAAAGCATTACAATAAGGTTTACATTGTAAGAACAATAATGCTTCTATTTTCCTATCTCTACCCAGGACCAGGAAGCCTCTTCACGCATCCGAGTAGTCGTCGTCACTTCTGGATTCCTAGGGAGTTGTCGGGATTGCTTCCTCAGGGTAGAAGGTGGATATGTTCACCATGTTGGCAATCTTGGTGGCGTGACCTTTGATTTCATCAAATATGTTGGCCCGGTTAGCCTCCGTGTATCCTTGAGGGATGCCGGACGCCACACGCCGAGATTTGGTAGTGGGGTAGTGCATGCGCATAAGCCCAAGAGCCATGCGTGCACCACCGCGAGCCACAGAATGGAGCAGGGACTCCTTGCGATCCATCACCTCCACGATAGCTTCCGAAAGTTTTTCAACTTCCGAGAACTCCCCATATCTGGTGGGAAGGTACCTGTTGATAAGCAACATTCCCGCAACCTTGATCGTGGTGAATACCTTCCCGAAAGCACGGATTTTTTCAATCCGGGTAAGCTGGGGGCTATCTTCTGTTTCAGTAAACACACAAGTGTTAGAAAAACCAGAAGAAGATGAAACATGGAAAATCCGGTAAATGACAAAGTACTTACCGAGAATCCGGTCCATCTCGGTGCCTTCTTCCAGGCGCTGGTTCAAGGCGTTCTCCAGATCTCGGATGGTGGCCTTATCCTTCTCGGCCTAGTTGGAGGCCTTGGATTCGGCAATGCCAACAGCCAGTTGGCTGGCCTCCGGTTCTTTCTGGAGCTTCACAGTCAGTTTGTGAAGATCTAGGTTTTTGCGGCGGAGGTTCTCGGCGTTGCCGACATCTTCAGCAACTTGTTTGGATTTCGTCAAAGAAGCTGAAAAGCAAGTAAAAAAGAAGAGTTAGACAAAATGGCGAATGAAAGCAGAGAAAAATTTGTTACCTGCTAGTTCACTCAGCTGCTGCTGAGTAGATGCAAGATTCACCTCCTTATTCTTGATGGTAAGTTTGTCAAAAACCTCTACGTTGATGTTCTCAGCAGTTTGCTGAAACACGGGAAAGAAAGAAAAAATGCTTTAGTCAAAAAACAAGCATGACAATGGAAAAGGTATTAAGTCGAAAGTATACATTCAGTTTATTACTTGGGGGCTAGAGATATTATCTGGCTCATCCTGGTCAAGTTTGCCAGGTTTTCATTGAATTCTTTTGCATAGTCTGCAAAAAGAATCCCGACGTTGCAAAGGCCGTCCTAGATGACCCGCCGAGGTGAAAATACGAAGTTATTCATTACAATAAGCCCGCCTTGCAGCCAAGGACGGATTAGAGGTGCTGGAGCGAAGGACTTGGTAGCCCACGGATGAATATATCCGAGTTCATAAAACGGTTCTTCTTTTACCTTGAATTCTTTGTCGAAAGACGGGATGGGCGTTTCTTCAGCCGCGTAAGAAGTTCCACCCGTCTCTGGTACCGCCCTTTCCCTTGCGTATGGCTCAGACGCAAAAGGCTGGCTGGTCTGCAATGGCTCCTCCTCCCTAGCAACCACATTCTCCTCCGCAGCTGCGACGGGGGTGTCGGGAGCAGCAGCAGGAGAAGGTTGTGACCCTCTCCGGGCAACAGACTTAAGTTTTTCATCCTTTTTGGCTTCAATGTTGTTGGAGACAGGCTAGAAAGAAAATTCCCGAGAAATCAGAATTCTGAGACAAAGGAATGAAATTCCGAGAAAGAGTAAACCCGAATGTCTAACCTGGAGGTAGCGACCGGAACCCCCATCAAGGTCAATCATTTCTTGAGTGGCATAAGGCTTCTTGCGTTTCCGCCCACCTGCAAAGTTAGCACGCATGGCGTCTAACTCGGCATCGGATACAAGGTCCTCCTCAGGAAGATCGACAAGCTGTCAAAAAAGGACAAAATTTGAGTTAAAACAAAATATCCGACAAGGAAGAAGCACAGAATCAAAGCCCAAAATGAATAACCATACCTTTGGAGCCGGATTTGTCATTGTGTACATTGGCCGACTTTCCTCATATTGGTCGCGTGTTGCGACCAACTGGTTGATGCACTTCCTCAAATCTTTGGCCGACAAAGATTTGTTCGTTGTCCGCATCACGTCTTTGGTTCCCGAGTATTCACACATAAGCTCGGAACCGTGATTGGCCAAAGGCTGAATCCAACTTTCTAACCGGCATAGGAATGTATCCATGTCGGTGAGTGGTGGAGATGCGGAGACGAGTTTGGCGATGCGCCGCTGAATCCTAAGCAGATCTGGCGGCAGAGTCTGAACTGCCTCCATGGCCCAGTTTTCCTGAGGAGTGGTGACAGAATTGATGAAAGGTGGAATCCCCGTTTCCTTTCCACGAAACGGGATGTCTTTGTGGTAGAAAAAGGAACCCGTCCAAAATTTGACGGATCCCGATGTTTTGATCTTGGGGAACCAATCCTCCCTAAATCGACATAGGGTAAAGGATATGGTCCTGCAAGTCGGGAGTGCTCCCTCAGAGGGGTTTCGCTTAACCCCAAAACAATACAACAAAAAATCTACCCTAGGCTCTATTCCTCGATACCCTTCATAGAGGGCCTGGAACCCGGCTAAATATAGAATGGATTTGGGAGGAAGGTTGTGAGGTTGGATGTTGTAGTGATTGAGAACTTGGAGAAAGAAGGCGGAAGGTGGAATTCCCATACCTCGAGAAATATGCGAGGTTAGGAGAACCCTTTCCCCATCTTTGGGCAAGGGCTCAGAGTCATCCTCCTCATGCCGCCACTTCACCTTCACAATTAACCCCTCCTTATCCATTGTCGGAAGAAGGGAAGGGGCTAAGTTACACCGGATCGAATTGTAGGACATCTCGCCTTCGTCCTCCGCTCCGGTGGCGGCGGCCGCAGCGGAGAGCTCTTCCCCGACGAGAAGAATCTTTTCTTCTGCCGTTTCAGGGGCGAATGGCGCAGGCGGCGCGGAAGAAGAAGTGGACAGGTTCTCAGCCGCGAGAGGAAGATCCTCGCGGGCCTGGTCGCCGGAAGTTTTCTCCGGCGCGTTTGCGGCGGCGCGGATCGAAGAGTCGAGCTGTGGGTCCATGTTATTGATGATCTCGTCGATATCGACGGAGACCAAGTGCTCCTCTACAGCGCGCGGTGAGTCGCCGATGGCCATTTGCGGGCGAAGCGAGGAGGATCTTGAGCTTCCGATGAGGAGATTCCGGTAACGGTGCCGGACGTGCACAGGCTCTGCTCTTGCTAGTTGGACCTTGGCTCGGGGGCTATGGCGCTTGAGGGCTGGGAGGTGGAGTGAGAGCAGAAGAATCGCCGGAGGGCTCGAGGTAGGCTATTTATAGCCAAAAAACCTTTGAGATACGCTTCAACAGCTCTTTTGACCGTTAGATCTTCGACATGTGTCACTCGCCGGAAAATCCGGGAAATGAGGGGACGGGTGATTATTGCTATCTCTTCGTTTCCCGCGAGAATCTGTCAGAGATACATTTTAGGATTTCACACTCGAAACCCAAACGTCCTTGACGTCAGCATGATTTTATCGCTGTCGTAGGAAATTCCTTCTCCACGAAGGCTCGTGGAAGAAAAAGCCGGATTTTCCTAAAATCCGAGTTTCGCATTAAAGCATGATTTGAGGAAAAGAAGAATCGAGACAAGCGCCAACATTTCTCGGAAAAGAATGCAAAATTGACGAAAGACGACAGATTGGAGTCTCAATCCTTTTTGGGGGCTACTGTCGGATATATACTGATTAGAGCTATATCTGATAGTGTCCTAAAGAGCCGGATTACCAGGGTGGCCTGAATGGTAATGGATCATGGTACGTTAGGCGGCCCAGTAAGCTGACGCACAGAAGTCGGATTCTAGAAGAACCCGGACCACGACCCACGTGTTACGGCTTGGAGTAGAAGGCGGATTCCTGCCTTCCAAGTTAGAAACTTACCGTAGTATTCTAGGTTTCCTTTCTGTAAGCCCTAACCCGACTATCTATATAAAGACGGACGGGAGAGAACAAAGATACAGACAATTAGCTAGAAGCCAACTCGCCGAGAAGTTGATCCTCGTCGAGTAGCTAATCCAACTCACATTGTACTTTGTATACTTCAGGCTTCACCTCTAATTTAGTGAGATTGCAGGAGTAGGAACGCCGCCTAGTTGCGACGTACCGAACCTGGGTAACATTTTGGCGTCCCTGGTTGTCATACGACCACGTTCCCCCCACGTCTCTATCAATAGTCTCATGGCACCCTAGTCTATGAACTCTACTACGATGTCTCGACAGAGGAACTTGAATCTAATAAATTAACTCACAATGAACTTGTCTCTAACATCACTAAGGAACGTGAGCTTTCTATTGCTAAATATAAAAAGGCAAAAAAGGATAAGGTTGAGTTTGGTGTTGGTCATGGTAAACTAATCGAGGAGTTTGAAAAGCTAACCAAGGCTCACAAAGACCCTACCTTCCTAGGCACCAAGAAGAACGTCAAATTCAGCAAGGTGCTGATCGACAACGGCAGCAGCATCAACATCATGTACACTGGAGAAGCTCGGCCTCGCCGAGAACATGCTGCTACCCAGCAGGACTACTTTCCATGGCATTGTGCCAGGAGTATCTTGTGCTCCGATCGGCCTCATATGCATAGATGTGCTATTTGGCACCAGGGAGAACTACCGCACCGAGTGCGTGCAGTTCGAAGTGGTTGATCTTCAGAGCCCCTACCACGATCTACTCGGGAGGCCTGCCCTCACCAAGTTCATGGCCTCAACCCATGCAGCTTACCTGAAGATGAAGCTACCTGGTCCCAATGGTGTCATCACCATCTCGGGTGATTACAAGAGTTCCTTGGAGTGAGCCTCTGCTGGATCTCTGCTAGCAGAATCCTTGGTCATTGCTGCTAAGAAGAAGAAGATACATGAAGTGGTGGCTATGGCCCAAGCAGCGCAAGTCGGTGCGCCTAGAATGCCGAGTTCCTAGTACGGAACTGCTTTCCAGGCGTCCCTGGAGACAAAGAAGGTCCAGGTTGATCCTGAATTCCCAGACCGTGTTGCCATCATTGGCGCCGGGTTGAGCGAGAAATAGGAAAGCGAGCTCATCCACTTACTCCGTGAGAATCGGGATGTCTTTGCATGGTCCAATGAGGATCTACCGGGTGTCCCGAGGGAGTTGGTTGAGCACTTGCTACACGTACGCCCAGACGCCAAGCCGATTAAGCAGGCGATGCGCCCCTTTGCGGCAGGGCGAAGGAAGGCTATCGGTGATCAGATCACCAAGTTGCTGATAAGTGGATTTATCATGGAGGTGCTGCATCCGGATTGGCTGGCCAATCCGATGATGGTTGAGAAGAAGAAGGAGGACCCCAAGGCCGAGATTGCATTGCGCATGTGCGTGGAGTACACCGACCTGAACAAGGCCTTCCCCAAAGACCCATTTCCGCTACCCCGCATAGATCAGGTGATCGATTCCACTCCCGGGTGTGAACTTTTGTCTTTCATTGATGCCTGCTCTTGTTTCCATCAGATAGCTCTCAACCCGGATGATCAAATAAAAACTGCCTTTATTACCCCGTACGGGGCTTATTGCAATCGTGTTATGTGCTTTGGGTTGCGGAATGCTGGGGCTACCAATCAGAGATGCATGCAGAAATTCTTGCATGATCAGATTGGCAAGAATGTGCAGGTGTACGTAGATGACATTGTCATCAAAACGAATAAAACACATACTCTTCTTAGTGATATTGAGGAAACCTTTACCAATTTACGCAAGTACAGGATGAAGTTGAATCCGACTAAATGCACCTTTGGCGTCCCGGCTGGCAAGCTACTCGGTTTCTTGGTATCCAGCCGGGGCATTGAAGCCAATCCTTCAAAGATAAAAGCTATAGAGAGCATGTCTTTGCCGAGATCACTGAAGGATGTGCAAAAGTTTACCGGATGCTTGGCTTCTCTGAGCCGCTTCCTGGGAAGAATGGGTGAGAAGGCCTTGCCTCTCTACCAGCTGATGAAAAAGAGTGATAAGTTCGTCTGGACACTGCAAGCTGATCTGGCATTCGAGGAGCTGAAGACCATGCTGGGTAGCGCTCCCATCTTGGCAAGCCCGCTACCCAAAGAGCCAATGATGCTCTATATTGCGTCTACCAACCGGGTAGTGAGTGTGGTGATAGTGGTGGAACGAGAAGAGGAAGGCAAGACTGTGCAGCGGCCAGTGTACTATCTCAGTGAGGTGCTACCCAACTCCAAGCAAAACTACCCGCACTACCAAAAGATGATCTATGGCGTGTACCAGGGTGCCAAGAAGCTCAAGCATTACTTCCAAGAGCATCCCATCACTGTGGTGAGTACTGCTCCCATCTCGGAGATCATGGGAAACAAGGATGCAAGTGGCAGAGTAGCCAAGTGGGCAATTGAGCTAGCCGCGTACACCCCTATGTACGCGAGAATAGAAGCCATCAAGTCACAAATCCTGTTAGATTTTCTAGTGGATTGGGCTGAGGTGCAGTATGAGCCTCCCTTGCCGGAAACCAACTTCTGGAAGATGCATTTTGATCGCTCAAAGGTGAAGGAATGACTGGGTGCTGGCATAGTGCTTACGTCACCCAAGCGTGACCAACTCAAGTATGTGCTGCAGATACACTTTAAAGCATCCAATAAGGTGGCCAAGTATGAGGCAGTGGTACATGGCCTGAGAGTAGCCAAGGAGATTGGGGTGCAGCGTATTGTCTGTTATGGCGACTCAGACTTGGTGATTCATCAAGTATCCGGCACTTGGGATGCCTTGGATGCCAATATGGCATATTACCGTTTTCTGGTGCAAACCATGACTGGATTCTTCGATGGCTGTGAATTTCATCACATACACCGAGCTGATAATGATGCAGCGGATGCTCTGTCCAAGTTGGGGTCTTCTCGGCAGTTTATCCCGCCTGTGATTGCCTTGGAGAATTTGAGAAAGCCATCTATCAAGCCATCTCCCAACTCGGAGTCTATCTTCAATCCATCACTGCCACATTCAGAAGCTGTTCCTATGGAGATTGACTGGGAGGCTGCAAAACAGAACCCGGGGACTGGCGTCTGCAACCCGGGGATTGCCCCTCCTAACTCGGGGACTGTCGCATTCACCGAGGGGCTCATCTCCGAGTACTCGGGGACTCGGGGCATCTCCCTCAACTCAGAGCAAGTAATGGTGGCGGATCTTATGGATATAGATGAACCTGTGTTCCCTGTTCGGCCCACGCCGGGTTGGGCTGTGCCCATTTTGTCCTTCCTAAGGGATGGCACCCTGCCAAGTGACGAGGTCACTGCCCGCCAGATACAGAGAAGATCCAAGGGCTACACAATCATCAACAAGGAGCTGCACAGAAGGAGCCCAACTGGTGTGCTGCAACGCTGTGCTGAGCCAGAAGAAGGAGAAGAAATTCTTAGAGAAATACATCAAGGAGAATGCGAACATCATGCCTCTTCTCGGGCCCTGGTCAACAAGGCTTTTTGGCATGGATTCTTTTGGCTCACTCCCTTGAGACAAGCTGAAGATATAGTGAGAAAGTGCAATGGGTGCCAAAGATTTGCAAGAAAGATTCATATGCCAGCATCTGAGTTGAATACCATTCCCATCACTTGGCCATTTGCTGTTTGGTGCTTGGACATGGTAGGCCCTTTCAAGCCGGCTAGAGGCAACATGACTCACATTTTGGTCATGGTTGATAAGTTCACCAAGTGAATTAAGGTGAAGCCTATTCGGAAGTGTGATGGAGTCACAGCTGTGAGTTTCCTAAAGGATGTCATTCTGAGATACGGCTACCCGCACAGCATCATCACTGACAATGGCACAAAGTTTGCTGAGGGGGCCTTTGCAAGATTCTGCAAGGAGAAGCGTATCCGACTAGATGTGGCATTAGTTGCGCATTAGCTTCCAATGGACAAGTTGAAAGAGCAAATGGAATGGTTCTATCGGAATAAAGCCAAGGCTGGTTGATCCGTTACAGAGAACCCCTGGTTGTTGGCTGGACGAGTTGCCGGCGGTGTTGTGGAGTCTAAGGACTACCCTAACCGATCAACCGGATACACACCATTCTTCCTGGTATATGGAGCTCAGGCCGTGTTGCCCACTGACCTAGAGCATGACTCACCAAGGGTAACACTCTATACTAAAAAAGAGGCCCGAGATGCTCGAGAAAATGACATTGACCTGCTAGAAGAAGCAAGAGAGTTAACTCTGTCACGTTCAGCAATTTATTAGCAAAGCCTGAGGCGCTATCATAGCAGGAAAGTAAACCCAAGTCTTTTCCGAGAAGGAGATATGGTCCTTAGGCTCGTGCAGCGCACAGCCGGGATGCATAAGCTATCCCCTCCGTGGGAAGGTCTCTTTATTGTGAGTAAGGCTCTACACAACGATGCATACTATCTAGTTGACGCGCGGGCACCCCAGAAGAACAGACCGGATAGAGCAGGAGAGGAATCCAAGCGTCCCTGGAATGTAGCTCTACTCCTTCGTTTTCATTCATGAGCAAGCATTGTATGTATTTTCTCACCCGAGTCAAAATTCTAGTCGGCATAACGAATTCAAACTCGGGGACTGCCCTTGTCCAAATTTGCTATGTGTCATTCTACTCTATTTTACTTTGTCTACTCGGTTGATCCACTTAGAATTTCATAAGCATATATAGTAATGTGTTTAAACCCAAGGGCCAACTCTTCGACTCTGCTGCTGTCCGCAACCCGGCTTCATGGCAAGTAAGAGAACAAGCCAAAGGTCAATGAACACACAAAAAATTGCTAAGGAAAAGAAAGGTGCATCAACCGAGTAGGGTGTTCTTTACTTCTGTGTCTCTTTTCGGCTAAGTGGTGGGCAGTGTTACTATGCAATTTTCTAAGTGGCTAAGTATCTGAAACTTGAACTTGCAAATCTTGTGACTCGACTACCAAAAATCCACAAGTGGCAGGTAAGAGCAAAGACGAAAAGAATAAGTGAATGAAAAATGCAACTCGGGGACTTCCATAGAAACGCAACCCGACATTGAGCCAGAGTTTCCAAATATTAACAAGTAAAACTGATTAGCTGAAAAAACTTAAACTTGTTCGATACATTTGCACCTGGCATCCCGGGGATCTGATGAAATTGTCTAGAGATAAAGTTTGCAGAAGTTAAGCAGCAGCGGAATCTGTATCCATGTTGGTGTTGGTAGTCGCTTCCGGCTCGGAGGCAGCAGTGGTGGAAGGTTGCTCCGCTGAAGGAGTTGGAGTAGTGGAGGTTGGCTCTGGTGCAGTGTTGGAGGCCTGAGTAGCTGCAGTGCTGGGAAGCGGGTAGAGCCCGGCAGTCGCGGTCCCAGTCGCGCCCAGCTCGGGAGTGGGATCGTCAATCACCATCTCGGTGGTGACGGTCTCCTCCTGCGCAGCGGATTGCGACTGCTCAGTCTCCGGGTTGGCTCCCAACCCGGATTCCTCTACAGTGCTGCGCTGCTCAGTCTCCTCCTGCTCGGCCTCTTCGTTCCCGGCCTCTTCCTCCTCCATCTCCTCATCATCCTGGTCCTGGTCTTCGCCGTCTTCGTCATCGAACTCGGCCTCTCCTTCATCTTCTTCGTCCTCAACATCCGTATCCGGCTCAGTGGGGCCGTCGATGTAGAGGCTCGTGTCAGCATAGGAGGCAAGCTCGTAGGCCACTTCCTTCCGGAGGGAGATGCACTCGGGACGTTTAGTCCACTTGGATCCATTGCGGCGAGTGGCAATCCGGTTGAGGTCCAGGTTCTCATACCAAGACAAGATGAAGTGCAACAGCTTGTCTGCTCCTGCCCGATCTACGGAAACACGCCATTTCTTGAGCTCCAAATTAACTTCATCCAGGTGCTCGGAAATTCCGCGGAATGTTTCCGGGACGTCCTTCCCAGGCCAGTATAGCTTGTGCAACTTGATAGCAGTGGACACCATGGAGGTGCCCAAGCCCTTGAGGGAGCGCACGTGGGTCTTCAAGTTGGTAAGATGATCATCAAGGCTGGATCTATCATCAACATTGAGACCGATCGCTGCCCTGGCCTTTCTTGCCTTGTCCACAGCCGTTTCACCAGCAGAGCGAAGTTCAGGGAAGACATCTGAATCAGGGGTGCAGAGTTGGATTAGAAAGAGTAACCGAGAAGAAAAGAAGCAGAATAGAAGAAGGCGGAAAGAAGAATGACAGACAAGGTAGCGGGTAGCGGCAACTCACATTCCATTTCCAGCACAAGGGCCCCCAGCTTGTTCTTCCAGTCAGTAGCTTCTGTGATGTGTTTATCCTAGAGGCGGCGCGAGTCGCAGATTTGAGCCTCGAGATCCTGGTTCCTTTCCTTCAGCATTTGGATTTCCATCTCGAGTGCCCGCTTCTCGGCGGCAGCTGATGTCTCGAGCTCCTTCTTCTCGCGGACATGGTTAATTGCAGTCTGAAGGGCGTCTCTGAGATCAACTTGGAGTTTCTCGTACTCCGCCCTTTCGGCTGTGCGCTCCTTCTCCAGCTCCACTTCTCGGGCCTGCACTTGCTGATGTGCCTCAGCAGGAGTGAGGCATTGCAAGTGATGCTCCCGGAAGTTCTTATATTCTTCTGCGAGAAGAACAACACTATCAGCAGGGTAGCCAAGTAAAAGAAAAACAAGTACAGAGAAGAAAGAGGGAATCTCACCTTCCAGAGAAGAGATTTTACTCTACACTGAGGCAGCGAAAACCTCGCAATCTTGATGCCTCTCCACCGGGGCCTTGAGCTCACCTACAGAGAAGACAGCAGTTGCGCAAAAGCGAAAAGCAAAAAATGGGCATAAGTACGAAACACATAAACCAAAATGCTAAAATCTTACTTTCCATCTCAGAAAGCTTGAGGGTACGGTCCAAGGCGTTCTTCTCCAAGGCATCCCGGTCGCTCTTGTCGGCCTCCAGGGCTCGGTTCTGGTCCCTGGTTTGGCGGTGGTTCCAGAGAAGCTGGAGGAACACTTTTGTCCTTTGCTGGACGCTATCCTGCAGAAGAGAAGGAGAAAGTATAAGTTTTGGAAGATTTGGCCCGAGTAGATTTCAACTCGGTGGAGTCTCATCTACTCTGCCCGAATCTCGGGGACTGGGAATGGCTAAGATAAGAAAAGGAGAAAAGAAGCAAACTGGCAACTCGGAAAATTCAAAAAGTAAACACTTGCCACATAGCTTTGCTCAATGTCTTCGATGTTCTTGCGCAAGACAAACAGCTTTCCGGCCAAGGTGCTGCATGACTGGCCACTTCCATGCCAACAGGGCCGATGTCGGCCTTGTTCCAGTCTGTCCGGTAGTGATCGAGCTTGGCTAACTCGGTGCCATCCCACGCAGCGTTGCCAAACACCTTGCTGTCCCAGGTTTTCTCAATATGGCCTACCCGGTCCAGGATAGCAGCAACACCTTCTTCAGGAAGCGTCCCGTCATTTTCTTGGCGAGAAGAGATTTCCTTGATGAGAAGGGAAGCTTTCTTACCCTTTGATGCAGAAAGGGTTGCAGCTTTTCGCTCTTTCAAAATCATTAGTCGTTCCTCTTCCTGCGACATCTGGATCCGGTGGCGCTCTTGCAGTTCTTTCCAGTACGCTGGGACGTCGCGCTTCTCGCTGGCACCCGCACCAGCACCCAGCTTCTCTGTAGGTACAAAGGTGGTGTCGACTGGAACCAAGCTGACGTTTGGGTTGGTTGTTTTCTTCTTGGGGTTCTTGGGCAGGTTGCGCGGCCTGTCCGCCTTGTGGCTGGAAGGGCAGCAATGACTGCCCAGCCTGTGAGGCACCACGCTTTGGCTGCTGCTGGGTTGGCTCAGCACCTGACTTGGTAGTTCTCTTGGTGCTTGGCGTGGGGGTTGGCCGAGAAGGCGGATGTTCTTGGACAATTGGCTAAGAAGGTGGTGGCACTTGGCGAACTGGCGGAGATGATTGATGAGTTGGTGGTGGAACTTGTATGAGGGTGGAGTTGCCTGCTGAGTTGGCGGAGCAGACGACTAGTTACTCGGTGCAGCGTCTGGCTGCACTTGGTCCTGGCGGGATGGCTCCACCACTGTGTCTTGTACCCGCTGCTCAGCACCGGGGTCTGGTCTCTCGGCGGCATCATCTTCTACCCGCTGCTCTGCAGCGGGATCAGGCTGCATAGCAGCATTGTCTTCGGGCTGCTGATCAGCAATAGGGTCTGGCCGCTCCAGGGCGGCGTTCTCCTGCTGCTGCTCGGCAGCATGTTCAGTAGTCTCCCAAGCTGATGCAGCTGGTGGAGTTGGAGGTCTCTCAGTGTTGGCGGTGTCTTGAGCAGCCTGCTGCGCGTTAGGCTGCAGCTGCTCGGAGACGCGGTCGGTGTCGTTCCCGGCGCCATCGTTCTCGGCGCCGATGTCGTGCTCTTCTCTGATTGGGGAGGACGTGCGTGTCCTACCCTCCGTGTTTTGTTCATCATCCGTGTGCGAGAGGTTCACGAGCTGCTCGGGTGGCGGAACTGTCTTCTTCTTGGGGGGTGGAGCAGTGGCGTCTGCATCAAGGGCATCGCTGAAAAGAAAGATGCAAAGGAAAAGCAAAGTCAGAAGGAAAGCAGAGAAGAGAAAAGGAAAAAAAACACAGTGGAGAACAAGTGTGCACTCGGAGGCACTTACCCATCTGAAACGGGGGCGCGTCTCCTGCTGGAAGCAGGTTTGCTTGCGGCCGGGGATTTGTTACCTGGCTTCTTCTTCAATTTCTTGGGAGCGGGTGCCTGCGCACCACTGCCCACCCTCTTTCGAGTAGTGGGAGCAAGCACAGACACAGGAACCACATCCACTGGTTCCTCTCCTTCCTCCAGCACAGGTTCCTCTGCAGAGAAGAGGAAATGATTCGAAGTAAGCAAAAGGGAAGAAGCGAAACAGAGTGCAGTCAAGTGGAAAGGTGAACTCAGTCACCTTCGTCATCCTCTGACCAGTCCCGAATGGAGGCAACAACACGAGACTTACCTTCCTGGCCGGCACGGGGGATGTAGAGGGTGTCTTGGGTGTCGTATGCTGTGACATCGTCCTCTGCCCGGTCATCTTTCTAGTTGGCCTCGAAGATGATCTCGTCCTCGTCCCTCTGACGGTTGATATGCTGGAAATGCAAACATAAAGCATAAGTAAAATGGTCTCCTGCAGAGTAGGGACCCTACTCCGGTCTAGCGTGCAAACAAAAAGCATCGAAGTCTAAGGACCAAAGGAGGTGATTGTCGTGGGATGATCACGGCAGATGTTACCAGGGGTAACTGATCTTGGGGCAAGTCGACACAGGCATTTGGGAGAGGATTTAGCTCAGAGGAAAACATGATGGAATTCGATCTGGTAGCCGGCGATGAAGTCGCCGAGTCTCCGATCTCGCTTTATTAACTCGATCTCTTTGTGTACAATGGATACTCGATATTCGGCGATATGATTACTACTTGGATCTCTCTTAAACTAAGCCTAGGAGCCGGTTTATAAAACACCCGCACCCCTACCTGGCTTGCCCTCCAAGGCACAACTTGAGTCCTACCCGAACACCGCTTACAAATCCTAGCTTTCCTTACCGCAACCCACGAGCCGGAATTACGAGGCCAACAAACTTTGGGCCTTCCAGAAGCTTCTTTATCCTTAGCCGGATCCTGCACAACGTCCTTTGGGCCGGGTTACACCTTGGAATTGGCCTACCGGGTTATTATCTCCCCATCAGTAGTCCCCAGAATAGCTTGGGCTTCTCGAGATTTTCTTTGAAGCGCGCGCTATTCCCTGCAAAAATACCAAACTCACCACTTCACGGGGGCCGGGTTAGGTTGCTTTGATAAACAGCTAGGCCTAACTCCATGGTGACCATATAGCAACCCGGCTTTTCTCCAAACCCATTACTTGTTTTTCCGATCCGGTAATCACGGAAGAGATTTAGGTCACATCTATCCCGGAAATCTCGTCTAACATTTAACGTATATCTCGAAAAATCCGGGCAAACGCGTTTTATCCGTAATTCCCGGTTCTCGTCCATTGGCCTAGGATTATCCTGCCGCACTCTATAAATAGGCACTTAGGGGTTAACCTAATCCCAACGGCTCATTTCTCCTCCTTCTTCTCTTCGCTTCCGTGCTCGAACTCACGGAGCGCCTCCACAGAAACCCTGCGCTCGTCTTTGGATCCATCCTATTGCATGCTGCGGTCCGCTGCAATTCGTCCCATGCCGCCGTCGACCCTCACCGACGCATCTGCGAGTGTCTGGCCGGCAATCACAAAGGAGCATTCCTATCACGTTATTCGCCACCGCCACGCGCTACTCCGATCTCCTCTGGTAAGCTTCTCGCACCTAGAAATTTGACCTTGCAATTTCTAGATTCAGTCCAGATTGGATCTAGGTCAATCCGCGAGCCGTTGTTCTTACCGCGTTGAATTAAACCGCTCAGATACTTGCTAGCTCCTTCAATAACTTGTTGGATGATCTCATACCACCCCCCTACCGCCATTAATCTCCAATTTCTTCGTAAAATCACTCGCGATTTCTCCTAACCTAGATCCATTTCGTCCAAACTTCCGCGCGTATCATTAACACCCGGAAAATCCTCCTTTTCCAGTTATTTTGCTTGCAGTAGAGACATGGGCAACCATCCGTGCGCCCCAAACTCACCTCAACACGTAAGTGACCAATGATTTCCACAGCCGTACTCGATACCCGGACACCTCGCAATCTTTGCTCCGGGATGCGTTACCCAGATATTTTTAGCCTTCACATTTTCTGAATATTTCAAACTCGGGTAATCCAACACTTCCGAGTCTTATTTCCTGCACCTCTTTTTCTCGCGTTTTGCAGGTTAACCCCATGGCTCCAAAAAGGCAAGGGAAACAGCCGGCTCCGGTAAAGACTACCCAAACCATATCGGCCAATTGGGGTCGATCTACAGTAACAAAGGCCAAGTTGGACGAGCTGGCTGAACTAGGAATCCTCCCCTCTCAGAAGGACATACACTGGAGGGCACCAGGCGACGAGACCCGTCCCACTCCTGCCGACAGTGAGGTAATTTGCTTCATTGAGCACGTGACCCGGGGATTCCGTCCTCCGGGTCACCCTTTCTTCCGAGAGGCCTTAAACTACTACGGTCTCCGGGTATTTGACATAGGGCCCAATTCCATGCTAAATATTACCCACTTCATCGTTCTATCGGAATCATACTTGTGCGTTCCGCCAAGTTTGACCCTTTTTATTGAACTATTCCATTGCAAGCCGTGCTGCGAAAGCAGTAACGGAACACTTCTTACTTGCGGCGGGGTATCCATCCAACGCCGCAAGCATTCACCAATGCCAACCCTCAACTTAAACTCCCACGTCAAAAACTGGCAATTTTCTTTCTTTTATTGCCATGATACCTCCCCGGACGGCGAAAGGAAGCTGCCGGGTTACTCGGAGAGTCTCCTCGAGCCTTCCGAATCTTTCAACGCCTTTGCCCCTGACTCGGACAGGGAGGCGATCCAGCCTTTGCTGGCTAAGTTGGCTGCTTTCTCGGCCCAAGGCCTTCTTGGGCTCAACTTGGTGAAGACCTGGGTGGATTTCCGGATCCAACCCAACTCCATCCGCTCCAAGTTGATGCACGAGTACTCTGGGCACACCACAGACGCGCTCCGATATTCCACTAAGAACTTCGCAACCGGCGACACCATCAAGACCATCAAAGGCTTCCTGACTGAGAAGTTAGAGGTGATAAGAAATATTGCCGGGTTACCCCCATTCACTCGAGAAAACCCGGCTCCAGCAGTAAGACCCGGTCCCCACAACTTATTTCAATACTTTAACTTGATACTGCCTCTGACTCTTGCTTTCATTTCCTCGATCATAGGCTGAAGATCCCTTCTGGAGGATCGAAACCTCCCCCCCGTCCAAAGACCCGGAAGTGGAGGACGAACCGGCCGATGATGATGAAGGTGCTTTCCCAAATCTTACATTAGCCTTTTACCTATACTACTTTCCTATCACCCATCTTTCTTCTTGTCTGATACATACTCGACTTTCAGGGTTGGAGGACGAGGAAGAAAAAGAAGAGGATGACCCGGAAGCCACCGAATCCGACCAGGAAGCCACAGTCGGAAACAAGAGGAAGGCCAGAGGGGTGATTGCAATGGTTCCTTTCTCCTTCATGTCTTCTGAGCCTTACTCCTTCGAAACTATGCGCATCCTTAATGAACGGTTGTCACACTCACCACTCTTGAAGGATCTCCTCTCGGCTAAGCGCAGGGTAACCCGGAGTTCCCCGGGGGACGATCCCCTTAACCCGGGTATCCCCCCTTCCCCTGCTCACCGAGCCAACATTCCTCCACCTCAGCGCCATCCATCTCCTAACCACCCACACGCTGGGCAATTCCGGGTACCGCAGCCGGTACCATTGACAACTTCGTCCGCCTCCAGCAGCGAGCTCCCGCCGGATTATGCCATAAACACCGGGTAAAGGTCCTTTACTTGATATCCTTTTACACTTATCAACTCTTTAATATGTACTACTAACCACTCTTTCCTTTTTCCCTTTTAGTGCCCAAGTGACCACCGATGACCCGGAAATTCCTGAAGCAAAAAGGCAAGGAGAGGAGGAGCCGCACATTAACACGGATGCTGCAGCTGATGATGAGGCTGAGGACGAGCAAGAACAAGACCCCTTCAAGGACCCAGCTAAGCCGAAGACCGCATCCCCCAAATCCTCTGAAGAGGTAGATGAGGACATTATATTAGAGACCAAGCCGGGCTCTCCTAACCCGGATACCCAGACGATCCGGGTTTCGACCCCAAAAGTCGGAAAGCTCCTTCAACCAGAAGACCAATCTGCCGGTCCTTCACGAATTCGTCCTGAAGACATGACGTTTGCCCAAATGCTTGATGCCCTCTACACCTTGAGGTCCGACAAAGAAAATATTTTAGACGCCTTGATAACAAAGCACAAGGTAAGTCCGAGCAATATCATCTGCATCCTTGTATAGTCCCCAAGTTCCGAGTGAATTACTGATTGATTTGCTTGGAACTTTGTGCAATGACTCCAATTAACCCTTTTTCCTTGTGTTATCCCTCTAGGACTTTGCTGCGCAATCTGAGAAGAAACTGGCCAAAGCTGCCAAACGTATCGAGAAGGAGACCGCTCTGCGCGAAGCAGCGGAAGCTGAAGCACGCAGAAGCGGAAAAATCACAAGGAAATACAGAAAAAGGGCTCATATAGCTGAAGATAGGCTGACGACTCTTTCAGTGCAGATTGCTGATATTTATCGCGTCGCAACTGGTACAATCTCTGAACTCTGGCGATTATGACCCATATTTCATTTGGTTGGATAACCGGATTTCTTACTCGTTACTTTCCTTGCTTTTCAACAGGTCCGGGTGAAGCTGCCCCTGAAGAAGATGATACCGCCAAACTGCAACTGATTAAAGATACTATCCGGCAACTTGGCGCCGGCGTTGGATGGATTCTTGATGAGCTACGACTGCCGTGCGCTGCGCCGGGTAGCATGAAAAAGTTGCTGGAGGCCTGCTCCACCATTCCTGAATGGATTTGGCATTGGAAGCGCTCATCCTGCCGTTTTGGGGTAACCCGGGGACTCGCCCTGGCTAAAGCTTATATTCCAAAGCTAGAACCGGCCAAGATGATAGCCGGGTTTCCGGAGTTCAATCAGGACGGGTCCAAGTTTTCGTCGAAGGATTTCAAAGCCATTCAAAAGGAAGTTCGTCACCCGGCCAGTGTGATCGCCGATAGCCTGATCATTGACACTATTCTTCCTGCATATGATGCTGACGACAAAGTCATTAAAGCAGATCGCCCCAAGCCATTCGATATGCTTGCCCGATGGAAGGAAGACGTTGCCAAGATGCGAGAAGAAGCTGCACAGAAAAAGGCTGAAGGCGACTCTGCGCCCTCTACCTCGACACCTATCGTCCCTCCACCTGCGCGAGTCGGCGGTGCTGCTGATCCGAGTAGGGCTGCTACCCCAGGTGACGGCAAGGGTAAGGCCAAGATGGATCCAGCAGCCTAGAGTGCCGAGTAATATCTGCCACTTCGTACTCGTTAGTCGGCCGATGTGCCGTTAAAACAACTATTATTTGAATGGTGCGCTTGTGCGCCTTTGATACTCTTTGGTGAAATTTTGTAATGCACTCTAAACTCCTGATATACCTTGTGCCTCTTCTGGCTGAAATCTATCTACTTTTGAACTCGTTTGCTCTTGATATCCAACCTTCTTTACCCTTGATATGCAACTTTCTTTGTTCTTGATATCCGACATTCTTTTACTTTTGATATGCAACTTTCTTTGTTCTTGATATTCGACATTCTTTATTTTTCCCTTTGTGAGACTCGGCATCCGAGTTATATGGGTGTTTGACAAGCGGACTTGCTTCTAAGTCCCCAAGTCCCCAAGACCCGGATGTTTGGGTTTGTTGGAAATTAAACAACTAAGCAATTTTTCCCTTCCAAGACCCAAGTCCCCCTGACCCGGTCTTCCGGGTCTAGGGCACGTGACTTTTTAGAGGAGAACAAATTGCCTGCTGCTAAATTCGCAAAGGCCCCAGAGTCGTTTCACCTGGGGTTTGAAGTTATGCTTAATAATCATTGAGTTTCCGGCTACTAGCCTTGTACTCTACATAACTTGTGGTTTAGATGACCCTTTTGACTATCTTGTACTGTAAGCCGGCTTTCGCGTGGATACCATGTTATTACATCTATACGAAAACGAGGTCAGGCAAGTCCCATTGGGCTTCATGGCTGCCTGTAATCGTAAGCGAACGAATCATGCCACTTTAGTGCGAGTCACATCGAGCTTAAGTAAGAATAGCCAAGAAATTTGGACTTCTTTGTCCGATTATAAGATTGCAGCCGTACTCGTTTGCGAGTAATCGGCCCTTATAACTCATAGGCATCAAGGTCGGGTCTTTTGAGTTTGCAACTGCGCTTATCCAAGCAATCAGCCCTCAAGACCTAAATATACACGTCATGCTGAAAGTATAAGACTCAGTTTATAATCACCTCTATTCTCGATAATCACCTCTTTATTTGATATGAAAAATTAGGTCAGCAAGCCGCCTCATTAAAAACCCGTCCAGTCCCCAAGGGTGCCCTGGATAGGAAAATAGTGCGTCTGAAACCTGCTGCCTGTTACATCGTTCAATTCCACGTGCCAACATAATCCTTGCTAAGTATAATACGGGCGTAGCTGGGCCACGTTCCACGGTCTGTCTCTTTCTTGCATAGACGAAGTGGTATGAGCGGTGTCATTAACTGTGGCCGATTCTTCCCTTGCGTCTACCAAGTAATATGATCCATTGTGCAAATTCTTGCTTATGATAAATGGTCCTTCCCATGGTGGTGATAACTTGTGTTTTCCTTCGTTTGACTGAACCAGACGCAGAACTAGGTCTCCTTCCTGGAAGACCCGGGTTTTCACACGCCGGCTATGATACCTCCGTAGATCCTGCTGATATATCGCTGATCTTTCCAGGGCTTGTTCCCTTTGTTCTTCTAACATATCCACGGCGTCCTGCCGGCTCTTTTCGTTCTCCACTTCAACGTAAGCTGACACTCGCGGTGAATCATGAATAATGTCACTCGGTAACACTGCCTCCGCGCCGTATACCATGAAGAACGGCGTCATCTGAGTGGATCTGTTAGGTGTTGTATTGATACCCCAAACCACAGCAGGAAGTTCTTCGACCCATGCACCAGCAGCCCTGATACAGGGGACTCGTAGACGTGGCTTTAGTCCGCGAAGCAGTTCTTGATTCGCCCTTTCTACTTGTCCATTGGCCTGTGGATGAGCTACCGATGCTACGTCAAGCCGGATTCCGTTGTTGCCACAAAACTTCTCCATCTCGCCAAGGGACATGTTGGTTCCGTTGTCGGTGATTATGCTGTGAGGGTACCCGAACCGATAGATAATTCTTTTCAGGAACTTGACTGCTGTAGCTGCTTCACAATTAGTAACTGGCATAACTTCTACCCACTTGGTAAACTTATCGATAGCTACCAGCAGGTGTGTCTTTTTGCAAGGTGACATGCGAAAGGGGCCAACCATGTCCATACCCCAGACGGCGAACGGCCAAGTTAGCGGGATGGTCCGTAATTCCATGGCCGGCACGTGTATTTGGCGGGCGTACCTTTGACATCCGTCACACCTTGCTACCAATCGTTCCGCATCTGCCAGAGCCGTGAGCCAGAAAAACCCGTGTCGATAAGCCTTGGCCACAAGTGACCTTGTAGACGCGTGATGCCCACAATCACCTTCATGAATCTCCTTGAGGATCTGTCGGCCTTCCTCTGGTGCCACACAGCGCAGGAAGACCCCCGTGGCGCTTCTCTTATATAACTTCCCATTAATAATAGAATATCCCTTTGCTCGTCGCAAAATTTGCCTTGCTAATACCTCCTGCGGCGGCAACTCACCTCGTGATAGGTAGGCCAAAAAAGGTTCTGTCCACTCGGGAATAGCGCGTACAGTGGCCACGAGCTCCAAGCCCGGGTCTTGATTTGCTAGCTCTTCCTCAGACTCTGTTTTAACTGATGGTCGCCATAATTCGTCCAAAAATACGTTAGGTGGAACCGGTTCTCTGCGCGAGCCGAGTCTGGCTAGGGCGTCGGCTGCCTCGTTCTTTCTCCTGTCTATATGCTCCACCTCATACCCGGAAAAACATCCGGCTACCCTATCGACCTCTCTGCGGTATGCCGCCATAGTTGCATCCTTTCTATCCCAAGTTCCTGATACCTGTTGTACCACAAGATCCGAATCTCCAAAGCATCGTATCCTCCTAATGTTCATCTCCTTGGCTATTTTTAAGCCGTGCAATAGGGCCTCGTACTCGGCTACATTGTTCGAACAGTCAAAGTGAATCTGTAATACATAACTCAACTTGTCTCCTTTGGGTGACGTTAGCACCACTCCAGCTCCTGAACCCTCGTACTGTTTCGATCCATCGAAATGCATGATCCACGACTCGGAGTTTGGAACTATGGTATCCATGCCTGTGTGTGTCCAATCATTGACAAAGTCCACCAAGGCCTGTGATTTGATTGCCGACCTAGGCTCGTAGCTGATGTGATAATCCCCCATCTCTATCGCCCATTTGGCTATTCTTCCGGTTGCATCCGAGTTTCTGATGATATCCGCCATTGGTATTGAGCTGACTACTGTTATAGGGTGCTCCTGGAAGTACGGCTTTAGTTTCCGGCTGGCCATGAAGACCCCAAAAACCAGCTTCTGCCAATGCGGGTAACGCTGTTTCGCCTCAGACAATACCTCGCTGACATAATAAACCGGCCTCTGAACCGGGTAACCCTTTCCGTCCTCTTTGCGTTCCACGACCACTACTGCACTGACGGCTTTGGGGCCAGCCGCAACATATAACAACATAGGTTCTTTAGGGCCCGGGGCTGCTAATACTGGTGCTTCAGATAACTGTTTTTTTAGTGCCTCGAATGCCTCATCCGCCTCTTGATCCCATACGAATTTGTCGGATTTCCTCAAGAGCCGGTACAGGGGCATTGCCTTTTCTCCCAACCTGGATATAAACCGGCTCAAGGCTGCTACGCAGCCTGTAAGCTTTTGGACCTGCTTCAGATTTTCCGGCTTTCTCAGACTTTGGATAGCTTTGATTTTGTCCGGGTTTGCCTCAATTCCTCTCTCGGAAACGATAAAGCCGAGTAACTTCCCAGCCGGAACCCCAAATACGCATTTTGTCGGGTTGAGCTTCATCTGATATCTCCTTAGATTTTTGAACGTCTCCTTTAGATCGTCTATAAATGTCTCTGCCTTCCTGGTCTTGACAACCACGTCATCCACGTAAGCATGGACATTGCGTCCAATTTGGTCTTCGAAGCACTTCTGAATGCACCGTTGGTAGGTTGCGCCTGCGTTCTTCAGTCCAAACGTCATCGTTTTGTAGCAGAAGGCTCCAAAAGGGGTTATGAACGATGTTTTCTCCCAATCCTCCCTTTTGAGTTTAATCTGATGATATCCCGAATATGCGTACAGGAAGCACAGCAAGTCGCTCCCAGCTACTGCGTCTATTATTTGGTCTATCCTTGGTAGTGCGAACGGATCCTTTGGGCAATGCTTGTTGAGACTTGTGAAATCGATGCACATCCTCCACTCGTTGGTCTTTTTCATTACTAGAACCGGATTTGCCAGCCAATCCGGGTGGAACACTTCCATGATGAAGCCTGCTGTTAATAGCCGCGCAATTTCTTCGCCTATTGCTTTCCTTCTTTCCTCATTCATCTTTCTCAAGCCCTGCTTCACGGGCCTGGCCTTGGGATCCACATGCAAACTATGTTCTGCCAACTCCGTGGGGATACCCGGCATGTCGCTGGGTGTCCAAGCGAATACGTCCGCATTAGAACGAATAAACTCCACCAGCGCCTTTTCCTGCCCGCTTTTCAAATTAGACCCTATAGTAAACTGCCTGGTGGGATCTCCTTCAACAAAATCTACTTTCTTGGTGTCCTGTGCTGCCTTGAATTTCACTCTTTCATCTTCAGAATCCGGCCTTCTCAATGCTGTTTCATCATCCGGATCCACCTGGGACCGGTAATACTTGAGTTCTTCTTTTCTGCAAGCTTGCTCAGCCATCACTGAATCTCCTTCATCACATTCAGCCGCTATATCCCTACTTCCTTGTATGGTGATGGTCCGCTTAGGACCCGGAATTTTTAGCTGTAAATATACGTAACACGGTCTGGCCATGAACTTAGCGTAAGCCGGTCTTCCGAACAACGCATGATAAGGACTACGCAACTTGACCACCTCAAACGTGAGCCACTCAACTCGATAATTATCCACTGATTCTTCAAAAGCAACCTCCAATGTGATCCTTCCCTCAGGGCGCGCTGAGTGACCCGGCACAATTCCGTGAAAAACTGTTGAACTTTTCTGCAGCTGGGATTCTTTGAGGTTCATGCGTAAGAAGGTTTCCCAATACAAGATGTTAATACTGCTTCCCCCATCCATCAAGACTTTTTTCAACTCGTAACCATTGACCTGCGGTGCGACCACCAACGCCAAGATTCCTGGGCGTTCTATTCCTTCCGGGTGATCCCTTCTGCTCCACGTTACTTCCTGTTCCGCCCATCTCAGGTATCCCGGAACGGCCGAGGAAACCGAATTTACCGTTTGCTTTGGTGTTTCTTTATCCCTGCTAGAAGTTCCTGTAACATGCACATGATATTGTCCTTTTAAGTCAAACGTACGTACCATACCGACGAAGATGTTGACCTCGTCGATTGTCACGACAGATCCGGATTCGAGGTGATCCGATTCTGGCCCCCAGCCGGAGTCGTCCACCATCTTATCTCCTTTGTGGTCGTCGTAGATCTCTCCGACGACGAGGTTCCTCATGCTTTTCCAAGCTTCTCTCGTGATGTAAACACCTTTGGACGCAGGCCCCACGGTGGGCGCCAACTGTCGTGGGATGATCACGGCAGATGTTACCAGGGGTAACTGATCTTGGGGCAAGTCGACACAGGCGTTTGGGAGAGGATTTAGCTCAGAGGAAAACATGATGGAATTCGATCTGGTAGCCGGCGATGAAGTCGCCGAGTCTCCGATCTCGCTTTATTAACTCGATCTCTTTGTGTACAATGGATACTCGATATTCGGCGATATGATTACTACTTGGATCTCTCTTAAACTAAGCCTAGGAGCCGGTTTATAAAACACCCGCACCCCTACCTGGCTTGCCCTCCAAGGCACAACTTGAGTCCTACCCGAACACCGCTTACAAATCCTAGCTTTCCTTACCGCAACCCACGAGCCGGATTACGAGGCCAACAAACTTTGGGCCTTCCAGAAGCTTCTTTATCCTTAGCCGGATCCTGCACAACGTCCTTTGGGCCGGGGTACACCTTGGAATTGGCCTACCGGGTTATTATCTCCCCATCAGTGATCGTGAAGTGTTTTTATTCGGTTAGCGTGCAAACACTAAGCACGTGAAGCTAATAGCTCTAAGGAAACCTACTCAGCAAGGCATGCAAGCATAAAGCATATAAAGCCTATGAGATAATATATTCGGCACGGCATGCAAACACTAGGCATGCAAAGCCAGGTGCTAACTAGAAGGTTCTACTTAGTAAGGCATGCAAACATAAAGCATATAAAGCCTATGAGTTAATCTATTCGGCATGGAGCACAATAATGAAACATACAAGGACACGAGAAGTATTCTACTCGGTGTCTGGTACAAACAGTAAGCATACAAAGTGCAATACTCACCTGGGGGACGTGTTTCGTGCGGCTATACGGCACGAAGCCGTAGGCCCAGTTCTCGGTCAGCGTGGTCCTCATGATGGACTTAGCCCAGATGGCTACCTCCGCCTTGCTGAGCTCCGAGTATAGTCCCACGGGCCTCCCATGTAGCACATCTTGTGTACTCGGGCCTGGAGCCGGAGTACTCGGCGAGAGATCCAGCAGGCAATTGGGTCGTCCTGCAGGAGCCCTTGCTCAGCCAGCTGCAGCAGGCGCTTCTCTACCTGGACGACATCTGGGACCGTGCTCTTCGGATTGTATCCCAATTCTGCCCGGTGGGCAGCGTGTTCTGGAACTTTGGGAGTCCAATCCGGTCTTCAGCTTTCTTCCCTTCTTCCGGAGGTACGTTATTCACATAGAGGAAACCGCGCTGCCACTTGCGCATGGTCTCCAATCCGCGAACTCGCGGGTGGTGGCCAGTGACGCGTTGCAGCATCATGGCGCAACCCGTCTGGGTCATTACGCAAGGAACAATACGATTGTTTGGATTGGGCATGCTCTATTGGCGGAGGAAGAAATAGCGAGCCCAAGTCTGCACGGTTGGGTAGACACCGAAGAAAGCCTCGCAGACGGTGGCGTGTGTGGAGAGCATGACGATGACGTTTGGAGGAATGTGATGAGGTTGGAGGCCAAAATGGCGGAGAAAGTCAGAGAAGAACTTTGAGATGGGAAGGCCGAACCCTCGCTTGAAGTGCGACAGGAACACGACATACTCACCTTCTTGATGTGTCGGAACGATTTCGTCGCCGGGAGGGTGACAGATGACGCCTGGGGGGACTCAGCGAGTGTTCACCAGCCACTGGCAGTCAACGGCTGTGACATCCGAGCCCTCCCAGCCGGCTCGGGACGGCGCCACCTCCTCCTCGTGCTCGTCACCGGAGGCGTGCTCGAGGTCCATGACGGCGGAGTTTCCGGTGGAGTCGCGGGTGCTCGTCGGAGTTGGAGGCAAGGACGAGGACGGAGGCGCTCGCGATGTGGCTATCTCTCTCTGTCTGTCTCTCGTTGCGGTTCGCGGCGGCGCTGTGCTCAAGCGGTGGACGCGAGGGCAGAGAGGAAGCGCAGATGGGGGAAAATGCGAAGGGAAATGCAGTTTGGGCGGCGCGGGGGTATCTATTCCCCCCGCGAGCTGCGGTTACTACTGGATTGATCGTGGCCAGAGATTGTGCGGCGTGAGTGAACTGCCCGTTAGAAACGCACGAAGCGCATTCCACGCGAGTAACGGGCGCAGTTAATCCCACGTCCTGGATCGTGGCCTTTCGAGTACTCGCTCGAGGTGACCTAACGGGCTGTGGGCCCTGGCTGCAGTGATAGCCACGTCGCCTGCTGTTGCACTGGCACCGAGGCGTCGGGGATACATGGGCGTGACACGTGCCCCACAGGGACACGAGAAGATGGATTTGGTCTGATCGAGCGGGATCGTGTCGATAATTTCACCAAGTCAAACTACTCGGGAGCACTGTGAAGAGAGTGCTCTACTCGTCTCCAATAGAGTTTCTCTCATAACCACAGTTGGAGAGATTCGAGTAGGAGTTATTGGTCCGGGTTGAGGTGCAACTCGACCTCATTCTTTCATGAAGACAAATTTGGTTTAAGCTGGCAGGGCCCAACGAACAAGTTCAGTGGACTCTACTTGCTTCGGGGACTAATGTCGGGGGGCTACCCCCGAGTAGGGGTAAGGCAAGTCGTAAAGCAAAGGTCAAAGTGCTGTTGACCGAGTAGGCGGCTACCCGGGTACCCACTACCCGGTAGATTCTATTCGGTGATGCTCACTGATGGCCAGAACAAGATAACAAGGAAGATCATCATCGTCAGAGTAAAGGGCAAGTGGTCCGAGTAGATGAGCTGCAAGCCTACTCGGGCCTGAAGTCAATGGAGCCGTTCTGACAGAGATCCCGCGTATCCCGCAGCCGTACAGGCGTGCGGTTCAACTTACTAGGTACGTGATTATCCGCGCTACGGCGTGGACACAGTGAGAGTTCGCGCCTGTCACGTCCTATCACTGACAGTGGGCACAGGACATGTCGGTGGGCCTACTCTATGAAACTAACAGGGTGGACAGGTCCTATCAGCCGGACGGCGCGGCGACTTCTCGCACCCGCGTCAGCGGGAACCCGGAAGCGTGCACTGCGTGTCACAGTAGAGTTGTCCCATCAGTTGTACCTTTTATTCATTGTTTACTCGGCTGGGCACCAGTATATAAGGTGTCCAGCCCCCTCCTGCGCGAGGGACGTTGGCCCAGATCGCATTCATTGCAAGAGCTAGCACTAGAGCTAGAGAGAGCAGCAAAGTGGCTACTCGGCTGAGAGACAAAATTGTACTGTGGCTACTCGGATAACGTACATACAGAGAGATAGGCAGGAGTAGGGGTGTTACCTCCACACGAGGGCCCCGAACCTTGGTAGATTGTTGTGTTTGCAGTGTTCTTGAGCGCGGCTACTCGCCGTGCGATCCCTCCCCGGATACCTACAGCGTCCATCGGCCCCAAACCTTAAGCCATCCCATGGCACCTGTCTTCCCCATCCTACGACACTTGGCCACAAGGCGGGCTTATTGTAAGGAATAACTTCGTATTTTCACCTCGGCATGTCATCCAGGACGGCCTTTGCAACATCGGGATTCTTTTTGCAGACTATGCAAAAGAATTCAATGAATACCTGGCAAATTTGACCAGGATGAGCCAGGTAATATCTCTAGCCCCCAAGTAGTAAGCCGAATGTATACTTTTGACTTAGTACTTTTTTCATTGTTATGCTTGTTTTTTACTTAAGCATTTTTCTTTCTTTTCCGTGTTTCGGCAAACTGCTGAGAACATCAACGTGGAAGTTTTCGACAAACTTACCATCAAGAATAAGGAGGTGAAAACCTTCTTAAAATTCTTAAAGATAAGGAGGCGGATCTGGCATCTACTCAGCAGCAGCTGAGTGAAGTAGCAGGTAATGAATTTTTCTCTTCTTTCATTCGCAATTTTGTCTAAGTATTTTTCTGAGTTTCTAACTCTACTTTTTACTTGCTTTTCAGCTTCTTTGGCGAAATCCAAACAAGTTGCTGAAGATGCCGGCAACGCCGAGAACCTCCGCCGTGAAAACCTGGATCTTCATTAATTAAATGTGAAGCTACAACAAGACCTGGAGGCCAGCCAACTAGCTATTGGCATTGCCGAATCTAAGGCCTCCAACCAGGACGAGAAATATAAGGAAACAATCAGGGACCTGGAGAACTCCCTGAACCAGCGCCGGGAAGAAGGCATCGAAATGGATCGGATTCTCGGTAAGTTACTTTGTCGTTTACCGGATTTTCCTTGTTTCCTCTTCTTCTATTGTTCCTAACACTAATGTGTTGAATGAAACAGGAGATAGCCCCTAGCTTACCCGAATTGAAAGAATCTGAGCTTTCGGGAAGGTATTCACTGCGATCAAGGCTGCAGGAATGTTGCTTATTAATAGGTACATTCCCGCCAGATTTGGGGAGTTCCCGGAAGTTGAAAAACTTCCGGAAGCTATCATGGAGGTGACGGATCGCAAGGAGTCTTTGCTCCGTTTTGCGGCTCGCGGTGGTGCACGCATGGCCCTTGGGCTCATGCGCATGCACTACCCCACTGCCAAGTCTTGGCGTGTGGCGTCTGGCATCCCTCAGGGATATATGAAAGCTCAACGGGCCGGCATCTTTGATGAAATCAAAGTTCACGCCACCAAGATTGCCAACATGGTGAACATCTCCACCTTCTACCCCGAGGAAGAAATCCCAGCAACTCCCGAGGAATCCAGCAGTGAAAACGATGACTCGGATGCCTGAAGAAGCTGCCTGGTCCTGGGTAGAGATAGGAAAATAGAAGCATTATTGTTCTTACAGTGTAAACCTTATTGTAATGCTTTCTATTCTTTTGTATAAACAAGTACTCCGCTTTTGCAGTTAAATTATTAAGTCTTTGCAAACTTTCCGGGTTTTTATTTCTATATCTTCTAAGTTCTCTGGTTTATATGTCTTAACTGCCCTTAGTGTTTGAAATGGCTCGATTGTATCTAATCTTCATGCCAAGTCACTGGGTATAACCAATCAGTCGAAACTCAGAAACATGGATCATACTAAAGGCATTTTTACTTACTAGCTCCAGTGACCCAACATAAAAACAATCAGATAATACTTAGAGAAAAAGTAAGGAATTTTGCATGAAACTCAGGCACACACGCACAATCTGGGTTTCCTTAAGCCTCCTTAGGCTGAAAATCATTCAGTTTTTTAACTCCGAGCACGCATGCACAATTCGGGTTAACATTGAGTATTTTGAAAGATCATTGGGAAATAGATAAGGCAGACTTATGCTTTATACTATAATAAACATGTAAAAACATAGATATATGAATTCTGAAAACTTTATTTCATTATCTCAAAGATGTTTACATAGAAATTGAACTAAGTGTAGAAGGGACGTAACCGCTGGATGCTCGAGGGTCTTTGGGTCTCTCCTAGTTCGACATCTATCTTTCTCTTTCTTTTGTGATTCGGTATTTTGGGATCATCCTCCGTATCCCGAATATCTACAAGATAGTATGATCCATTTTTCATAGCTTTGCTAATGAAAAATGGTCCTTCCCAAACTGGGGCTAACTTGTGCTTTCTTTCCTGCACCAATCTTAGCACTAGGTCACCTTCTTTGAAAGAATGATGCCTGATTTTCCGATTATGGTAGCGATGTAAGCCTTGATGATAAATGGCGGATCTTTGAAGTACAAGTTCTCATTCTTCTTCTAGAAGATCGGCGACATCATGTCGTACACTTTCGGCATCTGAGTGATCGAAAGATTGCACTCTTGGGCTATCATGGAGCATGTCCGTTGGAAGCATTGCTTCTGCGCCATAAACCCGGAAAAACGGGGTTTGCCCTGTTGATCTATTTGGCGTCGTTCGAATACTCCAAAGCACGGAAGGTAATTCTTCTACCCATGCTCCAGCTGCTCTATGAAGAGGAGATTTCAGTCTTGGGCGTATTCCCTGTAGAATTGAGCTATTCATTCTTTCAACCTGCCCTTGGATTGCGGGTGTGCCACAGATGCAAGATCTAGGCGAATTCCCGTTTGCCGGCAGTATTTTGCCAACTCTCCAATTGATAAATTTGTCTCGTTGTCGGTAATTATGCCGTGTGGAACGCCGTATCTCATGACTACGTCAATGATGAAATTCCTGGAAGTTACACCGTCAAGCTTTTTGATGGGTTTTGCCTCCACCCACTTGGTATACTTATCTACTGCAACGAGTAGATGTGTGAGTCCACCTCTTACAGTTTTGAATGGTCCCATCATATCTAGCCCCTAGACCGCAAATGGCCATGTGATAGGGATAGTTTTGAGTGCTTGGGCTAGCATATTTGTCTGCTTGGCACAATACTGACATCCGGCACATGTATTTACTATGTGTTCGGCGTCTGTCTTAGCTGTTAGCCAAAAATACCCTGCAAGGAATGCTTTCTTAACTATGCTTTTTGATTGAGCATGATGTCTGCAATCTCCTGCATGGATTTCTTGCAGTATTTCTTGGCCTTCTTCTGGCGAAATACAATCCCTGGAAGATTCCGATAGTGCTGTGTTTATACAGGCAACCATTGATTACCGTGTATCCTTTGCATCGACATTTTATTTGTCTTTGCAAGACCTCATGTGCTCCATCCGGATACTTCTGATCCACTAAGAAGTTTAAATATGGAATTGTCCACTCCGGGTTAACGAGCAGGACTTCGTTTGTCGTGGTGGTATCACGGGAGACGCCATGGGATGGCTTGAGTTTGGGGCCGATGGACGCTAGAGGTATCCGGGGAGGGATCGCACGGCGAGTGTCGCCGCGCTAAGATGTCTCAAGCACTACAAACAACACAATCTTACCCAGGTTCAGGGCCCTCGTGTGGAGGTAACACCCCTACTCCTGCCTTTCCTCTCTATATGGTGTAAACCGAGTAGCCACAGTACAGTGTATGCCTCCAGCCGAGTAGCCACTCTGTTGTTTCTCTGGTTCTACTGTGAGCTCTAGCAATAAATGCGAAGTGTGGCAACGTCCCTCGCGCAGGAGGGGGCATGGCACCTTATATACTAGTGCCCAGCCGAATAGATAAAGACTAAAAGGTACGGTGATGTGACTTGACAACTGTGACGACAGCACGCCTCCGATATCCCGCGCGGAGAAGCGCCGCGCGGTACGCCTGACAGCCCTTGTCCACCATGACAGTGAGATAGGGTAGGCCCCTAGACCTGTCATGTCCCCTCTGTCGGTGACAGGACTTGACAGGCGCCTACCACACTGTAGCCAGGCCGTAGCGCGGATAATCACGCGCTCCGTAAGTTGAAACGCACGCCGGTACGGACGCAGGATACGCGGGATCCTTTGTCAGAACGGCTCCATTGACTTCTTGCCCGGGTAGGAACGCAGTTCTTCTAACCGGACCAACTTCTTTACTCGGACGGATGTAACTTCCTTGATATCTTCTCTTGGGCTTCGGTGAGTATGTCCGGATAGAAACCTACCGGGTAGCAAGTACCCGGGTAGCCGTCTACCCGGTCAAACATCCTCTTGACCTTGCCTTTTAACACTTTCCTTACCCCTACTCGGGGGTAACCCCCCGACATTAGTCCCCGAAGCTGGTAGAGTCCTGCGAACTTGTTCACTGGGCCCTGCCAGCTTAAAAACAAACCTTGTCTTCATATTGTAAGAGGCCGAGTAGCATCTCCATGTGGCCCTTAACTCTTGCTTGAATCTCTTCTTCCCCGAGTAGCACTATCTTCCTTCTGAGATGCCGAGTAAAATAACTTAGCGAAATTTCGAACAGAATCCCGCTGAGGCAGAACGAATCCACTTATCCGTGTCGCTACAGGGCACGTGTCACACCCATGTGTCCCCCGACGCCTCGATGCCAGGGACACAGCAGGCCACGCGCCCATCACTGCAACCTGGGCCCACCAGCCCGTTATGTCACGTCGGTTGTACTCGAGAGCCCACGATCTGGACGTGGGATTAACTGCGCCCGTTACGCGCGCGTTATGCGCTATGTGCGTTTCTAACGGCCACTTAACCCACGCCGCACGATCGTGGCCCACGATCAATGCCACGATCAATCCATTGGTAACGGCAACTCGAGGTGGAGGGATAAATACCCCCACGACGCTCCCTTCTCACTTTGCCTGTTCTTCCCAATCTCCGCCTCTTCGCCTCTCCGCCGCCGTCGAGCACATCACCACCGCAATTCCTTGCTGCGCCGCTGCTCCACGCGCCGCGGGAGAGACAGAGAGAAACACTTCCGCCTCCAATCTCCACTCTAAACTTCCACGAGCAACTCCGCCTCCATGGCTTCCCATGGAGACGATGATGCCGCCGCCCGCGCCGGCTGGGAAGGATCTGAGGTCACGGCGGAGGACTGCCAGTGGCTTGTCAACACGCGCCGCGTGCCTCCCGGCGTCGTGTGCAGTCATCCAGGTAACAAAATCGTCCCCAAGCCTGAGAAAGACGAGTACGTCGTCTTCCTCGCTCACTTTAAGTGCGGCTTCAGCCTTCCAATCTCTGAGTTCTTTTCCAAATTCCTCCAACATTTTGGCCTCCAGCCGCACCATCTTCCACCCAATGCTCTTGTTATGCTTTCTATCCATAACGTAGTGTGTGAAGCCTTCTTAGGCGTGTACCCAACCGTCCACACTTGGGCTCGGTACTTTTTCCTCCGCAAGCAGAGTATTCCCAATCTGGGGAACACCGAGAGCGCCCGCGCGATGACCCAGACGGGATGCGCCATCATGCTGCAGCGCTCGACTGGCCATCACCCACGGGTTAAGGGACTGGAAACTGTGCGCAAGTGGCAGCGCAGTTTCCTGTATGTGAAGAATGTCGCCACGGAAGACGGGAAGCCGATCCAGGACCGGATAGGGATTCCAAAGTTCAAGAATGCCAGGACAACTCAACAGAACTGGGGCTACCACCCGAAGAGCACCATCGAGGATGTTGTCCAGGTTGAGCGACGCCTGACCGAGTTGATCTCGGAAGGATTTCGCCGGGATGACCCAATCGCGTGCTGGATTTCACGCCGAGTACTCCCGCTCCAGCGCCGCTCGCACAAGATGTGCTACATGGGAGGAAGCCGAGACCGCACAAGGACAACCACCTTCGAGCTCACCAAGGCCGAGGTGGCTCTCTGGGCCAGGTCCATCATGCATACCTCGCTCACTGACGAGTGGTTGTATGGCTTCGAGCCGTATAGCTGCATCAAGCCTATTGAACAGGTTAGTCTTCTGTGCTTTGCTTTTGCACTTTGATACCGAGTAGGAACTCTTAGCTTACTGTGCTTTGTGTTGGCACGCTATTTCGAGTAGAACATCACAAATACCCCTTTGGCTTTATATGCTTTATGTTTGCATGCCGTGCCGAATAGAAATCCTTAGCTGAATATGCTTTGTGTTTGCATGTTATCCCGAGTAGAACTCCTTAGCTCTATATGCTTTATGTTTGCATGCTGTTCCGAGTAGAATATCATAGCTGAGAACTCAACTCACTTTGCTATCTTGTTTGCCTTCACAGCACATTGATCGACAGAGAGAAGAAGATATTGAGGTCTTCGAGGCCAATTGGCACGATGACCGAGAAGAGGATGATGAGAAAGCCTACGACACCCAAGATACCCTCTGCATCCCTCACGCCAATCAGCCTGGTAAGTCCCGAGTTGACGCGTCTATCCGGGACTGGTCCGAGGATGACGAAGGTGACCAAGTTCACCTCTCTGCTTACTAGCAACACACCTTGATTTCCTTCTTTGCTTCTGAATCTGTTTTTTATTCTACCCTGCAGAGGATCCCGAGATGCAGGATGATGATGATGCCTCAGAGATTAACCCTCTATCTGTGGCAGGCCCCAACACTCGGAAGAGAGTTGGCAGTGATGCCCAGGAGCCTACTCCGAAGAAGCCCAAGAAGGCGGGTAGCAAGAAGACCACCATCGGCAGAAGACAACCTCCCACCCGCAAAGGGTAAGTTGTTCCATCCGAATACCAACTTGTCACTGCTTTTCGTTGTTCTCTTCTGCTTCTTCCTTTCTGAACCATTTCTTTCCTCCAGCGCCCCTCTGGACGCTGATGCTGCTGTAGGCTCTACCCGCACCAAGAGGAAAACCGTGGTGGACCTTGAGAAGCTCGTCGACCTCTCAGACGAGGAAGATGAACCAGCCCAGCAGGATAGGACGCGTGCGTCCTCTCTTATTAAGTTAGAAGAAGACACCGGCGCCGATAACACGGGTGCTAATGACCAAGTTGATGACGAGAACCTTGAGCAGCAGACCTACGCGTATCAGACTGCGCAGGATGCTGCTCACACCGACATGCCTCCCTCTCCCCCAGCCGCATCAGCTGGGGAGAATGTTGAAGAAGACGACGAGAACCAAGACCGTGCCGCCCTGGAGCGGCAAGATGACAACCCCGAGCAGCAGGAAACTCAAGCTGCAGCTCAAGATGACCCCGCGGCCAGGCCGCAGGTAGAAGAAAGTATTGACACAAGACATGATCCAGCTGCCGAGCAGCGGGTAGAGAAGACAGTGGTGGAGCCAGTCCTCCAGAGCCAAGCGCAGCCAGACGCTGCGTCGGGTAGCCGGCCCCCTGTGCCGCCTACCCAGCAGGCGACTCCACCGACTGCGCCAAGCCCTCCACCAAATCAGAGTACATCCAAGTCCACTTCTCAGCAAATGCCTCCATCCGCTTCACGCCAAGTGCCTCCGTCCGCTTCTCGGGCGGACAATGTTCCCAAGAAGACTGCCAAGCCTGAAGCTGCGCCTACCCGGCAGAATCCATCGCGCAAGGGTGCACAGGATGCAGACCAGATGCCACCACCCAAGCCACCGCTTGCGCCAGCCGGGAAGCCGGTTGTCCAGAGCAAGAAGCTCACCATCGGCGGGCCCACCTCTAGCAAAAAATCATCTGCTGCTGGATCTGCTGGCCCAGGCGAAGGGCCGAGTGCTGGAGGTGCTGTCCGCGCACAAGCCGGCTGGCCGCAATACCTGCTGGAGGTGTCCAAGCAACACGACATCTCCCTGGCCAAGGGCGAGAAGCGGCTTTCCGCCTTGAAGGGAGGCCAGGCCACGGCTGTGGACGTCAAGTCCAAAGGCAAGGGAACAGCACCAGGTCCTTCGCTCATCTCGCGCGAAGCCGAAGGGGATGAGATTGAGTGAGAGGGGCTGACCGCGGTCCTGGACCGGGTAGGATTTGTGGACAAGGTTTGGGAGAGCGATGCTCATGGCGTCGAGTAGTGGAATGGCCTTACTCTGGGCCCAGTTGACCACTACCGTGTCGACTGGAACAAGGCCGACATTGGCTCTGTTCCAATGACCATCGCTTCCCCCTCCTGCACTCTGGCTGGGAAGCTGTTCTGCCTCCGCAAAGATGCCGAGGACGTTGAACAAACATATGCTGTAAGTGTTTCTTGCTTTTTCCGAGTTGCAGTTCCTCTTTTCTTTTTCTCTTCTCTTATGTTCTTCTTTTCCTCTTAGCCACTCCCCAGTCCTCGAGATTCGGTCGAGTAGTCGAAAACTTGACTGAGTTGCCGTCTACTCGGGCCAAATCTTCCAAAATTCTCTAACTCTTTTTCCTCTCTTCCACGGAATAGCCTCCTGAAGAGGACCAAGGTTTTTCGCCGGATTCTCTGGAACCATCGCATAGCCAAGTACCGCGTCACGGCTCTTGAAGCCGAGAGGAAAGATGATGCAGCGGTGGAGCAGGCGGCATTGGACCGCGCCCTCCTGATTTCTGAAATAGAAGGTAAGCTTTTAGCTATTCGGTTTGTGTGTTTTGTGTTTACGCCCGCGTTTGCTTTTTTCTATAACCCTGTTTACTCTGCAGGCAAGTTTAACGAACTGAGGGAGCAGCACCAACACTGCCATGTCTTCGCTGCCTCCGCTGAAGGCACGATCAAGAAACTGGAAGGTGAGTTGCGAGCTACTCTGCACTTGTGCCTCTTCCTTTATCTGGTTACTCTGCTGACGCTGTTGTTCTTCTCGCAGAAGAGAACAAGACATTCCGGGAGCAGCATCTCCACTGCCTTATGCCTGCCGAGGTGCAGCAGCAGCTGGCAACCCGAGAATCCGAGATCCAGAAGGAGCGCGTTGCTGAACGAGCTGAGATCGAGCAGATGCAAATCCAGCTGAAGACTGCCCTCCAGGATGCTCTCGACCAGGCTGCCGAGAAGGACGAGGTCAAGAAGACTTCCAAGGCCAGAGAGCAAACACTTGAGATGGAGCTCGCGTTGCTGAAGAAGCACAATGAGCAACTTGTTCTCCAGATGGCCGGCGCGCGCCGGATTGAGGACAAGCATATCTCCAATGAGAGCAACTGGAAACTCAAGCTGGGGTCCTTACTGGTGGATCTGGAAAGTAAGTTCTCCTACTCTGTCTTTTTCTAATCTACTCTGCTTCTTCTCGGTTTTGCCTCTTCTCTGCTTCTCTTCCTAACTCTTGCTGGTTACTCTTCTCGGATGTCTTCCCTCAACTTTGCTCTGCCAGTACGCCTGCTCTGCCAAGGCAAGGCAGCTCCGAGCTGATGCTGGTCTTCTCATTGATGATAGCTCAACTATAGAAGACCATGTTCTCAGCATCAAGACCCAAGTCCGCTCCCTCAAAGGCCTGGGCACCACCATGGTGTCCACTGCGTATAATCTGCATGATCTGTTCTGGCCTGACGAGAACGCGCCAGACAGCTTCAGCGATATCGCCGAGAAGCTGAATGGGGTGAAGGCCGAGCTGAAGAAGTGGCGCGCCTCTGCAGCTCGGGCAGGAGCTGACGAGCTGCTCCACATCATCCTTAGCTGGTATGATAATCTTGATTTGCACAGGGTTCTGGAAATCCGGGAAGATTCCAAGTGGACGAAGGAATCTGACTGCGTCACTCGCCGGAAGGCAGTGGCGTACGAGATTGCTTCCTATGCTGATACTGCCACCTACATCGACGGCCTTCCTGAGCCAGACACTGAAGTTGAAGATGAGGACGACGACGAAGATGATGATGACGAGATCAGCAGTGAGGAGTTGGCCTTTTTCGACGACGGCGCCGCCAAGGGAGCGTCCGAGAATGGGAAGGCCCAGGTCACTGAAGGGACAGAGTTGGACACCGGCGCGGGTGCCAAGCAGGCGCAGTCCAGCGCACAAGGGGCCACCATCACCACCAAGATGGTGATCAACCAGGCGGCTCCCAAGTTGGGCTCGGCTGCTGCTGCCACACCCGACGCCGCTGCGCTACTCAGGACCCAGTCAGCTGCGTCCACCTCGGCCGCAGATCCCATCTACGTTGCCACGGCCACCTCTGACCAAGCCACCAGGATGGACGTTGGTGCTGATGCCGAGAAGACCGATGCGGACAACACCGCCGCGGACAACACTGCTGCTACCTCTTATGTGATACCTGAAAAATCTTATCTTAAACTTTTATCAGATCTCCGGGATGCCGGGTGCAGATGTAATCATACATTTATTACCTCTTTGCTACTCAGTTTTTATTCAGTGTGATATTTTAGCAACTCTGGCATAATGCCGGGTTGCGTTTCTATGCAACTCCCCGAGTTGCATTTTTTATCCGCCCTTCCTTTTTATCTCAGCTCTTACCTGCAACTTGTTGCTTTTTTGGTAGTCGAGTCACAAGAGTTCAAAGTTGGAGTTTCAAATACTTAGCCACTTAGAAAAATGCATGGTAACGCTGCCCACCACTTAGCCGAAAAGAAAAAACAGTAAAAAACGCTCTATTCGGTTGACACACGTTTCCTTCCCTTTGCAATTTTTTCATGTGTTCATTGACCCTGTGGCTTGTTCTCTGGCTTGCCATGAAGCCGGGTTGCGGACAGCAGCAGAGTCGCAGAGTGTCCTGTGGGTTTAAACACACTACTTTGTATGCTTTTGAAATTCTAAGTGGTTCAACCGAATAGACAAAGTAAAAACAGAGTAAACACAAGGACCAGTTTGAGCAAGGGCAGTCCCCGAGTTCGAATTCGGAGTGCCGACTAGAATTTAACTCGGGTGAGGATACATACACATTTTTCTCATGACTGAAAACGTCGGAGTAGAGCTACATTCCAGGGGCGCTTAGATTCCTCTCTAGCTCTATACGGCCTGTTCTTCTCGGTGCCTGTGCGTCAACTAGGTAGTAGGCATCATTGTGTAGAGCCTTGCTCACAATGAACGACCCTTCCCACGGAGGAGAAAGTTTGTTCATCACGGCCGTGCGTTGCACGAGCCTCAGGACCATGTCTCCTTCTCGGAAAACCCTCGGGTTAACTTTCCGGCTGTGATAACGCCTCAAGTTTTGCTGGTAAATTGCTGAACGTGACAGAGTTAACTCTCTTGCTTCTTCTAGCAGGTCAACGTCATTTTCTCGAGCTTCTCTAGCCTGCGCCTCAGTGTAGAGGGTTACTCGGGGCGATTCATGCTCTAGGTCAGTGGGCAACATGGCCTCAGCTCCATATACCAGGAAAAATGGTGTGTATCCAGTTGATCGGTTAGGGGTAGTCCTTAGACTCCACAACACCGCCGGTAACTCGTCTAGCCAACACCCAGGTGTTTTCAGTAGTGGTTCAATCAGCCTTGGCTTTATGCCGGATAGCACCATGCCATTTGCTCTTTCAACTTGCCCATTGGAGGCAGGATGCGCAACAGATGCAACATCTAGCCGAATGCACTTGTCTCTGCAGAATCTTGCAAAAGCACCCTCGACAAAGTTTGTGCCATTATCCGTGATGATGCTGTGCGGGTAGCCGTATCTTAGGATCACATCCTCCAGGAAACTCACAGTTGTGGCTCCATCGCACTTCCGGATAGGCTTCACCTCAATCCACTTGGTGAACTTGTCAACCATGACCAAGATGTGAGTCATGTTGCCTCTAGCCGGCTTGAAGGGGCCAACCATATCCAAACACCAAACTGCAAATGGCCAAGTAATGGGAATGGTCTTCAACTCGGAAGCTGGCACATGAGTCTTACTTGCAAATCTTTGGCAGCCGTTGCACTTTCTCACAATATCTTCAGCTTGCTTCAAGGCAGTGAGCCAAAAGAATCCATGCCGAAAAGCCTTGTTGACTAGAGCCCGAGAAGATGCGTGATGCCCGGATTCCCCTTGATGTATCTCTACCAGAATTTCTTCTCCTTCCTCCGGCTCTACACAGTGTTGCAGCACACCAGTAGGACTCCTTCTATGTAGCACATCTCGGAAGATTGTATAGCCCTTGGATCTTCTCTGAATTTGCCTCGTAGTCACCTCATCACTCGGCAAGGTGCCGTCCTTTAGAAAGGATAATATGGGCAGAGCCAAACTCGGTGTCTCCCGGACGGGAAACACTGGTTCGTCCAGTTCCATTGGATCAGCCACCACTGCTTCTTCTGAGTTGAGGACGAGGTCACGAGTCCCCGAGTACTCAGAAATGACCCCTCCCCCCCCCCGATGAATGCGACAGTCCCCGAGTTAGGAGAGGCAGTCCCCGAGTAAGGAGGGACATTCCCCGGGTTGCAGGCACCAGTCCCCGGGATGGAGACGGCAGTCCCCGGGTTCTCTTTTGCACCCTCCCAATCAATCTCCATGGGAACATCTTCCTCGACTGGCAGAGAAGGAACAAATATAGACTCTGAGTTGGGGGATGGCTTGATAGATGACTTTCTCAAATGCTCCAAGGCAATCCCAGCTGGGATGAACTGCCGAGAAGACCCAAACTTGGACAGCTCATCAGCTGCATCATTCTCTGCTCGGTGTATGTGTTGGAACTCACATCCTTCAAAAAATCCAGTCATGGTTTGCATCAGAAACCTATATGCTGCCATGTTGGCATCCAGAGCATCCCAAGTACCAGAAACTTGCTGCACGACCAGATCCGAGTCGCCATAGCATATAATACGCTACACACCAACCTCCTTGGCTACTCGCAAACCGTGTACCACGGCCTCATACTCGGCCACATTATTGGATGCCTTGAAATGGATCTGCAGCACATACTTGAGTTGATCTCGCTTGGGTGATGTGAGATCCACGCCAGCGCCAAGGCCTTCCTTCACTTTGGAGCCATCAAAGTGCATCTTCCAGTAATTGGTTTCCGGCAAGGGAGGCTCATACTGCACCTCGGCCCAATCCACCAGAAAATCTGCTAGGATCTGCGACTTGATGGCTTCTCTTCTCGCGTACAGAGGAGTGTACGCGGCTAGCTCAATCTCCCACTTGGCTACTCTGCCACTTGCATCCTTGTTGCCCATGATATCCGAGATGGGAGCAGAACTCACCACCGTGATGGGATGCTCCTGGAAATAGTGCTTCAACTTCTTGGCACCCAGGTATACGCCGTAGGTCATCTTCTGGTAGTGTGGATAATTTTGCTTTGAGTTGGACAATACTTCACTCAGATAGTACACTGGCCGCTGCACAGTCTTGCCCTCCTCTTCTCGCTCCACCACAATCACCGCACTGACTACCCGGTTGGTGACCGCAATGTATAACAACATTGGCTCTTTGGGTAGCGGACTAGCCAAGATGGGAGCGCCACCCAGCATGGCTTTCAGCTCCTTGAACGCCACATCATCTTGTGGTGTCCAGACAAACTTGTCACTCTTCTTCATCAACTGGTACAAAGGCAAGGCCTTCTCGCCCATTCTGCCCAGGAAGCGGCTCAGAGAAGCCAGGCATCCAGTGAATTTCTGCACATCCTTCAGTGATCTCGGCAAAGACATGCTCTCTATAGATTTATCTTTGAAGGATTGGCCTCAATGCCCTGACTGGATACCAAGAAGCCGAGTAGCTTGCCAGCCGGGACGCCAAAGGTGCATTTAGTCAGATTCAACTTCATCTTGTACTTGCGCAAGTTGGCAAAATTTTCCTCAATATCACTAAGCAGAGTATGTGTTTTATTCGTTTTGATGACAATGTCATCTACGTACACATGCACATTCTTGCCAATCTGGTCATGCAAGCATTTCTGCATGCATCTCTGATAGGTAGCTCCAGCATTCCGCAACCCAAAACACATGACACGATAGCAATAAGCCCCGTACGGGGTAATAAAGGCAGTCTTTATTTGATCATCAGGGTTGAGAGCTATCTGATGAAAACCAGAGTAGGCATCTATGAAAGACAAAAGCTCACAACCAGCAGTGGAATCGATCACCTGATCTATGCGGGGAAGCGGAAATGGATCCTTGGGGCAGGCCTTGTTCAGGTCGGTGTAGTCCACACACATGCGCCATGTAGTGTCGGCCTTGGTATCCTACTTCTTCTTCTCAACCATAACCGGGTTGGCTAGCCAGTCCGGATGCAATACCTCCATGATAAAGTTGCTTATCAGCAACTTGGTGATCTGATCACCGATAGCCTTCCTCCTCTCATCTCCAAAGCGGCGCATAGCCTGCTTTCACTGGCTTGGCATCATGCCGCACATGTAGCGAGTGCTCAATCAACTCCCTCAGGGACACCCGGCAGGTCCTCATTGGACCATGCAAAGACATCCCGATTCTCATGGAGTAAGTGGATGAGCTCGCTTTCCTATTTCTCTCCCAACCCGACGCCAATGATGGCAACACGGTCTGGGAACTCAGGGTCAACCTGGACCTTCTTTGTCTCCTGGGACGCCTGGAACGTAGTCCCGTACTGGGAACTAGAGATCCCGGGCGAACCACCCTGCGCGGACTGCGCCATAGCCACCACCTCGTACATTTTTTTCTTCTCGGCCGCAATGACCATGGATTACGCCAGCTGAGAACTAGCAGAGGCGCACTCCAAAGACCTCTTGTAGTCACCCGAGATGGTAATGACCCCATTGGGACCAGGTATCTTCATCTTCAGATATGCAGCATGGGTGGAAGCCATGAACTTGGTGAGGGCAGGCCTACCGAGAAGGGCATGGTAGGGGCTCTGAAGATCAACCACCTCGAACTGAACGCACTCGGTGCGACAGTTCTCCCTGGTGCCGAATAGGACATCCATCCAGATGCGGCCGACTGGAGCACAAGATACTCCCGCCACAATTCTATGGAACGTGGTCTTGCTGGGTAGCAGCATGTTCTCGGCAAGGTCGAGCTTCTTCAGTGTGTCCAGGTACATGATGTTGATGTTGCTGCCGTTGTCAATCAGCACCTTGCTGAAACGGACGTTCTTCTCGGGTCCCAGGAATGTGGGATCCACCACTAGAGCATAGCTGCCCGGGTTGGGCATCACCTTGGGGTGATCAGCCTTGGACCAAGTCACCTCCTGGTCGCACCAGCGCAAATAGTGAGGCACAGCCGGGATGACGGTGTTTACCTCCATCGCGCGCCTGCGCTGCGACTGCTTGTCGACAGGCTCGGTGACGAAGATCATGTAGCTCTCGTGGTGTTCCTGGTACCAGTTGCGGTCTCCACCATCATTGTTGCTGTTGTTGTTGCCTTGGTTGTTGTTGTTGTTGCTGCTGTTGTTGTTGTTGCCTCTGTTGTTGCGAGTGTAGAAGTTGCGGTTGCGGTTGCGGTTGCGGTTGTCGTAGTTGTAGTTGCGGTTGCCTCCTAAAGCCACCTGGTTCACATTCTCTCTTCTTGGAAACGCTGCAGGACTGGGCGCAGCTGCCCGAATAGGTTGCACATTTGCATTCGCCGCCGGCAGAGGGGGAGGAGGGGGCAAGTCTTCGTTCTTGATGCGCTCCCACCAACTGCACTGCCGGGTAGTGTGGTTGGCTGGCCTAGTCGGATGCCCAGTGTGGAAACTGCACGGCCCATCTTTCATGTTGGCAAATACGAAGTTTGGAGCTGGATCCGAGTTGCCCCTACTCTGCTGAGGTGCAGCGTAGGGCTTCTTGATGCCTTGGCTCTGATTCTAGTTTTGCCCGTATTGGGCTCCAGCAGTTTTTTGCCTTTGGCTACTCCCAGCAGCCGTGGTCACAGCATTCACCTCCTCGGGATCATACCGAGTATCAATCCGGTCACCTCTTCTCTTGTTGCGGAAATCATTGCGTTGTTGCCATCTTGAAACTTTCTTCTTGGCTCGGGGGAGTCAATCAGAGGCTGAGTAGGATCGCCGAGTGCATACATATCTGCAATCTTGATTGTCTCGGCGAGGGTACTCGGCATCTCTCTCTGCAGCTTCTGCCACAACATGCTGCCATGCCTGCAGCCCTGGACAAACCAAGTGATGGCCTGAGCCTCATTCACATCCTCGCAGGTGTTCCTCAAGGTGCTCCACTGAGTAAGATACTCGCGGTCAGTTTCCTCTTCTCGCTGCCTGCAAGCGGACAACTGATGCGACCTATTCGGCCTCTAGTAGGTGCTGGTGAAGTTGCTGATGAAGGCTTCCGAGAAGTCTAGCCAATAGTTGATGCTGTGCTTGGGCAAGTTGTTGAGCCAAGTCCTAGCCGGACCCTCTAGAATCTGCGGAACATACCGCACAGCCCATCTCCGATTCCCGCCTGCAATGTGCACGGCTGTGACATAATAATTCAGCCAGTCTTCTGGCTTGGTGCTGCCATTGTAGCACTTGGTCCCCCTGGCCAGCTGGAAGTGGTTCACGGATGGCTCATCCATGACGCGGTGACCAAAGCACTCTGGACCAGGCGGCCCCTTGTTCTCGAGCTGCGCGGACAGATTGATCCGGTCCAGCTTGTACCTTGCATCGCTTGGCTCCAACACGCGGTCACCCACGCGATCAGCTATGTTTCTTGGGTCAGCATACCCGGCCAGCCCCATGGCTGAGTAGCCATCATCATAGCGGTCTTGCTGCACCGCTGCGGGCTACACCGCCGGGATGACTGCCTGGACAGCCGCACGCGGCTGCGTTGCCGCTAGTTGCTGCACCCTCGGCCGAGTAGGCTGAGCAGGGTTTTGCCGAGAAGGCCCTGCGGTGTTTCCTCCTTGCCTCTTACTCTGAGCTTTCGTGGCCTGATAGCCTTCTCCTGCAGTGTTGTGTTTTTTACCGTGCTGCCGCGGCACAGCGTGCTGTTTCGCGGCGACAGCAGTGTCGTACACCTGCATATGTCTGCTCTTCCCAGAGTGCACACTCTGGTCCCTCTCGTCGCCGAGATGCGGCGATGAGGCCTGACCCGCAGATCCGGCCGCACGCGAGTGTACAACCTGAGAAGCGCCAGCACCCGGATTGGCCTTCCGGAACTGCTCATTCTGCCGACTAGCCTCTAGCACTAGCTCGTTAAGCCTCTCCTGCTGCCTAGCGCGCGTCGCCGGTGAGATGCGGCAACTCTGCAGCCACTGCCTCTGCAGCCCTAAGAGTTTTGGCGGGGGTGCTGTATCTGGGCCTAAGCACGGTGTCCACACTAGCAGATTGGCTAGCAGCCCTACCATCTCTAGCCAGCTCGTCGCCTAAGTTGCGACGCGTGATGCCTATCTTGCTAGGTAGCCTAGAAACAGGAGTACAGCCATGTGCAGCATTGTACTCACTTTGCGCAAGGTTAAGCTCGAGCCTAACCTTCTCCAGCTCCTGGGTCTCCGCGAGTAGCGCTTGACGCTGCTGCTCGATCTGCGCCCTCATGGCGGCAAGTTCCGCCTCGGTGGGTTGCGGCATGCCCAACGGCATGGTGACGCCAGCGAGAGCATCCGGGATGGCCGCAGAGGTGGAGGGAGGCAGGTTCGAGTCCTTCTCGTAGGGCTTGTGGACCCTCGAACCCACAGGCACCTTGGTGATGACAGCATCAGCGGCCGCGCCTTTCCCGGCATCGATAGCCGGGCCTGTCATCATCACCTCCATGCTGTCCGTAGAGCAGCCAGTTGGCTTCTCGCGAGCAGCGAGTACAGCAGGAGGATCTTCCGCGTCGAGCACCTCCTCAGGAAACTCGCGGATGACGGTGGTGGCGACGTAGACCAGGTGCGTGCCGAAGCAGAGCACCGAGCCACCTGCAGGCATGGGCCTACCGCCGAAATCTCCGGCGTTGTCGGTGACGAAGTCGAAGGAGCCAAATCTGTGGACAAGGCCACAGACCACACGCTCTCCTGAAGCGGAAACCGGTCCCGTCCGAATGTGAACTCCAGCCAGCGACGCTGCTGGCCCCACGGTGGGAGCCAACTGTCGTGGTGGTATCACGGCAGACGCCATGGGATGGCTTGAGTTTGGGGCCGATGGACGCTGGAGGTATCCGGGGAGGGATCGCACGGCGAGTGTCGCCGCACTAAGATGTCTCAAGCACTACAAAAAACACAATCTTACCCAGGTTCAGGGCCCTCGTGTGGAGGTAACACTTCTACTACTGCCTTTCCTCTCTATATGGTGTAAACCGAGTAGCCACAGTACAGTGTATGCCTCCAGCCGAGTAGCCACTCTGCTGTTTCTCTGGTTCTACTGTGAGCTTTAGCAATAAATGCGAAGTGTGGCAACGTCCCTCGCGTAGGAGGGGCAGGGCACCTTATATTCTGGTGCCCAGCCGAATAGATAAAGACTAAAAGGTACGGTGATGTGACTTGACAACTGTGACGACAGCACGCCTCCGAGATCCCGCACGGAGAAGCGCCGCGCCGTACGCCTGACAGCCCTTGTCCACCATGCCAGTGAGATAGGGTAGGCCCCTACACCTGTCCTGTCCCCTCTGTCAGTGACAAGACTTGACAGACGCCTACCGCACTGTAGCCACGCCGTAGCACGGATAATCACGCGCTCCGTAAGTGGAACCGCACGCCGGTACGGACGCAGGATACGCGGGATCCTTTGTCAGAACGGCTCCATTGACTTCTTGCCCGGGTAGGAACGCAGTTCCTCTACTCGGACCAACTTCTTTACTCGGACGGATGTAACTTCCTTGATATCTTCTCTTGGCCTTCGGTGAGTTTGTCCGGATAGAAACCTACCGGGTAGCAAGTACCTGGGTAGCCGTCTCGGGGTAACCCCCCGACATCGATTGACTCGGAAACAGGAGGATAATCAATATCTCCACCTTTTATCGATGGTTCATGCAAATGTTGGACGAACACACCTGGTGGTAGGGTTTTCACTCTTTCTGAGCCCATGCGGGCTAATGCATCCGCGTTCAGTTTTGTTCCCTTTTGACGTGAAGTACTTCAAATTCCAGGAAGAAAATAGCAAACTCGTCCACCGTTCTCCGATATTCGGCCATGATGGGACTTTTGGCGTCCCATGTTTGGTTGAGCTGATGTTGTACCAAATCTGAGTCGCCATAGCATAATATGCGTTTGACACCTATTTATTTTGCAGTGTGCAAGCCATGAAGCAAAGCTTCATATTCTGCCACATTATTGCTGGCGTTGAAGTGTATTGGTAATGCATACTCCTAGTATCTTTCTTTGGGGAATTTAGCACTACACCAGCTCCAGCGCCTTCCTTCATCTTGGATCCATCAAAGTGCATAACCTAGTATTCCGACTCTGGCATTGGTGTATTTTCCATTGCTTCTGTCCGATCAGCGATGAAATCTGCTAGCGCCTGGGATTTAATTGCCGTCCAGGGTTGGTACTTAATGTCGAAGGCAGCCAGCTCGATGCCCCATTTGGCAACTCGGCCTGTTGCGTCTGCATTGTTAATTATATCCCCTAGTGGTGCTTTACATACCACTGTTATGGAATGTCCTTGGAAATAATGGCGGAGTTTTCGAGATGTGAAAAACACGCCATATGCCAGCTTTTGATAGTGTGGGTACCTTTGCTTGGACTCAGAAAAAACTTCGCTTACATAATACACCGGATGTTGATCTGGTATGCTTTGCTCTTCTTTCCGCCTTTCCAAAACTATCACAGCGCTGATAACCCTGTTTGTTGCTGTGAGATACAGTAACATGGGTTCTTCGTCTTTTGGTGATGCCAAAATAGGAGCCTTCATCAAGGTTTCTTTTAACTAGGTTAGTGCGTTTTCCGCCTCTTCTGTCCATACCAATTTGTCGGATTTCTTCAACAACTTGTATAATGGCAGAGCTTTGTCTCCTAGCCGGCTTATGAACCTGCTGACGGCGGCTGCAGAACCCGTCAATATTTGTACATTTTTTAAGCAAGTAGGCCTCGAGATGTCTAAGATTTCCTTGATCTTTTCCGGGTTTACTTCTATTCCTCTGTGAGAAACGATAAAACCCAAAAGTTTTCCTGAGGGAACCCCGAATACACACTTTAGTGGATTCAACTTCATTTTGTAAGTGCGCAAATTTTCGAAGGTTTCTCGCAAATCTTCAAGGAGTGTGTCTTTTTCCTTGGAAACAACGGCAATGTCATCCACGTAAACGTGAACATTTCTGCCAATTTGACTATGCAAACATCATTGCATGCAACGCTAGTAAGTTGCACCTGTGTTCTTCAGGCCAAAAGCATGGTTATGTAATAGTATGTTCCATACGGGGTTATGAAGGAGGTTTTGATTTGGTCTTCTTTCTTCATACGTATTTGATGGTACCTGGAATAAGCATCCAAAAAGCATAAAAGCTCAGAGCCAGCAGTGGCATCTATTATTTGATCGATTCGCGGCAACGCGAACCTATCTTTTGGACACAATTTGTTCAGGCCGGTGTAATCTATACACATCCTAAGAACAGTACTATCTTTCTTCGAGACTAATATTGGGTTTGCAGACCATTCAGTATGTAAAAATTCCCAGATAAAATCAGATGCTAATAGCCGGATAATTTCCTTGTCAATAGTCTTCCGTCTTCTTCCGTCAAATTTACGGAGACCTTGTTTGACGGGTTTAGATCCTGGGATCACCTTGAGTTGATTCTTAGTGAGTTCCCTGGGTACACCCGGCATGTCCGCAAGACACCAGGCAAAAATATCCCAGTTCTCACGGAGGAACTTGATGAGCTTGCTTTCCTATTTGTCAGTCATCCCAGTTCCCACTACGACAAATTTTGTCGGATCTTTGGGGTCTAGGATAACCTGCCTTGTATTCCCCGAAGCTTTGAAACTATCTGTCAGCTTTCGGCTTTCTTTTCCTGCCGGCATTTCTGTCGGCGATACTTGTTTTGCCAGCTCTTTCAATCCTCCTTTGCTATCACTTTTTCTGCGCAAAGGGCGTTTCATTTTTCCAGCTCGTTTGCCAATATGGTGATTACTCCTCCTTTTGGCCCTGGCATCTTCAACTTTTTATAAATATAACATGATCTTGCCATGAATTTGGCGAAAGCTGGACGTCCAACAATTGCGTGGTATACACTCTCGAACGGCACAGCCTCAAAAGAGATGTTTTCCTGTCGGAAGTACTCTTTTTCTCCAAAGGTTACGTCTAGGGAAATTTCTCCTAGGGATTGTGCTTGTCTGCCAAGAACAATGCTGTGGAAACGTATGTTTCTATGATTGAGCTGGGTCTCGGAGATTCAAAGATGCTTCAGTGTATCTAGGTACATTATGTTAATGTTGGATTCTCCATCCATCATCACTCTTTTTAGCCTAGTGTTTTGAACAATAGGGCTTACAGTTAGAGCTTGTGTGCCGGGTTCTGGGATATTTCATGGACGATCAGACTGATCCCAGGTAATTGATGTATTCGAGTACTTCAAGAATTTGGGGGTTGGTAGAACAACCGCGTTTATTTCTCGAAGTGTCCTCTTTGCCACTTTTGCTGAAGGAGTTGCGAGGAAAGTTAAATTGCATTCTCCATCAACCCTTGGGAACTTTGGTTCACCTTTTTGCTGGTGTTCCTGGATTTTTTTCATCAGTGTCTGACTCACTATCTTCTTTTTCAGCTTCTGGCTTTTGCTTGGAGAATTTCCTCTTTGAGTTCTTCCCCTTATTCCCGGATCCTGCACTGCCTTTCATATGCTTATTAAGTCGGCATTGTGTGTTAGTATGGGTTGGTTTCTCGAAATGCGAATGGTGGACACATTTTTCTGACTTAATCTTTTCCCACTCTTCCTTTGTGTAGGAGATAGGTTCTGTGTTTCTTCCTTTCCATTTGCTGTTATTATCCTTTCCAAAGGCTAGATTAACTTCTTTGGGCTTTTGTTGTGACTCTGGAGTAGCTTTTTTATCAGAGCAAGGCATCTTTGTGGTCTGAGCCAAAGCGTCAATACTTCCACCTCTCGCTCTGATGTCGTCTTCGGCCGCTGCGTGCTCATTTGCGGTTGTAAGCATAGATCTGAGATCTTTGTGCTTTTTTGAACCAACCATGAATGGTACGAGGCCAGATTTTAAGCCATTGATGAAAGCATGCATTGCTTGTACATCACTTACTCCAGAGCAGATGTTCTTCATTGCAGTCCATCTTGAGATAAAGTCAACGTATGGCTCATCTTCAAATTGGGTGCAGCTGTTTAGCTGGTTGATGATGTTGGGGCGTTTGTAAGTTCCCCGAAAGTGCTGAGTGAAAACTCTAGCCATATCATCCCAGCTATCTACGGTTCTTGACGGAAGCCCGTTACTCCAATCTCTAGCTCCATCCAGTAACATTAGAGTGAAGAATTTTACCGCCTCTAAATCTGTCCCTTTGTTGATCTGGAGGGCTGTATAGTAGTCTGAGAGCCAGGTATCCGGGTTTGTACTACCGGTATATTTTTGATATGTTGGACCAACCTTGGTAAAGCTTGAGTGTAGAGTTATTCTTCGGATTCTGTCAGTGAAACACTTAGGTCCAAAGTATAGGTCATCTCTTTCTACTTTATCAGCGTGAACGGAATATCTGTCGGCTGAATGGATAGAAGGGGATCTGCTCCTTTCTTGTCCATTGTTGCGCAAGCACGCTTTTCCGGGATTATCCCTATTTCCTCTATTATCGTGTCCTTTGGAATAAGGTGGAGTTCTACTCCTGTGTCCTTCCTTATTCCTAGGAGGAGTACGGGATCTCTCACTCCTGTGAGGAATGTCGTATCTTCCGGCTTTTTCAGCAGGGCGTCACGGAGGCGGCATTGCTTTTCCGTCTTTCCGGTTTTGTTCTTCCTGATCTCGGGGGTTGTGTCCACCTTTCGGCAGATGGGATCCTATTCTGGACGCTGCATCCTTGTTATCGGGAATTTTCTTGCCCTTTCTCGGATCTCCTTTCTTCTCTTTTGAATTGCCTGAATCTCCAGGCTCTCTAGGTCCAGGTGCTTCAGAGGCTCATGTGGCTGTTTTGCATAGGGCTGAGTCATCATGCAACTTCCCTGATCTTGCCTGCCCTCGCTGCTGTTGTTGCAATGCTTTTCCTAAGAAAGCATACACCCCTTGGAGTTTTTCTTCATTGGAGTACAGATCATCATTGAGGATGGCGAATGCGTCTTCCGCGTTTCCTATTGCGGTTTTGTATACAGGTTCACCCCTAGCATTGATGTCGTTTACTTGCTTTTGCCAGGAAGGGTCTTGGAACCATTCCTTTGGCGGCAATACTTTTGGTCTTGCGATTCCGGGTAACCGTGTAGGTTTTATGCCAGATCTATTCCTTCTCTCGTACTCCTAAATTTCTTCCTGCTGCAACTTAATGTCAGCCTGGGTTTTTAGAAGATTTTCCCGAGTTCTGAATAGATGTTGCTGTTGCCTTTGGAGATCTTGTCTCCTGGCTTCCAGCACTTCAGGGGGATCGCGGAGTCCCACTGGTGTTTGAAGTAAATCCCGTTCGTCCTGTTCTGACATTAGTGGAACAGGGGTTTCCTTCGTTTTCTTCTCCGCAGGCTTGACTCCGCTTCCTTCTCCTATTTCCAGGTTTTGATTGGCGATTTCCGCCAATTTTTTTCTTCCGGATTTTGTATTGGAGTTTCTTGGCAGCCTTGTTTCTTTTCTTGAAAGAGGGAGGTTTTTTACCAGGTTCATCTTCTGTCAATTCCTTGACATCAGGGTAAGTTGGACTGGTTTCACCGTCCTCTCTTTCCTCATCTGGCGGAGGTGTTTGAGGGTCTTCCTGACTTTCGGCATCCGTGTTTTCAGCCGGTTTTGCCATAAGCACTTCGTGGAATCCCTCTTGAAGAGATTTGACCATTCTTTCGAAAGCATCTTCATCTTCGTCTTCGGAATCGAGCTCATCTGATCCAGGTTCCGACTCTAATCTCGCCTCAATGGCGGCTAGCACAGAATCGGCTTCCGAGTTCGTTGTCGTATCTACGGATGTCGGATCTTCCACCTCTACTGTGGGATTGTTTTCTGCTGCCTCTTCCACGGGATTGCTTTCATCCGTGTTTTCGGCGATCTCGGATTGCACCATACCAATAAATTGCAATCTCATTGCAGGCATCTCCGAGGAGGCGGCAAATTCAGCAGGATATTGGCGATCTGAGCAAAATCCGGCATCATAGTTTTCTTCAACTGGGTATAGGGCGGGTGGGATAAATCTACTTCCACCACAGATTCCCATTGCCTCTGCAGTTAATCTGATAAAGATGTTTGCAGATCCGATCGGTAAAACGTAGGCACTTACCAGATGATTTGGTGCTGGCATGTATGGTCTATTGTCGAGGAAGCGCCCGACGTCATTGTCGAATTCCAAGCTTCCGACAGTTATGGTACTGCCGATTCTGCCGAGTATCCCCGATCGAAACATAACGCCTGACGTCGCTGGCCCCACGGTGGTCGCCAACTATCGAGACATCCTAGTAGAGTTCATAGACGGGGGTGCCATGAGACTACTGATAGAGATGTGGGGGAACGTGGTAGTATGATGTGACGCCCCGAGATCGGGCACTATGCAGATTTCAGCATTCCCGCCAAAATCCACATAATAACCGATTCCAGGTTGCCACTTGTGATAACATTACAGCAGTTCACGAATAATCCACAATAACAACAGAAAAGATGTATACAAGAGGACTCAAACGAGGCAAGGATACAACTGATACCATACAAAGATCCAAATAACAGCGGAAGAAACAACATAGCGTCCGACTACGGACAAGATACAAATTGGACTAAGAGTCCTGAAGATAACCGAGAGCGTCCAATCCCTGCCCAGGCCAAGCCGGAGGGATTCCCAAGCTAACGTCGTCAGACTTCAAACCTGTTGACTGCAATGTTGAATATGCAGCCACGAAAAAGATTCGTGGGTCAGTACGGTTAAGTACTGGCAAGTGGATAAACCATACTCACAAGATACCGGCGTAGCCAGTCATCACAAGATACAACTACTTTGGGATCAACGGAAAGGAAGGGATTATTGCAAATAAGCGGCAGCGGGCTGCACTAACCACTACAGAGACTCGCTACAATATCCGGCTAAAAGAGGGGGATAAGATAGCGTATTGTAACCAACTACAACTACTCATCCAAACAACCCATCCAATGCTTACCCCCTAATAAGGAAGCAACCCAAGGATAACTCACACTGTTGGATTAAGGAGGGATCAAGTTATTGTGTCAATAAGACTATTACTAGTCAAGTATCATTAGTTAGGTGTAAGGTTGTTCTGAGTACTTGTTAGCCAGTACTTTCACCAAGTTAACCATAAACGCGGGAAAACACGCTTCTCGAGAAGATTTAACCCTGCAGGGTGCACCAATTTGGCCGTACACGTAAGAATAACCCGCCAGACGGGGGATCAACCCACCAAGCGAGGTACTCAACACAAACCCAACTCTGCTTCGCATCAAGCCCAAAAGCACCACGTGCTGTGCGTGCGCGGCTAATCGAGCCCCACGAAGAAAAGGGGACCCTCATAGCACTGGAAGACCACGCCGCCCTAAATGCCGACTACAAAAGTTCCACCCTGGCGCCAAGGGTTCGTACCTGCATATGCGTGCATCAAATGGAAAACCCGAACTAAGTGTGGCGATTTGGACGAGATGCGAATCGAATCAAGTTGAGGGGGGCGCCCATACTCGCTTCCCACATGCGGTTAGTGCGCTCATCATGGATCAGTAGACAAGACCCTTTTCCTAATTAGGGTCAACACTAGCAGGCTTCAAAACCACGCCGGGCCTCCTGCCGGTGCCTTATCATCAAATTATTATTACCCAGAACATTAACATGTTGTTGATTGAATTTAAACCCAACTATCAAACTAAACAGGTGATACGAAAGGAACAGCAAGACTTGAGCGCAAACAACACTAAGCATGCAACTACGACACGAGGGCCAACAGGGTAAACAAACAACAGTTAATAGGAAGTGGAAGGAAGGCTATATCATGGCTGCAAGGTAAACATATGATAGGATCGAGACACGAGCATCGAATCAACAGACTAGAATAAGAACAACGGAAAGAATCGGTAACAAGTGATGAAAGGCAGCTATTTGGCAGCAAGTGAGTATACTTGCCTGAGATCCAGCAAGTAGAGGTACATCCACAGAACTTGTCGTTGCTCACATCATCTCAACGTCCTATCCGGGAAGAAGCAACGAACCTCGAACAAACACCGGATGCAAAAATTACTACTACGGCAAAAGATCCAGCATGATCAAGATATGGATGCATGACAATTTAATGAATGCATAAAAATAAACTAGTTGACAAGATGAACATGTTTAAATGGACCCATATGCAATTTGAGTTGCATATGAAAAGCCCATGAATTATGGTTGAAACAATTGTTTTACAACTAACCAATAGGTGAAAGTGGTTTAGCATGATGCATGGATGAGGAAAACAACAAAATAACAACAATAGAACCAATTGGAAATAAGGTTTACCCATTATGAAATTCACTTATTAAGTTTTGGGAATTTTGGTTACTTAGAGGTGTCACACAAGCATTTGTTTTTTTCATTAAGTTTAATTGTTCAAAACAGATAACAAAGTTCATATTTGATTAGAACACAAAATTTTAGGTGGATTACATGTTTCAATTATTGAAAAAGGAATTACAATGATTTAATTATGAATTAAACAAGATTAAGCAAGTTTTAATTGGATTTAATTCAAGTTTGAATATTATTTGGATTTTATTTGTTCAAAACATAAATTCAAATTCATATTTGAGAAGGTTATACTTTTCTAGTTTGAAAACATATTTTATATGTTCAAAAATAGTTTAATTTGAGCAAGTTATGGATTTAGCAATTTTAAATGATTTAAACAAGGTTTAAATTATTCAAGCAGTTTTAATCATCCAAAACATGAAACAAAATTTATAGTTGAAAAGGTGGTTCAAAATGGCATGGAAAACATATTTTATTTGTTGGAAAACAATTTCAAATGATTTAGTTAAGCATATTACCAATTTAAATGCATTAATTAAGAGATGAAACAATTATTCAATTGAAAGGTGGCAAACCAGAAAACAAAGTTGATATTCAAGTGTGGCATGTGATTTTGGATGAAATTCATGTTTTGAGTATTTAATTTGGAGCAACCATTTGAAAGTTATTAATTATGCCATTTAATTTGTCATTTTTAAGGATTATTAAATAACATTACTTTTAATTGCCCAAAATGCAAAACAAAATTGATAAACAGAAAGTACATTGAATTTGGACTGAAAAACATATTTTATTTGGGTTAATTGAATTAAGTATTAATTACTTATGGAATTAACCAAAATTAAGAGGATTTGTTTGAATTTGAAATTTGGATGTATTTGAAATAATCAAAACAGAAAACAAAAAGCATATTTGAAAAGTTCATGAAATTTTGATGGGGATACATATTTGGTTTGTGCAAATTGGAGCTACCAATTAAAAGTTATGATTTATAGAAGGTACACTTATTTTCTGGAATTTTTGGAAAATAGAAAAAGGGCCTGGAACTTGTGTCACGCAGGGCACCCCTACCCAGTGCCTATGACCAGTGGGGTCGTGCACAGTTGGCACCGACGTGTGCGCAGTGAGGTGAATGACCAGTGGGCCAGGGCGAGCGCGCGTAGAAGAGTAAAAAAAATTGGGGGCTTTTTGCCTCACCCGGATTCGAACCCACGACTGCAGTGGTGCGCGCAAGGGACTGCACCACTGGGCTGTTCTGTTTTTTTTGTTGGTACAGGTTACTGCCTGAAGAAAAGGCAACGCGCGCGGATGTTAACTGAAAGTGTTCGGCACCGAACTCTGAACTGACGAAGCGCGGATGCAAACGATGATCGCCGGCCGGCGCTGCTGCTGCTGTGCACTGGTGTGTGCGTGGGTGGTGTGCAGGTGCGTGACGATGTGTGGGGAGGCGGCAGATTCGGAGCGGGAGGGGAAGAGGAAAAAGATGGAGGCGATCACCTCGGTTGGTGTCGAAGAGGACTGTCGACGTGCAGCGGCGAGGAGGTGTTCCCGGCGACGACGCGGCCACCATGGTCGCTCCCAGCAAGCGTCGAGGGGACGGGGAGGTGGACGGAATCGCCGCGGTTCCATTCCCCTAACCCGATGATCCTTGAGGTGGCCGTGGCGATCGGGGCTATGGGGAAGTGGGGTGTGCTCGGTTGGGGGTTTCAGAAGCAGAAGAACTCGGGGGGGAAGAGAGGAGAGAATGGCGGCGCCAGGGCTAGAGGTCTAGGGTTAGCGAGCAGAGGGGGTATGGTGGAGGTTTTATGGGGAGGTGGAGCTCGGTACGGCGCCCATCGGGAGGGGGATGGGTTGATCAAGCGGTGGTGTTGATGTCGTACAGTGCTGACGGAAGCGAGGAGGAAGACGACAAGCAGAAAGGTATTGGGCCAGAAGGAGGCAGGCTGGGGGAGAAAATGAAATGGGCTGTGGGCTGTCTCCTTTCAGCTCACCCCTCTCTCTTTTCATTTTTATTTTTATTTTTCCTTATCTTTTTTTTTGTAAAGGATGAAAGGGAGAGAGGGATAGAAAAGGGTTAGGTTTTTTTCTCTTATGAATTATTTGTGTTAATTTCCAAAACAGAAATTAAAGCAAATGTTAATCATTATTTTCACAGGTTTGAGATTTTAATTGATTTTAAGTTGTTAGTTGAATTTTTCAAATAAGGTTGGAGGGTGTTTATTTTATAACTAAATTTTATTAATTTGCAAAACAATAATTAAAAGTAATTGTGAATCTTAGGTCCAAAAGTTTGAAAATTCAGTTGAGTTTTTAAGTTATTATTTGAATTTCCATAGTCTTTCATAAGGAGTTGAATTTTAAACAATTTTATTCCACTAACTCAAACAATGATGAAAGCTTATTGACTTAATTGGTTTGCAAGATTTTTAATGGCCAAACCACAATTGGATCATGCCCATTAAGAAGGAAATGATTTGAAATTTAATTTGCCATTAGGGGTTTGATAAAAGGAATTTTTATTGAGTAAGCAATTTAAATAACTTCAAACTATTGAAAACAATTGAGTTGTTGTAGTTTGCAATTTTTAAATTGGAAATTTTGAGAAATGTTTGAAAGTTTAATTTGGTTTGAGTTTTTTTTTTCAGTTGTTTTGAAAACATGATGCAATGCTTATGATGCATGTGATGCAAAGCAAAAAGAAAACAAACACTTCCTATTTAGGGTAACACCCCAGGTGTTACAGACGACACCACTAACAAGGGATTGCGCCCTCGCAATCCACCTGCTACCCCGGGAGGGGAAAGAAGTTCGACTAACGATTCTTCATGCTTCCAGTTGATCTCCTCGACACCACTAACAAGAGATTCTCGACACCACTAACAAGGGGATCTTGCTCGGGCTGATGACGATGTTCTTCCACCAGGAATCTTCCGATGATCGAACCTATTAGTTTAAAGGCTCAGAAAACGTCCACCCACGTAGGATCCTAACACTTTGAAAGATAGACAAGGGGGGGAGACTCCAAAACAAATAAGATGGGAGGGGAAATAGAATAGGGATAAGGAGAAAAACAAGAATCCTATTGAGATGTTTTCCAAAATAGTTTAGCAGAAATAGTTTTTAAACATTCTAGAAACAACGACCGTTAGCGAGGTTAACCTACAGGCTTTGCGGACCCGTTGCTTCGATAACCATTCGTATCGAAACAATATCGGGAATCGGAACCAAGGCTCTGATACCATTTGTGACGCCCCGAGATCGGGCACTATGCAGATTTCAGCATTCCCGCCAAAATCCACATAATAACCGATTCCAGGTTGCCACTTGTGATAACATTACAGCAGTTCACGAATAATCCACAATAACAACAGAAAAGATATATACAAGAGGACTCAAACGAGCCAAGGATACAACTGATACCATACAAAGATCCAAATAACAGCGGAAGAAACAACATAGCGTCCGACTACGGACAAGATACAAATTGGACTAAGAGTCCTGAAGATAACCGAGAGCGTCCAATCCCTGCCCAGGCCAAGCCAGAGGGATTCCCAAGCTAACGTCATCAGACTTCAAACCTGTTGACTGCAATGTTGAATATGCAGCCACGAAAAAGATTCGTGGGTCAGTACGGTTAAGTACTGGCAAGTGGATAAACCATACTCACAAGATACCGGCGTAGCCAGTCATCACAAGATACAACTACTTTGGGATCAACGGAAAGGAAGGGATTATTGCAAATAAGCGGCAGCGGGCTGCACTAACCACTACAGAGACTCGCTACAATATCCGGCTAAAAGAGGGGGATAAGATAGCGTATTGTAACCAACTACAACTACTCACCAAACAAACCCATCCAATGATACCCCCCTACTAAGGAAGCAACCCAAGGATAACTCACACTGTTGGATTAAGGATGGATCAAGTTATTGTGTCAATAAGACTATTACTAGTCAAGTATCATTAGTTAGGTGTAAGTTGTTCTGAGTACTTGTTAGCCAGTACTTTCACCAAGTTAACCATAACCGCAGAAAACACGGCTTCTCGAGAAGATTTAACCCTGCAGGGGTGCACCAATTTGGCCGTACACGTAAGAATAACCCGCCAGACGGGGGATCAACCCACCAAGCGAGGTACTCAACACAACCCAACTCTGCTTCGCATCAAGCCCAAAGCACCACGTGCTGTGCGTGCGCGGATAATCGAGCCCCACGAAGAAAAGGGGACCCTCATAGCACTGGAAGACCACGCCGCCCTAAATGCCGACTACAAAAGTTCCACCCTGGCGCCAAGGGTTCGTACCTGCATATGCGTGCATCAAATGGAAAACCCGAACTAAGTGTGGCGATTTGGACGAGATGCGAATCGAATCAAGTTGAGGGGGGCGCCCATACTCGCTTCCCACATGCGGTTAGTGCGCTCATCATGGATCAGTAGACAAGACCCTTTTCCTAATTACGGTCGACACTAGCAGGCTTCAAAACCACGCCGGGCCTCCTGCCGGTGCCTTATCATCAAATTATTATTACCCAGAACATTAACATGTTGTTGATTGAATTTAAACCCAACTATCAAACTAAACAGGTGATACGAAAGGAACATCAAGACTTGAGCGCAAACAACACTAAGCATGCAACTACGACACGAGGGCCAACAGGGTAAACAAACAACAGTTAATAGGAAGTGGAAGGAAGGCTATATCATGGCTGCAAGGTAAACATATGATAGGATCCAGACACGAGCATCGAATCAACAGACTAGAATAAGAACAACGGAAAGAATCGGTAACAAGTGATGAAAGGCAGCTATTTGGCAGCAAGTGAGTATACTTGCCTGAGATCCAGCAAGTAGAGGTACATCCACAGAACTTGTCGTTGCTCACATCATCTCAACGTCCTATCCGGGAAGAAGCAACGAACCTCGAACAAACACCGGATGCAACAATTACTACTACGGCAAAAGATCCAGCATGATCAAGATATGGATGCATGACAATTTAATGAATGCATAAAAATAAACTAGTTGACAAGATGAACATGTTTAAATGGACCCATATGCAATTTGAGTTGCATATGAAAAGCCCATGAATTATGGTTGAAACAATTGTTTTACAACTAACCAATAGGTGAAAGTGGTTTAGCATGATGCATGGATGAGGAAAACAACAAAATAACAACAATAGAACCAATTGGAAATAAGGTTTACCCATTATGAAATTCACTTATTAAGTTTTGGGAATTTTGGTTACTTAGAGGTGTCACACAAGCATTTGTTGTTTTCATTAAGTTTAATTGTTCAAAACAGATAACAAAGTTCATATTTGATTAGAACACAAAATTTTAGGTGGATTACATGTTTCAATTATTGAAAAAGGAATTACAATGATTTAATTATGAATTAAACAATATTAAGCAAGTTTTAATTGGATTTAATTCAAGTTTGAATATTATTTGGATTTTATTTGTTCAAAACATAAATTCAAATTCATATTTGAGAAGGTTATACTTTTCTAGTTTGAAAACATATTTTATATGTTCAAAAATAGTTTAATTTGAGCAAGTTATGGATTTAGCAATTTTAAATGATTTAAACAAGGTTTAAATTATTCAAGCAGTTTTAATCATCCAAAACATGAAACAAAATTTATAGTTGAAAAGGTGGTTCAAAATGGCATGGAAAACATATTTTATTTGTTGGAAAACAATTTCAAATGATTTAGTTAAGCATATTACCAATTTAAATGCATTAATTAAGAGATGAAACAATTATTCAATTGAAAGGTGGCAAACCAGAAAACAAAGTTGATATTCAAGTGTGGCATGTGATTTTGGATGAAATTCATGTTTTGAGTATTTAATTTGGAGCAACCATTTGAAAGTTATTAATTATGCCATTTAATTTGTCATTTTTAAGGATTATTAAATAACATTAATTTTAATTGCCCAAAATGCAAAACAAAATTGATAAACAGAAAGTACATTGAATTTGGACTGAAAAACATATTTTATTTGGGTTAATTGAATTAAGTATTAATTACTTATGGAATTAACCAAAATTAAGAGGATTTGTTTGAATTTCAAATTTGGATGTATTTGAAATAATCAAAACAGAAAAAAAAAAGCATATTTGAAAAGTTCATGAAATTTTGATGGGGATACATATTTGGTTTGTGCAAATTGGAGCTACCAATTAAAAGTTATGATTTATAGAAGGTACACTTATTTTCTGGAATTTTTGGAAAATAGAAAAAGGGCCTGGAACTTGTGACACGCAGGGCACCCCTACCCAGTGCCTATGACCAGTGGGGTCGTGCACAGTTGGCACCCACGTGTGCGCAGTGAGGTGAATGACCAGTGGGCCAGGGCGAGCGCGCGTAGAAGAGCAAAAAAAATTGGGGGCTTTTTGCCTCACCCGGATTCGAACCCACGACTGCAGTGGTGCGCGCAAGGGACTTCACCACTGGGCGGATGCAAACGATGATCGCCGGCCGGCGCTGCTGCTGCTGTGCACTGGTGTGTGCGTGGGTGGTGTGCAGGTGCGTGACGATGTGTGGGGAGGCGGCAGATTTGGAGCGGGAGGGGAAGAGGAAAAAGATGGAGGCGATCACCTCGGTTGGTGTCGAAGAGGACTGTCGACGTGCAGCGGCGAGGAGGTGTTCCCAGCGACGACGCGGCCACCACGGTCGCTCCCAGCAAGCGTCGAGGGGACGGGGAGGTGGACGGAATCGCCGCGGTTCCATTCCCCTAACCCGATGATCCTTGAGGTGGCCGTGGCGATCGGGGCTATGGGGAGGAAGTGGGGTGTGCTCGGTTGGGGGTTTCAGAAGCAGAAGAACTCGGGGGGGGGGGAAGAGAGGAGAGAATGGCGGCGCCAGGGCTAGAGGTCTAGGGTTAGCGAGCAGAGGGGGTATGGTGGAGGTTTTATGGGGAGGTGGAGCTCGGTACGGCGCCCATCGGGAGGGGGATGGGTTGATCAAGCGGTGGTGCTGATGTTGTACAGTGCTGACGGAAGCGAGAAGGAAGACGACAAGCAGAAAGGTATTGGGCCAGAAGGAGGCAGGCTGGGGGAGAAAAAGAAATGGGCTGTGGGCTGTCTCCTTTCAGCTCACCCCTCTCTCTTTTCATTTTTATTTTTATTTTTCCTTATCTTTTTTTTTGTAAAGGATGAAAGGGAGAGAGGGATAGAAAAGGGTTAGGCTTTTTTCTCTTATGAATTATTTGTGTTAATTTCCAAAACAGAAATTAAAGCAAATGTTAATCATTATTTTCACAGGTTTGAGATTTTAATTGATTTTAAGTTGTTAGTTGAATTTTTCAAATAAGGTTTGAGGGTGTTTATTTTATAACTAAATTTTATTAATTTGCAAAACAATAATTAAAAGTAATTGTGAATCTTAGGTCCAAAAGTTTGAAAATTCAGTTGAGTTTTTAAGTTGTTATTTGAATTTCCATAGTCTTTCATAAGGAGTTGAATTTTAAACAATTTTATTCCACTAACTCAAACAATGATGAAAGCTTATTGACTTAATTGGTTTGCAAGATTTTTAATGGCCAAACCACAATTGGATCATGCCCATTAAGAAGGAAATGATTTGAAATTTAATTTGCCATTAGGGGTTTGATAAAAGGAATTTTTAGTGAGTAAGCAATTTAAATAACTTCAAACTATTGAAAACAATTGAGTTGTTGTAGTTTGCAATTTTTAAATTGGAAATTTTGAGCAATGTTTGAAAGTTTAATTTGGTTTGAGTTTTTTTCAGTTGTTTTGAAAACATGATGCAATGCTTATGATGCATGTGATGCAAAGCAAAAATAAAACAAACACTTCCTATTTAGGGTAACACCCCAGGTGTTACATATGACAACCAGGGACACCAAAGTTTACCCAGGTTCGGTACGTCGCAACTAGGCGGCGTTCCTACTCCTGCAATCTCACTAAATCAGGGCTGAAGCCTGAAGTATATAGAGTACAACGTCAGTTTGGGTTCTCTAACTCGACGAGGATCAACTTCTCGGCGAGTTGGCTTCTAGCTAATTGTCCGTATCTTTCTTCTCTCCCGTCCGACTTTATATAGATAATCGGTTAGGGCTTACAAAAAGGAAACCTAGAAGACTACGGTAGATTCTAACTTGGAAAGCAAGAATTCGCCTTCTACTCCAAGCCGTACCACGTGGGCCATTCTCCGGGTCCTTCTAGAATCCGGCTTCTGCGCGTCAGTTTACTGGGCTGCCTAATGGACCGTAATCCATTACCATTCAGGCCACCCTGGTAATCCGGCTCTTTAGGACAATGCCGGATATACCCCTAATCTATCCGACAGTAATACATGAGCAATTTACCTTGGAGCGGAGCTTAAACATGTAGGTAGGTATGGTGGACAAATATGGAATAATTTGGATTTTGGAAGTTGTATGCACAAGTAGATCTCATACTCAGTACAGGTGGCGGCTAGCAAAGACTAGGAGGGACAAATAAAGAGAGCATAATGGCCATAATCATGAATAGCGACAAAAACATTATTAATCAAAGCATAAGTGGTATTACAAGTAAAAAACTAATTGATCATAGAGTCTATAAGTGACTGGTTTGTTGTCATAAACATGGTGTAAGCATGCGCCAAGTCAACCAAATAAAACATTCAAAGGACAACACCACAAACTTATGCTTCAAATGTGATAAAAACAACTCATGATTCTTTCAATGGAACAATAAACACTCTCAGCTATTTGAAACAAGTCATTCTACAAAAATAATCAATAGGATTAGAATTAAAATAACATCTAACATGACATGAAAAAGTCTAGCCATAGCCTATACAAGCTTCTTTTTGCATCGTTATAAATTCTACCACATGAAGCATTTCCTTTTTCCAACAAGAACCATTCAGTATATGTTTTAACAAAAACTGTCTAAAAGATACAATGATTAAGAAAGATAATACTAACATGACTCTACTAAAACTAACATCTCTGAATAAGAGATGCATGAAAAACAGGAGCTAAAAGAATTGCATCAACTAGAAGAAAAACTAACAATTCGAGCATAACGAGTATTCAATTGAAAAAGCGGAATTTGTCTCTCTCCCAAACAAGAATTATATGTTACAATGATATTTATTTCAGCAAAGAAAACAAAATAAAACAAAACAAAAAATAAAAGATGCTCCAAGTAAATTTCATATGATGGGAGCGAATAAATATATAGTTTCACTAGAAGTGACCTGATAATTTGTTGATGAAGAAGGGGATGCCTTGGGCATTGACATGGGGCTGACTTCTGTACCTGTCGGGAGGGCCTACTTGGTCTAAGGACCAGCACTGAAGCCCAGTATGGAGGTGTCGGATATATACCGAATAGGGGTATATCAGACGCAGTCCAAAGTGCCGGATTACCAGGGTGGTCTAAATGGTAGTGGGCTATGGTCCATTGGGCGGCCCAGTAAGCTGACGCACAGAAGCCGGATTCTAGAAGAACCCGGATCACGGCCCACGTGATCTGGCTTGGAGTAGAAGGCGGATTCCTTACTTTCCAAGTTAATAGTTACCGTAGTCTTCTAGGTTTCCTTCTCTGTATGCCCTAAGCCGGCTATTATATAAAGCCGGGCGGGAGACAAGATAGATAGACAAGAAGCTAAAGGCTAACTCGCCGAGAGGTGGATCCTTGACGAGCAGCTAATAGAACCTCACATTGTACTCTGTATTTCCAGGCTTTAGTCCTGAATAGTGAGATTGCAGGAGTAGGAACGTCGCATTACCGCGTCGTACCGAACCTGGGTAAAAACCCTGTGTCATTGTCCATCGTACAATCACGTCCCCCCACATCTCTATCAGTAGTCTCATGGCACCCCCGTCTATGAATTCTACTACGATGTCTTGACAGTTAGCGCCCACCGTGGGGCCGGCGACATCAGGCGTTAAGTTTCGATCGGGGATACTCGACGGAATTGGCAGTACTATAACTGTCGGAAGCTTGGAATTCGACAACGACGTTGGACGCTTCCTCGACAATGGATCATACATGGCGACACGGAATCATCTGGTAAGTGCCTGCGTATTACCGATTGGATATGCAAACATATTTTATCGTATTAACTGCAGAGGCAATGGGATTGTGCGGTGGAAGTAAATTTATCCCACCCGCCCTATACCCAGTCGAAGATGACTATGATGCCGGGTTTGCTCAGATCGCCGACATACAAGTGAATCACACTTTATCGGCATGGTGCAATCCGAGATCGCCGAAAACACGGATGAATGCAATCCCGTGCAAGAGGCAGAAAACACAAATCCCGCAACAGAGGTGGAAGATCCGACATTCGTCAACACCACGACGAACTCGGAAGCTGATTCGGTTTTAGCCGCCATTGCGGCGAGATTGGAATCATAAACCGGATCAGACAACTTTGATTCTGAAGACGAAGATGAGGATGCTTTCGAAATAAAGGTTAAATCTCTTCAAGAGGGATTCCATGAAGTACTGATGGCAAAACCGGCTGAAAACACGGATGCCGACAGTCAGGAAATCCCTAGAACCCCTCCACCAGAGGAAGAGAGAGAAGAAGGAGAAACTTCTCCAAGATACCCTGATGTCAAAGAATTGACAGAGGAAGAACCAAACAAAAAACCTCCCTTTTCAAAGAAGAAACACAAAGCTGCTAAGAAACTCCAGTATAAACTCCGGAAGAAGAAATCGGCCGATCCAGCCAATGAAAGCCCGAAAGTAGGAGATGCAAGCGGAGTAAAGCCTGCGGAGAAGAAAACAAAAGAAACCTTGTTCCGCCAATGACAGAACAAGACGAACATGAGTTACTCCAAACACCAGTGGGACCTCACGAACCCCCTGAAGTGCTAGAAGCCAGGAGACGAGCTCTCCAGAGGCAGCAGCAACATCTGTTCTAAACTCGAGAACTGAGGAATACGAGAAAAAGAATAGATCTGGCATTAAACCTACAAGGTTACCCGGAATCGTAAGACCGGAAGTACTGCCGCCAAATGTAAGGTTTCACAACCCATCTTGGAAAAAGCAGGTAAACGGCAAAGATGCCAGAGGCGAACCAATATACAAAACCGCAGCAGAAAACGCCGAAGCAGCGTTCGCCATCCTCAACAACGATATGTACTCCAATGGTGAAAAACTTCAAGGGGTGTATGTTTTCTTGGGAAAAGCATTGCAACAACAACTGCGGGGGCAGTAGCGATCAGGGAAGTTGCACGACGACTCCGCCCTATGCAAAACAGCTACATGCGCCGTTGGAGCACATGGACCGGAAGAACCTGGAGATTCGAACAATTCAAAAGAGAAGAAATCAGATCCGAGAAAAGACAAGAAAAATCCCGACAATAAGGATGAAGCGTCTAGAACCGGATCCCATCTCCCGAAAGATGGAGTTAATCCTCGCGATCGGGAAGAAAAGAACCGGAATGACGGAAAAGCAATGCCGCCTCCGAGACACCCTGCTGAAAAAGCTGGAAGACAGGATATACCGCACAGGCGTGAAGATCCCGGACATCCCCCAGGAATAAGGAAAGACACAAGAGTAGAACTCCACCTTATCCCAAAGGGCATGATCTCGGAAGAAATAGAGAAGATCCCGGAAAAGCGCGTTCGCGCCACAATGGAAAAGAAAGGAGCATATCCCCTTCTGTCCATTCAGCCGGCAGATACTCCGCACACATGGATAGAGTGGAAAGAGATGATTTATACTTTGAACCTAAATGCTTCACAGATAGGATCCGAAGGATAACTCTGCATTCTGGCTTTGCCAAAGTTGGTCCAACGTACCAAAAATATACCGGTAGCACAAACCCGGATACCTGGCTTTCATACTATTACACAGTCGTCCAGATTAATAATGGGACAGACTTGGAAACTGTAAAGTTTCTCCCCCTAATGTTACTGGATGGAGCCAGAGACTGGATCAATGGACTACCCTCCAGAACTATCGATAGCTGGGATGACATGGCTCGAGTATTTACTCAGCATTTCCGGGGAACCTATAAACGCCCGAACAGCATCAACCAGCTAAACTGTTGCACCCAATTTGAAGACGAACCATACGTGGATTTCATCTCAAGATGGCCGGCAATGAAGAATAGTTGCTCTGGATTAACTGACGTTCAAGAATGCATGCTTTCATCAATGGCCTAAAACCCGGACTTGTACCGTTCATGATCGGTTCCAAAAAGCACAAAGATCTCGGATCTATGCTTACAACCGCTAATGAACATGCAGCAGCCGAAGACGACATCAGAGCAAGAGGAGGCAATATCGATACACTGATACAGGCCAAAAAGACCCCTCGCCCTGAGAAAAAAGGAACTCCAGATGCAACACAAAAGCCCGAAGAAGTTAACATAGCCTTTGGAAGAGAAAATGGGAACAGGTGGAAAGGACGCAGTACAGAACCGATTAACTACACCAAGGAAGAGTGGGAAAAGATAAAATCGGAAAACTGCGTCCACCACTCGCAATTTGGGAAACCCACCCACACCAACACACAATGCCGGCTGAACAAGCATATGAAAGGCAGTGCAGGATCCGGAAACAAAGGGGAAAATCCCAAGAGGAAATTTTCTAAGCAAAAGCCAGAAGAAGACAGTGAATCGGACACTGACGAAAAAATCCAGGAACAACAGTGAAAAGGCGAGCCCAAGTTTCCGAGAGTTGATGGAGAATGTAACCTAACTTTCCTGGCAACTCCCTCAGCAAAGGTGGCAAAGAGAACGCTCCGAGAAATAAACGCGGTTGTTCCTGCAACCCCGAAATTCTTGAAGTACTCAAATACACCATTTACCTGGGATCAGTCTGATCATCCCAGAAACATCCCTGAACCCGGCACGCAAGCTCTTGTCATAAGCCCCATTGTCCATAACACTAGGCTAAAAGAGTGCTGATGGATGAAGGATCCAGCATTAACATAATGTACCTGGATACACTGAAGCATCTGAAAATTTCCGAGACCCAGCTCAATCACAGCAACATACGTTTTCATGGCATCGTCCCGGGCAGACAAGCACAATCCCTAGGAGAAATTTCCCTAGATGTCACTTTCGGAGAAAAAGATCACTTCCGTCAGGAAAAAGTATCCTTCGAAGTGGTGTCGTTCGAAAGCGTCTATCACGCAATACTTGGACGTCCAGCTTTCGCCAAATTCATGGCAAGATCATGTTATATTTATAACAAGCTGAAGATGCCAGGTCCCAAAGGAGGAGTAATCACCATAACAAGAGACTTCAAGTTGGCAAACGAGCTGGAAAAAGAAAACGCCGGCAGGAAAAGAAAGACGGAAGCCAGCAGATAGCTTCAAAGCTTCCGAGAACACAAGACAGGTAATCCTAGATCCTAAAGATCTGACAAAATTTGTCGTAGTAGGAACTGGGATGACCGACAAATAGGAAAGCGAGCTCATCAACTTCCTCCGTGAGAACTGGGACATTTTCTCTTGGTGTCCAGCGGACATGCCAGGCGTACCCAGGGAACTTGCTGAGCATCAACTCAAGGTGATTCCAGAATCTAAACCCGTCAAACAAGGTCTCCGTCGATTTGACGGAAGAAGACGGAAGGCTATAGGCAAGGAGATTATCCGGCTTTTGGCAGCAGATTTTATCCGGGAAGTTATACATACTGAATGGTTTGCAAATCCAGTATTAGTCCCGAAGAAAGATAGTTTTACCCTTAGGATGTGTATAGATTACACTGGCTTGAACAAATTGTGTCCAAAAGATAGGTTTGCGTTACCGCGAATCGATCAAATAATAGATGCCACTGTAGGCTCTGAGCTTTTGTGATTTTTGGATGCATATTCCAGGTATCATCAAATACGCATGAAGAAAGAAGATCAAATCAAAACTTCCTTCATAACACCATATGGGACGTACTATTACATAATCATGCCATTCGTCCTGAAGAACGCAGGTGCAACTTACCAGCGTTGCATGCAACGATGTTTGCATTGTCAAATTGGCAAAAACGTCCATGTTTACGTGGACGGCATTGCCGTTGTTTCCAAGGAAAAAGAAACACTCCTTGAGGATTTGCGAGAAACCTTCGAAAGTTTGCGCACGTATAAAATGAAGTTAAATCCATTAAAGTTTGTATTCGGAGTTCCCTCAGGAAAACTTCTGGGTTTCATCATTTCTCACAGAGGAATAGAAGTAAACCCAGAAAAGATCAAAGCAATCTTAAACATCTCCAAGCCTACGTGTGTAAACGATGTACAAAGATTGACGGGTTCTGCTGCAGCCGTTAGCAGGTTTATTAGCCGGCTAGGGGACAAAGCCCTGCCACTGTATAAGTTGTTGAAAAAATCCGACAAATTTGAGTGGACAGAAGAAGCAGATGCAGCATTAACCCAGTTGAAAGAAACTTTGATGAAAGCTCCGATTTTGGCATCCCCAAAAGACGAAGAACCTATGTTACTGTACCTTACGGCTACAAACCGGGTTATTAGTGCGGTCATAGTTGTGGAAAGGAAGAAACACGATCAAAGCATACAAGATCAACATCATGTATATTATGTAAGTGAAGTTTTCTCCGAGTCCAAACAAAGGCACCCACACTATCAAAAACTGGCATATGGCGTATTTTTCGCATCTCGAAAACTTCGCCATTACTTCCAAGGACATTCCATAACAGTGGTATGTAAAGCACCACTAGGGGATATAATAAACAATGCGGAAGCAACTGGCCGAGTAGCCAAATGGGGCATCGAGCTAGCAGCATTCGACATTAAGTACCAACCCAGGACGGCAATAAAATCCCAGGTTCTGGCAGATTTTGTCGCCGACTGGATAGAAGCAATGGAAAAAACACCGATGCCGGAGTCCGAGTACTGGATCATGCACTTTGACGGATCCAAGATGAAGGAGGGCGCTGGAGCTGGTGTAGTCCTAAAATCCCCTAAAGGAGATACAATGGAATATGTATTACAAATACACTTCAACGCCAGTAATAACGTGGAAGAATATGAAGCTCTGCTTCACGGCTTGCATATCGCAAAGGAAATAGGTGTCAAACGCATCTTCTGCTATGGCGACTCAGATTTGGTACAGCACCAGCTCAACCAAACTTGGGATGCCAAAAGCCCCATCATGGCCGAATATCGGAGAACGGTGGACGAGTTTGCAATCTGTTTCTTCGGATTTGAAGTGCTCCATGTCAAAAGGGAGGGAAATTGGAACGCGGACGCATTAGCCCGCATGGGATCAGAAAGGGTAAAAATCCTACCGCCAGGTGTGTTCGTCCAACATTTGTATGAACCATCGATAAAAGGCGGAGATGTTGATTATCCTCTGGCTTCCGAGTCAATTGAAGTCATGCTCGTTAAACCGGATTGGACAATTCCATATCTAAACTTCTTAATTGATCAGAAGTACCCGGATGGAGCAGATGAGGTCCTGTAGAGACAGATTCAGCGTCGATGCAAAGGATACACGGTAATTAATAATTTCCTGTATAAACGCAGTACTACCGGAATTTTTCTGCGATGTATTTCACCAGAAGAAGGACGAGAAATCCTGCAAGAAATCCATGCCGGAGATTGCGGACATCATGCTCAATCAAAAAGCATAGTCAAAAAAACATTCCGCGCAGGGTTTTTCTGGCTAACAGCCAAAACAGATGCCGAGCACATAGTAAATACATGTGCAGGGTGTCAATATTACACCAAGCAGACAAACATGCCAGCCCAAGCACTCAAAACTATCCCCATTACATGGCCGTTTGCAGTCTGGGGGCTAGATATGATGGGACCATTCAAAACTGCAAGAGGCGGACTTACACATCTACTCGTAGCAGTGCATAAATATACCAAGTGGGTGGACGCTAAACCCAACAAAAAGCATGGTGGTGTAACTGCCAGAAATTTCATCATTGACGTAGTCATGAGATACGACGTTCCACACAGCATAATAACCGACAACGAGACAAATTTCTCTATTGGAGAGTTGGCAAAATATTGCCGACAAATGGGAATTCGCCTAGATCTTGCATCTATGGCACACCCGCAATCCAATGGACAGGTTGAAAGAATGAATAGCTCAATCTTGCAAGGAATACGCCCAAGACTCGAATCTCCTCTTCATAGAGCAGCTGGAGCATGGGTAGAAGAGTTACCCTCCGTGCTTTGGAGTATTCAAACAACACCAAATAGGTCAACTGGGCAAACCCCGTTTTTCCTAGTTTATGGTGCCGAAGAAATTCTTCCAACGGTCATGATCCATGACAGCCCAAGAGTGCAGGATTTCGATGACTCGGATGCCGAAAACGCACGACAGGATGCCGTCGATGTCTTAAGAGGAACGGGAGCTTGTGCTTCAAATATCCGCCATTTATCAGCAAGGTTTGCGACGTTACCATAGTCGGAAAATCAGGCATCGTTCTTTTAAAGAAGGTGACCTAGTGCTAAGATTGGTACAACAAAGAAAGCACAAATTGGCCCCAGTATGGGAAGGACCATTCGTCATCAGCAAAGCTATGAAAAATGGATCATACTATCTTGTAGACATTCGAGACACAGAAGACCATCCCGAAAAGCCGAATCGCAAAAGAAAAAGAAAGATAGATGATGAACTAGGAGAAACAAAGAGGCCCTGGAGTATCCAGCAGTTACGTCCCTTCTATACTTAGTTCAATTTCTATGTAAACATCCTTGAGATCATGAAATAAAGTTGTCGGAATTCTTACATCCATGTTTTTACAAGTTTATTATAGTACAAAGCATGATTCAATCTTATCTATTTCCCAATGATCTTACAAAATACTCAATGTTAACCCGAATTTTGCCTGCGTGCTCGGTGTTTAAAAACTGAATGATTTTCAGCCTACTAGAGGCTAAAGGAAACTCGAATTGTGCCTACGTGCCCGAGTTTCATCCAAAAAATTCCTCACTATTCTCTAAGTATTATCTGATTGTTTATGTGCTAGGTCACTGGAGCTAGTAAGTAAAAAATGTCTTTAGTATGATCCGTGTTTCCAAGTTTGAACTGATCGGTTTTACCCAGTCACTTGGCATGAAGATTAAAATACTACTGAGCCATTTCAAACACTAAGGACAGTTAAAGCACATAAACCAGAGAACTTAGAAGATAAAGGAATATAAAACCCGGAAAACTTGCAAAGAAATTAATAACATTAACTGCAAAAGGCGGAGTACTTGTTCATACAAATGAATAGAAGCATTACAATAAAAATTACATTGTAAAGTGGAGTAATGCTCCTATTTCCTATTTCTCCTATCCAGGGCAAGGGAAATTCTTCAAGCATCCGAGTCTTCTTCGCTACTAGACTCCTCGGGGGCTTCTGGAATTTCTTCTTCCGGATAGGTGATGGAGACATTCACCATAGAAGCAATCTTGGTAGCATGACCTTTGATCTCATCAAAGATGGTGGTCCGCTAGGTCTCCGTATATCCTTGAAGGATGCCGGACGCCACGCGCCAAGATTTGGCAGTGGGGTAATGCATACGCATAAGCCCTAAAGCCATGCGTGCACCACCACGTGCCGCGGAGCGCAAGGTGGACTCCTTGGCCTCCGCAATTTCTATGATAGCTCCCGGAAGTTTTTCAACTTCCGAGAGATCCTCAGACTTTGCGGGAAGATACCTGTTGATGAGCAACATCCCCGCAGCTTTGATCGTGGTGAATACCTTCCCAAAAGCTCGGATTTTCTCAATCCGAGAAATTGCTGGGTTATTTCCTACTTTTTCAGACAAACAACCAAAGGGTTAGTGAAAAAGCAGAGAAAGAAATCAAAACATGGAAAATCTGGTGAAAGTAAATGACTTACCGAGAATCTTATCCATCTCAGATCCTTCCTCCAGGCGCAGGGTCAAGGCATTCTCCAAATCTCGGATGGTTGCCTTGTCCTTGTCAGCTTGCTCGGAGGCATTGGACTGAGCAATGCCAACAGCCAATTGGCTGGCCTCCAGCTCCTTCTGAACCTTCATAAGTTCCTTATGAAGGTCCATGTTCTCCCGGCGGAGGTTCTCGGTGTTGCCGGCATCTTCAGCAACTTGCTTGGCTCTCGCCAAAGCAGCTGAAAAGCGAGAAAAAATTCCGGGTTAAAAAACTCGAAAAAGTACTTAGAAAAAGATATAGACAAGAAACCTCAGAGAACTAAAATACCTGTTGTTTACTCTAGCTGATGCTGGAACGATGCCAGCTTCGCTTCCTTAACGTCAAGAATATATAGAAGGTTTCTAACCTCCTTATTCTTGACGGTAAGTTTGCTGAAAACTTCCAGGTTTATAGTTTCAGCGGTTTGCTGAAACACGGAAATCAAAAGAACACTTAAGTTAGAATCAAGCATGAGAGTGATAAAAGCATTAAGTTAAAAGCATGCATTTGACTTATTGCTTGGGGGCTAGAGATATTACATGGCTCATCCGCTATAAACCTGCCAAATTTTCGGTGAACTCCTTTGCGTATTCAGCAAAAAGAGTCCCGACAGCGCTAAGGCCCTCGTTGATATTCTTGAAATCTTTATCAAAGGTGGGAATGGGTTCCACCTCAGTTATCCGAGAAGGACCTCCCACCTCAGGGACCTCCCTTTCCCTCGTGTCCGTTTCCGGCACAATGGGCTGGCTGGTCTGCTGGGTTTCGACGTTGGGGGCAGCAGCATGCTCTTCTGTTTCTACTACTGGGGTATCCGGAGCAGTAGCAGGGGAAGGGTATGGGCCTCTGCTGGCCACAGATTTGTGCCTCTTTAGCTTTTTAGGCTTCAGAGTTGTGGGGGCCAAGCTAAGAAAGAGAAATGCCGGAAAGTTAAAACTCCGAGAAAAAGGAAAAAATTCCGATAAAGAAGAATAACCTAGACGCACAAACCTGGAAGTTGCGACGGGAACCCCGTTAAGATCAATAGTTTCCGTGAAGTGGAAATCTTCTTGCGCTTACGTCCGCCGGCAAAGTTGGAGCGCAGTGCCTCTAGCTCGGCGTCAGAAGCAAGTTTCGACTCAGGAAGTTCGGTGATCTGTTAAAAAGGCAAAAGCCGAGTTAAAAGCACGAAACCAAGAAAATGAAAAGAATCTAAACCCGAAAGGCAAAGAATTGTACCTTGGGAGCCGGATTCGAAGCTGTATACATTAGCCGACTTTCTTCATATTGGTCGCGTGAGGTGACCAATTGATTCACGCGTTTCCGCAAATCTTTTGCCGACCAAATTTTGCTCGTTGTCCGCATGGCATCGCCGGTTCCTGTGTAATCACAGAGGAGGCGAGTGCCGTGATTAGCCAAAGGTTGAATCCGCCTTTCCAACCAGCATAAGACAGTGTCCATGCCAGTCAGAGGCGGATCGGAGGCGACGAGTTTCATGATGCACCGCTTGATCCTAAGAAGATCCGGCGGCAGGGATTGTACTGCTTCAGTTCCCCATTTCTCTTGGGGCACAGCAGCGGTATTTGAAAAAGGTGGAACCCCGGTGGTTTTCCCAGGAAAGGGAACGTCGGGATGGTAGAAGAAGGAACCCGTCCATAATTTGACGGATTCCGATGTCTTAATCTTGGGGAACCAATCCTCCCTGAATCTGCGCAGGGTGAAGGATATGGTTCCACAAGTTGGGAGTGCGCCCTCCGAGGAGTTCCGCTTAACCCCAAAACAATACAGCCAGAAATATAACCTAGGAGCTAAACCTAGATATCCCTCGAAAAGGGCCTGAAATCCGGCTAAGTAAAGGGTGGAGTTTGGAGGCAGATTGTGGGGTTGGATGTTATAGTGAGCCAGGACTTGGAGAAAAAAGGCGGACGGCGGAAAACCCATACCTCTCGCGATGTGGGAGGTAAGGAGAACGCGTTCCCCGTCCTTTGGCGCGGGCTCGGACTCGTCCTCCGGGCTCCGCCATTTTCCCTTCAGCAGCAGCCCCTCCTTTTCCATTATCGGAAGGAGGGAAGGCGGAATACTGCTCTGGCTCCAATTGCCGGCAGTTTCCCCTTCGTCTTCCGCCCCGGTGGCGGCGGACGCCGCGGCAGACGCGGCCACGAGCTCCTCCCCGACGAGGATGATTTTTTCCTCCACCGTTTTGGGCGCGAACGGCGGGGATGGCGCGGAGGAGGACCCCGCAAGATCTGTGGCAGCGAGAGGGATTTCCTCGCCCGCTGCGCTGCTGGCAGCTTTCTCCGGCTCGTCGCCGGTTGCATGCAGTGGGGAATCCACTAGGGGATCCATAGTGTTGATGATCTCGTCAATCTCCGCCGCGACGGAGCGTGCCGTAGAAGAGCTCGGAGATGCCATCTGTGGGCGGCGCGAAGGGATTTTCGGCTGCTCCGGTGAGGTTTCGGGCGGCGTTTCGTTTGTGCGTGCGCTCGGGAGTGGCTTTGCTTACGAACTTGGGCGCTGAGAATGGCGTTGCGAGTGAGAGTGGAAGGTTTGCCGGAGAGGACGGAGACGGCTATTTATAGCCGGAATCCCGTCGCGATGCGTGCTAACGGCTCTTTTGACGTTGGATGTTCAACGCGTGTCACTCGCTGGAAATTCCGGGAAATGAAACGACGGGTGATTATTGCTATCTTCTCGTTTCCCGCGAGAATCTGTCAGAGATATGTTTCAGGGTTTCCCGCTCGAAACCCAAACGTCCCTTACGTCAGCATGATTAAAGCGCTGTCGTAGGAAGTTCCTTCTTCACGAAGGATCTTGAAAGAAAAGCCGGATTTTCTGGATTCCGAGTTTTGCGTTATAACATCCTTTTGAGGAGAAGAAGAATCAAGACCGCGAGCCGATATTTCTCGGAAAATACACATTTGGCGAAAGACGGCGAATTAGAGTCTTAATCCTTCTTGGGGGCTATGGTCGGATATATACCGAATAGGGGTATATCAGATGGCAGTCCAAAGTGCCGGATTACCAGGGTGGCCTAAATGGTAGTGGGCTACGGTCCATTGGGCGGCCCAGTAAGCTGACGCACAGAAGCCGGATTCTAGAAGAACCCGGATCACGGCCCACGTGATCTGGCTTGGAGTAGAAGGAGGATTCCTTACTTTCCAAGTTAATAGTTACCGTAGTCTTCTAGGTTTCCTTCTCTGTATGCCCTAACCCGGCTATTATATAAAGCCGGGCGGGATACAAGATAGATAGACAAGAAGCTAAAGGATAACTCGCCGAGAGGTGGATCCTTGACGAGCAACTAATAGAACCTCACATTGTACTCTGTATTTCCAGGCTTTAGTCCTGAATAGTGAAATTGCAGGAGTAGGAACGTCGCATTACCGCGTCGTACCGAACCTGGGTAAAAACCCTGTGTCATTGTCCATCGTACAATCACGTCCCCCCACATCTCTATCAGTAGTCTCATGGCACCCCCGTCTATGAATTCTACTACGATGTCTCGACAGGAGGACTACCCCATGGTTCTAGAAGGCCCAGCTACAGTCCACGCGAAGGCCCATCCGGGTCCAAGAAGACATAGTGGATTCCTTAAAGCACAAGACAAGCACTTGTATTCGTAATCTACTAGGACTCATGTAAACCCCCTGGCTGCATATATAAAGCTAGGAGGAGGGAGGAAGCAAGGGCAAGCCACAACTAGACGCAATTCTAGACTAGACAATACACGGGATACCCCGTACACACCACCACGACATCGCCATTGTAACAGCTCGACTATCTCGCCATAATACAGATTAGACAAGCAGGAGTAAGGGTTTTACCTCTACGAGGGCCCTGAACCTGGATAAATCTTGCCTCCTTGTTAGCCGTCGAGATCACCAGCGCGTACATCGTTCCTCTACTCGAAATCCTACCAGGTCATCCGAGGGATTTGTTGATACGAGTCATCGACAGGCATCCCCAAGCCTAGACGCTTGAGTCTTCTTAGAATTTTCTGGGATGAACCACGGGGGCATCCCCAAGCTTTGGCTTTGCACTCTTCTTGATCACATTATATCACCCTCTTCTCTCGACCCTTGAAAATTTCCTACACACCATAATCAAAGTAGTTCGCATTAGAGGGTTAGTGCACAATCAAAAAATCATGGGTTCTGCATGGGCACAAGTGGTATTGATCCTTTTAAACATTATCTACAGCCACTGATGTTTCGTGAAGCAAAGAAATCCACTTGACATAGTAAAAGAGCAAATGCAAGAAAAATGGCAGCATCTGCTAAAAGCAGAACAGTCTGTAATGACGACTTGTTTCGGCGCACTTAAGTTTCTCAAATCAAAAAACGTAAAGAACGAAAAAGTTTTGGAATTATCTGAGGAATAAGCGCAACAAGTTTAATTTAATTTTTATGTTTCTGTGAATTATACGATTTCTTACGGTGGACAGACGAAATCTGTTTTCTGCGCAGAAATCCAAAACTAACACCACTTTTCGCTAGACACTTTACTTGGAACGACTAATAAATGAAAATAAAGATGCAAAGGAGTTTCTATAGAAATATACAACACATTGACTCAAAGAAAATAGAGAAAAACAAAGGAAAAATAAAACCATGGGTTATTTCCCAAGAAGTGATTTTCTTTAACGCCTTTTAGCTAGGCATGAAAAATCAAGTATAAAACAAATTTAAGTCTAACCCACTTCCTATACATAGGAATCTTTTGGACAAATAAATTAAGGAATCTCAAACTAGAAATAATGGGAAGGTAGAACAAGAGCAATTTCAAAACTTCCAGCAAAAAGAGAGGTGTTTTAGTAACATGAAAATTCCTACAACCATATCCTATCTCATAATAATTTTCAGTGGCATCATGAACAAACTCAACAAGATAATTATCACATAAATCATGTTTGTCATGGTCTAAAAGAACACAATTCATATCAAGATAAAAAATAGTGGGATCAAAATTAAAAATAAAGACCTCTTCTTTCCCACTTTTAGCAATTGCAAAACAAGATGATTGGTTACTCTTAAAAGGTATGGGACACATTATAGCAATCATGTTTTCAGTAGTATTATAGTTTATAACATCAAGTAACATAGGACCGTCATCTAGAGCATTATCATATACTTTTTTAAACAAACTTCCTCATTATCATGCATAACAGTAGTTGGAATAAATAGAGGATTATCATAGGATTTATCAAAGTAACATGGATTATCATAAATAACAGTAGCAATATCATTCTCACAAGTTTCATTCATAGTAGTATCAAGGTCACAAGTATACCAAGTATCAATTTCATCAAAAGGGATATTTCAAAAGAATCAATAGGATCATCACAATTATCACTATAACACTCATCCTCCTTTAGTAAGCATGGAATGCGATCAAATAAGGTATGAGTTGCTCTCATTGGGAGGTAGACATGGGTAGCTACTCCATTCTTCCTCCTCTTGATCATCACTCTCCTCCTCTTTTTCATCCAATGAGCTTCTAGATTCAGCAATTTCTTCTTCCATAGGCTCCTGCAAGGAATTAGTCTCCTCATTTGGGGGAGGGCATCTATTAAGATATTTATGTATGTAGTAGTTACAATCCTTATAATTATCAAAGCAATATTCAAGTATAGCATAAATCTCATATTTATAAGGTGTGTCAGCAATACTTTCAAGCAAATAGGCAATTTCCAATGCACCCTTCCAAGCAATAAATTCCTCAATTTGTTCCACATCATAAAATTCATAATTTCCCTTAACATAAGAAGATATGGGAACATTATCATTATACTCACATTGAAAAGGGAGGTGTTTATACCTCCTACAGCAACGAGATTTATCAAAGCAATAAGTACATTATAAGTAGAGCACACGTTTTTAGCATAGTTATTCAATTTATTAATTTGTCCCCATAGGTGTATCATTTTTTGTGACAAGCTGTGTTCCTTATAATATTTGTGTTGTTCTTCCATGAAACCGAAGAAATCACCCATTGATAGCAAGCATGATAAAGCAAGTAAAAAAGCAAAACAATAACAAAGTAAAAATGACAGGAGGTGAGAGACCCCCCTTGCAGAAATTCTCTTCCTCCCCGGCAACGACACCAGGAAAGTCTTGATGCTTGTAGACACACGTTCATTGTAAGACCCCAAGAGGAAGGTACGAAGAGTACATAAGCAAGTTTTCCCTCAGAAAGAAGCCAAGGTTGAATCGACCAGTAGGAGAAAGGAGCAACTTATGAAGGTTGATGCAGTTGATGTGGTAGGGAGCACTACTGGTTCAGCAGCAACGTGGAACCTACACATCACAATCAATTCACTTTGCACCAATGAAGTAGTGAGGTTGTCAATCCACCGGTTTTGCTGATAACAAATAGGTTAAGTGTATGGTGTGGAAAACAGTAGGAGAACAATGTGAAAATAGTAGTAGCGATGTGAAAACAGTGGAAACAATGTGAAAATAGTAATTGCAGTGGTTGTATTATCAGTGTGACAAAATGGACCGGGGTCCACAATTCACTAGTGGTGTCTCTCCATAAAAGATAGATAACATGTGTCGTGAACAAATTACAACTGGGCAATTTATAGATATTGAAACAAGCATGACATGGTGATTACTATGTGATTCATGTGGGCATTACAACAAGACTCATAGACCGTTATCCAACTGCATCTATGACTAATAGTCCACCCTTGGAATATCATCCGAACAATCTTTGGGTTTTAAGTTGCAAGCAACAGATTATCGCATTAAGAAAAGTGTGTAATGTAAACAATGTAAACATCATATTTTTTTCTTCCTAATGGCAACATCACATCCTCCATACGTCACGTTTCTGTCACTCGAGAACAGATGCAAAGGAGGCATGAACCCACCATCGAGCATAAATACTCCCTCTTGGAGTCACTAGCATCTACTTGGCCAGAGCATCTACTAACAACGGAGAGCATGCAAGATCATAAATAACATACACATGAAGATAACATCATACATTCATAATCAAGAGACATCGCATTCAATATTCATCGGATCCTAGCAAACACAACATGTAGCATTACAATAAGATGATCTCGATCATGTAGGGAAGATCACGAGATCTAAACATGAGGCATAAAGAGGAGAGAATAACTATCTAGCTACTTCTATGGACTCGTAGTTCAAGGATGAACTACTCACGCATCACTCCGGAGGCTGGCGTGCTGGTGTAGATCCCTCCGATGATGATTTCCCCTCCTGGCAGGGTGTCGGGGAGAACTCTAGAACCCTCCCGAACTCGGGTTGACGATGACAGTGGCGTCGGGTGTTTTTCATGGAAAAGTGGGATCTTTTCAGGGTTAACTATCCGAGGGGATTATATAGACGAAATGGCAATGTCGGTGGGAGGCCTCGGGGCCCACACCACCCCATGGCGCGGCTAGGGGGGCGTCGCCCTATGGTGTGGGGCCCTGTGGCCCCCTTCCGGATCTCCTCTGGACTCCGTGTGCGTGACAGATTTCTAAGGCCCCTGGTTTTTTAATCGTCCAATTCCGAGAATATTTTCAGAACAACTTTTCCGAAACCATAAACAACAGAAAACAGGAACTAGCTCGGTGGCATCTTGTCAATAGGATAGTCCCCAGAAATCTCTAAAAATATATATAAAGTGTATAGCAAACATGTAGCAAATAACATGAAAACAACATGGAACATCAGAAATTATGGATATGTTTATGACATATCACCATCTTCCCAACCAGGACTCCGATGTGTTTCATTGCAAGTATTCCATGTAGGTGCAACCGTCTTTGGCAAGTTGTTAATACATGAGTTTCGTAATCTCGCTCATCTTTCTGAGCTTGACATTGTAGTCAGTATCTTGAGAATATAAAGAACTATTCCCCATAGTACTGGTGCAACCTATTTGATCAAACATGTTGAGTCTGAATCATCCTCCCATTAACCAGATCGAAATCTCAAGCAACAACGATGGTTGGTGTTTTCTCAAGGGTGTTGACTTAGGTTCTTTAAAAAAATCCGGCATGGTTGATGTTGTGGTTGACACAATTAGCTGGAAGGCCTAATGTCATATCCCTTCGAATCAGTAAGAACAACCAATCTCCGTGAGAATTCTTATGCGGCTTACTCTAGAAGTTGCCTTATTGTTCTTCCGAACCTAAGTTCAACTTTCACTTGGTGACCTATAGAAGGCTTGTCATGAGCCTGTTGTCGGTATCTAGAACATCAAGGACAAATTGGAAGTTGGTTTATCCAATGTACATATGTACATCCTCTAAACTTTTCTTGTAGTGGAAACAAGTTCGTTATGAGAAACTCCATCTTGTGGTGCTCTTTCAACCGTCACTGTTTAATTCTCTATTTATGTTGATTGTACTAGAAGTTTCAATCATCTCACACGCTGTCTCAATTTGTCACTCACATCAGCCCTCGAGTCTTGATCATGTGGAAAGAGGTATTGCTCTGCCAACTCCACAACATGAAAGAGATTCCTTATTCCTTCATGTGATCCAATCCCATTGGTTACGCATCCTTAGGTTGTGACCAATAATTCCTTCTTCTGCACGGTGTCCCAACATATTTGGTTACTTATGTTCTATTGTGAGTTAACATCATGACTTCTGATAAAGATTTTGACAAACTTAGTCGGAAAGAATGAAAGTTCCTTTCTCTTCTGTGTCCACTCCGAAGAGTGAATATGATCCCGTATCAAACCTTCATCTTGGACACATGATTCCAGTGTGTTTTCATGTTCTCTCTCGTGTATGGATATCATGTTGTGGTATCCAAGACAAACCATTCCACCTTAGTATTCTGTTGGAGGTAGAGAGTTAAATTTTGGTGTCACCAATTGTCCAACCTTTCTTTTCCAAAGGATTTAAGGTCTTGTGCAAAGTTCATATTCTAAATACTTTGAAGAGAAACCGTCCACAAACTTGAAACCTTCTCTTCTTCCCTCTGTTACCTTGGCGTGCCTCATGTTTTCTAGCTCAAGTGTTGACGAAAACACTCATCCCATGAGTTGGCCATGAGATACTCGATCTTCGAGAAGATCAATTTACTCACAGTTTTCCCTCTTACCTAAGGTGTGGCCGATGTATGTCTTCGCATCTCTATTGATCAACCTCTTCAAGAAGAGAACCGTAAAGTTCGAGAAGATCATTCAAACCGATGTTTCTTCCTTCTTTCTCCCTACGGAATCTCAGAACGGGATTCTTGTAAGGGGTAGATTTTTAACATCCTAACTTTTTGAATAAAGTGTGGTGGTGTTGTGTTCATCTCACACATGCATGAAACAAAAAACTGAACCATGTTTGAAATTTCAATTTGAGAAAAATTCATAAAAACACTTAAATTGGCAACTCACATTTTGTTTTAAAAAGTTTCTTAAAATTAACAAACCAATTTATGGAGTTGTTGGAAATTTCATAAGGTTTTCAAAAAATAATTTTCCAAATTTAATTCTCTAAAAAGGCCCTCAAACTTTCAAATTCAGAACAGTTCTTAAGTGTAGAAGGGATATTTTGCAATTTACAGAAACTATAGGTGGGTTTTCAGAAAATGTTCTTTTTATCGTCTTCCTCCACACAGGCAGGCGGGCACCTGCGTGCCCTCGCCGCCTGCCTCGCACGGCCACCTCCTGCTTGCCAATCGACTGAGAGGAGAAGTCCAGGACGTCGCCGTGCTTCCCTCCCTCATCTCCTCTCTCTCTCTCTCTCTCTCTCTCTCTCTCTTGTCGCACCCGGACTTCTAGAGGATACTCGCAGTTCCGTTGAACAGTAGAAGATTGGATTACGGGGCCTACCTGCTCCCGCACCTCTTACGAGTAGGCCAACACACGTATGTGTGACAACCAACCCCTACTGTTCATCGTCTACGTAAACCATCCCATAGAAATCCAGACACTTCCATTGACGTACTTCATAACATACACACATGGTACGTCAACGGCATTTGAACATCTGATATCACAACATATCTCTAAGACACAAAAGATGGAAATAAGTTGCAAATAGCTCTCACTGGAGCAGAGATAGCAAATACAATCATCCAGAGGACACATGTCCCAACATATCATCATTACAACACAGCGGAAGCATCCAAAGGTCTGGGTACAGACAAGAACTAAATAGGCCTAAGAGGCCGGAAACGAAAAGACGGAGCCCATCCACGAAGTCTCGGATCCTGCCCGGGTCCGCTATCTACTCGTCAGCAGTCTCGTCATACTCCACGTAGTAGCCACCATGGGGATCCTCGGAAACGTAGTCTGCGGAAACCACAGCCCCAAAGGGGTCAGTACATAAACGTACTGGCAAGCAAGACTCACAGTTCACCAAAGTGTACCCGTCAACACCAAGTACAGATGCTTTGGGTTCAACGGAAGAAAGGGGTGATACAAAAGATGCGGCAGCGGGCTGCACCAACCAACTACAGATACTTGCTACAACTTCCGGCTAACAGAAAGGAGATAAGATAGCGTATCGTAACCAACTAACAACTAACTCCAAACAAACCTATCCTGGATCTCGCCCCTTATCCAAAGAAGCAATCCGAGGATAACTCACACAGTTGGATTAATGATGGTTCAAGTTATTGTGTCAATAAGACTATTACTAGTCAAGTTATCATTAGTTAGGTGTAAGTTGTTCTGAGTACTTGTTAGCCAGTACTTTCACCAAGTCATCCATAACCGCGGAAAACACGGCTTCTCGAGAAGATTTACCCTGCAGGGGTGCACCAATTTGGCCGTACACGTAAGAATAACCCGCCAGATGGGAAGGCCTTTCCCACCAAGCGGGGCACTCAACACAACTCAACTCTTCTTCGCATCAAGCCCAAAGAACCACATGCTGTGCGTGCGCGGCTAATCGAGCCCCACGAAGAAAAGGGGACCCTCATAGCACTCTAAGACCACGCCGCCCTAAATGCCGACTACAAAAGTTCCACCCTGGCGCCAAGGGTTCGCACCTGCACATGCATGCATCAAATGGAAAGCCCGAACTAAGTGTGGCGATTTGGACGAGATGCGAATCGAATCAAATTGAGGGGGGCGCCCATACACGCTTCCCACATGCGGTTAGTGCGCTCATCATGGATCAGTAGACAAGACCCTTTTCCTAATTAGGGTCGACACTAGCAGGCCTCAAAACCACGCCGGGCCTCCTGCCGGTGCCTTATCATCAAATTATTATTACCTCAAACATTAACAGGTTGATTGTTTAACCATCGAGCCCCAGAACATAATAGAAATATAGTAACAGAAAGTAACGGGCAGCAGACTCGAGCAACAACAACCCTAAGCATGCTAGTAAGACACATGCAACAAACAACGGGGTGATAGGTATGGAGGTGAGGCTATATCAGGGTTAAAGGATAACATGTGATAGGATCGAACAGAAGCAACGATTCATAGGGCTAGCAGAATAGACAACGGAAAGTATCGGTATCCAATGTGGAAAGGAACACAATGGTTCATGTGAGTGAATACTTGCCTGCAAACTCAGCAGCCTGGTACTGAGCTAGATCCTCAGAAGGGGTGTCGTAAGTATCGTCTGTCTCAACGTCGTCGTCTATCCGGGAATAAGCAAACAAACAACGCAGAGAGACAACAATCAATAACATGGCATAGTGCACAAACATGGGATGATGCATGGAAAGTTAATTGATGCATCAAAATAAACTAGTTGACAAGATAACATGTTTAAATGGACCCATATGCAATTGAATTGCATATGGAAAGCCCATGAGTTAAGGTTGGAACAATTGTTCTATAACTAAACAACATGTGAAAGTGGATTAGCATGATGCATGGATGAGGAAAAAAAAGAAAACAACAATAGAAACAACTTGAAATAAGGTTTACCAAGTTTAGGATTTTAGTTATTAAGTAATGGGATTTTGGTTCCTTAAAGGTGTTACACAAGCATTTGTTGTTTTCACCAATTTAAATTGTTCAAAACAGATAACAAAGTTCATATTTGGAAAGTTCACACAATTTTAGGTGGAATACATGTTTCACTTATTGAAAAAGGATTTAGAATGAATTAATTATGAATTAAACAAGTTTAGACAAGATTTAAATGAATTTAATTCAAGTTTGAATTTAATTGAATTTTTATTTGTGCAAAATATTAAATGAAGTTCATATTGGAAAAGTTTATGCTTTTATGGTTTGAAAACATATTTTATAAGTTCAGAAATAATTTAATTTGAGCAAGTTATGAATTTAACAATATTAAATGAGTTAAACAAGGTTTAAATTATTTAACCAATTTTAATTATTCAAAACATGAAACAAAGTTTATATTTGAAAAGGTGGTTTAATTTAGCATGGAAAACATATTTTATTTGTTGAAAATGGATTTAAAATGAGCAAGTTATTAATTTGACAATTTTAAATGCATTAATTAAGAAACAGTTGTTTTCAGCAATTTAAATTATTCAAAACAGCAAACAAAGTTGATATTTGCAAAGTATATGAAAAATTGAATGGAAAACATATTTATTTTGTTGAATTTGGAATTTTTATGCCCGAGTTATGAATTTTGCAAAATTAAGTGAATTAAACAAGAATTCAAATATTTCACCAATTTAAATTATTCAAAACAGTAAACAAATTTTATATTTGGGTAGAGAATTTAAAATGGAGTGGTTTACATGTTTAAAGTTTTGCAATTGGAGTTTCCAAACAAAAGTTATTAAATTACCAAGTTTAAGCATTTTATGGTTTATAGAAATAACAATGGACGTAGAAAAGCTACAGGGACTTGGAAAGAAATTAACAGGGACCTAGATAAATGCTAGCAGGGACTTGGGTGCAATTCTGTCAAGGTTCTGGGCCTGGAAAAAAGATTGGAAAAAGGTTGGGTTTAATCCCGGGGGTGGGATTCGAACCCACCACCCCCTGGGTGCGCGCAGAGAGCGCTGCCACTGCGGTAGTGTTCTGTTCGTTGACAGGAAGGGGGCATCGGGGGGTTAACGTTCAGGTCGTGGTTTTTTAACTGAACTGCGAAAATTCAGTTTGCCTGAACATCGACAGAGAGGACGGCAGCCGTCGGCAGCTGGCTGCTGTGCTCGCCGTGGTCCGCGCGGGGGCTGCTGCGTGGGGGTGGCCGTGTGCGTGGAGAGAGGAGGGAGAGGGAGGAGAGACGAGGGGAGAGGGAGCTCACCTCGAGGGAAGGACAGGAGGAGGCGGACGGTGGCGGTGCAGGGAGGTGGCCGTCGATGTCGTTGGACGGCGGCGGCGCTCCGGTGCCTCCCGGCCCCCGCTGAGTGGACGAGGAGGATGAGGGTGGCGAGGAGGTTCCGTTCCCAGGCTCGTTCTGCCGCGAGGAAGACTAGGGCGACGGCGATCACCGGAGGGGGAGGAGGTGACGGTGGTGGGTGGTGATGTTCAGAGAAGCAGAGGTGCAGGGAGGGAGAGGAAGAGAGAATGGAGGCGGGGGAGAAGAGATGGAGGGAGGAGAGAAATTAGGGTAGAGGGCTGCTCGGCCTCGAGCTAAAAGGAGGAGGGGGGAGGTGCTGCAGCCGTTCGCTGCACCTCTCTGCAACGTGGACAGGCGCATCTGCCTGCCGTACGAGGAAGACGAAGGTAAGGGGGGTATTGGGCCTGAGTGAGAGGATGGTGGGCTGGGCCTGCTGGCCTGCCCCTTCTCCCTTGCTCTGTTTTTATTTTTTTTGTTCTGATTGTTTTATTTTTTTGCTGATTTGAAAAGGAAGAAAAAGGCTAGGGTTTAGGTTAGAAAATTTTAGAAAAAATTTGTTATAGGTTATTTAGGGTAACATCAACAATTGCCAACTTTTGTTTTACAAAATATTTCAATTATTTGCTGATTTGAGAAAGGGAAGAAAAACTAGTTCTTTAGGGTTAGAAATTTTAGGGATAATTTTTGTATAGTTTAATTTTGGTAACAGCAACATTGTGTAACTTTTATTTTCAAAGATATTTCAAATATGTTGCTGTTTGAAATTTGTTTGAAATTAAATGAATTTACTATTAATTGAATAATTGAACTTAATCAATTAAAAGTTTTTAAAATCAAGTTTATTTGGAACAATTGATAGATTTGTTTTGTAATTTCCATAAAATTCAAAAGGGTTGTTGTTTGGAGAATTAATTGAATTTGAAAATGTTTTGGTATTAAATGAAATATTGATTAGAAACAAAACAATAGTTTGATATTACAACTTTAATGGAAACAAACAATTGTTTTGATTTTGAATACTCATTTGGAAATTGTAACATCACAAGTATGAAACAAAAGGTTTGAAATTTGATTTGAAATTCAAATAGGAAACATGTGAAAACAAGGGAAAACAGAGGAAAACAATTGGAAAACAAAGTAAAACAAATGCAATGAACATGATGTCATGATGCAAAACATAAAATAACAGAGAGCAAACATTCTAATGGCTATTTTTCATACTTGGGATGTTACAAAACGCCCCCCCTTGAAGGAATCGCGCCCCGAGATTCCTACTGAGAAAAGAAAAGGTCCGGATACTTCTTGCGAAGATCCTCTTGAGGTGTGACACGTGAAACACATCGTGCACCTTGGATAGTTTTTCTGGAAGTTCAAGACGATAGGCATTCCTGGCAACTCTTCTGGAAAGACGTCAGGGAATTCGCAAACCACCGGAACATTTTCGAGTAGAGATAGAGGTTTTGTATCGAGGGTGTATAGCTGAATGGAACTTGATTCATTTGGAGAATAGACTATCTGGCCAGAAGGGTGGAACAGAGTTATTGATTAGACGCCGGTAGAATAACTGAAGTGGAAAGCAACAACAAGGTTTCAACGGATGAAAAGGATGTTGAAAAGAACAGGATAACGAAGCAACAACGGGAAACACGAGAACAAAACACTCCTGAGGTACTACGGAAAACCCATCCGGGCTTCTAAAGGATCAATATCTACTGCTTAAGGAATAGAGGATCTGCTTCCGGGGCTTACACGCCTCCGTTCTCAATCGTGAGTAGGCAACATGATAAATCATGTCACAACCACCTCCATTCCTATGGTCTAGTAGATATAACTATCCTAGAGAAACCAGGATACGTGAAAACCTAACTTGAAAGTTTAGGTGAGAAGATAAAACAACGTTGCACTGCCTTACCAGAAAAAGGGAGGGTGGGTGGGGAAAGAAGAAAAAGAACAGAATTCCTACTCTCACGTTTCATTTTTTTCCTATATAGCTACAAAATAGTTTCTAGACTCAACTGCGACTAGTAAAAAGGTATCCTACAGGCAGACAGGCTCTGATACCATTTGTCGCACCCGGACTTCTAGAGGATACTCGCAGTTCCGTTGAACAGTAGAAGATTGGATTACGGGGCCTACCTGCTCCCGCACCTCTTACGAGTAGGCCAACACACGTATGTGTGACAACCAACCCCTACTGTTCATCGTCTACGTAAACCATCCCATAGAAATCCAGACACTTCCATTGACGTACTTCATAACATACACACATGGTACGTCGACGGCATTTGAACATCTGATATCACAACATATCTCTAAGACACAAAAGATGGAAATAAGTTGCAAATAGCTCTCACTGGAGCAGAGATAGCAAATACAATCATTCAGAGGACACATGTCCCAACATATCATCATTACAACACAGCGGAAGCATCCAAAGGTCTGGGTACAGACAAGAACCAAATAGGCCTAAGAGGCCGGAAACGAAAAGACGGAGCCCATCCACGAAGTCTCGGATCCTGCCCGGGTCCGCTATCTACTCGTCAGCAGTCTCGTCATACTCCACGTAGTAGCCACCATGGGGATCCTCGGAAACGTAGTCTGCGGAAACCACAGCCCCAAAGGGGTCAGTACATAAACGTACTGGCAAGCAAGACTCACAGTTCACCAAAGTGTACCCGTCAACACCAAGTACAGATGCTTTGGGTTCAACGGAAGAAAGGGGTGATACAAAAGATGCGGCAGCGGGCTGCACCAACCAACTACAGATACTTGCTACAACTTCCGGCTAACAGAAAGGAGATAAGATAGCGTATCGTAACCAACTAACAACTAACTCCAAACAAACCTATCCTGGATCTCGCCCCTTATCCAAAGAAGCAATCCGAGGATAACTCACACAGTTGGATTAATGATGGTTCAAGTTATTGTGTCAATAAGACTATTACTAGTCAAGTTATCATTAGTTAGGTGTAAGTTGTTCTGAGTACTTGTTAGCCAGTACTTTCACCAAGTCATCCATAACCGTGGAAAACACGGCTTCTCGAGAAGATTTACCCTACAGGGGTGCACCAATTTGGCCGTACACGTAAGAATAACCCGCCAGATGGGAAGGCCTTTCCCACCAAGCGGGGCACTCAACACAACTCAACTCTTCTTCGCATCAAGCCCAAGGAACCACATGCTGTGCGTGCGCGGCTAATCGAGCCCCACGAAGAAAAGGGGACCCTCATAGCACTCTAAGACCACGCCGCCCTAAATGCCGACTACAAAAGTTCCACCCTGGCGCCAAGGGTTCGCACCTGCACATGCATGCATCAAATGGAAAGCCCGAACTAAGTGTGGCGATTTGGACGATGATGGAGGGATGATAACCCGGTAGCCCAACTCCAAGGGGTAACTCGGCCCAAAGGGCGCTGCGCAAAGACCCGGCTAGGATAAAGGAGCTTCTAGAAGGCCCAAGATCGTAGGCCTGGCAACCCGGATTGTGGGTTCCGGTAAGGAAGTTTAGGGTTTTGTGAGCAGTGTCCGGGTAGGACTCAGAGTATGCCTTGGAGAGTAGGCCAGGGGTCCGGATGCTTTATAAGCCGGCCCTTAGGTTAGGTTAGGGGGCCAAGAGTTCTAGCAATATCGCCTGATATCGAACATCCAGTGTAACACGAGAGTTGAGTTAATATATCGAGATCGGGGACTCGGCGACTTGATTGCCGGCCGCCAGATCGAGTATCATCATGTTTTCCTCTGAGCTAAACCCTCTCCCAAACGCCTGTGTCGTCTTGCCCCAAGATAAGTTACCCCCGGTAACGTCTGCCGTGATTATTCCACGACAGTTGGCGCCCACCGTGGGGCCTGCGTCCAAAGGTGTTTACATCACGGGAGAAGCTCGGAAGAACATGGAGAATCTAGTCATCGGCGAGATCTACATCGACCACGAAGGAGAGAACATGGTGGACGATTCCAGCTGGGGGCCAGAGTCGGATCACCTCGAATCCGAATCTATCATGACAATCGGCCAGATCAGCGTCTTCATCGGTATGGTACGTACTTCCGGTTCAATCCCTGGCGACTTTGGGTTTGATTCTGTGTCAGGGAAGACCACCTATATCCAATCAGATGAAGAAGAATCAGTTGGGACAACGGATCCAATGGAAGAACCCACCACGAAGAGGGAACAGTCGGAGGAGCCGGCATGGACCCCGCGTGGCCGGGTCGAGAAAGAAGGTGATACCGAGTCTATCCTGCGCCTGCTGGAGAACCGGTATGAGGAAAATAGCAGCGAAGAGGAACAGTATGAATTCGCGCCAAGCATTGCGCGCCGGGTTGCGGTTTACACGGCTCCCGCGACCAATCTCAATCAGGAGAACGTAACTGCGGCCGCAGCCGGGGCAGCACAAGCGTTGGCCCGGCAGCGGGGACCGGCTGACGGAAACCCAGTTTTGGCCCAGGTTGACGGAGAGTCGGCATCGGTTACCAGTCAAGCGGCGGAAAACGAGTTACACGCGAACACGTTTGGATTCCTAGCAAACCGGACACCAGGAGCGGGTCCTTCCAATGCACAACATCCGGCCCTGTTCGACAACAATCTGATTCTAAATCCAATAGTTCTTGCCACAGTTATCACTCCAGAGAACGCGGCGGAACGTGTTAGGGATTTGGACGTAGCCCGTCGTGCATTGGAGCAGCAGAGAAGGCAAGTAGAAGCAGAAAAGCAAGGGATGGCCACACGCCAACGTGAGCTGGATGCACTGGAAACCCGGCTCCGAGAGGAAACAACTAGAATACATCAAAGGCATCAAACCAGATTACCAGCATTAGGCGGAGTTATAAATCCGTCTACACTGTTTATCACACCTCAAGATCAACCGATTCCACCGGTGAACCAAGGAACTGCATCTCAACTAGCAATTGCGGGAACACAGCCGGCGAACGTGCAGGCCGGGTTACCCTTACCACAAACTGGAGTTACAACAGGCAATGCAGTACCCCCGCCACCACCGTCACGGTTTCACACACCGGCGGGTCATTACAACAATCCCATGGACAACGTGTACGCGGCAACGCTTGCACTTAATCAAATCCCCGTGAGAGAGTCACCCCACGCAGAGGAGACCCGGCGGGCGATAGATATGCTGCACACCGCGGTAGCGCAACAGGTTAATTACCCGGATCACAGAAGTGGCATGCATGGGACGCCGTATGTCAGCCAACAACAAGGTAATACCGGCAATATCCAGACAAGTTCGGCACGGCGGAGGGAAGAGCAGCAGCAAATGCCGCCTCCTCCACACATTCAGGCAGTACCAGCAGCATCAGCAGCATAGGCCATCGTGGACAGTTCCAGAGCCAGGAGAGCCGTGGCCGGGCCTGCGGTACATGGGCCACCAGCAGTACCACGTCCAGCTGTACCCCCTGCAGGATCACACGTTTCCCGAGTAAGACCAGCTTCGACCATTCTTGCGGGACCTAAGTGTCTTTCGGATAGCATCAGGGCTGAACCTTACCCGGAAAAGTTCAAAGAACCGGGTAAAGTGGTGAATTATGAGCCGACTATGGACCCGGAAACATGGTTGAGCAGTTATGAGATGGCCATGTCAATTCGCAATGCGTCCGAGAATCTTCAAGCCAAATTCATGTATCTAATGATGTCAGAGGGAGCAGCAAAGTTATGGTTCACCAATCTACCGGAAGGATCTATCAAGTCATGGGGAGAATTGAAAACTGCGTTTATCAAGCACTTTCACGGGATGTGCAGAAAGTTATTCACTATTGACGACCTAGAGCGATGTGTTCAGAAGAAGGGAGAATCGGCGCGCAGCTGGGTGCGCCGGGTTATGGAAATACTTCATTCATCTACAGATATTCAGCCCAAGGATGCGTTACAAGCTATAGCAAAAACGTGCAAATACACGCCTTTAGTGCAAAAGTTAACCCGCATAAAATCTAGTCGGAATGCTTCAGAGGTTACGATGGGAGAACTGATGGATGCATGCAACAAACACGCGGCAACGGACACTACAGAAGAGGAAGCTTATGACAAAAAAAACAAAAGCAAACACAAGTAATAATGGAAGAGCCGGCAATGGATCAGCGCCGGGTAATAACAGAAACAGCCAGAACAAGCACCCGTTTGAGGGAGGCTCCGAGTTTGTCGCCAGCACAGAAGCCGGATCTTCAAGACCCAGGGCAGAAGGAAATTTCAATACTGGAAATCACAATGGAGGAAACTATCAAGGACCGCCAAGGCCGAGTAACAATTGGGACATCTTCAGAATGGCATGCCCAAAACACAGCAGGAACGGTAGGCCGGCTAACCACTCCTTGGAGCAGTGCGCTGACCTACAGAGATGGAAGAACGAGGAAGTGAACAGAGCCATGCGAGGTGCAGGTCGGGGAGGAGGACCGGGTCCAGGTGGAAACCCGGGCAACGGCCCACCCCCAGCCGGTAACCCGGCAGCAGGAAGTCAGGGTAACAACCAAGGGGGAGCCGGAGGTTTCTAGGCTAACCCCAAGCAGTTGGGTCAATATCACGTGCATACTACAGGAAATTCTAACAAGGACAAAAAGATACTGAAGCAAGCGGTAAACTCAGTTTCCTCGGCTGTGCCGAGATACCTGAGGTGGTCAGAGCAGGATGTAACATGGAGCAGAAGAGATCACCCGGAAAGAATAGAACACCCGGGAGTTTTAGCATTAGTAGTTGCACCGCAGGTCAATGGGTATGAGCTGAAAAAGGTCCTGATGGATGGTGGAAGTAGCATCAATATCCTATATTGGGAAACCTTTTTACGCATGGGTCTCAATGAGTCTCAGCTACAGAAGAGCTCAACAATTTTTCATGGGATAGTGCCGGGTCACTCAGCGTGCCCCGAGGGAAAAATCGCATTGGAGGTAGCTTTCGGAGAATCAAAGGACAATTATCGAGTCGAGTGGCTCACTTTCGAGGTGGTCAAGCTGCGCAGTCCTTATCACGCGCTGTTCGGAAGGCCGGCTTATGCTAAATTCATGGCCAGGCCGTGTTATCTGTATCTACAGCTAAAAATCCCGGGTCCTAAGCAGACCATCACCATACATGGAAGCCGGGTTATAGCGGCTGAGTGCGATGAAGGAGACGCGGCAATGGCTGAGCAAGCTTGCAGAAAAGAGGAACTTAAGCATTACCGATCTCAAGCAGACCCGGATGGCAGAACGGCATTGAAAAGACCAAGTACTGAAGATGAAAGGGCAAAATTCAAGGCAGCACAAGAAACCAAGATGGTGGCGTGGCCCCTCCAAGCAATCTGCTGCAGGAGAAGAAATCACACGATTGTTCACAACCACCCGCGTCAACGAAACTCCTCACCCGGATTGGTTAGCGAACCCGGCACTCATAATAAAAAAGACCAACAAGTGAAGAATGTGTATCGATTATGTTGGTTCCAGACAGATCCCCAAGGCGAACTAAACGATGTAACGGGCAGCAGGTTTCAGACGCACTCTTTTCCTATCCAGGGTACCTGAGGGGGCTGGAGGGTTTTTAATGAGGCGGCCTGCTGACCCAAGTTTTCTCATATCAATAAAGAGATGGTTAAGAAATATATCTCCTTCACACGCGTTATCAAGTCTTATTTTGTCGTGATCTCTACTACGTTTACAGGTAAGTGTCGTTTATTATCAGTACATCAATTTCCCTAAGAATGTCGCATATATCTAGGTCTTGAGGGCTGATTGCTTGAATAGCACAGTTACAAACTCACAGACCCGGCCTTGATGCCTATGAGTTATAAGGGCCGATTACTCGCAAACGAGTACGGCTGCAATCTTATAACCGGACAAAGGAGCCAAATTTTCTTGACTTTTCTTACTTAAGCTCGATGTGACTCGCACTAAAGTGGCACGATTTGCTCGCTTACGACTACATTCAGCCATGAAGCCCAATGGGACTTGCCTGACCCTGTTTTCGTATAGATGTAACAACGTGATATCCACGCGAAAGCCGGCTTACAGTACAAGATGGTCAAAAGGGTCATCTAAACCACAAGTTATGCAGAGTACATGGCTAATAGCCGGAAACTCAATGTCTATTAAGCATAACTTCAATACCTATGTGAAACGGCTCTAGGTTCGGGCCTAGCGCAAGACAACTTGTTCTCCCTGGATGACCGCGTATCCCAGACCTGGACTTTCGGGCTTTGGGGACTCGGGATTCCGCAAAAATAAACAAAGTTGCTTAAGTCACTAAGCCCAAAGAACCCAAAACATCCGGGTCTTGGGGACTTGGGGACTTAGAGAAAAGTCCACCTGTCAAACCCACGAGACCCGGAAACCGAGTCTCACATACGGAACCATAAAGTAAGTCGGGAATAAACAAGCTTAAAGGCAGAGGTACATCAAGCCTATCCAAAGTCCACAAAGGGCTCTGAAGCCGTTACAAGTCTCGCAATGCGATTACATAATACGATGGAAATATCAAAAGGGCACATACGCACTATCAAAATAATATCTTCTTTTACAAAGACATCGCGTAAGCAAAGTATCAAGATGACATCAGATAATAACCTACTAGGCCTCCCGGGTGGGGTCCACACCTCCAGCCTTGTCCTCCGGGTCTTGATCATGAGTTCGATCAATACAAGCTTTCGCGCCATCGTCATCCGGAATTTCAGCATCAGGACGAACAGGTGGAAGAACGGTTGGCGTAGAAGTAGTTGGTGCTGATTCCAAATCGGCCCTCTTCTTCGCAGCCTCCTCCCTTCGCCTGGCCGAGCGAGCGTTCCATTTTTCCAGGATATCGAATGGCACGGGCGTGTCTCCCATCACATCCTTTCCCTTAGCATCGTACGAGGACATAAACTTATTCAAATCCATACTGTCGGCAAGAGTAGTTGCCGAATGTCGCACCTCAGCTTGCACGGCCTTGAAGTCCTTAGCCCCAAACTTTGTGCCATCCGCTTTGAACTCCGGGAACCCGGCTATCACTTTTGCTGGCTCAAATTTGGGAAAGTAAGCTTTAGCCAGCATAAAGGCCCGGGTCATGCCAATTTGGCACGATGAACGCTTCCAGAGCTCAATCCATGCAGGAACGGTGGAACATGCATGGATTAGGGTCTCCATACCCGGATATGATTCAGTAGGCCACTGAATGGCATCCAGGATCCACTTAGTGCCGGCACAGAACCTCCGGAGGACATTCCTCAAGTTCATTATCTTCTGGATATCATTTTCTTCCGAGGGAGCAAGATTGGAATATGCAGGACACAACAAAAAGATTACTTCAAAAGTATTCCGGGTGTCACGTATCAACAAACGATAAACCAAGACACGAACCGGTAAGAAGCAAAACCTCACCAACAAGGACACGATAAGTGTCGGAAATCTGAGCTGATAGCTCCTTCAGCGTAGCTTGGACGGTGGTGTATCTCTCTTTTTATTTCGCGACGTCCTTTTTCAAGGTTGCCACCTCAGCTTCAAGCGCCTCTCTTAGCTTAACCTCAGCGTCCAGGAGTTGATTGGTCTTGGCCAAAATCTCCCCGGACCGAGACGCGTGCGCCTAAAGATATGGAAAGTTAAAAACCAGTCGGATATTGCAGTCAGCCGAGTATTGAAAGAAGTACCGAGTGTAATTTTTACAAATTAGACTCGGAACTTGGGGACTAGATGGATGTTATTAGATATCAAGTAACGATTACCTGGTGCTCCACTGCCAGACGCTCCAGCATACTGCTCTCTAAGGCCTTCATAGCAAGGAGAGCGCTCATCATCTGATCGAATGTATCATTGCCCAATTTGGAAGATCCGGGATCTTGGAGACTCGGAGAAGGAGCTCTCGCCTTGGTGGGAGAAGATATCCGGGTCGTCCGAGTATCGGAGTCTAGCGCTCCTCCTCCCGTGCCCAAGGCTGCAGCTTCATCCTCCTCGTGTGTGTGCGAGGCTATTGGATACTCGGCTTCTTGATCGGCCGGGTTTACTGGTGGCACTTGTTCTTCTCCGCCAGCTGCGGTAGTCATATCATCAAACGGGTTCTCCTTACCCGGGTCATCAGTTTCTGTGTTTTCTTGTTCGCTGGTGGTGACCGTGGCTCTATGAGCAGTATATATAAGCAGTTAGTGTACGACTGGGGAAAGATTGTGGAAAGGCGATAGAGCATCAAGGAGAAGAACCTTACCCGGGATTCATCACGTAATCCGAGGGGAGCTCACTGCTAGACCCAGACGAAGCTGAAAGTACCAAAGCAAGTAAAATGTGGAGCTGCCCTACTAAGGGGTAAACTGGAAAAACTTTGATATTCAAGAAAGGATTAGGTGAGTACCAGCACGTCGAGCCGGAGACGATGAAACACCCGGATTAAGAGCGCCATCACCCGGAAAATTCCGAGTCATTCTGCGCTTGGTCATGGGCGATTCCTTCAGGTACGACCTGCGGGATAACTCCAGGTTTAGAGGTGAGGGAACAGTATGGAACCTTGAAGACGACCCCTCGGGGTTTTCTCTTTGTTCCGGCCTTGATCGTCGGCTCGGCTTCGTCTTCGTCGCTTGCGGATTCTACCTTGCCTTCAGTTTCTTCTTCTTCGTCCTTGTCCTCTTGTTCTGAAAATTATCAAGGTTTACAGTCGGCAAATGGAGGAGGAGCAATAACGAGCTCGAAAAAACTAAGTAAAACTCGGAATGTACCTTCATCCGAGTTAACGGCGTCTTCTTTCTCCTCTGGGCTTTCAGAGTTGGGGGGAGTTTCAATCTTCCAAAAGACATCATTGGCATGAAATGAAAACATGAGGATGAGTGTTAACAGTTGTATCAAGTGGAAAGTGTGAAGATAAGAATATGGAAACCGGATCTTCACCTCAAGGGCCGGGTTTTCGCGTGTAAAGGGCTGTAACCCGGCTATATTCCGGATTACCTCCAATTTTTCTGTCAAGAAGCCCTTGATAGTCTTGTTGGTGTCACCTTCTGCAAAGCTGTGGGTGGAGTATCGGAGCGCGTCCGTGGTGTGCCCCGAGTACTCGCACATTAATTTTTTGCGGATGGAATTGGGTTGGATCCGGAAATCGACCCAAGTTTTCACCAGGTTAAGCCCAATGAGACCTTGGGCCGAAAGAATAGCAATTCTATCCAATAAAGGTTGGATTGCCTCCCTGTCTGAGTCAGGGGCAAAAGCGTTGAAGGTCTCGGAGATATCGAGGAGGCCCTCCGAGTAACCCGGCAACTTCTTTTCGCCGGGTGGAGAGGTGTCTCGGCAGTAAAAGTATGTTAGTTGCCAGTGTTTGACGTGGGGATTGAGTGTGAGAGGTGGCATGGGACAATTTTTGCGATGTTGAATGGAGACCCCGCCGCAAGCGAGAAGTGCTCTGTCACCGCTTTCGCGGCACGGCTTGCACTGGAAAAGCTCGATAAAGAGAGCCAAACTTGGCGGAGTGCACAAGTATGATTCGGACAGAACGATGAAATTGGTTATATTCAACATAGAGTTAGGCCCTATGTCGAATACCCGGAGGCCATAATGGCTCAGAACTTCTCTAAAGAAAGGGTGACCCGGAGGACGAAATCCCCGAGTCACGTGCTCTACAAAACAGATTACCTCATTGTCGGCGGGAGTGGGCCGGGTCTCGTCACCCGGCACTCTCCAGTGGATATCCTTCTGAGGGGGAGAACCCCCAACTCGGCCAACTCTTCTAGCTTGGCCTTTGTCACCATGGATCGCGCCCAGTTGGCGGATATGGACTGGGTGGACTTGGCCTTGGTTGGCGGCTTCCCTTGCTTCTTGGGAGCCATCGGATCAACCTGTGAAGCGCAAGACAAAGGGGTACAGGAACTGAGATTCGGGGACTATGAATTACCCGAGTATGTGCAAGCAGTATCGATGACATGAAAAGTAAGAAGTATCCGGGTATCGCTGGGTGGTGCAAAAGATTGCAAGTTATCCGGGTATCAAGTATCAGCATGGAGACTATCGGTTACTTGCGTATTGAGAAATGCTTGAGGAAGACGGGTGATTTGCCATGTGCCTACTACAAGCAAAAGACCCGAAAGACGGGGATTTTCCGGGTGTACATGACAGGCGCGGAAAATTTTGGCGAAATGAATCTAGATTGAAAAAGTTGCGAACGATTCTACGGAGAAATCGATGATTGGTGATGGTAGGAAGGTGGTATGTGACCATCAGTTGAGCTAGTGAAGGAATTAGCGGGCACTTAAGCAACCTAATCCGGCGCGACAAGAAAAGTGGCCCGCGGGTTGACCTAGATCTAATCTAGAGTAAACCGAAAAATTGTGGGGTTGGATTAATGGATACAAGGAACTTACTGGGGGAGGTTGGAGCAGCACGCGACGGCGGCAAATGGCGCAGTCTTGGTGCCCCCTTGCGATTCCCGGCGGGCAGGTTGAGGGCGCGGCGGCGGATCTTGGCGGCGGCGCGGGGCGAATCGTGGCGGAGCGTAGCCGGAGGCGGGTTGGCTCCGGTGACGCGCGTGAGGTCTCCGTGATGGTGCTCTGCGAGCTCGAGCGCGGGAGTGAAGAAAAGAGGAGAAGGGGGAAATGAGCTGTTGCGGTTAGGTTGACCCCTAAGTGCCTATTTATAAGGGTGCGGGTGGATAAACCTAGTCCAACGGGCAAGTGCCGGGAATTTCGGGATAACGGTTGTTTATCCGGATTTTGCGAGATACGCTTTAAGTGCTGGACGAGATATCTGGACAGAGATAAGAAGTAGATCTTCTTCGCAACATCGGGGTCAATTATCGAGTAAAGTGAGCCGGGTCTTTGACATTTCTATCAGGACTATTGATCCGGAAAAAGTAACAGAAGGACCTAGAGAAAGCCGATTTGCTATATGGCCACCTTGGAGTTAGGCCTAGCTATTTATCAAAGCACCTTAACCCGGCCTCTGTGGACTTGTATGTTTGATATTTTTACAGGGAATAGCAAGCGCTTCAAGGAGGATCCCGTGAAGCCCAGGCTATTCTAGGGACTACTGATGGAGGGATGATAACCCGATAGCCCAACTCCAAGGGGTAACTCGGCCCAAAGGGCGCTGCGCAAAGACCCGGCTAGGATAAAGGAGCTTCTATAAGGCCCAAGATCGTAGGCCTGGCAACCCGGATTGTGGGTTCCGGTAAGGAAGTTTAGGGTTTTGTGAGCAGTGTCCGGGTAGGACTCAGAGTATGCCTTGGAGAGTAGGCCAGGGGTCCGGATGCTTTATAAGCCGGCCCTTAGGTTAGGTTAGGGGGCCAAGAGTTCTAGCAATATCGCCTGATATCGAACATCCAGTGTAACACAAGAGTTGAGTTAATATATCGAGATCGAGGACTCGGCGACTTGATTGCCGACCGCCAGATCGAGTATCATCATGTTTTCCTCTGAGCTAAACCCTCTCCCAAACGCATGTGTCGTCTTGCCCCAAGATAAGTTACCCCCGGTAACGTCTGCCGTGATTATCCCACGACAGACGAGATGCGAATCGAATCAAATTGAGGGGGGCGCCCATACACGCTTCCCACATGCGGTTAGTGCGCTCATCATGGATCAGTAGACAAGACCCTTTTCCTAATTAGGGTCGACACTAGCAGGCCTCAAAACCACGCCGGGCCTCCTGCCGGTGCCTTATCATCAAATTATTATTACCTCAAACATTAACAGGTTGATTGTTTAACCATCGAGCCCCAGAACATAATAGAAATATAGTAACAGAAAGTAACGGGCAGCAGACTCGAGCAACAACAACCCTAAGCATGCTAGTAAGACACAGGCAACAAACAACGGGGTGATAGGTATGGAGGTGAGGCTATATCAGGGTTAAAGGATAACATGTGATAGGATCGAACAGAAGCAACGATTCATAGGGCTAGCAGAATAGACAACGGAAAGTATCGGTATCCAATGTGGAACGGAACACAATGGTTCATGTGAGTGAATACTTGCCTGCAAACTCAGCAGCCTGGTACTGAGCTAGATCCTCAGAAGGGGTGTCGTAAGTATCGTCTGTCTCAACGTCGTCGTCTATCCGGGAAGAAGCAAACAAACAACGCAGAGAGACAACAATCAATAACATGGCATAGTTCACAAACATGGGATGATGCATGGAAAGTTAATTGATGCATCAAAATAAACTAGTTGACAAGATAACATGTTTAAATGGACCCATATGCAATTGAATTGCATATGGAAAGCCCATGAGTTAAGGTTGGAACAATTGTTCTACAACTAAACAACATGTGAAAGTGGATTAGCATGATGCATGGATGAGGAAAACAAAAGAAAACAACAATAGAAACAACTTGAAATAAGGTTTACCAAGTTTAGGATTTTAGTTATTAAGTAATGGGATTTTGGTTCCTTAAAGGTGTTACACAAGAATTTGTTGTTTTCACCAATTTAAATTGTTCAAAACAGATAACAAAGTTCATATTTGGAAAGTTCACACAATTTTAGGTGGAATACATGTTTCACTTATTGAAAAAGGATTTAGAATGAATTAATTATGAATTAAACAAGTTTAGACAAGATTTAAATGAATTTAATTCAAGTTTGAATTTAATTGAATTTTTATTTGTGCAAAATATTAAATGAAGTTCATATTGGAAAAGTTTATGCTTTTATGGTTTGAAAACATATTTTATAAGTTCAGAAATAATTTAATTTGAGCAACTTATGAATTTAACAATATTAAATGAGTTAAACAAGGTTTAAATTATTTAACCAATTTTAATTATTCAAAACATGAAACAAAGTTTATATTTGAAAAGGTGGTTTAATTTAGCATGGAAAACATATTTTATTTGTTGAAAATGGATTTAAAATGAGCAAGTTATTAATTTGACAATTTTAAATGCATTAATTAAGAAACAGTTGTTTTCAGCAATTTAAATTATTCAAAACAGCAAACAAAGTTGATATTTGCAAAGTATATGAAAAATTGAATGGAAAACATATTAAGTTTTTTGAATTTGGAATTTTTATGCCCAAGTTATGAATTTTGCAAAATTAAGTGAATTAAACAAGAATTCAAATATTTCACCAATTTAAAATATTCAAAACAGTAAACAAATTTTATATTTGGGTAGAGAATTTAAAATGGAGTGGTTTACATGTTTAAAGTTTTGCAATTGGAGTTTACAAACAAAAGTTATTAAATTACCAAGTTTAAGCATTTTTATGGTTTATAGAAATAACAGTGGACCTAGAAAAGCTACAGGGACTTGGAAAGAAATTAACATGGACCTAGATAAATGCTAGCAGGGACTTGGGTGCAATTCTGTCAAGGTTCTGGGCCTGGAAAAAAGATTGGAAAAAGGTTGGGTTTAATCCCGGGGGTGGGATTCGAACCCACCACCCCCTGGGTGCGCGTAGAGAGCGCTGCCACTGCGGTAGTGTTCTGTTCGTTGACAGGAAGGGGCATCGTGTAACATCCCAAGTATGAAAATCTCCCCCTAGATGTTTGTTTCTTGTTTTGTTATTGCTTTGCATCATGTCATCATATTCTTTGCATTGTTTGCATTTGTTTCCATCTGTTTTCTATTTTGATTTCCAAACAAAACATTTGAATTATTTGTCATACTTGGTATGTTACATGTTTCAAATAAGAGCTACAAAACAAACAAATAATTTGTTTCTTTAAACTTGGAATCAAAAACTTAATTTTTTGGCTTAACTTTCATTTATTTCTTTTGATACCAAAATTGCTCAAATCATTTAATTTACAAACAATAACATCAATTAAATTTATTTGGAAAACAAAAGTTTGTTTTAGGTGCTGTTACAAAAACAAAACAATAAAAAGTTATCCTAAACATTTGCTAAACCCTAAAACCATTTGTTTTTCTCTCTTTTCCCAAATCTGCAAAAAAAAAGTTAATTAATAAACAGAAAAAGATAAAAAGAAGGAGAGGGGGAATAGGGCATGCAGCCCAATTGGGCCAGCCCAAGTGCCCCTGGCCTCGTACCCCTCGGTCGTCTTCTACCTTGTACGGCAGGCAGATGACGCTGCCCACGTCGGCATCAGAGGCAGGGGACGGTGATCACAGCTCCACCCCTCGCCCTTAAGACCTGCCTCGAGCTCCCCCCTCGTTGCCCTAATCCCTCCACTTCTTTCTCTCCCTCGAGCGCCGCCATTCCCCTCTCTTTTTCTCCCTTCCTCTTCTCTGTTCTGAACGAGCTCCACCGAGAACACCACCGCAGCCACCTTCCTCTCCGAATCGCCGCCGCCGTGGTGCCCTCCCGGCCGTGCTTGGGCCGGGAACAGAACCGCCCGGTTCCCCTCTTCCTCGCAGTGCCCTCCGTCTCCCCCGAGGATCACCGGAGCTCCGCCGCCATCCCCAAGTTCGCCACCGTCGCTCCTCCCTGCACCGATCCCTCCATCTCTGTCAGCGAGGTGAGCTCGCCCTCCTTGCCCTCGCCTCCTTCCCCTCTCTGCCTCGCACACCGAGCACGCACGCGTGCATCCGGACCGCACGACCACGCGCACCGCTCGCACGGACCGCGCCCGTGAGCCACGGCCGCCGGCGGGCAACTGCCCTCTGTCGCTGGCAGCAACCGCACCTGAACCTGCACACACAGAAAAAATTCAGTTAAGTTCAGATTGGCGCGCAGACAGAAGCTATACCCCAAACCTGCCCTGTACTGTCACGAATCCGCACCCAGCCGCACTGGCACAGCCCTTGCGCTCGCTCGCCCAGGTCGCGAGATCGAATCCCGCGGGAGGCAATTGCCTCCCCAATTTTTCCTTCCACGCGCACCCGCGGGAAGGGGTTTTTTGAGAGAAAAGAAGAATCTACTTCAACCGATATGCCCTTAGGCACGGCCATGCATAACATAGAAATCACACGTGGAAGGGGTGGGCAATTATCTAGAGCAGCAGGTGCTGTAGCGAAACTGATTGCAAAAGAGGGTAAAAAATTTTAATTACTTTTTTAATGGCAATAGGAATGATATTAACTCCTATTTATTTATTATCCATGTTACGTCAGATGTTCTATGGATACAAGCTATTTAATGTTCCAAACGCAAATTTTATGGATTCTGGGCCACGAGAACTCTTTATTTTAATCTGTATCTTTTTACCAGTAATAGGAGGAAGACGATCCGATTGGTACGCAACGCATTTATTAAAAAAGAATAAAGTCTAGGGATCAGTTCAAAAGAAGCTACAGGAACAGATAAACTAAGAGCCAGCTCTAAAAGCGATCTTTCGCCAATGCCCAGCGGGGCCCGCATAAGGAACAAGAGATTCTTTCCTCCTCAGATCGTCGATAGTACAGCACCTTCGTAAAGGCACCCGCACCCTTTAGGCCACATCACCCCCTAGCCACTCCACCTGGGCGCCACAGTGGCCTGGCCCCACTGGCAGTGGCCCATTCTGGGTCACTGCGCGGTGCCTTTATATTTTCTGCCCTTTTTATTTTCATTTTCAGTCCAGTTTAAATTATAGAATAGTCCCTAGAATTAAAACCCTAATAACTTTTATTTCACAAACCCAAATAATAAGAATAAAATATGTACACTGCACCAAATTTAATTATCTATCTATTTATAACATTTGTTTTCTGTTTTGAGCATTGCAAATGTTTTCAAATTTCAAATTCAAACAAATCTTTCCAAATTTGCTTAATTCCATAACTAATTCAATATTAATCCAAATAACACAAATAAAATATGTTTTCCATGCCATTTTAAACCACGTAACCAAATATAAATTTTGTTTCATGATTTGAATAATTAAAATTGGTTAACTAATTTAAACCTTGTTTAATTCATTTAAATTTGCTAAATTCATAACTTGCTCAAATTAATTACTTTTTGAACATATAAAATATGTTTTCAAACCAGAAAAACATAATCTTTTCAAATATTAATTTTGTTTAATGTTTTGAACAAATAAAATTCAACTAATATTCATACTTGATTTAATACCATTTAAATCCTGTTTAACTTGTTTAATTCATAATTAAATCATTGTAATTCCTTTTTCAATAATTGAAACATGTAATCCAACTAAAATTTGGTGTTCTTTTCAAACATAAACTTTGTTATCTGTTTTGAACAATTTAACTTGGTGAAAACAACAAATACTTGTGCGACACCTTTAAGTAACCAAAATTCCATAACTTAATAAATACAATTCCAAAATTGGTAAACCTTATTTCCAATTGATTCCATTGTTGTTATTTTTCTGTTTTCCTCATCCATGCATCATGCTAATCCACTTTCACCTGTTGATTAGTTGTAAAACAATTATTCCAACCTTAATTGATGGGCTTTTCATATGCAACTCAGATTGCATGTGGGTCCATTTAATCATGTTGTTACCATGACAACTAGTTTATTTTGATGCCTCAATTAAATGGTCATGCATCATCCCATGTTTGTGCATTATGCCATGTTATTGATTGTTTGTCTCTTTGCGTTGTTTGTTTGCTTCTTCTCGAATAGACGACGACGTTGAGACAGACGAGGTTTACGATACTACTTCTGAGGATTTAGCTCAGTACCAGGCTACTGAGTTTGCAGGCAAGTATTCACTCACATGAACCATCTTGTTCCTTTCAACATTGGATACCGATACTTGCCGTTGTCTATTCTGCTAGCCTATGTATCGTTGCTTGTTCTCCGAACCCATTACATGTATCCTTTAACCCTGATATTGCCTCACCTCCATTCCTATAACCCCGTTGTTTGAGCCCGTGTCTTACTAGCATGCTTAGGGTTGTTCCTGCTCGAGTCTGTTACCCGTTACTTTCTGTTACTATATTTCTATTATGTTCTATGGGCTCGATGTTTAAACAACAACCTATTAATGCTTGGGTAATAATAATAATTTGATGTTAAGGCACCGGCAGGAGGCCCGGCGTGGTTTTGAGGCCTGCTAGTGTCGACCCTAATTAGGAAAAGGGTCTTGTCTACCGATCCATGATGAGCGTGCTCACCGCATCCGGGTGGTGGTATGGAACCCCCCTCGGCTTTGATCTGATCCGCAGTTTGTCCGAAGAGCCACACTTAGTTCGGGTGTTCCATTTGGCTCATACGCATAAATGGGTCGCTCCCATGGTTACTGATGATGATGATGACGCACACATATAGGGCGAGGCCTGTATTGCCGGGGTGTTGCGTCCTGCGGGAGTTTTGCACACTTGCGCTGAGTATTCAGCTGCGTGGCTGGGACCTTATAGCTCCGTGGCTCCTAGGACAGACTGTAGAGATGGTTCGAGTCGTGTCAAGCCAACCTGAGTTTTAGTTGGTGGCTTGAGTGTGTACGGGTACTGGAGCACACCCTGCAGGGATGAATCTTCTCGAGAAGCCGTGTTGTCCGCGGTTATGTGACGACTTGGTGAAAGTACTGGCTAACAAGTACTCAGACAACTTACACCTAACTATAATAATATGACTAGTAATAGGTTTATTGACACAATAACTTGAACCATCATTAATCCAACTGTGTGAGTTATCCTCGGATTGCTTCTTTGGATAAGGGGCGATCCAGGATGGGTTTGCTTGGAGTTAGTTGTAGTTGGTTACGATAAGCTATCTTATCTCCTTTTCTGTTAGCCGGAAGTTATAGTATGTTTCTGTAGTTGGTTAGTGCAGCCCGCTGCCGCATCTTTTATATCACCCCTTTCTTCCGTTGAACCCAAAGCATCTGTGCTTGGTGTTGACGGGTTACACTTTGGTGAACTGTGAGTCTTGCTTGCCAGTACGTTTATGTACTGACCCCTTTGGGGTTGTGGTTTCCGCAGACGACGTTTCCGAGGATCCCCATGGTGGTTACTACGTGGAGTACGACGAGGCTGTTGACAAGTAGATAGCGGACCCGGGCAGGATCCGAGACTTCGTGGATGGGCTCCGTTTTTTCGTTTCCGGCTTCTTAAGCCTATTTGGATCTTGTCTGTACTCAGACATGTTGAATGCTTCCGCTGTGATGTAATGATGTTATGTTGGGACATGTGTCCTCTGGATGATTGTATTTGCTATCTCTGCTCTAGTGAGAGCTATTTGCAACTTATTTCCATCTTTTGTGTCCTAGAGATATGTTGTGCTATCATTCTGTTAAACGCCGTTGACGTACCATGTGTGTATGGTATGAAGTACGTCAATGGTAGTATCCTGATTTCTATGGGATAGTTTACGTCGACGCTGAACAGATAGGGGTTGGTTGTCACACATACATGTGTTGGCCTACTCGTAAGAGGACGCGGGTGCCGGTAAGCCCCGTAATCCAATCTACTACTGTTCAACGGAACGGCGAGTATCCTTTAGAAGTCCGGGTGCGACAAATGGTATCAGAGTCTGTCTGCCTGTAGGATCCCTTTTACTGGTCGCAGTTGAGTCTAGAAACTATTTTGTAGCTATATAGGAAAAATGAAACGTGAGAGTAGGAATTCTGCCATTTTATTTCTTTCCCCACCCACCCTCCCTTTTTCTGGTAAGGAAGTGCAACGTTGTTTTCTCTTTCTCATCTAAACTTTCAAGTTAGGTTTTCACGTATCCTGGTTTCTCTAGGATGGTTATATCTACTAGACCATAGGAATGGAGGTGGTTGTGACATGATTTATCATGTTGCCTACTCACGATTGAGAACGGAGGCGTGTAAGCCCCGGAAGCAGATCCTCTATTCCTTAAGCAGTAGATATTGATCCTTTAGAAGACCGGATGGGTTTTTCCGTAGTACATCAGGTGTTTGTGGTCTCCTGTTTCCCAGTTGTTGCTTCTATATCATCCTTCACAAATCTTCTCTTCCGTTGTAACAACTTATCTGTTGATCCGTTGTTAACCTCCATCCTTGTTCTATGCTGTCGACTTACCGTCTGAAGTAATCCTTTTAAGCACTTATATTGGATTTTGTTATCCGGTTAGTGTGTTAATCTTGGTATCCTCTTCAGGATGGAAAGTGGTGACGAAGAACACACACTGCCACCTGAGATGGGGAAAGTGTTGTCGCAGATGACACAAGTTATAAGGCAGATGCAGCAGAACCAAGACCTTGGGAGTAATGGCAACACCCGGGTGTCTATTCGGGAGTTCCTTGAGCTCAACCCGCGCACGTTTGATACCTCCTCCGAGCCATTGGATGCTGATGACTGGCTCCGTGAAATGAACCGTACTCTTATGGTAGCTCATGTGGCTGACGAGGACCGTGTTCCTTACGTGACCTACCTTCTCCGTGGACAATCCATGTCTTGGTGGGAGAACTTCCAAGAAATGAGAGGTTCTAGTGTGGCAATCACATGGGAGGATTTCAAGCAAGCCTTCGTGCGCCATCACATTCCCGATGGGCTCATGGAGAGAATGCGTGAGGAATTATATTCTTTCACACAACGCAATCTGGACGTTCTCGAATACCAAAGAGAGTTCAATCGTGTGGCTCGCTACGCCGGAGATGAAATCTCCACGGAAGCGAGAAAGATGGCAAAGTTCCGCAGGGGTCTCAACCCGGAACTCAAGTATGCTCTCACCAACGTCAAGGCCAAGAATTTTGAGGACCTCATCAACATCGCTCTAAATGAAGAGCAGGGGCGCAAGTTGGTTGAGGAATCTCGTAAGCACTCTCGTGAACAGGCTAATCTCTCAAAAGCTATCATGCCTCCACAAAAACGAAAAGTTTGGGTTCCATATATCACTCCAACACCGCCCATCTGCTTGCCAAGCCCGGCAGGATTTCTTGCCCTCCCTCCCACCCCAGTGGTATCTTCAGGAGGTGCTCCATCTCAGCCAGGTCCAACAGCTCCTCGTTCTGCTAGTACATGCTTCAAGTGCGGTCTACCAGGACACTACTCCTACAAGTGCCCGCAGAACAAGCTACCATCACTACCTATCCCTAAGGTCAATCATGTGATGGTACACACTTCTTCGCCTAGGCCCCGCAACAGGAACAAGTCTGTCTTGAGAACTGTGAAGGTGAACCATGTCAAGGCCCAGGGAGCAGAAGAATCTCCAGAGGTTGTAATGGGCACACTTCTTGTGAACTCGTTTCGTGCTAAAGTCTTGTTCGATTCTGGTGCTTCACACTCCTTCATCTCTCAATGCTTTGCAAACAACAGTGGAAACAACTTCGAACAGTTGTCTATCCCTCTCCTAGTGAAATCACCGGGATCTAGTTGGCAAAGCAATAAAGTTAGCCAGAACATCGAGATCACAATTGGAAATCTTCCATTCCAGGCATCTCTGATAGCTCTCCACTCTTCAGATATTGATGTCATTCTTGGGATGGATTGGCTACAAATCAGTCATTGATTGTCCTGCTAAGTCTGTCAAAATCACACACCCTTCTGGCCAGATAGTCTACTTCCATGCTGAAAATCCAGTTATTCAACTCTACACTCTCAATGCAAATCCTCTACCATCTATTGAAACTATTCCGGTGGTTTGTGACTTCCCCGATGTCTTTCCAGAAGAATTGCCAGGAATGCCTCCTGACAGAGCAGTTGAGTTCGTGATCGAACTTGAACCAGGTACTGCTCCAATCTCTAAGCATCCATACAAGATAGATCCTCCTGAACTGAAGTTGTTGAAGGAGCAAATCGATATGTACATGGAAAAAGGTTACATTCAACCTAGTTCCTCGGCTTGGGGTTGCCCAACTCTGTTCGTTGCGAAGAAGGATCAAACAAAGAGACTCGTGGTTGACTATCGTCCTCTTAACGAGAAAACCATCAAAAACAAGTATCCAATTCCTCATATCGATGATCTTTTTGATCAACTCGCTGGAGCCTCTATATTCTCCAAGTTGGACTTGAGAATGGGTTACCATCAAATAAAGATCAGAAAGGAAGATATTCCAAAGACAGCTTTCACCACTCGCTACGGTCTATATGAATACACCGTCATGTCCTTTGGTCTCACCAATGCACCGGCGACATTCTCTCGACTCATGAATTCTGTCTTCCATGAATACCTCGACAAGTTTGTTGTGGTATATCTTGATGACATTCTTGTCTACTCAAAATCCGAGGAAGAGCATGGAGAACATCTTCGTCTCACTCTCATGAAGCTTCGCGAGCATCGTCTATATGCCAAGTTCTCCAAATGTGAGTTCTGGATTCCAGAAGTTGCTTATCTTGGTCATGTCATCTCTGCCAAGGGCATAGCCATTGATCCAGAAAAGGTTAAGGCAATTGTTGATTGGAAACCTCCTAAGACGGTGAAGCAAGTCAGAAGTTTTCTTGGTTTGGCTAGCTATTGCCGTTGTTTCGTCCAAAACTTCTCCAAGATTGCCAAACCTCTCACTGATCTCACAAAGAAGGACAAGAAGTTCGTTTGGTCTCCACAATGTGATGAAAGTTTCAATCTCCTAAAGACTAAACTCACTTCTACACCAGTTCTGGTTGGCCCAGATACTACCAAACCTTTCCAGATATTCTGTGATGCTTCTCTCCAAGGTCTAGGTGCAGTTCTTATGCAAGAACGTCAAGTTGTGGCTTATGCTTCACGTCAGTTGAACGCACATGAGCAAAATTATCCCACACATGACCTAGAACTTGCAGCAGTTGTGTTTGCCCTCAAGAAATGGAGACAATACTTGTTGGGTAATCGCACTGAAATCTTTTCCGATCATAAGAGTCTGAAATACATCTTCACTCAACCAGATCTAAACCTCAGGCAAAGGAGATGGATTGAAAAGATCAAAGACTTCGATCTTACCATTTCTTACACTCCAGGCAAGGCTAATGTTATGGTCGATGCTCTCAGTCGCAAGTCGTATTGCAATAATCTCATGATCATGGAAAGCCAACCTCCTCTTCATGAAGAATTCCAGAAGCTGAACCTTGGTCTTGTTCCTCAAGGTTATCTTGCAAACTTGACAGCCAGTCCAACTCTCGAGGACAAGATTCGTTCTGAACAACTTCGTGATGCTGAGATCAAGAAGATTGCAAATAACATCAAAGCAGGCAATGTGAAGTATGAGTGCTTCTCAATTGATGACAAGGGAACGGTGTTCTTCGAAGGACGCATTGCAGTTCCTCAAATTCAAAGTCTCAAAGATGTTATTCTCAAGGAGGCTCATGAAACTCGTCTCTCCATACACCCTGGAAGTACAAAGATGTACCAGGATCTCAAAACACTGTATTGGTGGTCTGGCATGAAACGTGAAATTGCTCAATACGTTTCTGAATGCGACGTTTGTCAACGTGTCAAGGCAGTTCATCAGAAAACAGCCGGTCTTCTCCAACCTCTGAAAATTCCTGAGTGGAAGTGGGACATGATTGAAATGGACTTCGTCACTGGTTTTCCAAAGTCCAAGAAAGGCAATGATGTAATCTTCGTTGTCATTGATCGACTCACTAAAGTAGCTCACTTCTTTCCTGTCAAAGAGACAATCTCAGCTAGCCAGTTAGCAGAGCTCTACACAACAAAGATTGTTCCTCTTCATGGTGTTCCATTGGAAATAAGCTCAGACCGTGGAAGCATATTCACTTCACATTTCTGGAAGAGTTTTCAAGAAGCATTGGGCACCAAACTTCTGTTCAGCACAGCTTATCACTCTCAGTCTCAAGGGCAAGTCGAAAGAGTCAATCAGATTCTCGAGGATATGCTCAGAGCATGTGGTCTCTCCTTTGGCATGAAATGGGAGGAATGCCTTCCATATGCTGAATTCTCCTACAACAACAGCTTCCAGGCAAGCCTAGGCATGGCACCATTTGAAGCACTCTATGGCCGCAGATGCAGGAGTCCAATCAATTGGTCTGGAGCTGGTGAACGTTCACTCTTGGGCCCTGACATTGTTAAGGAAGCCGAAGAGAAAGTTCGCATCATTCGTGACAACCTCAAGATTGCTCAGTCTCGTCAGAAAAGCTACTATGACAGCAAGCACAGGGATATGATCTATGCACCTGGTCACAAGGCATATCTCCGTGTAACTCCCCTTAGAGGCACTCATCGTTTTGGTGTGAAAGGAAAGCTGGCACCAAGATACATTGGTCCTTTCAACATTCTCTCAAGGCGTGCGGAAAATGCTTATCGTCTTGAACTTCCAGAAAAACTATCCAAGGTGCACGATGTGTTTCACGTGTCACAGCTCAAGAGGTGTTTCAAAGATCCAGATCATGCAATTGATCATGATTCCATTGAACTGCAAGAAGATCTATCTTATGAGGAGCACCCTGTTCGTATTCTCGATGAGACCGAGCGTAAGACTCGCAACAAGAGCACCAAGTTCTTGAAAGTGCAGTGGTCGCATCATTCCGATAAAGAGGCAACGTGGGAGACCGAAGAGGATCTTCGTAAGAAGTATCCGGACCTTTTCACTTCTCAGTAGGAATCTCGGGGCGCGATTCCTTCAAGGGGGGGCGTTTTGTAACATCCCAAGTATGAAAATCTCCCCCTAGATGTTTGTTTACTGTTTTGTTATTGCTTTGCATCATGTCATCATATTCTTTGCATTGTTTGCATTTGTTTCCATCTGTTTTCTATTTTGATTTCCAAACAAAACATTCGAATTATTTGTCATACTTGTTATGTTACATGTTTCAAATAAGAGCTACAAAACAAACAAATAATTTGTTTCTTTAAACTTGGAATCAAAAACTTAATTTTTTTGGCTTAACTTTCATTTATTTCTTTTGATACCAAAATTGCTCAAATCATTTAATTTCCAAACAATAACATCAATTAAATTTATTTGGAAAACAAAAGCTTGTTTTAGGTGCTGTTACAAAAACAAAACAATAAAAAGTTATCCTAAACATTTGCTAAACCCTAAAACCATTTGTTTTTCTCTCTTTTCCCAAATCTGCAAAAAAAAAATTTAATTAATAAACAGAAAAAGATAAAAAGAAGGAGAGGGGGAATAGGGCATGCAGCCCAATTGGGCCAGCCCAAGTGCCCCTGGCCTGGTACCCCTCGGTCGTCTTCTACCTTGTACGGCAGGCAGATGACGCTGCCCACGTCGGCATCAGAGGCAGGGGACGGTGATCACAGCTCCACCCCTCGCCCTTAAGACCTGCCTCGAGCTCCCCCCTCGTTGCCCTAATCCCTCCACTTCTTTCTCTCCCTCGAGCGCCGCCATTCCCCTCTCTTTTTCTCCCTTCCTCTTCTCTGTTCTGAACGAGCTCCACCGAGAACACCACCGCAGCCACCTTCCTCTCCGAATCGCCGCCGCCGTGGTGCCCTCCCGGCCGTGCTTGGGCCGGGAACGGAACCGCCCGGTTCCCCTCTTCCTCGTAGTGCCCTCCGTCTCCCCCGAGGATCACCGTAGCTCCGCCGCCATCCCCAAGTTCGCCACCGTCGCTCCTCCCTGCACCGATCCCTCCATCTCTGTCAGCGAGGTGAGCTCGCCCTCCTTGCCCTCTCTGCCTCGCACACCGAGCACGCACGCGTGCATCCGCACCGCACGACCACGCGCACCGCTCGCACGGACCGTGCCCGTGAGCCACGGCCGCCGGCGGGCAACTGCCCTCTGTCGCTGGCAGCGACCGCACCTGAACCTGCACGCACAGAAAAAATTCAGTTAAGTTCAGATTGGCGCGCAGACAGAAGCTATACCCCAAACCTGCCCTGTACTGTCACGAATCCGCACCCAGCCGCACTGGCACAGCCCTTGCGCTCGCTCGCCCAGGTCGCGAGATCGAATCCCGCGGGAGGCAATTGCCTCCCCAATTTTTTCCTTCCGCCCGCACCCGCGGGGGCCCGCGCGTCATTGACCCTTTAGGCCACATCACCCCCTAGCCACTCCACCTGGGCGCCACAGTGGCCTGGCCCCACTGGCAGTGGCCCATTCTGGGTCACTGCGCGGTGCCTTTATATTTTCTGCCCTTTTATTTTCATTTTCAGTCCAGTTTAAATTACAGAATAGTCCCTAGAATTAAAACCCTAATAACTTTTATTTCACAAACCCAAATAATAAGAATAAAATATGTACACTGCACCAAATTTAATTATCTATCTATTTATAACCTTTGTTTTCTGTTTTGAGCATTGCAAATGTTTTCAAATTTCAAATTCAAACAAATCTTTCCAAATTTGCTTAATTCCATAACTAATTCAATATTAATCCAAATAACACAAATAAAATATGTTTTCCATGCCATTTTAAACCACCTAACCAAATATAAATTTTGTTTCATGATTTGAATAATTAAAATTGGTTAACTAATTTAAACCTTGTTTAATTCATTTAAATTTGCTAAATTCATAACTTGCTCAAATTAATTACTTTTTGAACATATAAAATATGTTTTCAAACCAGAAAAACATAATCTTTTCAAATATGAATTTTGTTTAATGTTTTGAACAAATAAAATTCAACTAATATTCATACTTGATTTAATACCATTTAAATCCTGTTTAACTTGTTTAATTCATAATTAAATCATTGTAATTCCTTTTTCAATAATTGAAACATGTAATCCAACTAAAATTTGGTGTTCTTTTCAAATATAAACTTTGTTATCTGTTTTGAACAATTTAACTTGGTGAAAACAACAAATACTTGTGTGACACCTTTAAGTAACCAAAATTCCAAAACTTAATAAATACAATTCCAAAATTGGTAAACCTTATTTCCAATTGATTCCATTGTTGTTATTTTTCTGTTTTCCTCATCCATGCATCATGCTAATCCACTTTCACCTGTTGATTAGTTGTAAAACAATTATTCCAACCTTAATTGATGGGCTTTTCATATGCAACTCAGATTGCATGTGGGTCCATTTAATCATGTTGTTACCATGACAACTAGTTTATTTTGATGCCTCAATTAAATTGTCGAGACATCGTAGTAGTTTTCATAGACGGGGGTGCCATGAGACTACGGTAGAGACGTGGGGTAACGGGATAGCGTAGTAACACAGAACACAGGATTTTACCCAGGTTCGGTACGTCGCGACAGTACGACGTGCCTACTCCTGCACTTCTCACTAATTGGGACTAAAGCCCGTAAACAGGGTTACAATGTGAGGGTTTGGATCTAAGCTACTCGACGAGGATGAGCTTCTCGGCAAGTTGGCGTAGAGCCTCTCTGTTTTCTCCGTTGTTTTGTCTATCTCCCGTCCGGCTTTATATAATAGCCGGATTAGGGCTTACAGAATAGGAAACCTAGAAAACTACGGTAACTTGTAACTTGGAAAGCAAGGAATCCGTCTTCTCCTCCAAGCCAGATCACATGGGCTGTGATCCGGGTTCTTCTAGAATCCGGCTTCTGCGCGTCGGATTACTGGGCCGCCTAATGGACCTAAGCCCACTACCACTTAGGCCACCCTGGTAATCCGGCACTTGGCCTACCATCTTCTATACCCCTATTTGGTATATATCCGACAGTAGCCCCCAAGAAGGATCAAAACTCTGATTCTCCGCTATTCGCCAAATGTTCCTTGTCCGAGAAATATTGATCCAGCAGTCTTGATTCTTCTTATTCTTCATTTGAAAAAGATGGTGGCATGAAACTCGGAATCCTAAAAATCCGGCTTTTCTCTCACGATCCTTCGCGGAGAAGAAACTTCCTACGTCAGCGCACTCAATCATGCTGACGTAAGCGACGTTTGAGATTTACTCGGAAAAACCCAGAAACGTATCTCTGACAGATTCACGCGGGAAACGAGGAGATAATCATCATTACTCCGTCGTTTCATTTCACGGATTTTCCGGCGAGCGACACGCGGCAAACATCCAACGGTCAAAATAGCCGTTGGCACGCATCTAAACGGTTTTCCGGCTATAAATAGCCGTCCTCGTCCTCAACGAAAACTTTCTTCACTCCCCACTGCCCACGCCATTGACGCGAACGAGCTCGAGAGCAAAGCACTTGTCCCAGGCGCTCTTAGCATCCAAGCACACCGAAACGCAACGCACCACCACAAGATGGCCTCCTCGCCGTCATCGCCGACCCGCGCCGCCATCAACGAGCTCATCAGCGATTTAGATCCGCAACTGGGATCGCCCAAGCACACCGGCGACGAGCCGGAGAAGACCACGGCCTCCGCGGCGGGTGACGCAAATCCTTCCGCCGCCGCGGACATTGCGGGATCGAGCTCCGCAGCCTCCCCGCCGTTTGCTCCAGAAACGGCGGAGGACAAAATCCAACTCCTTGGCGACGAACTCGCCGCCGCAGGAGAAGCAGAATTTGTCGGCAACTGGAGTCCGAGTAACTCTTCCCTCGTCCTCCTTCGACAAATGTCAAAAGAGGGATTGATAGTTAAAGGCAAATGGCGAAAGTCAGATGGTGAACTCGAGCCCAGACCAAAAGACGGAGAGTGTGTCCTCCTTACATCTCACATTACGCGAGGTATGGGTTTACCGCCTTCAGCCTTCTTCATAGACATCCTTAACTATTACGGCGTCCAACCACATAACCTCTCTCCAAATTCCATCCTCTATCTAGCTAGCTTCCAAGCCCTTTTTGAGGAATATCTCGGAACAAATCCTAGTCTAGATTTTTGGCAATACTGTTTTGAAGTAAAACATAACATCACAGAAGGTATTTCCCCTGTCTGTGGAACCATATCTTTTATTCTTCGGAAAAATAGAGAGGATTGGTACCCGAGAATACAAATGCCAGAACCCACCAAATCCTGGTTGGGTTCCTTCTTTTATCATCAGGACATCCCATTCCCTGGAGAGGAAATCGGGGTTCCTTCATTCGTTAATTCCGCTGCCATTCCTCGAGAGAGTTGGACAGCTGAAGCAGTTGAGACATTGCCGGAAAATTTAATGAAGATAAAGCGCCGTATTGCCAAGCTTACTTCTTCCGAACCTTCCTTAACTGGGAAAGACACTGTTTTATGCTGGTTCGGACGTCGCATTCAACCCCTTTCATTTCGTTCCCGGCTTCTTTGTGAATACCAAGGGCCAGAAGATAGCATGAGGGGAACAGATAAAGCCTATACCAAGAAAGATTTTATAAAGCGACTTCATCAGCTAGTTGCCTCCAGCGCCCAAATCGAAGAAAACCTAGCCATTTATCACGTGGAAAATCGAGTTCCTAAGGTATTTGTACTTTCCTCGTTTCCGAGTTTTCCTCAGATTAACTCGTATCTCCACCTTTTGATCATGTTGTGAATTCTTTCCTAGTTCAACGAACTCGGAGGGAATGATCTTGCTTCCGATGCCGAACTCAGCGAAATACATGCTAGGTTTTACAACAACCGGAAGCGCAAAAGGCAGGTGACTTTCGAGAAAATGGTAACTGTTGACGGAATTCCTGTCGCCACCTCCAGGTATTTTACCGGGTTTTTCCTAGTTACCGTCCTCCTTCAGTTCTTCGAGATTTTTAACTCTCGGATATTCTTCTTGCAGTCTTGCCCCAACTCCTTTGAAAACAAAGAAGCTGAAGAAACATAAGGCTGCTATCAAAGAAGAATCTTCTTCTGCAGCCATGGGCCCGAGGAATAGAACGGAAGCTCAGACAGGCGAAAATCTCCGGGCCTCTGCTGGAAACGAACCCGTCTCCAATTTGGACAGTAACATCCGGATAAAAGAAGAACCGTTCGACGATCTCGGATATATTCGTCCGGAGGCTAAAAAGTTCTTCGCTCCTGCCCCTCTAATTCGTCCTTGGCCACAAGGTGGATTAGTGGTTCGCAATGATATTGTATTTAACCCTCGCCAGGTCTTACAAGATGGCCTTCATCACGTTTGGATTCTTTTTACTGAATATGCCAAAGAATTCAACGAGAACTTGGCCGACTTGCGAGAAATGAGCCAGGTGATACCTCTAGCCCCCAAGCATTAAGTTGAAAATCTGAATTCTTCTTAATGTTTTATCATATGCTTGTTCATACTTAAGCATTTTGGCTTTCATTTCCGTATTCAGCATTCCGCAGATGCCATAAACTTGGAAGTTTTTAAGAAGCTTAATCTCAAAAGTAGAGAAGTAAAAACCCTTCAATCCATGATTGAGTTGAGAAGCAACGAGCTGGCGTCATCTCAGCTACAATTGTCTAAAACAACAGGTATGTATTCTCTGCAGTTTTTATCCGGATAACATTTGTCCCGAATTTTCATAAGCTCGAAATGTTTTTGTGTCCCCTAGCTGCTTTAGCAAAAGCCAACAAAATAGCCAAGGACGCTAGCAATGTATCTCGGCTCCGTGCAGAAAACTCGAGCCTTCGCAAGGAACTTACGAAAGTTGAAAAAGACCTGGAGGCCAGTAATCTGGCCCTTGGGATTGCTCAATCCCAGGCTTCTCTGCAAGCGGCGGAAAATAAATCTATTATCCATGATTTTGAAAGTATTCTATTTCCGCGCATGAAAGAAGGCACCGAAATTGACAAGGTTCTTGGTAAGTTAGTTCCTTTTACCAATTTCTCCATTTCTTACTTCCTTTTCTTTTGTGGCCTAAACTTGTTTCTGCCATCAAAACAGGGAATATTCCAGGCATTTCTCGGATTGAGAAAATCCGAGCTTTTGGAGAAGTATGGAACGCGATCAGAAATGCAGGAATGCAATTGATTAATAAGTTCCTTCCCGCAAGTACTATAGATTTCTCGGAAGTTTACAAACTTCCGGGTGCCATCATGGAAGTTGCGGGATCAAAGGAATTCATCCTACGCTCCGCTGCACGAGGTGGTGCGCGCATGGCACTAGGCCTTATGCGCCTGCACTGTCCTGACGCGAAATCTTGGTGCGTGGCCTCTGGTGTCCCTCAAGGGTATACAGAGGATCAGCGAACCGCCATCTTTGATGAAGTCAAAGGCCATGCCACCAAGATTGCTTCCATGGTTAACATTTCTATCACTTATCCAGAAGAAGAGGTTCCCGCGGTCCCCGAAGATGAAAGCAGCGAGGAAGACTCGGATGCTTGAAGGACTGCCTCTAACCTGGATGATGTATTTGTATAATAGGAGCGCTATTTACACTGTAATTCATACTATAACGCTTCTATTTCATTTGTCGAAACAAGAACTCCGCCTTTTGCAGCTTTGAATTATGAAATTCCTTGCAAGTTTGTCGGGTTGAATTGCTCCCTTATCTACTAAGTTCTCTGGCATATGTGTTTTGACTGTCTTTAGTGTTTTAAATGACTCGATAGCATTATGATCGTCATGACGAGTAACTGGGTATAACCAATCAGTTAGAACTCGAAAACATGGACCATACTAAAGGCATTTTTTACTAACCAGATCCAGTGACCCAACATATATTCGATCAGGTAATGCTTAAAGATTTGTAAGGAACTTTCTTGAAACTTGGGCACGCAGGCACAATCCGAGTTTCCTTTAGCCATTAACAGGCTGAAATCATTCAGTTTTTTAACGCCGAGCACGCAGGCACAATTCGGGTTAACATTGAGTATTTTGTAAGATCATTGGGAAATAGAAAAGGTGGAAACATGCTTTTACTATAATGAACTTGTAAAAAACATGGATATCAGAATTCCAATGACTTTATTTCATGATCTCAAAAGATGTTTACATAGATATTGAACTAAGTATAGAAGGGACGTAACTGCTGGATGCTCCAAGGTCTCTTTGTCTCTCCTAGCTCATCATCTATCTTTCTCTTTCTTTTGCGATTTGGTTTCTCGGGATCGTCTTCCGTATCTCGAATGTCAACAAGATAGTATGATCCATTTTTCATGGCTTTACTTATGACAAATGGCCCTTCCCATACTGGGGCTAATTTGTGCTTCCTTTGCTGCACCAACCTCAGCACTAGGTCACCTTCTTTAAAAGAACGATGCCTGATTTTCCGACTATGGTAACGTCTTAAACCCTGCTGGTAAATGGCGGACCTTTGAAGCACAAGCTCTCGTTCCTCTTCTAGGAGATCAACGGCATTCTGTCGTGCCTCTTCGGCGTCTAATTCGTCAAAATCTTGCACTCTTGGGCTATCATGGATCATATCTGTTGGGAGAATAGCTTCCGCGCCGTAAACTAGGAAAAATGGGGTTTGCCCAGTTGATCTATTTGGCGTCGTTCTTATACTCCAAATCACGGAAGGCAACTCTTCTACCCATGCTCCGTCCGCTCTATGAAGAGGAGTTTCGAGTCTTGGGCGTATTCCTTGCAGGATTGAGCTATTCATTCGCTCAACCTGTCCATTGGATTGCGGGTGTGCCATAGATGCTAGATCTAGGCGAATTCCCGTTTGTCGGCAATATCTTGCCAACTCTCCGATGGAGAAATTTGTCCCGTTGTCGGTTATTATGCTGTGTGGCACACCGTATCTCATCACCAAGTCGATGATGAAATTTCTAGCAGTTGCACCATCCAACTTTTTGATGGGCTTAGCCTCCACCCATTTGGTGTACTTATCCACTGCTACTAGCAAATGAGTAAGTCCGCCTCTTGCGGTTTTGAACGGTCCCATCATATCTAGCCCCCAGACCGCAAACAGCCACGTAATGGGGATAGTTTTAAGTGCTTGGGACGGCAAATTGGTCTGCTTAGCGTAATATTGACATCCTGCACATGTATTAACTATATGCTCGGCATCTGTCTTGGCTGTTAGCCAGAAAAAACCCGCGCGGAATGCTTTTTTGACTATGCTTTTTGATTGAGCATGATGTCCGCAATCGCCGGCGTGGATTTCCTCCAGTATTTCTCTTCCTTCTTCTGGTGAAATGCACCGCTGAAAAATTCCAGAAATACTGCGTTTATATAGGCAACCGTCAATTACTGTGTATCCTTTGCATCGACGCTGTATTTGTCTTTGCAAGACTTCGTCTGCTCCTTCCGGGTACTTCTGATTGACTAAGAAGTTTAAGTACGGAATTGTCCAGTCCGGTTTAACGATCATGACTTCAATCGATTCAGACGCCAGAGGGTAATTAACGTATCCACCTTTTATGGATGGCTCATGTAAGTGCTGAACGAATACTCCTGGCGGTAAGGTTTTTACCCTTTCTGATCCCATGCGGGCTAGCGCATCCGCGTTCCAGTTTTCCTCCCTTTTGATGTGAAGGACCTCGAATCCAAAGAAACAGATGGCGAATTCGTCTACCGTTCTCCGATATTCGGCCATTATAGGGCTTTTTGCGTCCCAGGTTTGGTTGAGCTGATGCTGCACCAAATCCGAGTCGCCATAGCACAGTATGTGCTTCACTCCTATTTCTTTTGCGATATGCAAGCCGTGAAGCAAAGCTTCATATTCTGCCACGTTATTACTGGTGTTGAAGTGTATTTGCAACACGTACTCCATTGTGTCTCCCTTAGGAGATTTTAAGACTACGCCAGCCCCAGCTCCTTCCTTCATCTTGGATCCGTCAAAGTGCATGATCCAGTACTCGGACTCCGGCATTGGTGTTTTTTCCATTGCTTCTGTCCAGTCGGCAACAAAATCTGCCAAAACCTGGGATTTTATGGCCGTCCTTGGCTGGTACTTGATGTCGAAGGCTGCCAGCTCAATGCCCCATTTGGCTACTCGACCGGTTGCCTCTGCATTGTTTATAATGTCTCCTAGTGGTGCTTTACTAACCACTATTATGGAATGCCCTTGGAAGTAATGGCGTAGTTTTCTAGATGCGAAAAATACACCATACGCCAGTTTCTGGTAGTGTGGGTACCTTTGTTTTGACTCGGAAAAAACTTCGCTTATGTAATATACCGGATGTTGGTCTGGTATGCTTTGTTCTTCCTTTAACCGTTCCACAACGATTACCGCACTAATAACCCGATTTGTAGCCTTAAGGTACAATAACATGGGCTCTTCGTCTTTTGGGGATGCCAAAATCAGAGCTTTCATCAAGGTTTCCTTCAACTGAGTCAGCGCTGCATCGGCCTCTTCTGTCCATTCGAAATTGTCGGATTTTTTCAGCAGCTTGTATAGTGGTAATGCTTTATCCCCCAGCCGACTAATAAATCTGCTAACGGCAGCTGCGGAACCCGTCAATCTTTGGACATCTTTGACACAGGTAGGTTTTGTGATGTTCAAGATTGCCTTGATCTTTTCCGGGTTAACTTCTATTCCTCTGTGAGAAACGATGAAACCCAGAAGTTTTCCTGAGGGAACCCCGAATACGCACTTAGATGGATTCAACTTCATCTTGTAGGTGCGTAAGTTTTCGAAAGTTTCTCGCAAGTCCTCAAGGAGTGTATCTTTTTCCTTGGTTACGACAGCAATATCGTCCACATAAACATGGACATTTTTTCCAATCTGACTATGCAAACAACGTTGCATGCAACGCTGGTAGGTTGCACCTGCGTTCTTCAGGCCGAATGGCATGGTTACGTAATAATACGTCCCGTATGGGGTTATGAAAGAAGTCTTAATTTGATCTTCCTTTTTCATGCGTATTTGGTGGTACCCAGAGTATGCATCCAAAAAGCACAAAAGCTCAGAGCCTGCTGTAGCATCTATTATTTGATCGATTCGCGGTAATGCGAACCTATCTTTCGGGCACAATTTGTTCAAGCCTGTGTAATCTATACACATTCTAAGAGCAGTAGTGTCTTTCTTCGGTACTAATACCGGATTTGCGGACCAGTCAGTATGGATCACTTCCTTGATGAAATCCGCTGCTAAAAGCCGGATAATTTCCTTGCTAATAGCCTTCCGTCTTCTTCCGTCAAATCGACGGAGACCTTGTTTGACGGGTTTTGATCCAGGAATAACCTTAAGTTGGTGCTCAGCAAGTTCCCTGGGTACACCTGGCATGTCCGCTGGACACCAGGAAAAAATATCCCAGTTCTCACGGAGGAACTTGATGAGCTCGCCTTCCTATTTGTCAGTCATCCCTGTCCCTACGACGACAAATTTTGTCGGGTCTTTGGGATCTAGGATTACCTGTCTTGTATTCTCGGATGCCTTGAAGCTGTCTGTTGGCTTCCGAGTTTCTTTTCCTGCCGGCATTTCTGACGGCGATACCTCCTTGGCTAATTCCTTCAGTTCTTCCTTTGCTATGACTCTCTGAGCGCAAAGGGCGTTTTCTTTCTCCAACTCGTTTGCCAGCTTAAAATCACCAGCTATAGTGATTACTCCTCCCTTGGGTCCTGGCATCTTCAGCTTGTTATAAATATAACAGGATCTTGCCATGAATTTGGCGAAAGCTGGACGTCCGAGTATTGCGTGATACACGCTTTCGAACGGCACTACTTCGAAGGATACTTTTTCCTGCCGGAAGTGATCTTTGTCTCCGAAGGTGACATCTAGGGAAATTTCTCCTAGGGATCGTGCTTGCCTGCCAGGGACGATACCATGGAAGCGTATGTTGCTGTAGTTGAGCTGAGACTCGGAAATCTTCAGATGCTTCAGTGTATCCAGGTACATTATGTTAATGCTGGATCCTCCATCCATCAGCACTCTTCTTAGCCTAGTATTTTGAACAAGAGGACTTACAACAAGAGCTTGTGTGCCGGGTTCAGGGATATTTCCGGGATGATCAGACTGATCCCAGATTATCGGTGTATTGGAGTACTTCAAGAATTTCGGGGTTGCTGGAACAACCGCGTTTATTTCTCAAAGTGTTCTTTTTGCCACCTTTGCTGATGGGGTTGCTAAGAAAGTTAGCATTGCTTCTCCATCAACCCTCGGAAACTTGGGTTCGCCTTTACGTTGTTGTTCCTGGATTTTTTCGTCAGTGTCCGATTCACTGTCTTCTTTGTCAGCTTCTGGCTTTTGTTTGGCGGGTTTCCTTTTGGAACCCTTTCCTTTATTTCCGGATCCTGCAGTGCCTTTCATGTGCTTATTCAGTCGGCATTGCGCGTTTGTATGGGTGGGTTTCCCAAATTGCGAGTGGTGAACGCAAGGTTCCGACTTAATCCTTTCCCACTCCTATGGAGTGTAATTGATTGGATCTGGGTTGCGTCCTTTCCACTTGTTTCCCTTTTCTCCTCCAAAGGCTATGTTCACCTCTTTGGGCTTCGTCGTTGTTTCTGGAGTGGCTTTTTTGTCAGAACGAGGGGTTTTCTTGGCGAGTATCAATGATTCAATATTGCCTCCTCTTGCTCTGATGTCATCCTCGGTTGCGGCATGCTCATTGGCGGTTGTAAGCATGGATCCGAGATCCTTGTGCTTTTTGGAACCGACCATGAACGGTACAAGTCCGGGTTTTAGACCATTGACGAAAGCATGCATTGCTTGTACGTCAGTTACTCCAGAGCAACTATTCTTCATTGCTGTCCATCTGGAGATGAAATCCACGTATGGTTCATCCTCAAATTGCGTGCAACGGTTTAGCTGGTTGATGCTGTTCGGGCGTTTGTATGTTCCCCGGAAATGCTGAGTAAATACTCTAGCCATATCGTCCCAGCTATCGAATGTTCGTGACGGTAATCCATTGATCCAATCTCTGGCTCCATCCAGCAGCATTAGGGGAAGAAACTTGACAGCTTCCAGGTCTGTCCCATTGTTGATCTGGACGGCTGTATAGTAATCCGAGAGCCAGGTATCCGGGTTTGTGCTGCCAGTGTATTTCTGGTACGTTGGACCGACCTTGGCAAAGCCAGAATGCAGCGTTATTCTTCGGATCCTGTCGGTAAAACATTTAGGACCAAAGTATAGATCATCTTTTTCTGCTCTGTCAATGTGTGCAGAATATCTTCCGGCTGAATGGACGGAAGGGGATCTGCTCCTTTCTCTTCCATTGTTGCACGAACGCGCTCTTCCGGGATTGTTTCTATCTCTTCCGTGTGCACGCCCTTTTGGATTAGGCGGAGTTCTACTCCTATGCCTTTCTTTGTCTTTAGGCGGTGTCCGGGATCTCTCACGCCTGTGAGGTATATCGTATCGTCCAGCTTTCTCAGCTGGGTTTCTCGGAGGTGGCATTATTTTGCCGTCTTTCCGGTGTTTGTCTTCTTGATCATGGGGTTTATACCCATCTTTCGGGAGATGGGATCCGGTTTTAGACGCTGCATCCCGGTTGTCGGGGTTTTTCTTGTCTTTTCTCGGATCCTCTTTTTTATCTTTTGAGTTGTCTGAATCCCCGGGTTCTTCCGGTCCAGGTGCTCCAGCAGCGCAAGTAGCTGTCTTGCATAGGGCGGAATTATCAGGCAACCTCCCTGATCGCTCTTGAGCGCGCTGTTGTTGTTGCAATGCTTTTCCTAAGAAAGCATACACCCCTTGGAGTTTTTCCCCGTTGGAATACAGATCGTTGTTGAGAATCGCGAACGCTGCTTCCGCGTTTTCTGCTGCGGTCTTGTATATTGGTTCGCCCTTGGCATCTTTGCCGTTTACCTGCTTTTGCCAAGACGGGTTATGGAACCTTTCTTTTGGCGGCAGTTCTTCCAGTCTTGCGATGCCGGGTAACCTAGTAGGTTTTAACGCGGATCTATTCTTTCTCTCGTACTCCTCTATTTCTTCCTTCATGACTTTGATGTCATTATGGGTTTGTTGGAGATGTTGCCGAGATATGAGTAGATGTTGATGTTGCCGTTGGAAAGCTTGTCTCCTGGCTTCCAGCATCTCAGGGGGTTCATCTGGTCCCACTGGTGTTTGCAGTAGCTCTTGCTCTTCCTGTTCCGTCATTGGCGGAGCAGTGATTTCCTTAGATTTCTTCTCCGCAGGCTTTGTTCCACTAACATCTCCAACTTCCAGGTTTTCATCAGCGAGATCAGCTGATTTTTTCTTCCGGATTTTGTATTGGAGTTTTTTAGAGGCACGGTGCTTTTTCTTGGAAGAGGGGGGTTTTTTGACAGGCTCATCTTCTGTCATCTCCTTGACACTGGGGAATATCGGAGAAGTTTCTCCGTCTTCTCTCTCTTCCACTGGCGGAGGGGTTTTAGGGCTTTCCTGGCTGCCGGCGTCCGTGGTATCAGCCGGTTTCGCCATTAAGACTTCATGGAATCCCTCTTGAAAGGATTTAACCTTTCTTACGAAGGCGTCCTCATCTTCGTCTTCGGAGTCGAAGTTATCCGATCCGGTTTCCGACTCCAATCTCGCCTCGATGGCGGCAAGCACGGATTCTGCTTCCGAGTTCATCGTCCTGTTGACGGATGTCGGATCTTCCGCCGCTGTGACGGGTGTTTGATCTTCCGTCTCCATGACGGGTGCGTTGTTATCTGCCTCTTGCACGGGATTTCCATCATCCGTGTTTTCGGCAATTTCGGATTGCACCATGCCGATAAAGTGTGTATCACTTTTTTGTCAGCGATCTGAGCAGAATCCGGCATCATAGTCATCTTCGACTGGGTATAGGGCGGGTGGGATAAATCTGCTTCCACCGCAAAACCCCATTGCTTCTGCAGTTAGCCCGATAAAGATGTTAGCAGATCCTATCGGTAGCACGCAGGCACTTACCAGGTGGTTTTGCGCCGGTATGTAGGATCCGTTGTCGAGGAAGCGCCCGACGTCGTCGTCGAACTCCAAGCTTCCGACAGTGATTGATCTTCCGATTCCGCCAAGTATCCCAGATCGGAATCTTACGCCTGACGTCGTTTGCCCCACGGTGGGCGCCAACTGTCGAGACATCGTAGTAGTTTTCATAGACGGGGGTGCCATGAGACTACGGTAGAGACGTGGGGTAACGGGATAGCGTAGTAACACAGAACACAGGATTTTACCCAGGTTCGGTACGTCGCGACAGTACGACGTGCCTACTCCTGCACTTCTCACTAATTGGGACTAAAGCCCGTAAACAGGGTTACAATGTGAGGGTTTGGATCTAAGCTACTCGACGAGGATGAGCTTCTCGGCGAGTTGGCGTAGATCCTCTCTGTTTTCTCCGTTGTTTTGTCTATCTCCCGTCCGGCTTTATATAATAGCCGGATTAGGGCTTACAGAATAGGAAACCTAGAAAACTACGGTAACTTGTAACTTGGAAAGCAAGGAATCCGTCTTCTCCTCCAAGCCAGATCACATGGGCTGTGATCCGGGTTCTTCTAGAATCCGGCTTCTGCGCGTCGGATTACTGGGCCGCCTAATGGACCTAAGCCCACTACCACTTAGGCCACCCTGGTAATCCGGCACTTGGCCTACCATCTTCTATACCCCTATTTGGTATATATCCGACATAAATGGTCATGCATCATCCCATGTTTGTGCATTATGCCATGTTATTGATTGTTTGTCTCTTTGCGTTGTTTGTTTGCTTCTTCTCGAATAGACGACGACGTTGAGACATACGAGGTTTACGATACTACTTCTGAGGATTTAGCTCAGTACCAGGCCTCGAGTTTGCAGGCAAGTATTCACTCACATGAACCATCTTGTTCCTTTCAACATTGGATACCGATACTTGTCGTTGTCTATTCTGCTAGCCTATGTATCGTTGCTTGTTCTCCAAACCCATTACATGTATCCTTTAACCCTGATATTGCCTCACCTCCATTCCTATAACCCCGTTGTTTGAGCCCGTGTCTTACTAGCATGCTTAGGGTTGTTCCTGCTCGAGTCTGTTACCCGTTACTTTCTGTTACTATATTTCTGTTATGTTCTATGGGCTCGATGTTTAAACAACAACCTGTTAATGCTTGGGTAATAATAATAATTTGATGTTAAGGCACCGACAGGAGGCCCGGCGTGGTTTTGAGGCCTGCTAGTGTCGACCCTAATTAGGAAAAGGGTCTTGTCTACCGATCCATGATGAGCGTGCTCACCGCATCCGGGTGGTGGTATGGAACCCCCCTCGGCTTTGATCTGATCCGCAGTTTGTCCGAAGAGACACACTTAGTTCGGGTGTTCCATTTGGCTCATACGCATAAATGGGTCGCTCCCATGGTTACTGATGATGATGATGACGCACACATATAGGGCGAGGCCTGTATTGCCGGGGTGTTGCGTCCTGCGGGAGTTTTGCACACTTGCGCTGAGTATTCGGCTGCGTGGCTGGGACCTTATAGCTCCGTGGCTCCTAGGACAGACTGTAGAGATGGTTCGAGTCGTGTCAAGCCAACCTGAGTTTTAGTTGGTGGCTTGAGTGTGTACGGGTACTGGAGCACACCCTGCAGGGATGAATCTTCTCGAGAAGCCGTGTTGTCCGCGGTTATGTGACGACTTGGTGAAAGTACTGGCTAACAAGTACTCAGACAACTTACACCTAACTATAATAATATGACTAGTAATAGGTTTATTGACACAATAACTTGAACCATCATTAATCCAACTGTGTGAGTTATCCTCGGATTGCTTCTTTGGATAAGGGGCGAGATCCAGGATGGGTTTGCTTGGAGTTAGTTGTAGTTGGTTACGATACGCTATCTTATCTCCTTTTCTGTTAGCCGGAAGTTATAGTATGTTTCTGTAGTTGGTTAGTGCAGCCCGCTGCCGCATCTTTTATATCACCCCTTTCTTCCGTTGAACCCAAAGCATCTGTGCTTGGTGTTGACGGGTTACACTTTGGTGAACTGTGAGTCTTGCTTGCCAGTACGTTTATGTACTGACCCCTTTGGGGCTGTGGTTTCTGCAGACGACGTTTCCGAGGATCCCCATGGTGGTTACTACATGGAGTACGACGAGGCTGTTGACGAGTAGATAGCGGACCCGGGCAGGATCCGAGACTTCGTGGATGGGATCCGTTTTTTCGTTTCCGGCTTCTTAAGCCTATTTGGATCTTGTCTGTACTCAGACCTGTTGAATGCTTCCGCTGTGATGTAATGATGTTATGTTGGGACATGTGTCCTCTGGATGATTGTATTTGCTATCTCTGCTCTAGTGAGAGCTATTTGCAACTTATTTCCATCTTTTGTGTCCTAGAGATATGTTGTGCTATCATTCTGTTAAACGCCGTTGACGTACCATGTGTGTATGGTATGAAGTACGTCAATGGTAGTATCCTGATTTCTATGGGATAGTTTACGTCGACGCTGAATAGATAGGGGTTGGTTGTTACACATACGTGTGTTGGCCTACTCGTAAGAGGACGCGGGTTCCGGTAAGCCCCGTAATCCAATCTACTACTGTTCAACGGAACGGCGAGTATCCTTTAGAAGTCCGGGTGCGACACATCGGGGGGGTTAACGTTCAGGTCGTGGTTTTTTAACTGAACTGCGAAAATTCAGTTCGCCTGAACATCGACAGAGAGGACGGCAGCCGTCGGCAGCTGGCTGCTGTGCTCGCCGTGGTCCGCGCGGGGGCTGCTGCGTGGGGGTGGCCATGTGCATGGAGAGAGGAGGGAGAGGGAGGAGAGACGAGGGGAGAGGGAGCTCACCTCGAGGGAAGGACAGGAGGAGGCGGACGGTGGCAGTGCAGGGAGGTGGCCGTCGATGTCGTTGGACGGCGGCGGCGCTCCGGTGCCTCCGGGCCCCCGCTGAGTGGATGAGGAGGATGAGGGTGGCGAGGAGGTTCCGTTCCCGGGCTCGTTCTGCCGCGAGGAAGACTAGGGCGACGGCGATCGCCGGAGGGGGAGGAGGTGACGGTGGTGGGTGGTGATGTTCAGAGAAGCAGAGGTGCAGGGAGGGAGAGGAAGAGAGAATGGAGGCGGGGGAGAAGAGATGGAGGGAGGAGAGAAATTAGGGCAGAGGGCTGCTCGGCCTCGAGCTAAAAGGAGGAGGGGGAAGGTGCTGCAGCCGTTCGCTGCACCTCTCTGCAACATGGACAGGCGCATCTGCCTGCCGTACGAGGAAGACGAAGGTAAGGGGGGTATTGGGCCTGAGGGAGAGGATGGTGGGCTGGGCCTGCTAGCCTGCCCCTTCTCCCTTGCTCTGTTTTTATTTTTTTGTTCTGATTGTTTTTTTTTTGCTGATTTGAAAAGGAAGAAAAAGGCTAGGGTTTAGGTTAGAAAATTTTAGAAAAAATTTGTTATAGGTTATTTAGGGTAACATCAACAATTGCCAACTTTTGTTTTACAAAATATTTCAAATTATTTGCTGATTTGAGAAAGGAAAGAAAAACTAGTTCTTTAGGGTTAGAAATTTTAGGGATAATTTTTGTATAGTTTAATTTTGGTAACAGCAGCATTGTGTAACTTTTATTTTCAAAGATATTTCAAATATGTTGCTGTTTGAAATTTGTTTGAAATTAAATGAATTTACTATTAATTGAATAATTGAACTTAATCAATTAAAAGTTTTTAAAATCAAGTTTATTTGGAACAATTGATAGATTTGTTTTGTAATTTCCATAAAATTCAAAAGGGTTATTGTTTGGAGAATTAATTGAATTTGAAAATGTTTTGGTATTAAATGAAATATTGATTAGAAACAAAAAAATAGTTTGATATTACAACTTTAATGGAAACAAACAATTGTTTTGATTTTGAATACTCATTTGGAAATTGTAACATCACAAGTATGAAACAAAAGGTTTGAAATTTGATTTGAAATTCAAATAGAAAACAAGTGAAAACAAGGGAAAACAGAGGAAAACAATTGGAAAACAAAGCAAAACAAATGCAATGAACATGATGTCATGATGCAAAACATAAAATAACAGAGAGCAAACATTCTAATGGCTATTTTTCATACTTGGGATGTTACATCTCTCTCTCGCGCGTGCGCGGGGGGGCTCCTTCCCTTCCTCTCTATATTCCTCTTCCAAGCTTAAAACCCTAGCTCGGGTTGGCCGCCATGTCACCACCGACTCCGGCCACTTCGAGCCAATAGCCACCACTAGAACCCCCACCCCCATCCTCTTCCTCTTTGATGACTCACGCTTGCCGGAACACCCGAGAGGAGACAACTCAGGTCGATGTTTACATCTCCGACCGGCGGCCATCGCCGCACGATCTCCTCGGACAAGCCTCCTCTTGCATCTCCGTCCTCCTCTTCCGGTTCGCGGTGAGCTCCCGAGCACACCCGTGCTCCCCGACCTCCTGCCCCTCTGTGCCATCCTCTCGCGATCAACCTCCGGCCGCCGCCACGCCCTTGCTCGCCGGTGTGCTCCTGGCGACCCTCTTCGAGCGGCGCCGCCACCATAACGTCCACCTCTGTCCCCTCTCTGTCATGCTATGGTTTGATTTCAGAATCGCGCCCGAAATCGGCCGATTGAGCAGAGGCAGAGCATCTCCAGCCTCGGTTGACGTCAGCGTGACATCATCTTGATGTCACGTGGGGCCTGGGCATTAGTGTTTTATCTTGCTTTGAAAATAATTAATAAAATAAAAACAACCTGACAGGTGGGGTCCACTGCTTTTATAAATTCCACAAAATAATCAATATTTGTATAATTAATATCTCTAGTTCTGTTTATCAGAAAATTATGAAAACATATCAAAATGTTCAGAAAAATAAAATCTACATGTTTATAACATTTTCAAACATTTTTGAATAATTTCAAATTTGACCATTATTTCATATTGTTTCAAATCATTTAAAAATGGAATAACAATTTATTCAATAAAATCAAAAAATTACAAGTTTTATATCAAAATACTCAGAAAGACAAATGTAATCCATTCATGATGTTTTCAAACTCATCTAGGCATTTTAAATTTGACTCACTTTCAGAATTACCCGAAGTGCCCTCCGGGGTCCATTTTGGGGCTAATTCCTATTAAATTGCATAACTGCCATACGAACCCTAGCAACCGATCGAACATGTTTGGGCTTTACTGAAGTGCATTAACTTGCTCATGCATACATATTGCGCATTGCATTATGCCATGTGTTGATTGTTGTTTCTGCTTCGGTGTTTGCTTGTTATCGGTAGAATGTGATTCCGAAGAGAAGATCGACATCTGCATGACGAATACTTGGTCTTGACCGACCAGTCAAGCACTTATTCCTGAAGTCTTTATCTGGTTTTCTTGACATAACCTCTTATCTACCCATATACAATTTCGAACTCCTTTTTTATTCTCATACATTGCATTCGATTCAAATGTATCTTGTGTCAGTAGTTAGAGTTCTCCTATATATTGCATAGCCCAAATATCCTGATCCACTACTCCTAGAAGTCATAGATTTGCTTGTGTGCCTCTCCAGAGCCTTAAATACATTGTGCTTAGGCATACATGCTTGTTAGCTCTACTCCATCTGGTTGATGAATCAGAGTTGCGGATGAATCTAGTATGTCATGAAGTTCTGGAAAGTTAGGAGATACAAGTTTAACATGATTTAAAGGTATGGATGATGAGACCACAAAGGGTATGTGGTTTTTGTCTCGTTCATACCCCTAGGAGAGAGTTCTCGTCTTTGAGCCAAGACTAAGCGTGCATCCACACGGGCCTTAGATTCCCCTCAGTCTCAACTTGCCTAGTTTGTTCCATGAGTCGCCTAGTTCGGGCTTTCCATTTGGATTTGCGAGATATTAAAAAAATAATCAAAACTAGGACTTGGTGGTGTATCAGCGCTCTATGGGTACATAATCGTCGAGCATTGCTCACAACGATGGAAACCCGGCAGGAGATGGCCACTCCCTATTGGCGTACCATCTCTACTCGGAGCGACTCATGGAATAGGAGAAGTAAGGGAAAGTTCGTGGTCAACCACCCTCTGCCGACACTTCCTGGAATAGTGGTAACCCGGTGGCACTAAGAGTCGTTTGGTACGTGTGGGTAAAGTTGTACACCCCTGCAGGGTTAAATCTTTTCGAAAAGCCATGTCCACGGTGAAGGACGACTTGGTGACGGATTATGTGATCATAGATAACCTAAAAGGAATGCTAAAACTTGTTGATAACGAATGGAAGGATGCCTCCTCGGAAATGCCAAGAGGGGTTACTGATACGTCATAAGCGTATCCCTAATTTCCGATGTTCCATGATTGTTTTTATATTATTTCCCACATGTTTTCTATACACTTTATGTCATTTTTATTGATTTTCTAGACTAACCTATTAACAAGATGCCACAGAGCCAGTTCCCTGTTTTATGCTGTTTTTAGTTTTAGAAAAGTTGTTCTGAAAATATTCTCAAAATTAGAAAATTCTAAGCCCGGAAGTCTTAGAAATCTCAGAGGTTCCACGGAGTCCCAAATAGATCCGGAGAGGGGCCTCAGGGGGCCCACACCATAGGGTGGCGCAGCCCCCCACCTTGGTCGCGCCAAGGGAGGCCTCCACCGACTCTGCCTTATCGCCTATTTATTCCCCCTCGAGGCGTAAACCCTAAGGAGATACCACTTTTCCCCGAAAAACACCTGAGGCCACTATCATCATCTTCTCGAGATCGGGAGGGTTCTAGAGCTCTCCCCGGCACCCTGCCGGGAGGGAAATTCATCATCGGAGGGGTCTACACCACCATGCCCTCCTCCGAAGTGATGCGTGAGTAGTTCATCCCTGGACTACGGGTCCATAGCAGTAGCTAGATGGTTGTTCTCTCCACTTTGTACCTCATGTTTAGATCATGTGAGCTGCCTAACATGATTAAGATCATCTTTATGTAATGCTACATGTTGTGTTTGCTGGAATCTGATGAATGTTGAATGCTATGTCTTCTGATTACCAATCTATCATGTTATCTTCATGCATATGTTATTTATGATCTTGCATGCTCTCCGTTATTAGTAGATGCTCTGGCCAAGTAGATGCTAGTAACTCTAAGAGGGAGTATTTATGCCCGATAGTGGGTTCATGCCTCCTTTGCATCTGTGATCGAGTGACAGAAACGTGAAGGATGGAGGATATGTTATTTCCATTAGGGAGAAGACATCAATGTTTTGTCTAAGGATGATGTTATTGTTTACATTACACACTTTGCTTATTGCAATTATCTGTTTCTTGCAACTTAATACCCAATGTTTGTTCGGATGATATTCAGAGGGTGGATTATTAGTCATAGATGCAGTTGGATAACGGCCTATGTATCTTGTTGTAATGCCCGCATGAATCACATAGTAATATTTATGTCTTGTATATGCACTACGTAGCAGCCTTCATTTCTGTCAATTGCTCAGCTGTAATTTGTTCACCACACATGTTATTTATCTTTCACGGAGAGAGACCACTAGTGAACTGTGGACCCCGGTCCTTTTTCCTCATACTGGTAAACACCTACTGCTCTCATACTGCTGCTACTGTTTTCATACTGTTTTCCACACCATACGTTTAACCTCTTTATGTTCAGCAAAACCGGTGAGATTGACAACATCACTGCTTCGTTGGGGCAAAGTGATTTGATTGTGTTGTGTAGGTTCCACGTTGCTTCTGAACCGGTAGTGCGCCCTGCCATCTCAGCTGCTTCAACCTTCTGAAGTTACTCCTTCCTCCTACTGGTCGATTAAACAATGGTTTCTTTCTGAGGGAAAACTGATGTTGTGCTCATCATACCTTCCTCTTGGGGTTTCCTAACGAGTGCAAGACCTGCACCATCAGTTACCATGTAGCATGAGGTACCGAAACAACTTGAGATGGTGATCTTTGAAGCACGAGGTGCTGAAATGATTCGGTGGTATGAAAAGATGATAATTTCAATAGTTGAGTAGCTTTCTCGTCTTTTTTGAAACACTCCATGAGACGTGCTATTACTTCCTCAATTTGGAATACAAAGATGGATTTACGCAAAATAACATTCATGACTCTTTTTAAAAGAAGCTGGTATATAATAGGTTAATTAAGTCTTGTTGAGTACCTCCAGTACTCATGTTTTCTTAAACTTGGTCCAGGTGGAGTTCCTCACTTTTGTGGTGTTTCAACATGGACATCTACGAGTAGTTTGGGGCTCCCAGGTAGCAGCCAGGAATCTATGGGCTGGGACGTCGTCTTATGTTGCAGCCTCTTAGGCCTTTTGGCATCTTGTTGACTAGCAACATAATTTGCCTTCCGTTGTCTGATGCAATGTTGGATCATATGACCTCTGTTTGTAAAGCTATGCTCTTGTAATACCTTCTTTATACAACTTCATGTGTAGAGTTACTGCTTTGGTTGGTTGTTGGTTTCGAGCTCATTTTTATATAGTTTTGACTATGCCTTCGTAGTTGTCGCAGTCGAGGGATTGTGGGGTCGATGATCCATTTTCGAGCACGCCTGCCGATGTTTACTTGGCCTGGGTTTGGTAACCCCAGTAACCTCAATTGTTGTTGCACTTCCAGGACACAACATCTCTGTATAGCTTTGGTCCCGTTCCTTCAGTTTCATACGACTCGTGGACGTTTTGATATGCATAGTTGGTTATGACTAGCATGGACACAAGGAGTAGTAGTACCGATGTTATCCGGCCTGCGTGCCCATGAATCCGGTCTATTTTCTGTTGTTTGTTGTGGTCGGGGCTGGTAACCCCGAAGCCCTTGTGGGTCCACAACTAGGAGCGCATAACAGTATGTATACCTCTGGGTCCGGGGTCGCGACACCCGTGCCCGACGCGCACGTCTATGGGGCAGGGGTACCAGGCGTTGAAGGGAACCCAAGCCTCCGCCTTCAGCTGGGAGCGGCGAGGGAATCCGTTAGCGGCAAGATCGTCCATGGCGGCGGAGGAGGCGGGGGAAGCGGGAGTGCGGCGACACGAGATGAAGAAGAGAGAGGCAGCGGAGAGGAAGCAGGGAGCGGCGGGGGAAATATGGCGGAGTAGCGTGGATGGGGCACCACTATAAAGGGCGTGGTGGCAGGCGATCATTTACGCTGGTGTACGCATGGGTAACGGCACACCTGCCGCGTGCGCGGCGCGACTGGATGATGAGACGTCTCTCTGCGTCGCGCCACCTCGAGTGAAGACGAAGACCCCGTCGCTTTGACTGCCCCGCGTGTCACTGACAGGGCGCGGCCACGGCCACGTGGCCGCACGCTCGTCTCGTCTGGAGCCCCCATGGGAAACCCTTTGAGGCGGGTTTGGTCTGGGCTTTCCGGACGGGAATTGGGGACAGTCCGGACGGGAAGGCCCATTGGGGTGCAAGTGGGCGACTTTGGGGCCGATCCGGACGGGAATGGGCTTTGGGGAGCGCGAGTGGCGATGCTCTAAGGGATATAGTACCCAAGTATGTATCAATCTCAAAATGAGAGTGGCAATGAATAACATACACACACTTGAAGATGATGTATACCAATAAACTATAGTGAATATGGATGGTGAAACTTTCTCTCGAAAGAGATGTATATTTACCTATACCTACCTGCAATCTACATTTTAGCAACATACACACACAAAAATATAACACCTCTACATTTTTATAGTCCCCCATCACAGTTTACAGGGCACACACGTAGTTTAAGAACACACTTTGACCATTAATTTAGTCATAAAAACTAAAAGCTTTTATCAAAAATTTATATTATTTAAAACTTTGTTTTAATATAAATCTAATGGTATAATTTTCATGACAAATAATTTATATTTTCGGACCAAATTTATTGGTCAAACTTTTTCTTAAACTGCGTTCGCGCCCTATAAACTGTGATGGAGGTAAGCTCACAACTGTGAAGGAGCTATTGGCGTGGGATCTAAGATGAAAAGTAATTCCTTGACAATCTTGTTTCATGAGAGGTAATGGGATTAGCAATAAATTGAGAATTAGAAAGATTAGTGAAACACACACTTAGTGTTGTTTCTTTCACCCCATACTTGCAAACAAGATTACATTTATGTGTTTTTGATATATGATAAATGCAAATGCAAAATAGTAAATAAGCTACACTAACATGTAATAAGAAAAAAAAAATAAGAAGACAACTAAAACTAATTTGCAGGATGTAAACGGAGAAGTTAAGCTCACAACCAAGCCAAGTGTAACAAACTAATGTTTGAAAGGCGCAAAAAAGATCGTGGAAACGACGCTGCAAGAGTTCTTGATGGCAACAAATCACATGTACACCCATTAGCTGGGACTCCAAACGCATAGTGATGTACAAAAGTGACTCGGGGTCGGTAATCGACCATAGGGATCGTCTCCTTCTTGCTCTTGAAGCAATATCTACAAAGTAAGAAGAGGTTTCCTCGTGTCCCAAGTCAACCATGGTGGTTGTCAGGCGACACAATATATTAGAGATATGAAAACAATAAATATTATAGAAAAACAAAAGCAACAGCGCTGGAAGGAGCTATTGGCGTGGGATCTAAGATGAAAAGTGTAAATGCAATAGATGTTTTTATATTTTTGAAATATTTAATTGCATGTAAAAATATGTGCAGCAATGTAAAATTGTATTTTTTATGTAAAAAACAGAGCGGGGATCGTGGGTTCACCCGACCTGTTTCATATAAACATAGTTACACAAAATATGCACTTCTAGATAAGTTAAAAGATATGCAAATTTTATTGTAGTGTTTGATTTGCATTCACATATGGGAATCATATTTTCTAACGTAGGTATGGCGCAACACATCTCTAATGCTCCTCCAATCATGTGGGTTGTTTGCATGCTTAGAATTAAGTGGCTACACTATTATGTGATTAATAGAATAAGTGGTGACATGATGTTGAATGATCTCATGCATTAGTTTGAACAAACGATTTGATGTCAGTAGGGACGCACAAGATTTCACAAGATAAAATGTGTGTGTGTGGCAATCTTACATTAAAACATCTGTTGGTCATAGCAGCCCAAGAATTATGTAGTAGACGATGGCGATCGGGAGAGCTATTAGCATGCTGTTAGAGTACGTGATGGGCCTGGCCCGTTAGTCTTAGGGTTTGCTTAGGGGTCAAGTAAGCCTTGCTTGGGAGTCAAGTAAACCTCTCTATATATGGAGAGCAGATGTATCAATCTAATCAAGCAAGAATTAAGAAGGAAAACCCTTCCCCTCTTGCCCGGCCGTGGGAAAGGATCCCCACGGCCGGCTCTCTCGTGCCCTCGCAGCTCTCTCTCTCTCTCCCGCTCAAACCCTAGCAGCCATAACATCTGGTATCAGAGCTGCGAGGGCACGAGAGAGCCATAACATTTGGTATCAGATTCCTCGGTTGCGATGTCTTCGGGACTGTCCACCGCCTCCGCCGCGATCGCCTCGTCGGGCGCGCCCACCACCATGGCGCCGCCGCCGGCGTCTGCGGCCCCGGCCGCGCCGGCTCGGGAGCCCGCCCCCATCCTCTCGAACCAGGAGCTCTCCACGCGCCTCCGCGACCTGACCGAGTCGGTCTCCGACATCAAGCACGCCCTCGCCGTGCTTCTCCAGCGGACGGAGCCACCGTCGGTTTCCGCTCCGCCGAAGGAGGGGGTTCCGATCACCGCGCTCAAGTTTCCGCCGTCGCCGTCTCCGTTGCCGTCATGGGCCACTGCGCCCACGTTCGACCCCGGCCAGCCATCCGCGCCATCTATGGCGCCGCCTCCGCTGCCGTCATGGCCCACCGCGCCGCCATCCGCGGGGCCGCTCACGTCCCAGCATGGGATCTCCTACGACGTGACTGCGACGACCTCGTTCCCAGCAGCGCCACCGCTGTCCCAGGACAATTCCATCAAGCAAATCAAGTTCCAGCCGACGCCGTCACCGCTTCAGGCTTGGATCGCTACCCAGAACGTGTCGGCGGCGGTGAGGCTACAAGCTGCTGTGCGCGGCCTCCTAGCACGCCGGCATGTGCGAGAGATGCGTGATTTACAGCTACAACTCCTCCAAGTTGTGCTTTGCGGTGCAACGGACCTCGATCTCGTCCGCTGCGTGGGGGATCTTGGGCATGCGGTTTCCCCCACGGGCGGCGGGCATGGTGTTTTTCCCACGGGCGGCGACCTCCAAGTCTGCGACATCGACAGTCAGCCGGCGGGGAGAAGACATGGTGTCACCGACAAGAGCGCACCGTATAGCACCACTGCATTCCGCCGTCGGCCGCCGCGAGGGCTCCCTTGGTCCCGATGGTGTCCTTGGGATCCAGGGGGCTGCAAACGCACAAGTTCGGCGCGCGGAGGATTCTCGCCTTATCGTTCGGAGTAAAAAAATAAAGAGTCGGAGTCTCATTCGGGTTAGTTTATTTCAGGTCAATACAATAGGCCGAGATGTAAAAGGCTTATTTTTTTAGGCGTTAGGTTTGTGTGGGGTCGAATCGTCGTTAGGTTGCAGCTCGAGGACGAGCTGCATGTCCAGGTGGGGTGTAGTGTTAGAGTACGTGATGGGCCTGGGCCCGTTAGTCTTAGTGTTTGCTTAGGGGTCAAGTAAGCCTTGCTTGGGAATCAAGTAAACCTCTCTATATATGGAGAGCAGATGTATCAATCTAATCAAGCAAGAATTAAGAAGGAAAACTCTTCCCCTCTTGCCCGGCCGTGGGAAAAGATCCCCACGGCCGGCTCTCTCGTGCCCTCGCAGCTCTCTCTCTCTCCCGCTCAAACCCTAGCAGCCATAACACATGCCAAATATGACCCTGCAATGGGAACAAAATACATAAATAACATCTGACATGAAAATAAATTCATGAACAATTAGGGTTTAAAAGTTCATATAGTTTATTCTTGGTAGATCATTTGAGGATGATTTCGGAAGTTTCAGTGGGTAGTGAAATATTTGTAAACCTCAAAAATTCTTCCCCGATTTAACTGATTTCAGACATAATTTTTATTAGGTCAAATTCGATTAACTAATTGAATTTTGATAGATTAAAATCTGAAGAATTTTTGAAATTTTGTCGAGGTCCAAATTTGTTTGTAAGTTAGATTTCAAACTTTCTTTCGGACAGCTAGTGGTGTTAAATGTTGAGAGGTCCTATCATGTTTTCGTCTCCTAATTTCTCCAAAGTCAGGTTTAAATGGCACTTCCTCTCATTTACTGTGTGTGGAACCGTGAAATCGTACATCTACGGACCAAATGACTACGGAAAACACTTATTACGGTATTATGTGTCGATAACCAACCGGTTCCTTTACATCTCACGCACCCCCTGGATTTTACTTCGGGGCCACTAGGTGTACCATCACTCGTGTGGAACCCGATCTCCTTGTCTCTTTGGAATTTTGACCCTCTTGTTTTAGTCATGCAAGCAATGAAAAATGGAGCAATTCTAACAGTGAAAATAAACTTAGAGGGTGTACCTGCACCCCGCAGCTCAATAAAACTACCCCCTTCTCTTTTGATTATTTTATTTGCTTATTTTCGTTATGGAAGTAATGAAAAAATGGAGCAACTCTAATTGTGAAAATACTTCAGATGATTCTTGATTGACTTACCCGGTGCAAACAATGGCGGCATGGAGATTGTACTCTTCGGCGAACACGAACGGCACGATCCCCTGTGGCACGGTGGCCTACGTAGCAACATGTCACGTACTAACTCAGTGGTTGTCTTGGAATGATGAGCGCTCGAACCAGCGGGGAGACACGTACCTGGACAATGGCGATGGTAAGCAGCGTGCCTCGGAGGCCGACGGCGGCCGAGGCGACCGCCATGATTGCGGGGCCGACGAGGAAGCGTACCGCCATGGTGGCAGCTGCGACGGTGTTACCGCAGGCGATGATCTTGGGCTGAATGGCCATGAAGAGTCCCAGACTGAACATGGCCATCCCCAGCCCAGCGTCATAAAGGATGGAGATGGAGTTCGCCACGATGACCGGCATGCTAAAATGGAATCTGCAGCAAACATGAGCGAATTCAGCACGACGAGCTGCTGATTGATCGTGACATCATCTGAGGATCGACTGAGAAATGAGTTACCGGAATTTGATAAGTGACCATGTGAGGCCGACGACACTAACATACGTGTTGGGGTTCCGGATAAGCCTGCGCCACACCATCGCCAGGATCGGCCGCAGCATTACTGTCGCCGGTGGCGTCGTGCTGCCGCCGTCCTTGGCCGGCTGCAGCTCCGTCGCCTCCACCTCGTGCCGGCCTACAGCGCCTCCTGCACGGCGTCCTCGGACTTGACGCGCTCACCGCCAGCCGCTCCGGGAAGTCTCAAGGAGACCGAGCCGACTGACATCACGTCGGAGGAGGCGAGCCGGCGGCCGCTGTCCCTGGCGCCGCTACTGAACACGTGCAAGCTGCTGACCTCGAACATATGCATGTTTCCCCTAGGGTCCTCGACTGGCGTCACTGCAGCGGCCGATATGTCCCGCGGGTCCGCCAGCGCGCCGCCCACTCCAGTGGTAGCGGAGAAGTCTCCATGGGTGAAGTTGGATCCCCGGGGCGTGTGGTTTGGCGACGAGCTGACCGAGTCGATCTCGACGGCGGTGAGGCTCGATAGCCACGGCGACAGGAGAGATCGGCGGGAGAGCGACGCCGCCGGGGACCTTGGCACGACAGACACGCGCACGGTCCCGTTGAGCCCCATCTGGGCCTGGCTGCCGTCGAGCGACACGACGTCCGGGTCGACGTGCACGGAGGAGATACCCGCGGGAAACCTCCCCGCGATCAGCACCCGCGCGGCGCGGTACTCGAACAGGACTAGCAGCTGGGTGTACCAGACAATGCACCGAAGCACGACGAGCTGCGCCAGGAGGTCGCGAGCACGTGGACCGTACATCGCGACGAGGAGCGGGATGCCCATGATGAGCGTGTTGGGCAAGGTGGAGAAGGAGAAGAGGGTGATGGACCAGTCCAGCCCGGCGAACTGGCAGCGCGCCGAGGGGAGGCAGGGACCAGACGGCGAGTGCGGCGAGGACGAGGAGCTTCTGGAGCGTGTCGGCGGCGACGAAGCGGAGGTCCATGGCGTAGAGGTCGCTGGCGGAGATGACCTTGAAGGAGAGAAGCGGCACGGCGAAGACGGCCACGAAACGGTTGATGCCGGCGCACTGTTCGGGGGTGATGACGCGCCACCAGTGCACGGAGCCGTAGGCCAGTATCATCGCCACGTACAGCGGCACCACGGCGGACATCACCGTGTACAGATCGCGCCAAGAGATCATCGCGCCCACACGCCCTGCCGGCGACGGCTTAATGGGCTAATGGCTTATCACCGCGCGTAACGCCGGGCCGGAGAGATCGCGCCGCCGAATCTTGATGCACGAGTTCGTTTTGCACGAAGATCGAGACTTGGAGAGGGAGTTTATTGCGCGCGCGGCCGTTTATATTCTAGCACTGGAATTGTTATTCTCAAAAAAAAAAAACACTGGAATTGTTTTTTATTGTTGTGATACGACCGTCCGTTAACAAACTAAGATAAAAATACGTAGAAAAGAAAAACTAAGATAAAATTAGTGTCAACAAATGCAAATCGAATCCTGTCCCGATCCGGAATCTGGCTCGCGTCTTCACCGGTATCCACTCTGAAGAAAATTGACAAGTAACCATCACTCCTAGCCTCCACCGACCACCGGTCGCCACCGCAGCCGTGGACGGACGGCGCCTCGAAGCCCGGCTAACTCCTCCCAGTCCCAGCTGCTCGCCGTGTCCGTCGCCGACTCCTCCCGCTTCCCCCCAGCCCAGCAGATTAACTCCTGCCTGCGCCGGTCAGTGCTCTATCTTTGCCAGGGGAAATTTCGGGAAAGGAAGAACCAGCGGAACTCGGCCGAATTCCGAATCTTCCCTGTACTCGGTCGGATCTGTTTGTCCGATTCGAATTGGCTGTGGCCTTGGGTCGGATCTATCTATATCTATATAAGTAATAGGCAGGAGCCCCAAAGTTGCAAGCAAACAAATCCGTGCGACTTAGGCAGTAGCTCAGGTTCTGTTCATCCAAGTCTGTTTGTGCCCAACCCATGGAGTTATGCAGCGTCTCCTCGATGACGAGTTTAGGCAGTCTAGCTGTACAACGAGCACACCTGTGCTCCCTAATCTTCAGAGTTTTGCGCAAGCTGCTAGGCTTCACTCCCCGCTGCTCGTTGGAAAAATTCTGCAAATATGTTCATCCACCATTGGGAACCAAGACCCCCGTGGCCACATTGCCGGAGCTGCCTCAGGACGTCTTAATGGATATCTTCGCCGCCCTTGAGATCCCTGACCTTGTACGTGCCGGCGCCGTCTGCCCCTCTTGGCGATCCGCGTATACCAGCCTGCGAAGCCTTGGGCAGTATAAACTGCCGCAGACGCCGTGCCTCCTATATACTTCTGAATCTGCTGGTGATAGTGTTGCCTGCCTCTACAGCCTCGCTGAGAAGAGATCCTACAAGTTAACTCTTCCGGAGCCACCTATCCGCACTAGGTGTTTGATTGGCTCCTCTCGTGGCTGGCTGGTTACCGTCGACGAGAGATCTGAGATGCACCTCGTCAATCCCATCACGCGTGAACAGTTTGCTCTACCTTCAGTGATCACCATCGAGCAAGTGAAGCCCATCCTTGATGAGTATGGTGTTCTTCATAGCTATGAGTTCTCATCCCACGGTGGAATGTATAATTATAATGTGACGTCAACCTTTGCTCTTGACAAGCTGCGGGAGAAACTCTACTATAAGGTGTTTGTGTTCCCTGATACATCCACAGGAAGCTACATCTTGGTGCTCATCCATAATCCAATGCAGCAGCTCTCTTTTGCAAGAACAGGGGATGATAAGTGGACCTGGCTGCCACCTCATGAACTCTATAGCGATTGTATTTACAAGGATGGCCTCTTGTATGTTGTCTCTGAAATGGGAGAGCTTTACACCTTTGATCTTAGTGGCCCTATGGCTGTAATGAAGATGATTATAAGCACACCCAGCAGGACGAATGAAAATGAGCACCCGTATATTGTTCAGGCTCCATGGGGTGCTCTGCTGCTCATTTGGAGAGTCATCGGAGATTATAAATTGGAACCTGATCGTGGGGCATATGTGTTTTGGAACACTACAGAGTTGAGAATATATGAAGTTGAACCTGCGGGAAGTGAACTTAAGGAAATCAATTGCTTGCGTGACCATGTTTTGTTTCTTGGGCACAATGAATCACTTTGTCTCGCCGCTGAAGAATACCCATCTCTCAGCCCAAATCATGCCTACTTTACTGACGATCTTATTTTTTGGACATGGGGATATAAGAATAATCACCGTGATATGGGGATTCTTAGCTTGGATGATAACAACAAGGAAGAAGTTGTATCTCCTCAGCTTTATTCCAACTTTCCGGCTCCTATTTGGATTACACCTGATCTTGGAAAGTTGAACTTCCCCTCAGAGACTGCTTGAAAATTGGTTCAAGAAGCTAGCAGTTGAGTGACCACTTGGACCCCAAGTCTGTACACACCAGCTTCGACCCAGTTGAATAGATAGCTTGAGTTTTTCTTTGTTTACCCATGTTATAATCATGTACCTCACACAGTTTAATGTCTCATTGGAAAACTTGAGGAATACCCATTTTCTCCCTCTTTGTTTCTTCTTCCCATTTTTCTGGCGTGCGTGTGTATTTTTCCTCTACAATAGAAAATTCTCTCGACTCAGCTCTGCATGGGAACAGTCTGGTACATAAGCTTTAGCGTGTTCATATTTTTCTTCCAATGCACATGTGTTCATATCAATGGATTGCTTTATTAGCTGAGGCTACATTGATGCTAGGGATGCATGTAAGGGAAGCCTCTTTGCTTCATCAGCAGAGGCTGCATTGATATTTCTCCCTCCTTCCTTCTTTTCTTTGGGTTAAGGGTTGTTAGCGGTGCGCTCGTGATGGCGATGCTCCAGGGGGCTCAAGAGTTGTTCTCTTCTCCATGTCCGTGTACAAGAACATTGTGATTTCTGAATACAACGTACACGGACTACAGCAAGGTACTTAATTAAGAACGCATGTCTATCTTCCGTGGTTATACCATGATTTTTTTTTCGAAGTAATGTTTCTAGGTTTACTTTTTCTTTAGTCATGGTTGAACCAATTTTTTTGTCATGAATACTGGTTGTGTAGTTTGACGATGATACATATGTCCTTCTTTTGGTGATGGGTTACACCTGAATACCCGATCTTTTTTGGATTACACCTTATATTAGGAAGACAAACCTGGCTTCACGGGCTGCTTGAAAGATGGTTTGAGTTTTTCTTTGTTTACCCATGTTATAATCATGTACTTCACACAGTTTAATGTGTCAATAGAAAACTTGAGGAATACCCATTTTCTCCCTCTTTTTCTTGTGCGTGTGTGTGTGTGTGTGTGTGTGTGCATCTGCGTGTTTTTTTTTCCTTTAATTGACATAGTGGTAAAGGCCTCTCAGTTGAAAGACACCAAGTTTCGGAGGATCTAAGTCACACAAAAAAAAAATCAGAGGATCTATACATTTGCCAAAGGAATGCAATTACATTATTTTCAATAGAAAAGAGGCCTTGGGTAGGACGCGGAGGTCCCAGGCACCATGACCCTCGATATCAAGAGCGTTCAGCGCGAGGTTGTAATCTGTGCCAGTAATGATTAATAATTTGGAATATGAGGAAACGATGCAATACAGGGGTATATGGGCGGTATACGACGCCTTTTTGCCAGGTGTGTTATGAACCTGAAAGGTAGGTGTGCCAGAGTTGTGTGTGTGCGGGGGTCGTACACTGAGCGAAGTATAGTGTACGGAAGAGGAATTTGAGGAAGGATGGACAACATTACTTATATAATATGGATTGGAGAAGCCGTACTTCAGAGGGAAATTCTGTGCTAAGATGACAAGCACTCAAAGGAGTGAGAGTGCAAACCACATGTTGAAAGTATATGTGCCACATGCGTGCACAATGCATCTTTTTGTCAGGCAGTACAAAAAGTTGCAATTTGACAGGGACTCGGAAGAGAGCTATCAGGAAAGGAGGACATTGTTGGTATGGTTCTTGAAATTACTTATTTACAAGCTATAGATACATGTTTAATTTTTTTTATTATGTACAACCTGCATGTTTTAACTCCGGCGATTTATTTGTTGTGTGGGTCGTTTTAAAAGTGAATATTAGCATCGAAAGGCACGCAAGCGAGGTTTACACGACACAAGGACAATGTTCGAGCAATTTGGACAAATACTATTTGGGTCAGGTTGTTACAATGTTGAGGAGGTTCAGCCTATGAAAAGATATCTAACGAAACACGTGCATGCTGAGAAGAGGGAGAAGTGGTGTAAAGTTGTTTTTGAGGTGACAGTTTCTGGGGATGGGAGTGATTTGGTTGTGTATGTGGTCGTTTTGATCACATGGGGTTGTTATGCGGTCACGTGTTGAAGGTATGCTATCCAATGATTTTTGCAAAGTAATTTTTAAAAATAATGGTTTTTTAAAAATAATGGTGGCCCAGCTATATTAATAGTCGCTCGTGAAAATTCAATACATATCTAGGGCACAAGCTAAGTTGGCATAATTTTATTCCAGGTTATGGTCCATTTGGAAGTGAGCCGAATCTCCACAAAACGCATTTTGAAGAGATGGACATTTGGTGCACGGGGTATACTGCCTACAAATCTTGTCGTTAGCAAAAGGACAGGCCCCTCACAAATCGGTAACAACCAGGCACACAAGGCTATATCTGAATGCTCTGGAATTGGTTTGGCTGGGAGACTCAAACATCGAGACATATGAAAAGGCTATGGACATACTGTCTAACGGTGTGGCTGTTCTTGCGCCATTGAGCTTAATTAAAGATGGCATGAGGATTGCAGAGAAGGAAATGGCTGCAGGGTCAAACCCATCAGCAGCGTGTATAGAAACAGTTGCTGAGTCGGGGGAGACTGTCGACTGACTTCATAGTCTGCAGGTAGCCTCGTTTCCGAGCATGAAACGAGAAGCTGGTAGACCTAGTTCCGTCCGTGTGAAGGCTGGCTCCTTACAGAGAATGGTTCTAAAAGAACATGCCGAGAAAGTGGTCATAAGAGCACAACTTGCCAGCATCGAGGAGACAGACTGAAACCTGGGAGGAAAGCAGCGAGATGCTCGAACTGCGGCTTAACAGGGCATTAGGAAAAATTACCTGCTCCGTTCTCAGGTTTTTTCAAAATATAGATTGTTAGTTTGTATTTTTAGATGTCCCGCTTGGAAAATTAGTCATGCTCTCTATGTGTATGCCACATTTGAAGCTATAACGACAAATACCTGGCTGTTGTAGAAAAACATAGTGTGTAACATTGATTTGTTGGATGACAAATTTGTAAACGTTGGTTGTCAAATTACAAAATACAGATAAGGTTATTCTTGGTTTATCTTGTTTTGTCTCGTACTGAAGATTGCTCCTGTGTGGACAATCCATGGCATGGTTTTGGTTAACCGAAAGAGTATATTACGATTTATTCCATCACGGTAACATTTTTGGCAGACCCCAGCTATATGGTTTGTGGTTGGCCGTTGGATTTCAAATTCAAAAGGCCTGGTGTCCTACTCCCGGTTGGGCCTGAATGGCGAGGATGGTGTTGGCGTACCGCTCTTGCCACTCCCAGAATGTGCAAGAACATATTAACATTTAGCTAGATTGATTCTGTTTCCTATCTTTTCAATCCCTGGTGTTGGTTACTTCTGCCTCAATCAGCAGAATTTCATTCAAGAAATAAAACTAGTATATAAGCTAATTAAATCAACTAAAGGATGATTTGTAACAGCGTTAGAACTTTTTGGCATGACCTTTGCTCTTCTCGGGCATCCAGATCATACAGCAAATAGTCATGAATATGGTAAAAACAAAATACTAAATCTTCATAGATAACTCATGCCACATCCAAGTATACAATTCATCTCCATCAGCAGTCTATTCCATTCAAGAGAAACTCGGCAAGCAAATACTGAATAATGATCGGTCAAGAAAAGCTTCATGGAAGCTTCCACAGTCGATCTAGGGACAATGGTTATTACAACATATGCTGTTTTAGAAATCCTTTCAATCTCAAGTTTTGGCTCATGCACTGTAGCCATATCGGAGCAGAGATAATTCCACCATGGCATAGGATGCCTCCTCCTTGTCCCAGGTGCTGAAGGCAGCTACAGGCTCCCACCACAAAGGCTTCATACAAAGACATGAAACGTCACAAGCCATAAAAAGGAAAACCTTGCCATGCACCGTCAATTACGTATTGGGAAAACTATAGCAGGACATAATTACACCACGATGGACACACGCAAGCCGCAGTAGCAGAGATTGTACAGGTAAAAAAAAAAAGGATATCACCGGACAAAAGGAAAGGAACAATGCTATACTATACAATACATGTCTATGGGGGTAGACACGATGCAGCAACGCCATTACTAGGACAGAAAAGAATAATACAAAACTGAAATAGGCGACAACGACTCAGCCTTACAATCTTGCCATGGGTATGAATAAGACTAGCAGTACAAAGAAAATTGTAGGCAAAACTTCTGCCTTGATTTCCAGACCAGTGCTAGAAACATGAAGAAGAAGAAAATAACTTGCACAAAAAAGAAGGGAAATGTGAGGGCTGAACCAGCAAATATCAGCTAGGAGCCAGTGGGTGCAATGGACATGTGATTGGCCTCAAAGTTAAAACTGTCAAGAGAAAAGAAGAAAAATGACCACAAAACCTGTGCACTTCTGTGAAGATGTTGTGGTAAAGCACAAGCACGCTCACAGGGAAACAAACTCTCATATAGATTAAAACCGTCCATAAACCATAGCATTGAACAGGTGCCGAACTAAGTAGCCAAATGAGAGCAAAGTTTCAGTCACTCAGAGAAGATGAATCAAGAACGCGCAGAGAACAAATCCAGACCAGAAAACCACACAAGATCAAATATAATCGAGATGCCCTCGGACCAATCCAAGGATGAACAATCTCATACAGAAATGAACACCTACAAACTGCATAGAAAGTATCGACCAACAGTTAAATGGCCATCTCTGTTCTAGAAACAGAGGCACATAGTTGCAGAGTGTACACCGAGAGTTGAGTTATGTTTGAGAAAGGGCTCTATTTTCTGTTTCAGATTTCAGAAGCTAACCACTGCATTACGCCCACCTTCCAGGTGGTAACCTGTGACAAAAATATATGCACAGCCTGATCACGACCAAACTGATAACTACTCGTTCCACCAGGCAGGAGGTAGCTGGTGACAGAAGTAGATATGTAAGGCCTGGTCGCGGCCTGGGCGCGTTCTCACACTGCAGCCAGGTTCATAGCAACGGACATGCGGCAGCGGCAGCCGCACATCAGGATCATGCCTGTCACAGTGATAAGCCATCTGCGGTTGAGAGAAGAAGGATAAAAATTAGCTCAAATTTCAAGGCATTGCTTTGTTGAAATACAACGATGCATTTACTTACCATGTAGGTCAGCACAGCAAAATTCCGAGCCCGCTCCATCTCGAACTCACACAAGTGGCAAATCGTATAGTTGGGGGGGCATTGCCGTGTGCAATAATCCCTGTACATGTTGACCACGCCCTGAGGCACCACCTCTCCATCGACTTCCTGAAGAAAATTGAAAAAACATTGCCTCAGAATCAAGAGGGCACTTTGAGCATTAATTTCTGAATATGTGTATGGAAATGTGACCAAACCCTGCTACTTCTAGACAGCTAGTATTAAGTTTCAGGTTACAACTTGTCGCGTGGCTCGAATCAGTTGCGGAATGAGCTAACTTTAGCATAATGCAACACATGGAACATAATATGGCCACTCTCTTGTCAAAGATAATCAAGCATGTCGTGAGTTCAAGATATAAGTTACGTCTACTCAAACATGCACATCATAACTTCAGCATAACTTCCTAAATAAGCTGTGTATTGATAGTAAATTTATGGTTTCACAAGATGATTAATGCATTCTGGTGAGAACCAACAGCAGGGAAATCATGATGTATGAAACACAAACACACGCATGGAATTGATGTAAACAGTGTAACTGACAACGCAGCACAGTAGCCCCAGTACACCATGGTACTAGCGGTTCTCTTAACATGACAAAAATCTTAATTCAAACATCCAGGTCCTAAAGAAAATATCTAAGCCAACTTGAGAGATCACATCGAAAATAAGATCAGTCTACCACAACAAGATAAAGCCTACGCCCACTCAAACATGACCTGCACAGCATAACCTACAAAGATGGATGTGAACTAATATCCAACAGGGGGCAATCATACTTTATGACACAAACATACACATGAAATTAACAGAATCAATGCTGAATAATTGTCCAAATGAACATTAATTGAATATCAGAGATACTTGGCACAAGAGACATATAGGAAGGATTCTTTTACTTAGCACAGCACAGCATGGTACCCTCAGTACATGACCAAAATTCTTAATTCAAAACATTCTGGAATTCATCGGTTCCTAACTTGCATAAAACGCTGAAACATCCATATAAAAACGAAATGCAGGTAACTTGCAATATGAAATCCACAAGTGTGAAGAACAGTTGAACAATCTGAATGTTTTTGGTTAGTTTCTTTTCCACAAGTGTGAAGAACAGTTGAACAATTGTCCCTAATCTGGATGTTTTCAATGATTTCCAATCTACTGGTACTAATTAGGGTAATAATTCGAGGGATCAAGAAGGGGAAAAAGAACGTACGTGGATACGCGGTCCAGGAGGAGCCGGCGGTCCGACAGGAGGAGGAGGAGGAGCCGGTGGTCCAGCAGCAGCAGGAGGAGGAGGAGCCGGTGGTCCATCAGGAGGAGGAGGAGGACGACGAGCAAGACGCCCATACATGCATGCGCCTGCGTTCCTCGGCGGCGGCGGCGGTGGTGGCGGCGCTACCTGAGAGGACCGCCACGCACGCAGCAGGCGGCGGAGCCAGGCGCGGACGACGACGCGCGCGCGTCTGGGGGAGGGCGCGCGGTGGAGGACAGCGAACGCGCGGTGGAGGACAGCGAGCGTGCGCCGTCCCGAAAGGATCGCCGCGGAGATGACGCCGCCGGCGCGAGCCACCGCTCGCCGGAGCCGAAGAATCAAGGTCTCCCGTGGCGGCGCGTCATCCCGCCAGTGCCTCCTCGCCATGGCTGCAGCCGCGGCGGCGCTCTTCGCATTCCTGGAGCGGAGGTACGGCAGAGCGCGCCAAAGCACGCCCAGAGGCCGGAGAAGGAAGCCGCCGTTGAGCGCCACCGCGCTCCGAAGCTGGTGGCGTAGGCTCCTCCGGGAGCGCCCTCCCTGGTGCGCCGTCGCCACGGCAACCACGGTTCTTGGTCGCCTGGCCATGAATTCTTGCTGGCGTCGAGTGAACCAAGAATTCTTGCGGACGTTCTTGTCCACTTGATCTTCTTCTTGGAGCTCCGTTCTTGGTCAGGATTCGGGCGAGAGAAGAAGGGGATTCTTTTAGGGGGGAGGGGGGTCGGCGAGGCTTCCGGTGGTTCTTCGAGTTCTTGCTCGAACTGGCGACGAGGGAGGGGATTTATTTGGAGAGAAAGGGGGCGCCGTTCCGTTTCCGAGGTGGGAGATTTCAGCCGCGCCGGCTGAAGGGCCCCTCTACTGGGCCGCGCAGTTAAGAGTTTTTTTTTCTTCTCTTTTTGGTTTTTGTTTTCTGCTTCTTCTTCTTTTTTTTACCTTACTTTCGGTCAACCATGTTTGCCGACCAAAGCAAAGGTTTAACAATTCCAACTCCGTAAAACCCATACATGTTTGATTGTTGGGGAAGAGAGCTCCTTGTAATTGTACCCCACCAATATTCTCGGGTACTCGACGTCAAGCTCTTACAAACTTTTTTCGTCGATTTAAGAAAACTCATGCTACATATTAGGGTTGCTTGTTTAAAAAAAAAGGATTCCTTTTCCGGCATCCTATATTCGATATTGCCTCAAATGCGTTCTTAATGTGATCCAAGGACCACTGATACTACCTTTCAACCAAATACCTAAAATTTGATTCATGTTATGCCGAATTGGATTTGATGCATTTTGACTAAAATAAATACTAAACTATTCTCTCTTTAACAGATTGTCCAGATCACTCTCTATATATTCGCAAGCATCTCACAGAAACTCATAAAAACGATCAGCAAATTACCAGTTATTAATTCATGGGGATTGTCATCAAGAAATAACCAGCTATTAATCCATGGGGATTGGACACTCACCCCGTATTCCTCTATCCACATGCATGGACGCCGCCATAATAATTTTCCCGAACAGTAAACCTGACTGAAGAACACACTTATAAATCAGTCGTACAAACCGTATGATCTATAAACCTTATCATGGTAGCCTCCAGATAATGCCATTTCACGGGTACTTAAACCTTCATCATGTGAAGCTTCACCGCACAAAATTGGTCTTTGCCTTTTTTATTTGCCTCGTTGCATGGACACTCTCATAGAAACTAACACGTTATTTATTATAAGACGAATAGTCTCGCAGCCATGGGGTACCGGGTACACACGGCCACTGCCTCGGTGGGACACCGCCGCTCGGGCTCACAGCAGGGGACAGCCATGCCACGCCAAGACAAAGATGCTCTCAGCAGGGGATAGCCAATCCTACGAGCAGCCAGCCTGTCGGATCCTTCCTGCCAAAATTTGTAGTGCTTTTGGACCTCACCAACCCTGACGAATGTGGGGGTAACCAGCGAAAGCCAGCTGTCTGTCCCCCGCCAAGAGATCCCTCGCCAAGATTCGGAGATTAGACCTGATGCGTGACCATCTCTGTCTTTCCCTTGGCTATAAAAGGAGGACCAAATCACCGGTCGAAGGGGAGATCCATAGCAAAGCAAACCCTAGGATACAACAAAGAATGTCATCCAAAGAATAGAAGGGATATGTGATCATCCCCCGGAAATGATCTGCTCATATTCTTCTTCCTTTGGTCATTGCTCGCTAGCAACGGAGAACACCCTTGCAGCCATACTCTGGCGCCATGAATACCACCAATGCAAGCTATAGGGCTGTTAGCCTCCGAGCGGCCTGCACCTAGGTAAAAAACCACATTGTCTGCGTGTCTACCGTCGACGAGTGGGAGAGTCAATCGATCCCTCCTAGCACTCTATGCCGAACCTAAAAATGGGGTGCCTTGTAATCCCGGTGTTTGTGATCCCATACACGACATCTGGCGCACTAGGTAGGGGGCGACAGCACTTCGGTTGGCCTGATCGATCTTCAATCGGTTGTCGGTAGCGACTCAATTCCTTGTTGTCGCTCCCCTCGGGTCTCCCTCATCTCTCCTCACTTCCGACCCGGAGGCTTCTAGTTCTCAGATCTTGTGCTCTTGGGTAGAAAACCAAGCACCTCTTATCGTCACCTTGGGGTGGAGGTCTCAAGTTTAAGCGTGAAGGGAGCAAACTTGTCAGGCTTATGCTCGGGTGTCGACACGCTACTCCCCCTGTTGACGCGCGGTGATGGGGCAGAGCTCTGCGCAGTCCAAGGCCCTCCCCTAATGCAGCCAGAAGGACCATGCGTTCCTCAGATGGATGATGATGACTCGTTCGAATCCAAGTTTAAGAAGATCAAGACTCTACGATTATCGAATGGTCCGCCTGGTTCCTGGTATTCCTATCACTCGACCGGTGGCCATGACATCAACACTTGTTGTCGGCTCCTCCACCTGCTGGAAGACGAACCCCGGCTAACCATACGCAAGGCCGAAGGGTGCTACTCATGCGGAGACGAGATCCATTTCAAGAGGGAGTTACCTCTTAACCCCAATGCATGTCGTAGGCGCCCAAAATGGAAAATGGCATTTACCGACTCAGAAGACCTGAATCTCGACAACACACCGCCCATATTCAGCAAGTCGCACCCGGCCAGTGGCGCATAATATATGAATCCCGACAATGCACCTATGAATACAGCAAGTCGCGCCCAGCCAATGGCGCAAAAGACCTTAATCCCGGGAATGCACCACCCAGACGAAAATCCGCACCCACGCATTGGCGCTAAAGACATGTACTTGGGTAACACGCTTCTCGAGGACAACTGGCCTGGAACGTGTGCCCCTATAGGATACCATTCAGAGGCATACAAATATGCCATGTATTTGGCATAGAAGACCCGCGCCCTGACAACGCATTTCCTGATGGCAGGTGCAAGAGATGGTGAAGGTCAGTTCCCCGGCAATGCAATGTTCGGAGTTGATGTCGAGGAACCATTTCCCAAGGCCACGAGAGGTATATTAACGCACAATGTCGTGGTTGTTCTCCAGAGTAAAGTGATATATTTTTATATGACTTAGACATAGGAGGGCGCTTTAGTATCTCAGATCCTACCCCACAATCACGGTTGGATTCATTGGCGGTTAAGGATTCTACCTGATACATAAAGCCGCAAAGTATGCAAAGAGTCTTTACTGGCCCGGGGAAGAAATTTTACATGGATGGCAAAGTTCATAAGACACCGGGTCAATGGACAAGTTATGCCTATGCACAATGCAGTTCACATTGCCTAGTGTTTTGATACAAAGATTGTAGGTAATACATGTCTACTAGTCACCCGAGCGGCTGAAGATCTCGAGGATTTTGTCCACCACTGGATCGACTGAAATATCCTAGGGGTTTAAAGAGTTGAAAGGGTAGAAATAGGATTGGTGCATTTGCATAACATGCATATGAAAATGCTAGTAAATTTGGCGCGTTAGGCTAAGCGATGCAAAGTGATCGAGGTTTCTATCTAATTAATGAATTAGAACTAGGTCTTCAACGGGAGTGTGCCCAATTTCGATATAATGTTTAAAAACAACAAGCTTTTAAGACAGATGATTAGATCAATTGTTGATGCATTCCAAAAGTGTTATGACCTCTGCGAGATATCAACACTTAGCACAGTTCTAGAACAAAGACATTATCCTCACTCAAAAGGGTAACAAACCATCATATACATGATCAACCTTGATATGAGAAAATAATCATTTATTCTTCACCAAATGCATCATATCACACAACTCTTGAAACCAAAGTGAAAATTGTGGACCAAGCATTGGAGAATTGGACATGACCTATTTTCATTCTTTACTAACCGAGTACAATTCAAGAATAGGACATGATTATATTTCAATTACATACACACACACATATTCAATGCATCAAGTTCACATTTATATAGATATATGATCATACAATATAGATAACACCAATTCAATTCTTACAAGTAGAAACTTAAGAATAATTCGTGTTACATGTTTTATGGAATATGTACATATCTCATTTTACAAGAAAATGAAATTACAAAGGAAATCCTAAACTAGATATTGATTATCTTCATCTTCATATATCTTCCAAATCTTCATCTAATCTTCAATTCACGCGGATCAGAATTAACACAAGAAAAGAGAAGGGTTGTTGATTAAAATGTATGCATCTCCGGAGGAGATGCAAATTGCTATTGGAGCTAGTATTTTGGAAACCTAGGAACTAGTCTATATTTCCTAAAGGCAACAACGTTGATCTTATAAAGCCAACAGACAAGCATTAGAGAGGCAACCGAAGGTATCAATGAGGCACTATCGAAATCAATCATTGGATATATCCTCAAGCAATAGGGACAAATAGGCAGCCAAGCAAACCAAGTAATTATCATCTTAATTTACCGCACATGTATAACACTAGCTCCGTAGTTTAAATCCTTCATGATTAAGAGAAGTGATTCATCATTGACATTATATTGTCAAGATGAATCAAGCCACCTGGAATTACAAATGCCAGAAGCTTACAAGGAGTACTAGAAGCTACAAGACAATCAACCAATCAAAAAAGCCACTTGGTTGTACCAGAAATAAAGGGCAAGCAAGAAGCTATCGTAGCTTTCTCATGAGGTAACTTTCTCATAAGGTAACCAAAGACAAAGTTTACCACCTTCACTAGAAAAGGGGGCCACTCATCAGCAACTCACACAACACATGCAAACTATGTTTTATCAAGCCTACAACAACAACAAAACCGTACCACAACACTCTATGAACAATATATAAACATGATAACAGTTGTACAAGCCACTTCCCTAGCACATACACACATCACAGCCGCATCTATACTTCACAGATCACATAATTCATTTAAAACAATACCCCGTTGTTTCTATCATAGAAAACAACAAGAACACAACACTACTGTCTCACATCAAATAATCCACAAATCAAGACAACATCCCAAATATTTAGAGGCTAGGAAACATATCAAACAACTAGGAGGAGCACGCATGCCAAAAGAAGAAGGTTATATCAGATTCCAAAAGACCAAGCATATCTACAACAGTAGGCCACTAGATCTTATGTTTGTATTTGTTCTTATCATTAGAAAGGAGGGGAAGATAGGAAAGTGAACAAAGCATCAGGCATGTTAAGCCATAATAGTTAGATCTAGACATCAGCTATTCTCTGTCCAAAAACACATTTTTCTGTGCACTATAGCACATCACATCCATCCATACATATACCCAATCATGCATATATAGCATAGGTTGTTGGACGGCTACTTGATGTTGCCCAGAAACAATTAAATCATTCCAATTTGTAAGTATAGCACATCCATATTAGTTCCTAAGCATGTATAGCTTAAGAACAAGCAAGAAATACAACTTTAAATCATTCCAGCTCCCTTGCAACTAGTTACTCACTAGGAGGATAGAAGGAAGGAGCTCTCTCAGGTTGCATAGTGTTGCTATGAAAGCTCATCAGAGAGATACAAGAAATACACACAATGAATATATGTTCTTATCTTAGACTGTAATGGGCACTACCATGCCTCAAATGGTGGATTTGATGCCTCTAGTGGATATAATTGAGAGAAGTTGACTGCTAGCTCTTCCTTTCTGGCTTATGGTGGAAGGTTGCAGTTAATTTCTTCTTGTTTGTCTTCAATGCCAGTTTATTTCCTTTGTTCTTTGCAATTGCTAGTTGGTACTGTTAAGATGATTGATAGGATTTTGAGGCAGTATTTGTGGTGAAAAAGTGAGAATCATACAAGGACTCAATCCCTTGCTGCATGGGATTTGGTTTGTAGGACTAAGTATAGTGGAGGTTTGGGGATTAAGGATCTCTCCAAACAGAATGAGGGTTTGCTGATAAAAAAATCTCCGCACACTTTTTTAGTAAGCAAGATTTTCCTTGGATGAAGCTTTGTCGGTCTTATTATTCAGAGAGTGTCCCTCAGATCTCTAATCATTATGGATCATTCTGGTGGAGAGACATTATGAAATTGGTTAAAAAATATAGAGAAATTTGTTCTATAGAGGTGAAGGAAGATGATACTGCTTTGTTTTGGACTGATGTTTGGCTTGGCAGACTGCTTCAGGGGGGATATCCCGGGCTGTTTTCATTTTCTATGGATGCAATTCTCTCAGTTAAGGATATTTTGCTCACTCGGGATAAAAGAACTCTTTTTCATCTCCCCTTTCGCAACAGACTTTTGAGGAATTTGTGTCATTGCAAGAGGAGTTGTTACCTATGGTTTTACATCCTAGGGAGAAGGATGTTTGGATTACTATCTGGAAGGATGGAATTTATACTTCCAACAGATTTTACAAGCATTGTTTTAAAGAGATGAGGGATAGTCCTATATTTTCTTGTATTTGGAGGCGCAAGTTAGTGCTCAAAGTGAAGGTCTTTTCTTGGCTTCTAGTCCGTGATAGTTTGAATACAAAGGATATTCTTCGGAGAAGGCATTGGAATGTTTTTGATAGTCTCGCTTGTGTAATCTGCCCGTCGAGAAGATCTGAAGATGGCAACATTTGTTCTTTCACTGTAACTTCAGTGTTAGAATTTGGAATTATCTGCAAATTCAATAGAGATTCTTTTGAACCGATTTTCTTCAGGGATACAGAGATATTCTTGCATCCTTTCTTCTCTAAGGTGGTTATTTTGGCTGCTTGGCATATTTGGAAGCAAAGGAATGAGGCTATTTTCAGGAAGGTGCAACCATCTTTTAGAAGTTGGAAGAGATGTTTTGTCCAGGAAACCAAGATGCATTGGCAGAGGTTTGGTTCCAAGGTAGCTCAACAGTGGTAAATATGGATTGACTTAATTTCTTCTTTTCTTTTCTTTGTAAATATCATGTACATTCTGTAACCCCTGTTTTTGTTCTTTAATAAAATACTGCGGGGTGCAAGTCCTGCATTCAATATTCCAAAAAAATGTTCTTATCAAAATTAAGCCTCATTCTGTGCTTCATTAGCAGGATAAGCAAGCAAGTAATATCATGTTCTTATTAGTTCATATAAATCTATCTAGCCTCGGATTTCATCACATCACAACCTAGATATCTACAATTGCATCCTACACACACAATCACATGATCTAGTGCACACTTCCAGAAGCCAAGAATTAAATACGCATCCACAACATCATCTAGATAATTAAATCATCTAGATTTTACATCTAGAAGTAACCTACAGAAGTACCACTGTTAATTGACCACCAAATCAAGACCATCTTCAGTTAAGCACACTAAAATTGAGGCACACCACTACGAGCACCTTTGCACACACTAGTTCATCACTAGGAGGAACTCGAGTAGCACACAGAACCACAATCCACACCTGTGCAGCATAGCCAACTCATCTAATGACCAGGAGACAACCACAATTCACAATCGAGGAGTACTAGACCATTGCCACCAATTTCACAAGCACAATCCCCCTCTGTATATAATTTATCGACCCCTTCGTTCATTTATCGGGATACACGACGCTTAGAAATTCATTCATATGTCTATATCCTTGAGATTTCTACAAAGATTGGTAGAACTCTTGAACTTCCCCTTGTGTTTATTCCATATTAGCAAATAATGACGATCAATTTACACATGTGTTTCCATTGGGCAGCTTCTGTCTAGAAATCCTGCTGCCAAAGTATGAAGTAACATTGCCACACTCTTAAAAATTTCCTCTTGGTGCAAGGCCCCTAGTATATTTCGACAATGGCCTTCTCTTCAACAAGCTGGGACATGACCCAGCTAATTGGCACACACCTGGTCCCAGTTTCCTCACTATATGCACCAAGAAACCAAAATTATTTGTCTCTCATGTACACTAGTATAAAAATAGCCTCTGGTCCTGGGCTTTAGTCCCCGTTGGATATTGGACAGGGACTAGAGGGGGCAGTGGCAACTGTTCGCCTGGCGTGAGCCCTTTTAGTCCTGGGTCATAATATGGGCCGGGACTAGAGGGTGGTGGCAACCGTTCGCCTGGCGCGAACCCTTTTAGTCCCGGGTTGTGATATGTGCCGGGACTAGAGGGCCAAACCGTTCACCTCTCGCGCGCTTTGGAAGTTGTTCTGGTCGATGAAAAAACTTAGAAATGCTACAGTAAGTATGGGAAAGTGCTCTCTCCTCTCTTCTTCCTTTTGTTCTCTCCTCTCTTCCTCCCCATCCTGCATCATAGATCCAAGAACTCGGTACGAGGATGTACCCGCACATGGCAATATTGTTCTCAGTGTCGTCTACACGAACGACAACGCCAAGGTCCCGGGTTTTTTCTCTTCGATTTCGAGCAATGGCTTGAAGAGGATGAAGACAAGTTCTTAGGCCTTGATCTCGAGTACACGGACGATCAACGAGATGTTGCCGTCATCCAACTTTGTCACAAGAAACATGTCATGGTCTTCCAATGGGCAAGGTAATACGAAACTTGTAGTGAAAGAATTTTCCTTGATTATAAATTCATAGGATAGGAAAATTGCATAGGATAGCAACATGTCCACTTTTCGAATCCTATAAGACAAATAAATTCATTATAGTTAAAGAATTTCCCTTATAGTTTCATATTGTCCATCGTGGAAGAACAGGTCATAGTTCATTAAGGGGCTTCTTTTGATTCATAGGATAGGAAATTGCAAAGATAGCAACATGTCTACTATTTGAATCCTATGGGAAAGAGCAATTCATTGTAGTTAAATAATTTCCCTTATAGTTGCATATTGCCCATCGTGGGGGAACATTTCATAGTTAATTTAGGGGCTTATTTTGATTCATATGATAGAAAAATTGCATAAGATAGTAACATGTGCTCCATTTGAATCATATGGGGAAGAGAAATTTTTATATTATTCTTATTATACTTGTGCCGAATTATACTTGTTATGATTCTTATTATACTTGTGACGAAATATACTTGTTATGACTCTTATTATACTTGTGCCAAAATATACTTGTTACGATTCTTATTATATACTTATGCCAAAACATACTTGTTGCAACAGTATTTAACATTTGTTCCATTTGTTGTTGCAGTAGTGACAAGCATTGTCCAATACTCATGGACTTCCTTCAGAGCGGCATACATTTTGCTAGCGTTGATATAACGAATGACAAGATCAAGACGAGGCACACCTGCGGTATTGAGATACCAGCTGCCTGCCACATTGATCTCCAGGGCATGTCCAGGCTTGAGCATCCCAAGACTTCAATGGCTAATATGGCAGCCACCGTGATCGACGAGGAGTACAGACAAAATTCCCCAAGGTTCAAAACAATTTCTGGGAGAAGACTGATGACCCACAAGTATGGGGGGGGTATCATAGTACTTTCGATAAATAAGAGTGTCAAACCCAACGAGGAGAAGAAGGTGTTGACAACCAGTTTCGATGAAGGAATAACTTTAAATACTGAAAGATAAATTTGTAGGGGATTTTGATATTGCAGATAAATAAAGTGCGAGTAAATAAAATGCAGTAGTAATAATTGCAGCAAGTGGCCCAATCCTTTCTTTAGCAAAGGACAAGCCGGTGGGTTTACTTACGATTAACAAACGTTCTCGAGGACACAAGGGAGGTTTCTGTCAAGTGCTTTTATTCCATGCCGCTGAATAATCTTAGGTGTTTTGATAAGTGTTGTGTGGGTGAACCTATGCTAATGTACCGTACCATCCAAGACTAATACATACTTGTCATTATACCCCTTGCAAGCATCCGCAGCTACAAGAAAGTAATTAAGAAATAAATCTAACCACAGCTTTAAACCCCGGGATGCTACACTCCCTCGTGTAATGGTTTCCTAACGGGGTTTCGGTTTCTGTCACTCCGGGAACCCCAAAATTAGTAGACAAATACATGATGTATTCCCCTAGGCCCATAAATGGTGAAGTATTATGTAGTCGACGTTCACATGGCACCACTAAAAGAATAACACCACAACTTAAATATCAAACATTAAATATTACTCAACATTACTTCACTACTAACAACTTCACTTCTCCCATGTCCTCAAGAATAACACGAACTACTAATAAGACATCATATGGATGATAATCAGAGGTGATATAATGGATGATAACAATCTGGTCATAAAGTGCAAACACCTATAAATCTCACAAGCCTCAACTACTAACAAGTAATCCACACCGGGAGAGAGATCTAATGTAAAACAATGATAGAGGCCCCTAATTGTTATAGAGGGATGACGGTGGATGATGAGGGTGATGGTGCTGGTGGTGATGATGATGATGACGATCTTGATGATGCCCGGAGTGATGACGGTGACGATGGCGGTGATTTCCCCTCTCCGGAGAGGAATTTCCCCGGCAGATTTCTCCCTGCGAGAGAGATTTTCTCTCTCGGGTGTTTTACGCCCCGAGGCGGCGGCGGAATAATTCCTCGTCGATGGTATGAGGCTTAGGGTTTCCTCCCCCAAAGGTGGGCCATGGTGCCACACCACCTTGTGGCGCGGCCAGGGGCGCCACCTCATGGTGTGGGCCCCTGGTAGCCCCCCTCTGGCGCTCCTTCTTGCTGGACTCCTCCTCTGAACATCTAGGACACCCTCCGGTGTCCCACTTCTTCTTCTGATCTTCTGAAATATGGTATTTCGGCGGTGCTTTTTCCATCAGATTCCTGGTTTCGATGTTTATTCTTCAAAAATTATGGAACATGCAAAATGAGATAAAATAACACAAGGGATGCATCATAACATGAAATATATCGATGAATAACAGCACATTATGATATAAAATAGTGATGCAAAATGGACGTATCAACTCCCCCCAAGCTTAGACCTGCTTGTCCCCAAGCGAAAATGAACTTAGTAAACATGACCACAGGTTTATGCAGTGAAGAGTCGATGAATAAAATACAGACAAGAAGCATCACATTTATCTATGCACCAATCATTATAGACAGCAACTTCCTCTCATATAACCTAACTTGAAATGAGTAATGGGAGTCACAAACAAAGATGCAAAAGAGAGAATCAAAATTGGTAATGGAAAACTTCATTCTTTGTCAGAGAACATTTAATGATACCATACCTATCTTAGGTGAAGTCTTCGTAAAAAGGATTATATTGTAGAGCTTAACATGTTTAGTTAACAATCCTTTTACAGTGATTCATAGCTTTCAAAGTAATATTCATTCAGATAATAAAGCATGTGCTAAACAAAGAAGGATAGAAAACATGATTGAATAAATCAACATATAGATGGTGAGATCACAACAACTCAAATGCTTGCTGGAGTGAGAAAGGAATGGGTTTACTGACTCAACATAAATGTAAAAGATAGGCCCTTCGCAGAGGGAAGCATGGATCACTTATGTGCTAGAGCTTTTATTTAATAAAACAGAGGTATACAAATTTTACACTCCTCTCATCCATCTTACACAAACCATGGCTAACCGAATCCTAGGGTGCCTGCCAACAATCACAAACCATGGAGGATTGTCTAATTTTTAGAGGTGTATGCTAGTGTCAATGAATGGTAAATAGAAAATACAGTACGTCACAAGCCAACGAGACTACATAAGAGCGGCTCCCATATGAGGGACGCAACTGGTGTAGACGGTCATCCCTGATTCTCTTTTGTTTACACGATTATGCTTTGACTGATAAATCAGAGGCAAAAATAGTGAAGATAATTTATGTATTAGTTTGGGGCTGGGCACCCCACTACCATCTCTTCTAGAATTTGGATAAGCGGATGAAGCCACTATTCCAGGTGTTTGAAGTCCAATCAACAAGTGAGATAAAGATTCTCTATTGACGTCATCATGAGCAAAAAAAGGAACACAAACACAAACTAGGAGTAATTTTGAAAGTTTTAAAGGTAGCACATGAGCAATTTACTTGGAGTGGCGGTGAAATGCCACATGTAGGAAGGTATGGTGGACACAAATGGCAAGGTTTTGGTTCAGGGTTTGGATGCACGAGTAGAGATCATACTCAGTACAGGGTTTTTGGCTAGCAAGGCTGGGTAGCAAGCATAAGAGTTGAGGGAAAACAAACCAATATACATATGATGAAACCAATCATGCAATTTGAAAGCCCAAGCGATTTAACTTATGAATACTAAGTTTATGAGCTAATAGGCAAAATCCTCTTTCTTCTACTAGCATCTCAAATTATTATTTCTGCTGACCCAAGCTAAGTTTGGCAAAACCAACTAGATTAACTTGATGATATCCAGAGTGATACCAAATACTAACAACAAGCTCAACCATATGACAGAAGTTGAAAACTAAAATAAGGTGTGCAGAAAGTAAATGATGAAATTTCTCATAAATATTTGAAACCGGCAACTCACACCAATGGATACAACGATAACCAACTAAGGAGAGATACTTCCATACTGCAAACCATCGTATATGATAACTTCTCTACTCATGATATGACTCTAGTGGAAAAAAAAAAAGGATGAAAGATAGTGATGTGATACCGCGGCACTCCCCCCAAGCTTGAAACAAGCCGAGGGGATACCAAAACCAATGGAAAATCAATTCTTAGGTGGTGGTGGTGAATCCTTCTCATCCTTGCCCTTCCAAGGTAAAGGTTCGCCATCCACAAATGATGTCCTGGTCTCCAACATCCTGAAACTAGCAGCAGAGCTTATACATTTAAACTTGTTCTCATACTCACATTTCTAGTTATGCATATCATAGAGTTGTGTTTGCAAATCATTGGTGGTCTTGGTGAGTGAGAAAATCTCCTCCCAAAGCTTCAAATTATCCCTCTTGTATTCAGCGATCTGTTCTGTCTTTATCCTGTGAATGATCTCAATTTCACACTCCGCCATCTTCTTGTACCTAAATACTTTTCGCTCCGGTTCTTCCATCCTAGCTTCAAGACTGCCTTCTCCTTTAGGGTCATGAACATATTCAATCTGCACCTTCCCGTCCTTGAGCAGAAATTCCCTGGGATGCATCTTCAACTCGTTCATGTACGGGTTGACGATGTTCTCAAAGAAACTGTCTTTGGGAGATCCAGGAGAGGACACTGTGGCTCTAGATCTTAAGATGTAACCTGGCAGAAATAGCTCGAAACAGAAACACGACGAGAAAATGATATACGGACCTAAGGGGTCTGGGGGATTATATAGCAAAAAGTTTCATAGCGAAAGGAAACTCCAAGTCGAAAACGAGTCGGAGAGGGGCTTCGGGGCGCCCACACCATAGGCTGGCGCGGCCAAGGGTGGCCCCGGGCCACCCATGGTGTGGAGCCTCCGGGCTAGGTCTCCGCCTCGTTTCCGGCTCATAATTTTTCATATTTTCCAAAAACAGTAAGAATAAAGGTTGTAAGATGTTTCGTGAACGTTTTTTTTTTACCAAAACTGATACCTATTCAAAAAATGGCTCTGTAGTTTCTGAAATATGCTTCTTAATAAATTCCTCCGGGATCATGGCTCAAATACAATCAACATTTTCATTATAAGGATCTCCAGAATAATAATGCTTCAGTCTTTGGCCATTCACCACTTGTGAAGTGTTGTCTTCAAGGGAACAAATTTTAATTGCCCCCGAACGGTATACCTCTTCTATAACAAAAGGTCCTTCCCATCTCGAGAGTAATTTTCCTGCAAAAAGTCTGAGACGAGATCTATACAATAGCACTTTCTCACCAACATGAAATTATCGTTTAATAATTATATTATCGTGCCACCTTTTAACTTTCTCTTTAAAGAGCTTAGCATTTTCATATGCTTCACTCCTCCATTCATCTAGAGAACTTAAGTCAAGCAACCTTTTCTCACCAGCAAGTTTAAAATCTCTATTTAGGTCTTTCACTACCCTATAAGCTTTGTGTTCTAATTCTAGGGGAAAGTGACAAGCTTTTCCATAAACCATTTTATAAGGAAACATGCCCATGGGGTTTTTATAAGCAGTTCTATAAGCCCACAGAGCATCATTTAATTTCTTAGCCCAATTTTTTCAAGATTTGTTAACAGTCTTTTGCAAGATAGATTTTATTTCTCTATTTGATAATTCTACTTGCCCACTAGTTTGAGGATGAGAGGGTGCGGCAATTATATGATTAACATCATATTTAGCAAGAGTATTTCTTAAACCATCATGAATAAAATGAGAACCCCCATCAGTCATAAGATATCTAGGCACACCAAACCTAGGGAAAATATTTTATTTAAGCATTTTTAATGAGGTTTCACCATCAGCGCTTTTAGTAGGTATAGCTTCTACCCATTTAGTAACATAATCAACAGCAACAAGAATATGAGTGTAGCCTTGTGAAGGAGGGAAAGGACCCATAAAGTCAAAACCCCAACAATCAAATGGTTCAATAACAAGAGAATAATTCATAGGCGTTTCGTTATGTCTATAAATATTTCCAACCCTTTGACATTGATCAAAAAATAAAATAAACTTCCTAGCATCTTTAAAGAGAGTAGGCCAATAAAAACCTGATTGTAGAACCTTATGTGCAGTTCTATCTCCAGCGTGATGTCCTCCATAAGCACTACTATGACATTTTCTCAATATCTCTCGTTGTTCATTTTCAGGAACACATCTTCGCATAATACCATCAACACCTTCTTTATATAAGTGTGGGTCATCGCAAAAATAATGCCTCAAATCATAGAAGAATTTCCTTATTTGCTGAGTTGTAAAGGTAGGAGGAAAATACTTGGAAACAATAAAGTTAGCATAATCAGCATACCATGGACTCTCTTGAGAGCTCACTTTTATTGTAGCAAACTGTTCATTAGGAAAACTATCATTAACGGGAATAGGGTCATCAGAGATATTTTCTAATCTAGACAAATTATCAGCAACAGGATTTTCAGCACCCTTCCTATCCACAATATGTAAATCAAATTCTTGTAAAAGAAGCACCCATCTAATAAGCCTAGGCTTAGCATCTTTCTTTTCCATGAGGTACTTAATAGCAGCATGATCACTATGAATAGTAACTTTAGAATCAACAAATATACTGCCTAAATTTATCACAAGCAAACACTACAGCTAGGAATTCTTTCTCAGTGGTAGCATAATTTTGTTGAGCAGCATCAAGAGTTTTACTAGCGTAATGAATAACATTTAACTTCTTATCTATGCGTTGTCCAAGAACAACACCTACAGCATAATCACTGACATCACACATAATTTCAAACGGTAAATTCCGATCAGGTGGTTGAGCAATAGGGGCAGATATAAAAGCCTTCTTTAAAATTTCAAAAGCATCTTTACAATCTTCATAAAAAACAAATGGTACATCCTTTTGAAGAAGATTAGTAAGAGGCTTTGATATTTTAGAGAAATATTTAATAAACCTTCTATAGAAACCAGCATGACCAAGAATACTACGAATACCTTTGACATTCCTGGGACGGGGCATTTTCTCAATGGCTTCAACTTTAGCTCTATCAACTTCAATACCTCTTTCATAAATTTTATGTCCAAGAACAATTCCTTCATTAACCATAAAATGGCATTTTTTTCAATTCAGAACAAGATTAGTCTCCTCACATCTCTGCAAAACTTTATCAAGATTCTGCAAACAACTATCAAAAAAGTTCCATATACGGAAAAATCATCCATGAAGACTTCCACAATTTCTTCACAAAAACCATGAAAGATAGCAGACATGCATCTTTGAAAAGTAGCAGGAGCATTACATAAACCAAAGGGCATACATCTATAAGCATAGGTTCCATAAGGGCAAGTGAAAATAGTTTTCTCTTGATCAAGATTTCTAACATCAATTTTAGAGAACCCAAAATAACCATCAAAAAAGCAGAAATGAGTTTTCTTAGACAACCTTTCTAACATTTGATCAATAAAAGGCAAAGGATAATGATCTTTCTTAGTAACTTTGTTAACCTTCCTAAAATCAATGCACATGCTATAACCAACCACTACTCTTTGAGGAATAAGTTCATTATTTTCATTTGGCACAACAGTCATCCCTCCTTTTTAGGGACACAATGCACATGACTAACCCATCTACTATCAGCAATAGGATAAATAATACCAGCATCAAGAGTTTCAATACCTCGTTTCTTACCGCATCCTTCATCTTAGGATTTAAACGGCGTTGATGTTCAACAACTAGCTTTGTATCAGGTTCAATATTAATAGCATGCTGACATATAGGAGGAGAAATCCCCTTCAAATCATCAAGACTATAACCAATACAACCTGTTTGTTTCCTCAATATTCCCAATAATCTCTCCTCTTCTTCACCAGAAAGTTTAGAACTAATAATAACAGGATATAATTTCTTATCATCAATATCAGCATATTTAAGATTGTCAGGCAAAGGATTTAAGTCAAAAGCATGATCCTCCTTGGGTGGTAATGTGGTTCCCAAGTCTTCCACCGGTAAATTATGTTTCAGCATCGCTGGCTTATGTAGGGAAATCTCGTCAATTTTATTCCTTTCTTCCATAAAGACATCACTTTCGTGGTCTTCCATGTATTGCTGCAAAGGATTGTTAGGAGCAAGAGCAATAGCAGCCAATTGTTCAACTCTATAATTCTCATTAGGTAATTCAGCTTCATAAGGTGCTTTAGCAAATTTGAAGAAATTAAATTCATAAGACTCTCCATCAAACTTTGTAAGGATTTTCTCCTTTTTACAGTCTATAACAGCACCACAAGTGTTTAAGAAAGGTCTACCAAATATAATAGGACTAGTATCACTAGCAGAAGTGCCTAATACTAGAAAATCAGCAGGATATTTAATTTTACCATATAAGACCTCCACATCTCTAACAATACCAATCGGAGAAATAGTTTGCCTATTAGCAAGTTGAATAATCACATCAATGTCTTCAAGTTCATAAGAACCAGTTTCATGCATGATTTATTTATAAAGCTCATAAGGAATATCACTAGAACTAGCACCAATATCACACAAACCATAATAGCAACGATCACCTATCCATTAGATAGCACACAAACACTAGGTTTCCTAGATTTACTAGGATGAGAGACAATATTAGAAGCATCTTCACAAAATATAATGTATCCCTCTTCTACATTTTCAGAAACAAGGCCCTTTACTATTGCTACTTTAGGTTCTACAGTTATTTGTTCCTCGGTTTCTACAAGTTTCCTTGCACTTTTATTAAACACACTAGCTAGCATAGAATGTTCTTTTACCTTAGAAGGGAAAGGCATTTTCTCAATATAAGGTTTAGGCACAATAGAATCAACAATATGAAGTTCTATATCTCTAACAGGAACACAATTAACAGTATCTTTATAAGGTGCATGGTACTTATCCCATTCCTTTTAGGAATATCAATATAAGAAGCAAAAGCCTTATATAAGTTTGCAGCAGCTTGAGAATAAACACCATAAACAATACTAACATTATGAAAATCGTCGGATGACATAAATTTTTTAATGCATTCATAATCATAATTTATACCTAACTTTCTACCTTTGTCATTCTCCCATCCTTCAGTGTTATCTTGAATACGGTCAAGAAGATCCCATTTAGCTTCATCCTTCATACGTGTAATGATCCAAAACAGGAAGCATCCAATAAATCATTATCATGAAGAGGAAGCCTTGCATAGAAATTATTAATAACAATATTACTGGGGAGCTCATGAATGGGGAATTTGAGCATTAGTAACTTCAATCTCCGCCATGCTTGGGAAATACTCTCTCTGTCATGAGGCCAAAAATTCTATATATAATTTCGATCTCTATGAGTTTCACTGGGAGGATAGAATTTAGAATAAAAGAGAGGTACAATTTCCTCCCATCCAATAGTCTGGCTATTTTTAGCAGTTTGAACCATTCAGCGGCTAGGCCTGCCAATGATATAGAGAATAATTTCCTCTTCACTTGGTCCATTGTAATACCCGCACACTTGAACAACTCGCATAATTCATGTAAAAAGAGAAAATGATCACCAGGATGGACAGTTCCATCACCTGAATAGCAGTTATTCCTAACATGTTAACAATCTTTATAGGTATTTTATAAGGATCCAAATCATCAGGCTGTGGGTCACTTACTACCCTAGCAGTGGCAGCAGTTCCCGCAAATAAGGACTCAAAAAGAGATCCAAACATAGTGTAATAAAGCAGTACACAGTAGTAAAAACAACACTTACAACAGAAGCTTCCTTTATCAATTCCACTTCCCAATAGAGCTTCACTCCCCGAAAACGGCGCAAGAAAATAGTCTTGATGACCCACAAGTATAGGGGATGTATCGTAGTACTTTCGATAAATAAGAGTGTCAAACCCAACGAGGAGCATAAGGTGTTAACAAGCAGTTTCGATGAAAGAATAACTGTAAATACTAAAAGATAAATTTGTAGGGGATTTTGATATTGCAGATAAATAAAGTGCGAGTAAATAAAATGTAGTAGTAATAATTGCAGCAAGGTGCCCAATCCTTTCTTCACCAAAGGACAAGCCGGTGGGTTCACTTACGATTAACAAACGTTCTCGAAGACACTAGGGAGGTTTATGTCAAATGCTTTTGTTCCATGCCGCTGAATAATCTTAGGTGTTTTGATAAGTGTTGTGTGGGTGAACCTATGCTAATGTACCGTCCCATACAAGACTAATACATACTTGTTATTATACCCCTCGCAAGCATCCACAGCTACAAGAAAGTAATTAAGAAATAAATCTAACCACAACTTTAAACCCTGGGATGCTACGCTCCCTCGTGTAATGATTTCCTAACGGGGGTTTAGGTTTCTGTCACTCCGGCAACCCCACAATTAGTAGAGAAATACATGATGTATTCCCCTAGGCCCATAAATGGGGAAGTATCATGTAGTCGACGTTCACATGACACCACTAGAAGAATAACACCACAACTTAAATATCAAACATTAAATATTACTCAACATTACTTCACTACTAACAGCTTGACTTCTCCCGTGTCCTCAAGAATAACATGAACTACTCACAAGACATCATATGGATCATAATCATAGGTGATATACTGGATGATAACAATCTGGTCATAAAGTGCAAACACCGATAAATCTCACAAGCATCAACTACTAACAAGTAATCCACACCGGGAGAGAGATCTAATGTATAACAACGATAGAGGCCCCTAATTGTTATAGCGAGATGACGGTGGATGATGAGGGTGATGGTGCTGGTGGTCATGATGATGACGATGATGATGATGATGACGATATTGATGATGCCCGGAGTGATGACGGTGATTTCCCATCTCTGGAGAGGAATTTCCCCGGCAGATTTCTCCCTACCAGAGTGCTTTTCTCTCTCCGGTGTTTTCCGCCCCGAGGCGGCGGCATAATAATTCTTCGACGATGGTATGAGGCTTAGCGTTTCCTGGGGGCCAAGTACGCGAAAGATATCCCCCATAGGTGGGCCAGGGTGGCCACACCACCTGATGGCGCGGCCAGGGCGCGCCACCTCATGGTTTGGGCCCCTTGTGGCCCCCCTTTGGCTCTCCTTCTAGCTCGACTCCTCCTCTGAACTTCTAGGACACCCCCGGTGTCCCACTTATTCTTCTGTTCTTCTGAAATATGGTATCTCGGTAGTGCTTTTTCCATCAGATTCCTGGTCCCGGTGTTTATTCTCCAAAAATTATGAAACATGTAAAATAAGATAAAAATAACATAAGGGATGCATCATAAAATTAAATATATCGATGAATAACAGAAAATTATGATATAAAATAGTGATGCAAAATGGACGTATCAAAGACCCCACTTGAAAATATCAACATCGAGTATGCATCAATAGATGTGTATATTTCATACGAGTTGTACCGCATAATTAGAATCCTCAACTACGGACATCGTCACCTAGTACCACCACCAGTGCCCCATGGGTCTCCTGCTTGGGGGGATTCTGATTCGGAGGAAAAGTAGTGTTTGCTATGGCGGACACTTCTATCTCTATTATTATGTACTGCTTGGGAGTCTCTTCTGATCCAGATGACTAGTGTTTGAAGTTTCATATGTGTATCTTCAATTATGTCGTACTTTATGTAATAGAAATCTGAACTATTATTTCTATTAATTAATTATGTCCCTATTTAAGTATGATGTGAGCAAGCTTTCTGAAGCATTATGATGTATGTGTTGAATTGTTAGTATCATGACATTCGAATTTGTAACTGCAATTTTAAGAGGTTGTACAAACAATATCCTAACTTGTTGAGAAGCCCTTGACCAGTAGAATATATAGCGTGTAGCACTGTCTAATTTTACATTTGACCAGTAAAATATGTGTACTCTCGCACCTACTGTCCCAAATTAATTTTTGAGCTCATTTAGAATTATAATACCCATTGGAGTAATTTAACATATAATAAATTCTATAAACAATTTTAATATGTTTCCTTTAGCAAAATTGCTCCAAATGGCAACCTTTGACCATAGAGACAGCAGCCCAACTTGTTTACGTGTTTTTAGTTCATAAACGTGTGAAATTGAATTTAGAATCACTAGTTATGAATAAGTAATACTACCTTAATAATTAAATATAATAAATTCTCTCTTGTCAAAAATCGTGAACATTTTATAATCAGAGATCAAACATAAAACTCTTAGGATAATTTAACATGGTTTGATTATTTGGTGCCAAAGTTTGTCATATTTCCCCGATAAACCCTAGTTATGATACTTTTCCTCAGGCGGCCCTATAATTTCCCCACTTAGTAAAGTCCTATACATGATGGAAAATATGATATGGAAGTCATTTTTTGAACTTATCTCATTTTTTTAATCGTTTTAGACATATTATTTTTCAATTTTTGATTTACGGATTTGTAGACATGAATTATTCGATATTAAATGGAAAAGGCAAATATTATTTAAATTAAAGATTATTTGAATTCAAGTTATTATTACTTATTTATTTTTGTTTAACAAATAATTGTTTGGATTCACAAAATAAAGACGTGTGACATTATAGTTCAATGGTCAACATGATTGACAACACACCATTGTTAGTAAAATAATATTTGTTTCTCAAACGTTGAGAGAGAAGGAACTAAAAAGTTAAGCGTGCTAAGAGTGGAGTAGTTTGAGGATGGGTGTCCGACCGGAAAGTGTCACTAGAATGAAAGGAGAATGATTAGAGTTAAAATTAATAGAGACTTAAGGAAAACCTAAAGCCCAAAATGGAAAAAAAATATGAAAAAACCAGAAAAATATTTAGTCCCGGATCTTGTTACTACCCGGTACTAAAGGTCCTCCAGCCTGCAGCGCTGGGCATGGCCACTGGAGGGCCTTTAGTTTCGGTTCGTGGCCAACCGGGACAAATTGGGAGGGAGGGGTGTCTAGTTCCGATTGGCTAGTCCCGGATGGAAATCCGGGACTACATCCAGTTACGACCCGGGACTAGAGGCCCTTCTTCTACTAATGGTACTCCCTCCATCTTATATTAAGTGTAAAAAATGATGTATCTAAATGTATTTAGTGCCTGATACATACGTTTTGGCGATATTTAATATGAGGCACGGGAGTACTAAATTCTCATTGGACACTTGATGCATGTAAAATGCATAGATGAATTTTGCATATTTTCACATGGTTTTCTATTACATATTGCAACATATAAGGGTATAATTCAATGTTTTATAGTATTTTGGGGTTAAATTACAAAGTCCCCCAACTTTTATGGAATTAACCCTGCCTGTCAGAAACCCCGTTTTCTATATTTTTGACGTTTCGGGGGGAAACTTCCGCGAAATCACCTGAAAATCTGCGGGGGTCATTTTCTTAGAAGGAGAAGACTTGCGGGAGAAGGATCCACGAGAATTGGGCAAGGAGGCCCAAAAGAGGACCCTCCATGCGGCCAGATTCCTTGGCCGCGTGAGAGGCCCCCTTTTGGCCCCTGTGGCCCCAATTCCTTCCATCTTCGACTTACCGACTCCGTCTTGACCTAAAATCGACTATAAAAAGGGTCCCCCGTACCCTTACGGAGAAGAGCGCCGCCGAAACACCGAAACACCGAAACAGAGACATGGAGTTCCAGATTGGAGGGGGAAAACTCCGGCGGGGCGCCGCCGGTGTGATCTCCTACCCCTCCAACGTCATCTCCATCGACATCTCCATGAAGAGGGAGTAGTCCACCCCAGGGCTATGGGTTTGTGGAAGTAGAACTTGTATCTCTCTCTCTCTCTATGTGCTTCACTAATTAGATCTGTATGAGCTGCCTCACATGATTACGGGCACCGTTGTAATTCCTATGTGGTGGATCTTTTTAATGAGTTATTGAATCTGAGATTGCAATTGTTTCTCTTGAGTTATTTGAGTAGATGTATCCTATGTACCCCGTTCTTATTTGCTAGCTTTGATCAATCTAGTTCTTGAGAGCGTGTGTCGGGTGTTGGGTGCATTAGTTGAAGTAACGGGGGGTGGCTAGTGATGTGAAAGTGACAGAAGTTCAGCGATCCACTTAGGTTTTGTCAAACCTTTATTAGTTACCAAACTAGGGATAAAAAGGAGTACCTTGTTACCGGGGATTTGAAGTGACACTAATTAATCTCCATGACTAGATCTAGCAAGTTCTTACTTCAACTTCATGTCACATTGCTTAAAGCTATACTCTGGTTTTTCCTTAATTATCGAGGTGTTATGATTTATTTCGCATCTTGGTGGAGTATAAGAGGAATCAATATGACCGTAGAGATCTCTATGCTAGGACGTGATGCCCATATGAAAGTACTCAATGTTAAACATGTTATTGTAATCTCACATGTAATTCTTTATGTCCACCGTCTATCACTTTATTTGAGAGAATGCAAGTGTGAAACCATGAACCCCGGTCCTATTTTAAATATAAGAAAACACTCTAGTTACTTTGCTGCAATTTACTTTGCTTGCACTTTACTTTACTTGCATCTCCAATTCGAATTTACATTATCTCCATCACCACTTGCATCACAAAAATACAAAAACAATCTATTGCATATTTATTTTCTCATTTGCATTTAGTAGTAGATTTAATTATTGCACATTTACTTTCAATTTTGCATTGCAATTTAGAAGTCTCACACCTTGTGCTTGACAACCACTTGGTGAGGTTGAGGGCACAAAACTCTTTATTTGTTTGCAGGATCCTGGAGGAAGCTTGGAAGACAACTCCTGAAATATTGGCTCCCCAAGAGTTCGATATAAACCCTCGAGTCACCCTTGTGGGGAAGAAGGCTTGCCACTAGCTACACACTCTGCACTTGGAGTCTCAACCTAGCCATCAAGCGTTTTTCTGGCGCCGTTGCCGGGGAGCCATAGGTGAAGGAGTTGTCCAAGGGAGCTCACAAGAAGTCTTCATCACCAACAAGGTGTGCAAACACCTAAGCTTGGGGAGGTTGCACCTACGTGAGTACCGTCCTTTCTATCTCCACCTTCTTTCAAGTAGATTGTTTTGTTTCTTGTCTTGTTTTTGTTTTTGTTTTGTCTTGCATATTTTATTTTTGTTTGCATTTTAGTTTTGCATTTAGTTATCTAGTTTATTTTAGTATTTCGAATTTGCCTGGTTACTTTACTTTTCAGTTTTGCATAAAAAATTAAAAACTACATAAAAACTCTTAAAATGGGTGATAGAACTAAATTAAGTGACTACACAAATACACCCAATGACCAATTCATTGCTAGGCCAATTACTACACCTGAAATACAAGCTGAAAGCTATGAAGTAAGTCCTAGTTTATTGAATTTAATTACTAGAGAGAAATTTGGTGGTAGTGCTATGGAGGATGCCTCTATGCATCTTCATGATTTCATGGAAATATGTGATATGCAAAAATTTAAAAATGTTTAAAGTAGTGTTTTAAAACTGAAATTATTTCCTTTTTCACTTAGAGGAAAGGCTAAAGAATGGTTACTTTCACTACCTACAGTTAGTATAAAGTCTTGGGATGATTTAAAAGAAGCTTTCGTTAAGAAATATTATCCTCCCGTTAAAATTTTGCAAAATAGGAATAATATCCTCTCATTTAGGAAAAATGATAATGAACATGTAGCCATGGCATGGGATAGAATTAAATTAATGCTTAGAACATGCCCATCACATGGACTAAATGAATGGATCATACTACACTCTTTTTATAATGGTCTAAACTACATGTCTAGAAATATAATTGATTCTGCTGCTGGAGGTGCCTTTATGAGTAAAACTGTAGGAGAGGCTAAGAGCATATTAGAAAGCATATTGCAAAATTATAGTCAATGGAATACTGAAAGAGCACCCAATCCCACTAAGAAAATAAACTCAATTGAAGAAACCAATGATTTGTCTTCTAAAATGGACACTATTCTTGCCTTTATTAATAAACAAAATATGGAGAATGTGCCTTTGCAGGAGCTAGTTGGTAGTAATTCTGAAAGTGTGGATATTAATTTTTTTAGGAATTATGGTAGCAATGGTTTTGGTAATGCTTAAAATTCTTATAGTAAACCTCCTTATGTGCCAAATAAACCTTTTGTTCCATATCCTAATGCTAATGAAAATAAGTGGAAGCCTTCTAGTGAAATTTCTGAATTTAATAAATTGCTTATGGAACAAGTTGCTAGTCACAATGATATGATACGTGAGTTAAATAAGTCTATTGCATCCATTAGTAGTGATATTAAAGGATTGCAACTTCAATCTTCGAATTTAGATAAAGCATTGTCAAAATTAGCCGATAATCAAGCAACTCTATTAAGCATGTCAGCAGGAAAGCCACAAGCACAATCTAGTGTAGGAATGAATTCTATTACTATTGCTGCTCCTATTATTGAAAATATTGATCATATTGCTGAGAATACAAGTGAGCATGTCCCTACTAGCTTAGAAGAAACTTTGAATGAAATAGTGAAGTACCCTGAATATTTACTTCCATATATGTCTTATTTTGCTAGCAAAGATGAAATTAGTCCTCATGAATCAAGCATGCTAGCTAAATTAGAGAGTAAAGTAGAGGAAATTATGATGCTTACTGAAATTAAGGATCCATTGCTTGATTTAGAAAAAAAAAGTAGCTTGCAAGAACTTATTGCTACTCTACAAAAATTTGCTAGTGATCCCACTATAAATGTTAATCAACCTGGCTTTGGATCTTATATTGCTAATCATGTCTTGAAAGAAAAAATTGCTAGGTACAAGAATGAGGCCATGATACCTCCTAAGCTTGGGGATGCATGGATCCCCAAGGTGCTAGTTTCAATTGGAAAAGAAATTCACCATGCTATGTTAGATCTAGGTTCTAGTGTATCGGTACTCTCTAAAGAATTATATGAATTGCTAGAACTAGAAAATTTAGAAAAGTGCTCAAGTGAATTTGTCCTTGCTGATAACTATACTAAACATGATGTAGGACAAGTAAAATATGTTATGATTGAATTGCACATGACTTTCGTACCCGTTGATTTCATTATTATGGATATGGGGGATAAATCCCCTAGTCCTATTATTTTGGCTAGACCTTTTGTTCGTACTATAGGTGCAATCATAGACTCCAAGGAAGGTAATTTCGAGTTTCAGTTCCCTCACAAGAAAAGCATGGAGCACTTTCCAAGGAAGAGGGGCACGCTGAAGAACAAGCTCCCTCATGAGCTTTATCCCTCTTGATTATCAAGTAAGTAAAGCCTAGCTATATGGCTATAAAGAAAGCGCTTTACGGGAGGCAACCCGGTTGTTTTTGTTTGGATTTCCTAGTGTCCTCTTGCTGTCTCAAGAGATTAGTTTTTTTGTTTTAATTCTGGAGTTTTCAATAAAGATTCAAGTCAAACTCATTTGGACTTATAAGTTGCTATCCTAGTGCATGAAATTTCTGTTTCAGCACGAGTCTGCTCACCGTATGATTTTAAGTTTTTTATTGGTATGTTGGATTGAGCTAATTTTTTACTATGTTCTGCAACTTTTCGTCCTATGTAAGCACAAAAATTGGCTTAATTTTTTTACGAGTCTAGCTTAGGGAAAAACGTTCGTTTTGCTGCTGTTGCTTTTCTGGACAGATTATGCCTTCTTTTGTTTTATGCACTCTTTGGGCTTGGGAATCTAATTTCCATGATTCTTTAAAGCAAGAGAGTGAACATACAACATAATAAACCTTATTTTCTATCTACTGGAGCATTTGATTTGGAATTTTGCACAGCAAGCATGTGATTTGTTTGTCCTTGCTAATCTCACCCCACAGAAAAAGAATGGGAGAAACATGTTTTGTGAAGTTTTTTTCACAGGGAATAGAGGAGCTGCGCCTCAAGACATCCAAGAATGATGAAAGCCATGAGCTTGGGGATGTGATGAACACCCCACTAGAGCTACACTCTTTTGGTTAGCACACGTCTACTTTCTGTTTTTATAAGCAAAGCATTTATCGTAGAGACTTGAAGTGTCTAGTTTTTGTTTTTATTTTTGTTTTGATAAGACCACCACCATCATTTTATATGATATTGAGCTACTGGAGTTTGGGGTTGGAATGTATTGGATGCTAGTATTATGACTTGGAATAGGGATGCCATGGTTGATTTGAAGAGCTACATATGTTTGCATGATTTATAGGCTTTTTATGTGTAGAAATTTGCAATAATGTTGTCTTGAGCTATCTCTTATTCATGTACTTGATGTTAATTGCTGGTTTATTTAGTTTGTCATGAAATGAGTAGTTCTATGGACATATGCGTGCATAGTAGCTGGTCAACTATCTCCCTCTTGCTAGCCAAAAATTTAAAAATTCCAACAAGTAAAAACTTGTTTCCAACACTCCTTAGCCAAGTATTTCCAGTGAGTCCACCATATCTTCCCATTAGCTTCATTGCTATTCCGAGTATGTTCACCATGTTATTGTGTTATTTATGTTCTAAATTAAGATATTCACTTTATTAATTGTCATGGGTTGAACTTGAGATAGGACTCTCACGAACTTTTGAAGGCACACTTTACTTTTTATGCATCTAATAAACATGACCCAATAATGGGATCCACAAGTTTTGCGTTTGACAAGTGTGTGGTTGGGAGCTAGCTATAAACGTGTATCACCGGAAAGCTTTCAACATTGCACAAAAAAATTTACATTTGGTTGATATCATATACTTTTGTTTTTGGACTCCTGCCATGCCGAAATGAAATAGAGGAATAGTAAGTTTTGATGACTAAGTATCTATATGACTAGACAAACGCATTGGGCCGCTAACCCAAGCCATGCTTTATCATGGTGGAAATTTACTTACAGACTGAGTGACTCTACAACACATCCTATAATAAAATAAGAAGTTATGCATAATAGTGAATGAAAATAAAAAGGATGATGAGTCTACTCCGTTTGTTCATCTTGTCATTGTAACATGGGCTTGTTTCCAAGTCATGGGGCAAGAGGTACCTCTTTTCGGTTCTCTATGATGTCATTAATACTTATTATGATTGTACAAAGCTTATTAGGAATCTTAAGTTGAGTAATCATGGAGTAGGTTTCACACTCATGGGGCATGAGGCTTTCAACCACCTTGTCATTCTCATTATTTCAATACTCACAATTTTAAGATGCTAGTGATAAAGTGGCAATGAGAGTCCTAGATCAATGGATACCACATTTCAATTAGTAATTTTAGTTGAATAATTTAGAGGCTAAATAAGACTTGATCATGTTTTACCTCTACTCAGTTTTCTCCAAAGTGTCCACCATATTTTCTATTCTCCATTATGCTATTATTTGACCAATATAGGATTTTATTTTTCATTTTGTGTATGCATTTGGTCCATAGTGCTTTTATTTCATTATACACTTTGTGAACTTTCATGAAGCATCTTTGCTTGCATCTTTGATATTTCTTACAACATGAATTGTATATTGCTACTCATTTCTAGTATTAATCATTTGATTATATGTAGCATGAATAATCCTCCTTGATATCCCATGATTGTTTCAATATGCAAAACCCATCTTAAGTTTATCACCTTCATACTCGAGGACGAGCATGGGTTAAGCTTGGGGATGTTGATGCATGTAAAATGCATAGATGAATTTTGCATATTTTCACATGGTTTTCTATTACATATTGCATCATATCAGGGTATAATTCAATGTTTTATAGTATTTTGGGGTTAAATTACAAAGTCCCCCAACTTTTATGGAATTAACCCTGCCTGTCAGAAACCCCGTTTTCTATATTTTTGACGTTTCAGGGGGCAAACTTCCGCGAAATCACCTGGAAATCTGCGGGGGTCATTTTCTTGGAAGGAGAAGACTTGCGGGCGAAGGATCCACGAGAATTCGGCAAGGAGGCCCAAAAGAGGACCCTCCATGCGGCCAGATTCCTTGGCCGCGTGAGAGGCCCCCTTTTGGCCCCTGTGGCCCCCAATTCCTTCCATCTTCGCTTACCGACTCCGTCTTGACCTAAAACCGACTATAAAAAGGGTCCCCCGTACCCTTACGGAGAAGAGCGCCGCCGAACACCAAAACACCGAAACAGAGACCTGGAGTTCCAGATTGGAGGGGGAAAACTCCGGCGGGGCGCCGCCGGTGTGATCTCCTACCCCTCCAACGTCATCTCCATCGACATCTCCATGAAGAGGAAGTAGTCCGCCCCAGGGCTATGGGTTTGTGGAAGTAGCACTTGTATCTCTCTCTATATGTGCTTCACTAATTAGATCCGTATGAGCTGCCTCACATGATTAAGGGCACCGTTGTAATTCCTATGTGGTGGATCTTTTCTATGAGTTATTGAATCTGAGATTGCAATTGTTTCTCTTGAGTTATTTGAGTAGATGTATCCTATGTACCCCGTTCTTATTTGCTAGCTTTGATAAATCTAGTTCTTGAGAGCGTGTGTGGGGTGCTGGGTGCATTAGTTGGAGTAACGGGGGTGGCTAGTGCTGTGAAAGTGACAGAAGTTCAGCGATCCACTTAGGTTTTGTTAAATCTTTCTTAGTTACCTCACTAGGGATAAAAAGGAGTACCTTGTTACCGGGGATTTGAAGTGACACTAATCAATCTCCATGACTAGATCTAGCAAGTTCTTACTTCAACTTCATGTCACATTGCTTAAAGCTATACTCTGGTTTTTCCTTAATTATCGAGGTGTTATGATTTATTTCGCATCTTGGTGGAGTATAAGAGGGATCAATATGACCGTAGAGATCTCTATGCTAGGACATGATGCCCATATGAAAGTACTCAATGTTAAAAATGTTATTGTAATCTCACATGTAATTCTTTATGTCCACCATCTACCACTTTATTTGAGAGAATGCAAGTGTGAAACCATGAACCCCAGTCCTATTTTAAATATAAGAAAACACTCTAGTTAGTTTGCTGCAAGTTACTTTACTTGCACTTTACTTTACTTGCATCTCCAATTAGAATTTACATTATCTCCATCACCACTTGCATCACAAAAATACAAAAACAATCCATTGCATATTTATTTTCTCATTTGCATTTAGTAGTAGATTTAATTATTGCACATTTATTTTCAGTTTTGCATTGCAATTTATAAGTCTCACACCTTGTGCTTGACAACCACTTGGTGAGGTTGAGGGCACAAAACTCTCTATTTGTTTGCAGGATCCTGGAGGAAGCTTGGAAGACAACTGCTGAAATATTGGCTCCCCAAGAGTTCGATATAAACCCTCGAGTCACCCTCGTGGGGGAGAAGGCTTGCCACTAGCTACACACTCTGCACTTGGAGTCTCAACCTAGCCATCAACACTTTGTAGGGAATCGACCACAACATGAAGATCTCGTTGGCATGTACCTCAATGCCTACACAGAAACTAGCTTGTCATTATAAACAAACTTTGCCATACATTCTCATAGCAAAATAGATTAGCCCCTCTCATTTTTTTCGATAAATGTTCTCGGAGCTCGGCCAACAAAAAAATAATGATCGGCTTCTTAAGAAATAGTATGGGAAACTCTCATGTGTTCAAAACGAGCCTCAAATAGAAATTGCAATTTCTCTATGCAATCATGATTTAAAATTGGATTCACTGGCTTGGGGATTGTCCTAGATGTAGGGACCCTAAAAGAAAAGTCACCTATCACCTTGAATTTCCTTGATGATCATTATAGATGGTGCACATCTACCATGGTTTTATCAAGATTTTTGGTTTCATGGTCTATGTGTGTGATGGCTTCGGTGGCATGAGACTCTACAATTGATTATCGCAAGACGAAGTCTATGTGCGGCCCGATGCATGGTCGATGTCTTTTGGGCGATGCATGGTGTCACCTGCTATGAGTTTCCACTCGTTCTACATAATTTATTCGTAGTAGAAGTGAATTTTCCATTAGTATCTTCGATTGCACATGTGAATTTAACTCTGGTCAGCACCTCCATGGCCATTCTATTGTGAACCCACCCGCTCACAACATGCAAGCAGAACAATGAAGGTATGAATCCGAGAAGGGGACTAACGCTGAGCTCGAAGCCACACTCTTCTCTAGGCCGTCGAGACTTCTATCTACCATGACCCTGCAATATATCCTTATCAAAAGCTAATTATATTGGACATATATAAAAGGATAATCTCTTGGACGACGTTCGCACACCTAGTTGATCATGTCCTCTTCTACATGATGTGAGGGCTCTTAGGCTCATCATGTCCTTCATCCTTGATTGTTGGCATGATAACGCACCCGTTGGGAGAAACCCCCAAGAGGAAGGTATGATGTAGTCTAGCGGCAAATTTCCCTCAGTTAAGGAACGATGTTGATCGATCCAGTAGGATTTCGAAGTATCTCAATAGGTTGCTTGTTGTCGGGCGCTTCAACAAGCGTGGACTTGCACACAAACACAAACCCTCTCTTGCTCCCAACTTCCCGAGAAGGCTGTCAATCTTCCCGTCTTGCTAAAAACTAGAGAATTCTTCTATGAATGGTTGAAGAATATTAAATGAGAACAGAAGAATGAGAAAATGATGATGAAATCAAGTAAACACAACTGTAATCAATGAGGAAAATAGGAACGGGGACATAGTTTCACTAGTGGTGTCTCTCCTAAGAACAATAAACATGTTGGGTGAACAAATTACAACTGGGCAATTGAAAATCATGAGCATATAACAATACTATTATGACGAAATACAGTTCAGGGGTTCTAACGTTGTAGCGTTACGTCAAGATTGACTGCTATCCAACAACATCAATTACTAAAAGTACACCTTGAGACAAAAATCTATCAAATTTAGCTGGTATTATGTTGTAGCAACGAAGTCCTTACTTGTGTGCAACAGACAAATGCATTAAGAACAATACTTAATGTAATAAATAATTCCCATCCATAGACAAGAACACCGTTGTTTTCTTCCTAGTGGAAAAAACACATCCTCCATCCGTCACGTTCATGTCACTCGAGCACATACACAAAGGAGGCATGAACCCACTATCTAGCATATAAACCCTATTTTAGAGGTTCACACAATAACTTGCCAAGACAATCATACACATTGGAGAGCATTGCAAGACAATATACAAACTCTCCAAAGATATAAGTGAAGCACTAAACAAGACATGAACAAAGTAGCCATAATTCCATGGTTCATCGGATCCCAACAGTACAACATATAACAATTACATAATGGTGATCTTTATCAAGTAGGGAGGCTCATAAGATATAAACATTGTGGCACAAGGAGGATAGAACACCATCTAGCTACTCTTATGGACCCGTAGTCCAAGGATGAACTACTCACACATTTGTCCGGAGGCAATCATGGTGATGTAGAGGCCTCCGGTGGCAATCCCCCTCTTCAGCAAGGTGCTGGAGCAGGACTCCAGAAGTCTTAAATTAGACTTTCGAGGTGACAACGCCTCTATATTTGTTTCGTGGTAATTTTCTCCGTCCCCATAGTTTTTAGGGTTAAAGCCAATTTATAGGCGAAGAGGCATCATGAGGCGGTGTCTAGGGCCACAGGATGACCCTACAGCCGGCCTAGGGGGCATGCTTGGCGGGTGTTTCGTGCCCCCTGGCCCCCTTCCGGCTCTCCTTTGGACTCCTTCTTCGTTCTGGGTGAAAAAAGACTTCTGTGGATTTTCAGAACTCTTGGGTTCTTTAGAACTTTTCTGAAACATAAAAATAACAGAAAACAAATTCTGGCTCTTGGCATCTTGTTAATACGTTAACCCATGAAATTATCCGGAAAACAAAGTAAAACATGTAGAAAACATGCAAGCACATAAATAAAACAAGTATGGAGCATAAAAAATTATAGATACATTTGATATGTATCAGCATCCCCAAGCTTAACTCATGCTCATCCTCGAGTGGGTAAGTGATAATAAAGTGATTTTTGAGGTGACATGCTACCCACACAATATTGATCAAGTAATATGTAAAGCATGTAAACTAGGATCAAATGAATAAGAGTTGAGCTTTATAGTTGTCATCAAATGAATAATGTATAAACCATTAGGAAACCTAAAGTAAAACTTTCAGTGAATCAATACTAAAAGATCATCAACCATGGAACGTATATTAAAGATGATTTAAGGATCAAGCACAATAATATAATTATCCAAAGCATCAAACACCCACAATAAAAAAAATTCAGGATCAAGTCAAGTGATAACAATATGTAGAAGATCATATTGTTATTTGTGCAAAAAAAACAAGTAAGAGTTCAGCATTGGTTCCTGGCACCTAGGATGTTATGACTAAAAAGAACGTTACGGGGGTTTGGACGGTCAATGGAAGAAAGTCTCACACAGCTGAAAGTGGTCATTAGACAAGAGGAAGTCTTATAATCAAAGCTATGCAAGGAGTTGTGAATTGCCACACAACGGATGCACATAGAGCTATAAGTTTATGGAAGATCTCTAATGGAACTAGCGGGGGTGCATACAACTTTCTTTCTCACGAAGATCTAGAGCACTTTTGAGGAGGCTCATCATTGTAATATACAAGCCAAGTTATGTAATTTAAGGATGAAAAATCTCTCCAAACTGAAGTATAGACGCTAAACATAAGCACAAGTGTGGAATATAGGATATTAATTATGTCCCCTCTCTATTTTTTATAGCCTTCGTGGCTCTATTATATTATCTCTCATTTTTCCTCTTTGGGATCTTTCTGTTGTAGCCTCTTTGGGCTCCTTTGGTGGTCCCTTTGGACTCTTTTAAATCCTCACAGGTAGGGGAAACATTCTATGTTATAATGAATCATCACAATTTTAGTACTCATAACTCATAATGAATTCTCTATGATGTATCAAACTAAATAAAACAATGAAGCAACTCATCAAGTAACAAAATGTAGATGGATGTTCCATGGCAATATATCTCAAAACTGCTATGGAAATTTCATGGTAGGTACGTATGGTGGTTGTTTTGAGGAAGATATATGGGTTTATGTGTAGGTGAACATGATGAAGTCCTTCCACGGGGGTTGGATGTAATGGCTAAGTATGCTGATACTCTCAATTGGATAAATGGAATACACAACACCCAAGAGGCTAGCAAATATGGTTAGTGGAATTTCCAGAAAACCACAACTTAACTTGAATAAAAAATAACTCACAAGTTTAAAGATTCCAACTAGCATATGATCTTGCAAGACGTAATGAATATCACTCCAAGAGGGTACGTGGCAATGAAAATTTGCTGTTAGCTACCTTGACAATAGCGTATAAGAAAAAACTAGCATCGTTGCTATCCACAATGAAAGTCATATAAGATCATGCTATCAACTGATTATTCAAGTGTGCCACAGTTTCAAACTTTTTGACCAACCATTAATTGTTTTTACTTTACTAAACCGGTAAGTTTACCCATTAAGCATATTAATATCTCAATACTGCAACAACGATTCAAGTGAAACAATTTAATGATTTACAAGATTATGTAGTTTCTTCTCATACCACTACCACATGTATGACAATTTTCGTCCAATCACTCACCAAGAAACTTGAGACAACTTCCTAAGAAAAAATTCAATAAATACCATAGAGCTAATCATATCTAAATATATATAGAAACAAGCTCCAAACAAAATTAGAAACGAAAACAAGAGCTTAAAACATTAGTAACAAAAATCGAACACTCACAAAGCAATAAGAGTATAAACTAGAGTGTTGTAAACAATAATAACAAAGTGTGTTTCTCTCCAAAAAGAAAGCTAGGATCCAACCAATTATGACGAGAAAGCAAATAAAATAAAATTGAAATCAAAATAAAAATACGCTCCAAGAATAACACATAGTATGTAAAGTAATAAAAATATAGTGCCTTGAGAGATGACGTGATAATTCTGTTGATGAAGAAGGGGATGCCTTGGAATCCCAAAGATTTGACACTTGTACTTCTTAAATATTTATTGCGGTGACATTGGCATCCCCAAGCTTGAGCGTTTGTCCATCCTTTATCGTCTCATATCATCCTCCTGTCCTTACACTTGAAAACTTCCTCACACAAAACTTCTCACGATCTTCATTAGCGGGGTTAGTGCATCAAATAAATAAATCAACTCGGTTAAGTTTAAACACAAGACAAACACTCAATTTTAAAATTAGGTACAGTTACAACTTATTTTAAAGATCTCCCGATCAAGAGAACACAAAAATAAAAAAAAGAGGCAAATGCAAACAAAGGCATAAATTTGTCAAAACGGAACAAATTGTAAAGATGAATTTTTTTCGAGGCCCTTCCGTACCTCAAATCAACACGTGGTATACTGATGAAAGTTATATAACAATCTAGGGACAGATTGCCTAATTTTTTTCATAAATATATCGCACTTTGGATGAGAGAAAAGAATTTTTGGCGAGGAGCAAAAATTTGGACATAAAACAACAAATTGCACTTCCTTTCAAATAGAGATTACTCTTGGGACAAAAAACATATAAAAATGATAAATAGCGGTGTTTACAGAGATAACTTCAAAGAGAAAAGGGAAAATTGGAAGCAAAAATAAAATGGGTCGCCTCCTAGGAGCGCTTTTCTTTAATGCCTTTTAACTAGGCAAAGTGATTTTCAAAGGATGCTCACACGGGAATAAGAATTGAGAAAAAGAGAGAATCAAGAAGCAAATATGGAACAAATTTAAGGCTAACCCACTTCCTATGCATGGGAATCTTGTAAATAAATAAATCAAAGAAACAAATAGAAACAAGCATAAGAAGGTAAAACAAGAGCTACTTCAGAACTTTCAATAAAAACAGAGGTGTTTTAGTAAGATGAAAATTCCTACAAGCATATTCTCCTCTCCCATAATTATTATTAGTATCATCATGAAAAAACTCAATGACATAACTATCACACGAAGAATGTTTTCATTATCTACAAGCACATAATTCATATCAAGTTCCAGAATAGCGGGATCCAAATTTAAAACCATGACCTCTTCCAACCCACTTTTAGCAATATTATAACAAGATGATTATTCACTCTCCAAAGGTATGGGAATCCTTCTAGCTAAATTCAATACCTCTCTAATCCCACTTTTAGTATAATTATAATTTATATCATCAAGAAACATAGGAGTATCATCTAGAGCATTATCATACCAATTTTCTAAGAAAACTTCCTCACTATCATGCATATCAATAGTAGGAAAAAATAGAGGATTATCATAATGTTTATCAAAGTAGCATGAATTATCATAAATAACAATAGCAAAATCAAGTTCACAAGCATCATCCATAGGGGAGTCATGGTCACAAGTATAGCAAGCATCAATTTCATCAAAAAGGTATATTTCTAAAGAATCAATAGGATCATCACATTCATCAATATGAAACTCGTCCTCCTTTGATAAGCATGGAAGGCAATCAAGTAATGCATGAGTTAAACAGTTACTCTCATTAGAAGGTAGGCATGGGTAGCTACTTCATATGTCCAAAACGTATGTACTTTTCCGAACAGTTTTGTTGTTGTTTTCCTCCAAATTTGTGAGTACTTTTCCGAATCATGTTTTCATTATCTTTGAGTAGTTTATTTTCCGGTGATATTAATAAATGCAGTTACTTTGTTGTTTAAATTTTTTCCTTTCTCAATGAAAGATGCAGCTAAAACTTGGTTTTATAATTTGTCACCTGGATCTATAGATAGTCCAATTGGTTTGGTTAATGCTTTGTTTCAGAAATATTTTCTAGCTAGTGCTCAACATGCTGCTTTGCAGAGAATCTTTAACTTTAAGAAGATTGAAGGAGAGAAAATGCATGAATCTTGGGCAAGATTTTGTTCTTTACTTAGAGTTAGGCCTGGGCATCAATTAGCTAAAAATGAACTCCTAGATATATTTTATAATGGACCTGACTGTTGAATCTAGGACATACCTAGATAGTTGTGTTGGTTGTGTTTTTAGGAAAAGAACTCTTGAAGAAACTGAGGAATTTTTTGCTAAAATAACAAAAATCATGATGATTGGACTATACTGGAACCAACACCAACACCAAAGAAGAGGGGAATGATTGAATTAAATAATGAAGTGATGAGAGAAGCCAAGAAATCTCTTAAAGAGATGGGTATTAAATATGAAGATGTGAAGAATCTACCACCTATAAAAGAATTATCTCATCCAATTCCTCACCCATCCACAATTCAGGCACACTCTATCCAGTATTTTGATAATAGAGATATTCCCTATTCTAAACCACCTGATCAATGCTTTGATGAACTTGATAATTGTGTTGTTAGGCAAGATAACTTTAATATGAGAGTGCAGAATCATCACATGGAAAATTCTAGAGCTATTGATAATTTTCAAGGTATTCTTGTGAGAAACTCTAATGATGTTAAAATTCTTGTTAAACATTTTCATATGGTTCAAACTCAAATTGATCGACTCACTAAGGTGCACAAATATTTACTAGTTAATGCTTCTAGAGAAAAACATGTTTATGAAATAAGAACTAGAAGTGGTGTTTCTACCCAGGATCCTTTGTATCCCGAGGGACATCCTAAAAGAATTGAACAAGATTCTCAACAATCTAAAAACAATAGTACTCCTTCTAACAAGAAAAAGAAGAAACATAAAACTGTTGTAGAATCTCCTGAACCTGCTAAAGATCGTAATGGTATATCTGTCTCTGATGCTAAAAGCTGAAAGTGGTAATGATAAGAGTGATGCTTATGATAAAGAAGAAATTGTGGTTGAACAACCGGAAAAGCAAACTAAAAATGCAAAGTATATTAAGGAGGATTTCAGTGCTAATAAACATGGTAATGAGAGAGAACCTTGGGTACAAAAATCAATGCATTTTCCTAATAAGAAACATAAATCAAACAAAGAAGAACATTATAACAAGTTTTGTGATTGGATCAAACCTTTGTTTTTGCAAATTCCTTTAAGTGATGCTATTAAATTGCCTCCTTATTCAAAATATATGAAAGATATTGTCTCTAACAAAAGGAAGATTCCTAATGAGGAAATCTCCGCTATGATTTCTAATTACTCTTTTTATGTTATGGTCCCAAAGAAGCTTCGAGATCCTGGTATACCCACTATTCCATGCTCCACTAAAAATAATTATGTTAAAACTGCTTTATGTGACTTAGGAGCAGGAGTTAGTGTTATGTCTTTATCTCTTTATAAGATACTTCTCTTGGAAAAATTGATACCAACTAATATATCTTTGCAAATGGCTCACAAATCTACTCCTATTCTTGTTGGTATATGTGAGAATGTACATGTTCAAGTGGCTACTAATTGTTTGATATTAACTGACTTTATTGTGTTAGAAATGCATGAAGATGATAATATGTCTATTATTGTTGGGAGACCTTTTCTTAACACTGTAGGGGCTGTTATTGACTGCAACCAAGGAAAAGTAACTTTAAATGTTAATGACAAAGAAAACACAGTTTATTTTCCCAAGAAGATTGATAGGAAATATGGTCTAAATTCAATTCAAAATATTGAGACCATCAAGATTGGAGAATTCTATTGTCCTATTCCAATGCCACATAAAGAATATGAAATTGTCATAATTGGGACTATGTCTATCAAAGTTGATGTAACATAATCATTAAGTAAAAAAGCAAAGTTTTTCTTCATGTAAAATTGTTTTGGTAACAAGACTTGATCAACCTTGTTAACAAAGTGATTTTGAATGAAGAAAACAGTGTTTTCACTATGTTTTCACCTTGTTCACTTTTATTTTCACCATGATTACTTTTGTTACTCATGTTTTCACCATCCCCAATCATGTTTTCACCTTGTTTTCCTATGTTTCCACTGGTTATTTACATATTAGAGTGTATTAGAACTTTTGTAGAATTGGTTTTGGTTTTGTTTTCCATCATTCCATAATTTTTAACCTCGATTATGATCATTTATAAAATTCTGAAAATTCGTCGAAAATAAAGTTTCTCGAAAATAAACAGAAAAAATATATTAAATTTTTACGTCGAAAATGGGGCAGAGAGGCACTTAGGGAAACCCAGGGGGACCCACCATGCCTCCACACCACTTGGTGGCGCAGGTACCCCCAGAGCGCACCAGCACATGGTGTGGGACCCCCTGGCCCTCCACTTACTCTCCTTCCTGTCTAACATCTCTCTCTTCACTAAATCAACACCATTGCTCAAATCCGTGTTCTTGCTGATCTTCCTCGCGAATTTTTGATCTCCTTTCTCAGCCCATCTTTGTTTCTGAAACTTGGAGCACTTGTTCTCCGGTATGTGACTCTTCCAATTATCCAAATAGAATTTTGTTTAATGGAGTATTTCTTGAGTATTTTGGTATTGTAGGTGATAGGTTATGTGAGTTTGCATGCTTGTTTTATGTGAAAATAAATTAGTTTTGATGCATGTATAGCCCTCTTACAAGTCTCTATAGTAGTTTTCTTCATATAGTTTCTTAAAAATCAATTTTTGTGATGCTTGTTGAAAATATCAGAAAAGGAAGATGCATAACTACACCTATGGAGATTTTTTTTAGAGTGATGCACCTAGGAGGGCAAGGCATTTGAGATGAGCCACTCGGTTGAGGCCATCCTACAATGAAAATCTTATTGCACCGAGTATGGATAATGAGGGGGGTGATGGAGATTCACATCAATCTACTTTTCGTTGTTTTAACTTCTTGAGTGATGCATGATTTCTTGCTTCTTGTTGGTAGGGTTGGTTTAACTGAATATATGAATGACGATAGCGCTCAATATGTTATTCTTGCCAAAAATTTTGTTGAGAGCTTTACTTTTGATAACTCCTCTCATAATGCATCTATTTCATTTAGAATCTATTATTGGCCTTTTACCATGCCCTTGGAAAGATTTTGCAGTATCATAGGTATTAATACGGCTGGGACAGCGAGGAGGATTCAAGGAAGACCAGCTGATTTGCTGGAGCTCTACCGAGGAGTGACAAATGATGATGCAGCACAACTCGGTGTGGCAAGATAAGGAATATTCAGCTCCCAGCTATTAGATACTTTGCTTATTATCTTGCTACTATTGTTCTTGGTAGGGAAAACACTAGTAATATTTCAAATTACCATTTAGCTTTTCTAGAAGCTACACAAATAACAATAAGTACAATCTTGGTTCTCTCATTTCTCGTAATCTAGCTGCTAGAAGACCCATTTATGGGGGTATTATTGTTGCGCATATTATAACTTTCCTAGGCCTTTCTGTTGCTCCTAATGATGAGTTGTTATCCCCAAAGAGACTTGATCTTGCCTCCATGAAATATCATCATTTTGTCACTGCTAACTCTAGTGCTGGAAATCTATTCTATGGAGTTTTATTTACCGATGGAGATGAAAGTGAAGTTCATTTGCCACATCATGGTTTGTTCAGTATTCGCATGATGTCGTGGTCACACTTAAAGGAGGAGCTGGAAGGGTAGATGCGTTTACTTTGTTTCTATGTGCAGCACCCCGAGTATCAAGCGGGGCAGGACGCGCCCTCTGAGGACTACATCATGCATTACACCAGAGCGTCCTCGAGTTCATATCAGGAGGATGACCCTGATACGTCATAAACGTATCCTTAATTTCTGATGTTCCATGTTCTTTTCATGTTGTTTCGCACATGTTTTCCTTACACTTTATGTCATTTTTATCCATTTTCCGGGACTAACCTATTAACAAGATGCAATAGAGCCAGTTCCATGTTTTCTGCTGTTTTTAGTTTCGTAAAAATTGTTCTAGAAATATTCTCGGAATTGGAAAATTCGAAAGCCAGAAGTATTAGAAGTCCTTGATGCTTCGATAAGTCCCGAAGAGCCCCGGAGGGGGGACATAGGGTGGCCACACCATGGGGTGGCGCGGGTCCCCCTTGGTCGCGCCACCTAGTGGTGTGGGCCCCCGGGCCACCCCCGGCATCTCCCTTTCGCCTATATATTCTCCCCCGAGGGAAAACCCTAAAATTAATCGACCTTTTCCGAAAAATACATCCGTAGCTCACCGCCGCCACCGACAAGTTTTGGGGGACAAATCTCTATTCTGGCACCCTCCCGGGACAGGGAACTGCCCCCCGAAACCATCTCCATTGACTCCACCACCATCTCCGTCGTCGTTGTTGTCTCCTACCATGAGGAGGTAGTAGTTCTCCCGCGAGGCTGAGGGCTCTACCGGTAGCTATGTGGTTCATCTCTCTCTCCCATGGTGTGATCTATATGTGATCATGAGCTTTGTAATCTATTTGAATTCGTAGATGTTACTCTTAATCTTTTCCTACTCAAGTGCTTTATTAATATGAACTTTGGAGTCACCTTGTATCGCGGTGTGAAGGTGACAGTGAATTATTATTAGTGATCCTTTATTTAAGATACTATTCATGATGCAAAGTAATTGCTATGCTTTATTATTAAAGTTCTATTATCATGTTTGTGTTTGAAGTTCTATGATCACAGCGTACATATGCTTTTATATTATAATGATCAAGTTTATGATAAGTAGCATGTCACTTCAGAAATTATTTTGTTTTATCGTTTACCTACTCGAGGACGAGTGGGAACTAAGCTTGGGGATGCTTGATACGTCATAAACGTATCCTTAATTTCTGATATTCCATGTAGTTTTCATGTTGTTTCCCACATGTTTTCCTTACACTTTATGTCATTTTTATCGATTTTCTGGGACTAACCTATTAAAAAGATGCCACAGAGCGATTTCCCTGTTTTCTGTTGTTTTTATTTTCAGAAAAGTTATTATAGAAATATTCTCGGAATTGGAAAATTCGAAAGCCAGAAGTCTTAGAAGTCCCGGATGCTTCCAGAAGTCACGAAGAGCCCCGGAGGGGGGCCACAGGGTGCCCACACCATGGGGTGGCGCGGATCCCCCTGGCCGCGCCACCTAGGGGTGTGGGCCCCCTGGCCACCCCCAAGCATCACCATTTCGCCTATATATTCTCCCCCGAGGGAAAACCCTAAAAATATTGACCTTTTCCGCAAAATACATCCATAGCTCCGCCGCCGTCGCCGACAAGTTTCGGGGGACAGATCTCTGTTCTAGCACCCTACCGGGACGGGGAAGTGCCCCCAGAATCATCTCCATCACCGTTGCTGTCTCCTACGATGAGAAGGGAGTAGTTCTCCCCCGAGGCTGAGGGCTCTACCGGTAGCTATGTGGTTCATCTCTCTCTCTCATGGTGTGATCTATATGTGATCATGAGCTTTGTAATCTATTTGAATTCGTAGATGTTACTCTTCATCTTTTCCTACACAAGTGCTTTATTAATATGAACTTTGGAGTCACCTTGTATCGCGGTGTGAAGGTGACAGTGAATTGTGGTGTTTGTTTAGTACTGATTTAGGGCGCTCATAGTGACAGCGTGGGGTGCCTTAGAGAGGGAATATAGAATTTAAGAAATGCTTTTTCAGCCCTACGCAGTGATTAGTGTTCATTATCTGTTATGAGATCTCCGTAAATGCTTTGATCACGGTGTAAAGGTGACACTGTGTGCATAGTGTGGTTTAGCATTATATTTATATTTTGTGTTGGATAACCCTATGAAATTGTGGTGTTTGCGTGGAACCATATGGTTCCCATGGTGATAGCATGGGGGTTACTTGGTTGGGAAAGTGCTTACTCTGAGGAGTGCTGTTAAAGCCCTACGCATGGATTGGTGTTGTAATTCGACCGGAGAGTGGTTAAGAGTAGCATAGTGAAGAGAAGAAGATATCTAGTTATTCATTTATGTGATCATCGTTGAGAGTGTCCTCTAGTGAAAGTAGGATCCCTAGGCCTTGATTCCAAGCATTGAAACACTGTTTTCCGCATGTTATGCTACATGTTTGCTTGCTGCCATTTTTATTTCAGATTGCTATTATCATCCATATTACTCGCATTTCACTATCTCTTCGGTGAACTAGTGCACCTATATACCTGAAAAGTATATTGGGTGTGTTGGGGACACAAGATACTTCTTGTATCTTGATGGCAGGGTTGCTTGAGAGGGATATCTTTGACCTCTACCTCCCTGAGTTCGATAAAACTTGGGTGATCCACTTAAGGAAACTTGCCGCTGTTCTAAAAACCTCTGCACTTGGAGGCCCAACACTGTCAGGAATAGAAGCGTTCTATACATCAAACTCTTTTGTGGCGTCGTTGCCGGGGGGTAAGGTAAAAGGTACTCACATGATCTATGAGTGCTCGAAGTTATTTCCTTTAGATTCTGCAATTATATCTTTTGTTTCTTGTTTTCACTAGTTAGGCTTATTTTTACTTATTCCTTGTTTTTATTTTTACCAGTTAGGCTTAATGGAAAACAACAAAAATATGAGAGAGCTTTATAATCTTTATCTTGAGTTAGGACATGAAGTGTTTGAAGAGAAAATTAAAAAACCTATGGAGCTTTATTTGCATGCTAGTAGCAATGATATTAGTATGAATTCTTTGAACACCATTATTGCTAATGCTATGGAAAAGTCTAAGCTTGGGGAAGCTAGTCTGGATGAATATGATATTTCTGGTCCCCCAAGAATGGAGGAACAAATTTAATTTGATGATACTTTGCCTCCAATATATGATGATTATAATGATTGTGGTATTCTAGTTCCACCTGTTTACAATGATGAATATGATATTTTCAGTCCACCTACAGTAGAGGAAAAATATTAATTATGATTACAATATGCCACCTATATTTAATGATTATGGTGATGAGAATAATAATGATAGCTATTTTGTTGAATTTGCTCCCACTACTATTAATAAGAATGACTATGCTAATGTGGAGAGTATTAATTCTTTTATCGATGTGGCTCATGATAAGAATGTTTCTTGTGATATTTATATTGTTAATTTCATTCATGATGCTACTGAAAGTTATTATTAGAGAGGGAAACATATTCCTATGCATCTAAACAATATCAAGTTTCCCCTCTTTATGTTGAAATTTCTGAAGTTGCACTTGTTTTGCTTTTCTATGCTTGTTGCTTTGTGTTTTCATGACTTGTTTTTCTACAAGATTATTTTTCATAGGAAGTGGATTATACTTAAAATTGTTTTAAATTTGCTTCTTGATGCTCTCTTTTTCTTCAATTCATATTTCTCATGTGAGCATCTTCTCAAATTAGCATGCCTAGCTAAAAGGCTTTAAAGAAAAGCACTTCTTGGGAGATAACCCATGTTTTTATTTTTGCATTGTTTTTCTCTGTTTTATTTGAGTCAAGGGGTTGTATACTTCTGTAGAAACTCCTTTGTATCTTTATTTCCATGTTTTAGTAGTGCCAAGTAAAGTTTCTGACGAAAGTTGGAGTTCGTTTTCGGATTTCTGCGCAGAAAACAGATTTCTTCTCTCCACCGTAAAACATCGTATAAAATCCTGGAAGATCAGAATGATATGAATTTTTTGTGCTTATTCCTAAGATAATTCCTCAACTTTTCTTAGTTGAACATGTTTTTATTTGAGCAACATAAGATTTTTGAAAAAAGATCATCTTTACCTTTTGTCCTGTTTTGACAGATTTCTGCCAATAATCGCATTTGCATCTTAATCTCTTTCTTTTGGCGTTCTTTTGAGAAAAATAGTTTTAAAAGAATTTGTGAAAGTAGACAATGTGTTTATGAGTGTTATTCTTATGTTTAAACTGAACCATGTGAATTTATTATTTCGATTGCACTAATGTTGCTAATGAAGATTGTGAGAAGTTTGCTGTGAAGGAAGTTTTCAAGGGTCAAGAGAAGAGGATGATATGATGTGATCAAGAAGAGAGAATAGCCCAAGATTGGTTATACCCCGGAGGTACATCCCATAAAATTCCAAGAATACTCAAGCATCTAAGCTTGGTTATACCCAAGGCATCCCCTTCTTCATCAACAATTTATCAGGTCACTTCCAGTGAAACTATATTTTTATTCAGTCACATCTTATGTGCTTTACTTGGAACGTATTTTATTTTTTGCTTTCAGTTTGTTTGGTTTTCTTTGTTGTAATAAATAGTTGTACTTATCATACTTGTGTGGGAGAGAGACGCGCTCCGTTTTCATAGCTTAGAACACTCTACTTTTCATTCTTATTGTTATGTGAGTGTTCACTTTTTGCTAGTACTGCATTTAGCCTTTGTCTTCATGCATCTATTATTTAGAGCTATTAGTTTTAGTAGTGTGATATGAGTACTATCATGTTTTCTTGTTGTATCTTAAAGAGTATTTTTGTTAAAACATATCTTGTATGGTGCTTGTTGGGAAAAGAAATTGTTGCTTGATGTAGAATCTACAACAGTGCAAGTAGAAGCTTGTATAGATTGTGGCTAGAACTTTTTCATTCCATGCTCAATTTTATTTTAGTTTTAAATCCTTGTGGTTATTGAGTAGCATGAATAGCCTCAAATAGCTGAGAGTGTTTAATATGTCTTGAAAGATTCATGAGTTGTTCTTGTCATAGTAAAGCATCAATGTATGGTATTCTCTTTCGAATGTTTTATTTGGTTGACTTGGCGCATGCTCACACCATGTTTATGACTACGAACCAGTCACGAATATCCTCCATGATCACTTAGTTTTTGAACTTGTGATACCGCTTATGCTTTAATTAATGATGCTTATGTCGCTATGCATGATTATGGCTCCTATGCTCTCTTGGTTTGTCGCTCCCTGTCTATTGCTAGCCTCCACCTTTACTGAGTATGGAATTCTACTCGTGCATCCAAACTCCTTTAAACCAAAGTTTTTCCCATTGTGTACACCATACCTACCTACATGTGGTATTTCACTGCCACTCAAAGTAAATTGCTCATGTGTTACCTTTAAAACTTTCAAAATTACTCTTGTTTTGCGTTCTTGTTTTTGCTCATGAGGACGTCAATAGAGAATCTTTATCTCACTTGTTGATTGGATTTCACACCCTGGACTAGTGTCTTCATCTGCTTATCCAAATGATAGAAGATCTGGTAGCGGGGTTCCTAGCCCCAAATTAATAGAAACAAATTCTCTTCACTATTTTTTGCCCCTGATTTATCAGTCAAAGCATAATTGTGTAAACAAAAGAGAAAGAGGGATGACCTTCTACACCAGTTGTGTCCTTCACCATGGTAGCCGCTCTTTTGAATCCAGTTGGCTTGTGACGTACTGTATTGTCTGTTTACCATTCGTTGACATAAGCATACACCTCTCCTAAAAAATAGACACTCCTCCACGGTGTAAAACTTTTAATACCTATGTTTAATAAAATAAAAAGCTCTAGCACATGAGTGATCCCTGCTTCCCTCTGCGAAGGGCCTTTCTTTTACTTTTATGTTGAGTCTCCATCTTCTAACTTTATGCACAGTTGAGAAAGCATTTTTTCCATTCTGAGTTCTATGTGCATTTGTCCCATAAACATCAATAATAACTTCATGATGTGATATTATTTGTTCTAGTGTTCCTCATGAACTTTGAAAGTGTCTTGGCATTTATGCTTTGTACCACTCTTAATGACTTGCAAAATACCACTTTTCCATGCTTTCTCTATACCTGAAACAAACGTTTATCTTTCTTTGCATTATTATTAGCGATCCTTTATTTAAGATACTATTCATGATGCAAAGTAATTGCTATGCTTTATTATTAAAGTTCTATTATAATGTTTGTGTTTGAAGTTCTATGATCACAGCGTACATATGCTTTTATATTATAATGATCAAGTTTATGATAAGTAGCATGTCACTTCAGAAATTATTTTGTTTTATCGTTTACCTACTCGAGGACGAGTAGGAACTAAGCTTGGGGATGCTTGATACGTCATAAACGTATCCTTAATTTCTGATGTTCCATGTAGTTTTCATGTTGTTTCCCACATGTTTTCCTTACACTTTATGTCATTTTTATCGATTTTCTGGGACTAACCTATTAACAAGATGCCACAGAGCGATTTCCCTGTTTTCTGTTGTTTTTATTTTCAGAAAAGTTGTTATAGAAATATTCTCGGAATTGGAAAATTCGAAAGCCAGAAGTCTTAGAAGTCCCGGATGCTTCCAGAAGTCACGAAGAGCCCCGAGGGGGGCCACAGAGTGCCCACACCATGGGGTGGCGCGGATCCCCCTGGCCGCGCCACCTAGGGGTGTGGGCCCCCTGGCCACCCCCAAGCATCACCATTTCGCCTATATATTCTCCCCCGAGGGAAAACCCTAAAAGAAATTGACCTTTTCCGCAAAATACATCCATAGCTCCGTCGCCGTCACCGACAAGTTTCGGGGGACAGATCTCTGTTCTAGCACCCTACCGGGACGGAGAAGTGCCCCCAGAATCATCTCCATCGCTGTTGCTGTCTCCTACGATGAGGAGGGAGTAGTTCTCCCCCGAGGCTGAGGGCTCTACCGGTAGCTATGTGGTTCGTCTCTCTCTCTCTCATGGTGTGATCTATATGTGATCATGAGCTTTGTAATCTATTTGAATTCGTAGATGTTACTCTTCATGTTTTCCTACTCAAGTGCTTTATTAATATGAACTTTGGATTCACCTTGTATCGCGGTGTGAAGGTGACAGTGAATTGTGGTGTTTGTTTAGTACTGATTTAGGGCGCTCATAGTGACAGCGTGGGGTGCCCTAGAGAGGGAATATAGAATTTAAGGAATGCTTTTTTCAGCCTTACGCAGTGATTAGTGTTCATTATCTGTTATGAGATCTCCGTAAACGCTTTGATCATGGTGTAAAGGTGACACTGTGTGCACAGTGTGGTTTAGCATTATATTTATATTTTGTGTTGGATAACCCTATGAAATTGTGGTGTTTGTGTGGAACCATCTGGGTCCCCTGGTGATAGCATGGGGGTTACTTGGTTGGGAAAGTGCTTACTCTGAGGAGTGCTGTTAAAGCCCTACGCATGGATTGGTGTTGTAATTCGATCGGAGAGTGGTTAAGAGTAGCATAGTGAAGAGAAGAAGATATCTAGTTATTCATTTATGTGATCATCGTTGAGAGTGTCCTCTAGTGAAAGTAGGATCCCTAGGCCTTGATTCCAAGCATTGAAACACCATTTTCCGCATGTTATGCTACATATTTGCTTGCTGCCATTTTTGTTTCAGATTGCTATTATCATCCATATTACTCGCATTTCACTATCTCTTTGATGAACTAGTGCACCTATATACCTGACAAGTATATTGGGTGTGTTGGGGACACAATAGACATCTTGTATCTTGATTGCAGGGTTGCTTGAGAGGGATATTTTTGACCTCTACCTCCCTGAGTTCGATAAACCTTGGGTGATCCACTTAAGGGAAACTTGCTGTTGTTCTACAAACCTCTGCACTTGGAGGCACAACACTGTCTACAAGAATAGAAGCGTGCATAGACATCAGACCCTTCCTCGTCGCACTATGGGGGCGCCACTTCTTGGCCATCTTGGGATTTATCTCCACTAGGGCCAAAAGCCTAAGCTTGGGGGGGGGTATGCCGAAATCACACTCATTTACATATCATGTTTCTGTCAGTTCTTTATATATCCATGTTTCTGTTTCTTTCGCTTTCTTTGTTTTTTTTGTTTTTTTCTACTTTCCAAAATGCAAAAGGACCAAAAATATTTCTGTTTTTTCTCTTTATTTGTTTATTTAGTTTCTTTTATTAGTTTGCTTTACCTTATAGTTGCAGTTTAATATTCAAAGTTCCAAAAAGAATTTTCTTTGTTTGCTTGTTTCCTTCCGTTCTTGTTTTAAATTCAAAATCCAAAAATATTTGTTGTTCTTCTTTGGTTTTGTAAAGTTTGTTGTAAATTTCAATAGGCCCCCGTGAGTCCATTGGAGCTTGGTTATAATTTTATATCATTCAATCCACACAAGTGAAGAGCAATAATGATGATTTACGACAATTCAAGTTGTGGTGAGAGGATGGTATGGACTCTATTTGTTTTCATTTTTGTACATATACTCATCCATGTTGACATGCTTAGTTTGTTCGTTTAAGGTGTATGTTATTTAATGGATGCTTAGTAGTTCGTGCTCTCTCATGGTCAATTCCAATTTACTAATAGTAGATAGCACGACGTATTAATGTTTGCTTGCATTGTTCTATTCATAGAAGGGTATGACATTGTGGTATCTTCCTCTGAATGTTTCACTTGAGTTGACTCGGCACATGCTCACGCATGCATAAGACCGAAAACAAAAACTCAATTAATCCTTGATGATTTATTTGGCCATAGAGTATTTGTATCACTTTTACGCCCCCGTTAATTTTGTTTTGTTGCAAGCATGATTATGACAGTTGTTGCTCTCTTGATTGTCTCTCCTAGTCTTTTACTAGCCTTCACTTGTACTGAGTATGAGCTCTACTCGTGCATCCAACTCCCAAAAACCAAAGTTTTCCAAATGTGTCCACCATACCTACCTATATGTGGTATTTCACCGCCACTCCAAGTAAATTTTCATGTGCTGCCTTTAAAACCTTCAAAATTCTTCTCATTTTGTGACACTGTTTTAGCTCATGAGGAAGTAGTAGTTGGGTTTGTTATCTTCCATACTAACTAAGTACCCCCGATTTGCATGCTTGATGGTGCAGGAGTGCACTCGTTGGGAGACCCCAAGAGGAAGGTATGAAGAGCAGAATAGCAAGTTTTCCCTCAGGAACAAACCGGGGCTTAATCGACCAGTAGAAGAAAGAAATCACTTCTGAAGGTTGAAGACAACTGATGTTGGCAGGGCGCACTACCAGGCTCAGCAGCAACGTGGAATCTACATAACACAATCAAAGTACTTTGCCCCAACAAAACAGCGAGGTTGTCAATCTCACCGGTTTTGCTAACACAAAGGATTATATGTTTAGTGTGGAAAATCGTACTTGTTTGTAGTATATTAAAATAGGACGGTGATGGCAGTGAATGAGAGGAAAACAATAATTGTAGTAAAGAAACAGTGTTTGCAGTGGTTGTATTACCAGTGTAAAAGAATGGACCGGGGTCCACAGTTCACTAGTGGCGTCTCTCCAAAACAGATAGATACCATGTTGGGTAAGAAAATTACAGCTTGACAGATATAAAGGCCGCACCGTAGTGCATATGCATGACATGATGATTACTATATGATTCATGCGGGCATTACAACAAGATTCATAGACCGTTATCCAACTACATCTATGACTAACAATCCACCCTCGGAGCGTCATCCAATCAAACCTCGGGTATTGCAAGCAACATATTATTTCCTTAAGTAAAGTGTGTAATGTAAACATCATTGTTTTCTCCCTAATTGCAACATCACATCCTCCATCTGTTACATTTCCTTCACTCGAGCGTGAATGAAAGGGTGGCATAAACCCACTATCGAGCATAAATACTCCCTCTTGGACTTAAAAGTATCAACTTGGCCAAAGCATCTACTAGTAACAGAGAGCATGCAAGATCATAAAGAACATAAACATGATAGATGATAATCATTGGACACAACATTCAATATTCATCAGATCCCAGCAAACACAACATGTAGCATTACAATAAGATGATCTTGATCATGTTAGGCAGCTCACAAGATCTAAACTTGAGGCATAAATAGGAGCAGACAACCATCTAGCTACTGATATGGACCCGTACTCCAAGGATTAACTACTCACACATCACTACAGAGGCAGTCATGGTGATGAAGAGCCCTCCGGTGATGATTCCCCCTCCCGGCTGGGTGCCGGCTAGAGCTTTAGAACCCTCCCGAACTAGGGTTGACGATGACGGAGGCTATGGAACTTTTTGTGGATGGAGGCTTGGGTATTTAGGGTTAACCTGAGGAGGAGCTTAAATAGGCGAAAGGGCAACGTCGGTGGGTGATGGCCCACAAGTATAGGGGGTGTATCGTAGTAGTTTTGATCAATAAGAGTGTCGAACCCAACGAGGAGCAGAAGGTGTTGACAAGCAGGTTAGATAGAGGATTCACTGTAAACACTAGCAAACTGGGTTTTGCGGGGTTTTGATACAGCAGATAAATAAACTGTGAGTAAATAAAAGACAGTAAATATAATTACAGCGAGTGGACAAACCCTTTTAAGAGCAAAGGTCAAGTCAGTTGTTCCACTTATGATTACAAACGTTCTCGAGGACACATGGGAACTTCGTCAAGCGCTTTCGTTTTGTACAGTTGATTAATATTTATTGTTTTGATAGGTGTTGTGTGGTTGAAGCTATGCTAATGCATCGCCCAACTATGACTAATACATACTTATGATTAAACCCCTTTCAAGCATCCGCAAATACAAGAAAATAATTAAGATAAATCTAACCACAACCTTAAACTTTGGGATCCTACACTCCCTCGTGCATCGATTTCCTAATGGGGGTTTAGGTTTCTATCACTCCGGCGACCCCACAATTTGTAGCCAAATACACAATGCATCCTCCTAGGCCCATAAAGGTGAAGTGTCATGTAGTCGACGTTCACATGACACCACTAGAAGAATAACACCACAACTTAAATATCAAACCACTAGATATTACTTCAACATAATTCTAGCACTAACATCTTGACTTCTCCCTTGTCCTCAAGAACTAAACAAACTACTCACAAGTCATCATATGGATCATAATCATAGGTGATATAATGATCAATAACAATCTGGTCATAAAGTGCAAACACATATAAATCTCACAAGCATCAACTACTAACAAGTAATCCACACGAGGAGAGATATATAGTGAAGAACAACGATATAGAAGCCCTAATCGTTACAGCGGGATGGAGATGGATGGTGATGGTGATGGTGATGATTATGATGACGATCTTGATGATGCTCGGAGCGATGACGGTGACGATGGCGATGATTTTCCCTCTCCGGGGAGGACTTTCCCCGGCAGATTTCTCCCTGCCTGAGAGTTTTTCTCTCTCTGTTGTTTTTCGCCCTGAGGACGTGGAGGAATATTTCCTCGATGGTTCCCTGAGTCTTTGGGTTCACGGGGGTAAAGTACACGAACGGAGGCGGCCAGAGGTGGCCACACCACCTCAGGCGCTGCCAAGGGGGAGGGGGTGCTCCCCTAGTGGTGTGGGCCCCTGGTGGCCCCCTCCGGCTCTCCCCGTGGCTGGCTCCCTCTTCTCGACTTCTAAGAATTCTCCGATGCCCCCTTCTTTTTCCGATCTTATGAAATAGGGTATCTTGACAGTGTTTTTTCCATCAGATTTTTTGTCATGGTGTTTATTCTCCAATAATTATTGAACATGCAAAATAAAATGAAATAACATAAGTAATGCATCATAATATAAAATATATCAATGAATAACACAAAATTACAATATAAATAGTGATGCAAAATGGACGTATCAATCCCCCCCTCCAAGCTTAGACCTCGCGTGTTCCCAAGCAAAACTGAACTCAGTAAACGTGAGCACAGGTTTATGGAGTGAGGTGTTGATAAATAAAATATAGACAAGAAGCATCACAACTATCAATACACAAGTCATTTTTGACATCAACTTCCTCTCATATAATTTAAATTAAAACAAGTATAGGGAATAACAATAAAGGTGCAAAAAGGAAATCATAATTGGTGACGGCAAACTTTGTTCTTGGTCAGAGAACAATTAACATATCGTACTCATCTTTTGATCAGAGTCTTCATATTAGAGCTTATAATGAAGAGTTTATCATGCTCAATCATGAAAGTCACTTTGCAGTCATTGATAACTTTCAAAGTGGTATTCATTCAGAGAAGAACATTTGTACTAAACAAGGAAGGATAGAGTACATGATTGAGTAAATCAACATATAGATGGATGAATCACAACAACTCAAATGCTTGCTTAAGACAGAAAAGGGTAGGTTTACTAACTCAACAATAAGGTAAAAGATAGGCCCTTCGCAAAGGGAAGCAGGTATTAACTCATGTGCTAGAGATTTTCATTTTATAAACATATAGAGAGCATAAAATATTTGACACTCCTCCCAACCTTTCTTACGCAAACCATGGCTAGCCTAATCTTTGGGTTCCTGCCAACAATCACATACCATGCAGGAGTGTCTAAGTTTTTAGGGGTAGGTGTGTATGTCTAATTCAACGAATGGAAAACATAAAATGTAGTACGTCGCAAGCCAACTAGACTTCACAAGAGTGGCTCCCATTGAAGGATGCAACTGGTATAGAAGGTCATCCCTCTTTCTCTTTTGTTTACACAATTATGCTTTGCCTGATAAATCGGGGGAAATAGTGAAGAGAATTTGTAGTAATTAAGTTTGGGATGGGCACCCCGCTGCCAGTTCTTCTATCATTTGGATAAGCGATGAAGCCACTAGTCCAGGTGTGTAAAGTCCAATCAACAAGTGACATAAATATTCTCTATTTGCGTTCTCAGAGCTAAAACACGGGCACAACAATGTGTAATTTTGAAGGTTTAAAGGTAGCACACAAGCAATTTACTTGGAGTGGCGGTTAAATACCACATATAGGTAGGTATGGTGGACACAAATGGCGTGGTTTTGGGGCTCAAGGTTTGGATGCACAAGAAGCATTCCCTTTTCGTACAGGTTTTTGGCTAGCAAGGCTAGGTAGCAAGCATAAGAGTTGACGGAAAATAAACAAATATACATATGATGGAACCAATCATGCAATCTTCCTTGGAAGTACAAAAAATCTTACTTGAGAATGCTAAGCTTATGAGCCAACAAGTAAAAAAAGATCATGGAATAATATATCTACATGCAACTCCCTCTTTTCTACTTAACCCTCAAAGTATTGTTGCTACTGACCAATGTTGATTTTGCCAAAACCAACTAAATTAACTTGATGCTCCGATATTGATACCAATACTAATAACAAGATGAACCATATAACAAAATTTGCAAACTAAAATAAAGTGTAGAAAGTAAATGATGAAACTTCTCATTAATAATCCATTACGGCAACTCAAACCAAGGGATACATCGTTAACCAACTAAAGGAGAGATACTTCCATACTGCAAACCATCCTATATGATAACTTCTCTTCTCATGATATGACTCTAATAAAAGGTAAAAGGTGAAAGATAAAGGTGTGATACCACGGCACTCCCCCAAGCTTGGAACAAGCCAAGGGGATGCCAATACCAATGACGAACTAATTCTTTGGTGGTGGCGGTGAACTATTCTCAATCAAGGCATGGAAAAGATCCATCATCTTGTGAAATCTATCATTCTCCTCTTGAAACATCTCTATGTTTGTCCTTAGAGCTCGATAGCAATCGCAGAAATCATATGCGACTCAAAGAGCTTCCTCTACTCCAGAGATGGGGCTGATACATGGAACTGATGGTCTTGGTCTCTGCATATTACAAGAAGAAACACTTCTAGTGTTACTCGATGACATCCTCTTTGCTTCCCTCTTGACGCCCTGGTCCATGTTCTTGCACTTGGGAACTTGGAAATCATCTTCCATAGGCTCCTTCCCCTTGTTATTGTTGGCGGAGGCCATGGTGCTTCTAAAACTAAAAACAGATCCTTGCAGAAACAGGTCGAAACATAAACACGACTAGAAAACAATATACGGACCTCGGGGGGTCAGGGGGATTATATGTTAGAATTATACGTAACAAAAGGAAGGTGCAGTGTGATAACTGGTCAGAGAGGGGCTCCGGGGCGTCCACACCATAGGCAAGCGCGGCCAGGGGTGGGCCCACGCCCCCAGGTGGTGTGGTGCCCTCAGGCACCGCCTCCTACCCTTCTTCGGCTCAATAATTTTCATATTTTCCATAAATGATAAAAATAAAAATTGAAAAGCGACATGCAAACTTTTCTTAACAGAATTGTTACCTATTCAAAAACAGACTCTGCAGTTTCTGGAATCGTCCCTCTAATAAGCTTCTCCAGAGTCACCACTTGAATAGTATCAACATCTTCATCATAAGAATCTCCGGAAATATAATGTTTGAGTCTTTTCCCATTCACCACTTGTGTAGTGTTATCTTTAAGTGAAGCAATTTTGATTGCACCCGAGCGATACACTTCTTCAATAACATAAGGTCCTTCCCATCTTGAGAGTAATTTTCCTGCAAAAAATCTGAGACGAGACCTATACAATAGAACATTCTCACCAACATGAACTCTCTTTTAAGAATTATCCTATCATGCCATTGTTCAACTTTCTCTTTAAAGAGTCTGGCATTTTCATAAGCTTCACATCTCCATTGATCTAAAGAACTCAAGTCAAGCATTCTTTTCTTACCGGCAAGTTTAAAATCTTTATTATGTTCTTTCACTGCCCAATAAGCTTTGTGTTCTAATTCTAAAGGCAAGTGACAAGATTTTCCATAAACCATTTTATAAGGAGACATACGCATAGGATTTTTATAAGTAGTTCTGTAAGACCATAAAGCATCATTTACCTTATCAGACCAATTTTTCCTAGATTTATTAACAGTCTTTTGCAAGATAGATTTAATTTCTCTATTGATAATTCTACTTGGCCACTGGTTTGAGGATGATAAGCCAAGGAAATTCTATGGTTAACATCATATTTATCAAAGGGTTTTTCTAAAGCCACCATGAATAAAGTGAGAACCTCCATCAGTCATAAGATATCTAGGCATGCCAAACCTATGGAAAATAACATCTTTAAGCATTTTTAAAGAGGTCTCGCCATCAGCACCTTTTTGTAGGTATAGCTTCTACCCATTTAGTAAGATAATCAACAACAACAAGAATATGAGTGTAATCATTTGAAGGAGGAAACGGACCCATAAAGGCAAATCCCCAACAATAAATATGTTCAATAACAAGAGAATAACACACAAGCATTTCATTACGTCTAGAAATATTACCAACTCTTTGACATTCATCACAAGATAAAACAAAATTACGTGCATCTTTAAAGAGAGTAGACCAATAAAAACTTGATTGTAGAACCTTCTATATGGTTCTATCTCCAGCGTGGTGACCTCCATAAGCACTACGATGACACTTTCTCAATATCTCTCGTTGTTCATGATCTGGAACACATATTCTCATAATACCATCTACTCCTTACTTATATAAGTGTGGGTCATCCCAAAAATAATGCCTCAAATCATAAAATAATTTTCTTCTTTGTTGAGTTTTAAATGTTGGAGGCAAATACTTGGAAACAATAAAGTTAGCATAATCTACATACCATGGACTATCTCGTGAGCTTACTTTTATTGCAGACAAGTGTTCATTTGGAAAACTATCATTAACATGAATAGAATCATAAGCAATGTTTTCCAATCTAGACAAGTTAGCAGCAACATGATTTTCAGCACCCTTTCTATCCATAATGTGAAAATCAAACTCTTGTAAAAGCAGCACCCGTCTAATAAGCCTAGGTTTAGCATCGTTATTTTCCATAAGGTATCTAATAGCAACACGATCAGTAAGAATAGTGACTTTTGAATCAACAATATAAGGTCTAAACTTATCGAAAGCAAAAACTTCAGCTAAGAACTCTTTTTCAGTGGCAGCGTAATTATTTTGAGCAGGATCAAGAGTCTTACTAGCATAATGAATAACATTAAACTTCTTATCTACTCGTTGTCCAAGAACGGCACCTACAACAAAATCACTAGCATCACACATAAATTCAAAAGGTAAATTCCAGTTACGTGGTTGTACAATAGGAGCAATAGTTAAATCCTTCTTTGGAGTTTCAAAAGCTTCCTTACAATCATCATCAAAAACAAAAGGTACTTCTTTTTAAGAAGATTAGTAAGAGGCTTTGATATTTTAGAGAAATCTTTAATGAACCTCCTATAAAAACCAGCATGACTAAGAACACTAGGAATACCTTTAGCATCCCTAGGACAGGGAATTTTCTCTACTACTTCCACTTTAGCTTTGTCAACTTCAATACCTCTTTCAGAAATTTTATGTCCAAGGACAATTCCTTCATTCACCATAAAGTGTCATTTCTCCCAATTAGGAACAAGATTAGTTTCCTCACATCTCTGCAAAACTTTATCAAGATTGTGCAAGCAGTTATCAAAAGAAGTTCCATAGACGGAGAAATTGTCCATGAATACTTCCACAATTTCTTCATGAAAACAATGAAAAATAGCAGACATGCATCTTTGGAACATAGCAGGAGCATTGCACAAACCATAAGGCATACGTATATAAGCATAATTTCCATAAGGACAAGTAAAAGTTGTTTTCTCTTGATCGTGCGCCCTATTTGAGAAAACCCATCATAGCCATCAAGAAAGCAAAAATGAGTTTTCTTAGACAACCTCTCTAACATTTGCTCAATAAAAGTTAAAGGATAATGATCTTTATTAGTAACCTTGTTAACTTTCCTCAAATCAATGTACATTCTATAACCATGTAGCATCCCAAATTTTAATAAAGATGGAATACCTGTGTTATTGTGCTAGTCCCTGGATCAATTGCTAGCACCACAGTACAAAATGAAATATCATGCAAATGCATCAAATTCTATTACATCGCATGATCCAGTCATTACAAAATAGGATTTACAACTTGCATAGTCTCAGAAGACTAGCAGAAACAAAGAAATACAGCGGAAAACATAGTACAACATTGAGCCCATCTTCTTCATGTGCCACATGCAAAACATGTTGGCGACAGTCTCGAGATCCTAAACAAAATCCTCACTCGTCTTCAGAAACATCTGCAATATGGAATATGCAGCCACAAGGGAGTCAATACAATTTAATGTATTGGCAAGTAACACTACGGTGGATATAAATGGCAAGACTAATACTACATGCTTATTTGGCTGAGTGGAGTTTAGGCTAAGTTTGCATAAAGCCAGTTTTGTCCTATCTCTTTTGTAAAACAAACTTTTCTTTTCAAAGGGGTGGCAACATTGCATTAAGATCCAAGCACCACAATACTCTTCACTTGGTCAAAAATTTACTTATTGAAATTGGTGATGAGATTCTTCCGTCAATCCTTGTCCAACTGCTCATAGTTGTCCATAATCGGGGACACGGCTAAGATCTTAGTGTGTTCACTTTGCAGAGGTTGTGCACTTTCACCCTTTGTCTTCAATTAGCACAAACATCCTATACACCTGGAGTGCATAATGGAAAGGAGAGAATTGAAACGAGATCTTTCAGAAGAAGAAGTCCAAACCCACCGGCAAGACCGTTCCACCTATAATTTTGCTACATCTTCTAGTCAAGCTTGGGCTCAACTCTCACAACTTAGTTGATCAAGATAGATCCCATATGTCAAAAGGCTGCACGGTAAGCTCCTAGACTTAGAGGGACATAGTAATCTCTTTGTTCCTGGGTGGCCATCCGCAAGTGACAACCTCAAGTGGAATAACCCTTTGAAAAGGGCCCTGAGGCAACACTCAACATAAACTAGTCTTACCACTTCCACCCAGGTGGTTCATTCATTAGTTATACTTAGGATTTTTCCTCAACATCTAGTAAAACAATTTGTAACATTGCATAGCATCTAATAAATACTAAGGCTATCAAAATAACAAGGTAAAAGGGATGGCTACACACTACTAGGATAATAGCATAGCATAGTATAACTTAGTAAAATTTCCTATCATGCATACTACTCAAAATCAACTAATGCATATAGAAAATAATGGGTAGTTGATGGTGTGTTACTTGCCTTGTTGAAGTTGGTGAAGATTTCACACTCTCTTCACAAAAGATCGATGCTCTTCATACAATATATTCATTGAAAACACAATAACAAAATAAACAAACATTCTAGCAATCATACAAACAATTGAAGAAAACACACAAAGTAGCAACCATAGCAAAAGGGTTTTATGGTTATCTACTATGGCCAGGGTTGGTTAAGTTGGAGTTTGAAAAGATTCATACCATGATGGATTCATAAGTAAGCTCCCAGAAAACACTTGGGTTGGACTTGGTTGGGTTTGAAGAGATCAAACTTTATTAATACCATACTTGTCGAGGAAGTTCCAAAAGTTCACCAAGGTGATCTCACTATTTCAACTAAAAAAACACATAAGAATGTGTAACACTTCGTCATTGTCAGCAAGATATTTGAGTGATCTAAGTTAGTGTTTCCATTTTTGTTTAGGGGTAGGTATAGGTTCAAATAACTTCATATCCATATAGATAACAAGATAAAGTATTGGGATTTTTCATTTGGGCCAAGGGTTGAACAAAAACAACTTGTTATTCTTCAACTTATGTGGATGGCATAAGTCTTCACATGCTTGTCTTCTTGAAGATCATCTTCATGCTTCTATGGTAGTCTTGTTCCTTGGATGGATTCTTCTCTTGGTCTTGATAAATTGTTCATTCCTTTAACTTCACTAATTGGTTTGGGTATGGGATGGGCACAAATACCACTAAGTCAAATTGAAAGAAAATAAGAAGAAAGATAGAAAGAGAGATGGAGGTGTTTTGTTCTAAATTTCTTCACACTTGTACTTACTTGAGTTTCTTCTAGTTGTGGAGTCCAAGTATTTCCTTCAAAATTTCTTCATTGATCTTCCTTGTAGCTCTTCATGTTTCCACCAAGTTGAAAATGAAGTTTCCTTCTTGTGCTTGAGTCTTGATCTCCATTTTGCTAAGTTGATGAATTCTTGAAGCAAGAATGGGGAGTGGAGAAGTAGGTAGAAAACGGTGGTACTAGTGCTTATAGGTTCACTAGTTCTCTAAGTATATGACTGAATCTCATTAAGGAATTAGACATGGTCTTGGCTCCAAATAGCCTTAACAACAAAGGTAAACAAAGATAGAACCAACTCTAAGACTTAAACAACAAGGTGGACTACTATGATGGAAGTTTGGCTAAAATACCTGGTCATGGTCCAGGGGTGTCCAAAATGGTTAGGCACTGATGTCTCTGGTTCAGGTTTATCAAATGGATCAACTTTTCCTAAGAAATCAATTTCTATTTTTTTATAGAATTAAATCTATGTCCAAAATACTCAAATTGCCATCTAAAATCTAAAACACTTCAAAAATAGTTCAAATAGGATTTTTGGCAGTGGGTACTGTTAGTCCATATTCTAAGGAACCGAAAAAAAATTGGTTTGCTTAAATTGGATTTACAGAATTTGAATTATGTCAAATTTTATCAAAAAAACATATTTAAATTTGAACCAATTTAAGTTTGTCAAATTTGAATTTGAACAATGCTAATAGATTTTACACATTATGGGGATTTCAAAAGTCCAAGTTTATCAAATTTGTACAAGTGGTTAAAATGTTATGATGGTTCAAAGTTCTAAGGGCTAATCTGCAAATTACATTCTATTTTCTATTCGGAATTAAAACCCAAAACTGGTTGGGCCGAAAACTGGCTTGTCTTTCGCGCAGAGCGATGGACAGGAGTTGGGCTTGGGCCGGCTGTGCGCTGTGCTGAGCAACGGATAGGGTTCTAACGCGTACGCTGAGTTGGCGCTTCCTTATTGGCTGATACCTTTCGGTTAAGTGAACTAATCTTTTACATCTGTTGCAGATCTAACGGCTGAGATTGCATGGAGGGAGTTAGGGTTTACCTTCCGCCGGAATTGGTCGCCGGCAATGGCGAGGACGGCGGCGCTCGCTCGGGTGTGGACGACGGTGGCGATAGACGGGATCTTCAGGCTCGTGGAGACCACGGGAAGGTGCAGCGCGACACGGAGGATGCGATGATGACCACGGGGAGTCTCCAGGAGCTCTGCAATGACGGCGGCGAGGAGGTCCCGAGGCGGCTGTGCGGTTCCCGGCTCCGGCGGGCTTGTCTCGTCGCTACCGTGTACCAAAACGACGAACAAAAGACTCAAAACGCGCGCACGGGATCAAGGACGCTAAAGGGAATGGTTTAGGGCTCGGACTTGCGACAATCTCACCGGAATTCGAAGAATACGGCGGCGGCCATGAGCAACTCCGACGATCGAAATGGAGGGCTTCGGGGCACGATTCAAAAGGAATCTAGAGGGCAAATGGAGAGGAGGGGCAGAGGATTTAAGGGGGGCACTGGGGAGCAATCAATCGTGGCTAAAACGGACGAATTTAAGTGCGGATTAAAACTCCCATTTTGGGAAGAAACGGAAGAGGGAGGTTGATGACTATGATGACATAATCATGACGTCATCCTCTTTTTTTTTCTTTTTTTCATGTTTTTAATATCTTTTAATATACAAGTCCAAATGACCTCAAACCAATTGCAATTTTTTTGTAAAAATAATATCTTCCACTTAGAAACACTTTTGTAAACTTTCAACATATTTCAAATTTCATATTTTGCAATTTATATATAAAACATTAATAGTACTTAATGTTATATAAATTGGAAAAATAATAAAATGATGTTTTTGCTTAAATAAAATTTTAGAGATATTATACATGTCAAATCCTATTTTCGGAATTCATTTTTAAACCATTTTTATATTTTATAATTTTTGGATATGAAGGATTTACTAATAGTAACTAAATGCCATTTTTTAAAGTAGAAAAACTAATAATTATTAAAGTGGCTTAAGAAAATTTAGATTAAAACCAGAAGTCATAATATTGTTTTCAAGGTCCTATTTTCTGTTATTTTCAAAACAATACATTTTATGTTCACGCCTTTATTTTTAAAACTTGGAATAACTATTAAGAATTATTATTAATATCTTTTGTTCTCATAGAATATTTTTTAGGCTTAGAACCTATTAAGGGTTATAAATATTTGACTTTTGTTGCCATAAACTATTTTCAAAGTAATATTTTAATTGAAAACATTTTATGTAATAAATCTTGCTAAAGATAAAATGGTTTTCTTTATCCAATTAAAATTCATTTTTAGAGGGTTTTAGGGTTATGGAATAGATAATTGGATTGGTAATTTCAATTTCATTGAATATGTATTATTTCATTTTGTTTGTTGCTTCTCATTTGGTGTTTTGGTGACTTGCATAACATGAAAACAAAAGTTTCAATTTTTAGTGATTTTTGGACTTTGCAAAAATCAGGGATGTTACAGACTACCACCCTTAATAGAAATATCGTCCGAGATTTGGGAAGGCTAGAAAGAAAGATTAGATTTGGGTAACTGAGTTCAAGAACAACTGGGTGGGCTACCACCCTTACAATAAACTTTTGTGGGTAGTCAATTTCCATTAGATTGGAGTGTAGATTGATTTGAGATTGGCTTGAATAGAAATTTCCTTCATGGTAGAGCTGTAGACCAACATAGGTATGTTGAACTACCTTGGACACTGAGGGGTCACTCTCTGGGTCAATCAAAAGTCCTTGGGTCACACTCAACTTGGTCTTTTGATGTCCTTGGAAATCTTCCATCTTGTTTTTGTTATCCTTGAAGGAAAACACCATGCTATTACGAAATGAAATCTCATGGTAGGCAAAAATCTTCCATTGATTTATAGCTCCAAAGTTGGTTTTAGCCTCACAGAAACTAATACGTTTTAGCAATACTTGTGTAACACAGGGTGTTTATTATTTACTATTCTATGGTTTAGGCTTAACATCGTCGTCTCTCTAATAGGTATGTCACTCAGATTTAACATTTCTCATAGCAATAGTAAATAATGTGAGTAATCACCATGGGGGCCAATCCATGTTGTACTCAATCATTGCCTTGTACTTGGATTGATGAATCTTGTTTAATAACACTAGGTCACCTCACTTTTCTAGAAAGTTTCCAGTCTGTAAGACAAACTTGAGCTAACTATCGTTTCTCAACTACTGGGTTGCGTAAAACTCTTATGTGACACAAACTGGATATTTGTGTTTCTTCATCATTTCCTCTCTTGGTGTAGTTGGCTCTGAAATCTTCATAGCTCATGCAACTTGGGATTCACTTGTCTTTCTTCACTTGTTGATTTGCTTGCTGCTCCTTATGATGTAGTTGGCATTGATCATTGATGTGATTGCTCCTTCACACAAAAGGATCTTGAAAATAGTGACATTCCTCAATTGTATGGCTTGTGTCTCTATAGAGAACTAGTCATGACATTCTTGGGCGAAAGTTTTGTTGTTTCACTTCATGTGGTAGCTCTCTATGGTTGGTAAATGGGTATGGTATTTTGCTTGGCTTAGCATGGATGAGTAGAGATTAGGAAGAGACTAAAGAAAATCCATGTCCTAACATAGCAGATCAAGTAAACTTATCTTAAAAACAACACATAGCAAACATATAGCAACACATTCATCACACCAAACAACCAAGTTTTAGAAAACAACTAGTATTGTCATACTACACTCGAAAGTATGATCAATACACTAACCATGTTAACGTTGTTTTAACAAAGTAACTATATTGGTGGTCTCATCTATATCTTCTTGAGTTCTTCAAATTCTTCTCTCCATTTCCTGAGGTCTTCTTGATTGTGGTGAAGTCTAAGTTTTTCTTAAAGTTCTTCAATAATCTTGAATGTAGGTATTCATGTGGTGAAACACTTCTTGCACTTCTTGGTATGGTCATCAACATTCTTGTCTTGATGGTATTGAGGAGGAGGTCATCTAGGAAATTTTGAAGGTGAATAATAGATGAGATGATATGAGAAGAATTAAGATGATTGTTTTGTTTCTAGAAAGTTTGAACATAGAAAATTTTCAATCCTAGGGTGATCAATGGGTTATTAACAACTTGTTGCAAATTGGATATTCACTATAGTGAGAAGGACAATGCACCCGCAAGCCAATCAGGGAACGGTCTCGTGTCCGTGGACACGTAAAGTTCTCCGGGCCGCTTCATCTCACTACGCCGCTAGGATCCAAAGTACTCTAAGGAGATAATAACATGGTCAAAAATGGCTTCCAAACCTAAGGGTCTCGAATCCTACAGGCAACACAATGTCGTGGTACCATTTTGTAGCATCCCAACTTTTAATAAAGATGGAATACCTGTGTTATTGTGCTAGTCCCTGGATCAATTGCTAGCACCACAGTACAAAATGAAATATCATGCAAATGCATCAAATTCTATTACATTGCATGATCCAGTCTTTACAAAATAGGATTTATAGCTTGCATAGTCTCAGAAAACTAGCAGAAACAAAGAAATACAGCGGAAAACATAGTACAACATTGAACCCATCTTCTTCATGTGCCACAGGCAAAACATGTTGGTGATAGTCTCGAGATCCTAAACGAAGTCCTCACTCGTCTTCATAAACATCTTAAATATGGAATATGCAGCCACAAGGGAGTCAATACAATTTAATGTATTGGCAAGTAACACTATGGTGGATATAAATGGCAAGATTAATACCACATGCTTATTTGGCTGAGTGGAGTTTAGTCTAAGTTCACAGTCCTATCTCTTTTGTAAAACAAACTTTTCTTTTCAAAGGGGTGGCAACATTGGATTAAGATCCAAGCACCACAATACTCTTCACTTGGTCAAAAATTTACTTATTGAAATTGGTGATGAGATTCTTCCGTCAATCCTTGGCCAGCTGCTCATAGTTGTCCATAACCTGGGACACGGCTAAGATCTTAGTTTGTTGACTCTGCAGAGGTTGTGCACTTTCACCCTTTGTCTTCAATTAGCCCAAACATCCTATACACCCGGAGTGCATCATGGAAAGGAGAGAATTGAGACGAGATCTTTCAGAATAAGAAGTCCAAACCCACCGGCAAGACCGTTCCACCTATAATTTTGCTACATGTGCTAGTCAAGCCTGGGTTGAACTCTCACAACTTAGTTGATCAAGATAGAGCCCATATGGCAAAAGGCTGCACGGTAAGCTACTAGACTTGGAGGGACATAGTAATCTCTTTGTTCCTGGGTGGCCATCCGCAAGTGTCAACCTCAAGTGGAATAACACTTTGAAAAGGGCCCTAAGGCAACACTCAACATAAACCAGTCTTACCACTTCCACCCAGGTGGTTCATTCATTAGTTATACTTAGGATTTTTTCTCAACATATAGTAAAACAATTTGTGACATTGCATAGCATCTAATAAATTCTAAGGCTATCAAAATAACAAGGTAAAAGGGATGGCTACACACTACTAGGATAATAGCATAACATAGTATAACTTAGTAATCATGCATACTACTCAAAATCAACTAATGCATATAGAATATAATGGGTAGTTGATGGTGTGTTACTTTCCTTGTTGAAGTTGGTGAAGATTTCACACTCTCTTCACAAAAGATAGATGCTCTCCGTACAATCTATTCATTGAAAACACAATAACAAAATAAACAAACATTCTAGCAATCATACAAACAATTCAAGAAAACACATAAAGTAGCAACCATAGCAAAAGGGTTTTATGGTTCTCTACTATGGCCAGGGTTGGTTAAGCTGGAGTTTGAAAAGATTAATACCATGATGGATTCATAAGTAAGCTCCTAGAAAAAACACTTGGGTTGTAATTGGTTGGGTTTGAAGAGATCAAACTTTATCAATACCATACTTGTCGAGGAAGTTCCAAGAGTTCACCAAGGTGATCTCACTATGTCAACTAAAGTAACACATAACAATGTGTAACACTTAGTCATTTTCATCAATATATTTGAGTGATCTAAGTTAGTCTTTCCATTTTTGTTTAGGGTAGGTATAGGTTGAAATAACTTCATAACCATATAGATAACAAGATAAAGTATTGGGATTTTTCATTTTGGTTTAGGGTAGGTATAGGTTCAAATAACTTCATATCCATATAGATAACAAGATAAAGTATTGGGATTTTCCATTGGGGCCAAGGGTTGGACAAAAGCAACTTGTTATTCTTCAACTTGTGTGGATGGCATCCAAGTCTCACATGCTTGTCTTCTTGAAGATCATCTTCATGCTTCTAGGGTAGTCTTGTTCCTTGGATGGATTTTTCTCTTGGTCTTAATAAACTCTTCATGCCTTTAACTTCACTAATTGGTTTTGGTATGGGATGGGCACAAATACCACTAAGTCAAATTGAAAGAAAATAAGAATAAAGATAGAAAGAGAGATGGAGGTGTTTTCTTCTAAATTTCTTCACACGTGTACTTCCTTGAGTTTCTTCTAGTTGTGGAGTCCAAGTATTTCCTTCAAAATTTCTTCATTGATCTTCCTTGTAGCTCTTCATGTTTCCACCAAGTTGAAAATGAAGTTTCCTTCTTGTTATTGAGTCTTGATCTCCATTTTGCTAAGTTGATGAATTCTTGAAGCAAGAATGGGGAGTGGAGAAGTAGGTAGAAAACTGTAGTACTAGTGTTTATAGGTTCACTAGTTGTCTAAGTATATGACTAAATCTCATTAAGTAATTATACTTGGTCTTGGCTCCAAATAGCCTTAACAACAAAGGTAAACAAAGATAGAACCAACTCTAAGACTTAAACAACTAGGTGGACTACTATGATGGAAGTTTGGCTAAAATACATGGTCATGGTCCAGGGGTGTCCAAAATGGTTAGGCACTGATGTCTCTGGTTCAGGTTTATCAAATGGATCAACTTTGCCTAAGAAATCAATTTCTAATTATTTATAAAATTAAATCTATGTCAAAAAATACTCAAATGGCCATCTAAAATCTAAAACACTTCAAAAATAGTTCAAATAGGATTTTTGGCAGTGGGTACCGTTAGTAAATATTCTAAGTAACCCAAAGAAATTTGGTTTTCTTAAATTGGATTTATAGAATTTTAATTATGTCAAATTTTATCAAACAAACATATTTAAATTTGAACCAATTTAAGTTTGTCAAAATTGAATTTGAACAGTGCTAATAGATTCTACACAATATGGGGATTTCAAAAAGTCTAAGTTTATAAAATTTGGACAAGTGGTTAAAAAGTTATGATGGTTCAAAGTTCTAAGGGCTAATCTACAAAATTACAATTCTATTTTCTATTCGGAATTAAAACCAGAGACTGGGTGGGCCAAAAACTGGCTTATCTTTCGCGTAGAGCGATGGACAGAGTTGGACTTGGGCCGGCTGTGCGCTGCGCTGAGCGACGGATAGGGTTCTAACGCGCACGCTGAGTTGGCGCTTCTTTATTGGCTGATACCTTTTCGGTTATGTGAACTAATCTCGTCCATCTGTTGCAGATCTAACGGCTGATATTGCATGGAGGGATTTAGGGTTTACCTTCCGCCGGAATTGGTCGCCGACAATGGCGAGGACGGCGGTGCTCGCTCGGGTGTGGACGACGGTGGCGATAGACGGGATCTCCAGGATCGGGGAGACCACGGGAAGGTGTAGAGCGACATGGAGGATGCTATGATGACCACAGGGAGTCTCCAGGAGCTTTGCAATGATGACGGCGAGGAGGTCCCGAGGTGGCTGTGCGGTTCCCGGCTCCGGCGAGCTCGTCTCGTCGCTACCCTGTACCAAAACGACGCAAAAAGACTCAAAACGCGTGCACGGTATCAAGGAGGCTAAAAGGAATGGTTTAGGGCTCGGACTTGCGACAATCTCAGCGGAATTCGAAGAATACGACGGCGTCCATGAGCAACTCCGACGATCGAAACGGAGGACTTCGGGGCACGATTCAAAAGAAATCTAGAGGGCAAATGGAGAGGAGGGGCAAGAGATTTAAGGGGGCACTGGGGAGCAATCAATCGTGGCTGAAACGGTCGAATTTAAGTGCGGATTAAAACTCCCATTTCAGGAAGAAACGGAAGAGGGAGGTTTACGACGATGATGACGTAATCATGACGTCGTCCTCTTTTCTTCTTCTTTTCCTGTTTTTAATATCTTTTAATATACAGGTCCAAATGACCTCAAACCAATTGCAAATTATTTGTAAAAATAATATCTTTCACTTAGAAACACTTTTGTAAACTTTCAACAGATTTCATATTTCATATTTTGCAATTTATATATAAAACATTAATAGTACTTAATGTTATTTAAAATTGGAAAAATAATAAAATGATGTTTTTGGTAAAATAAAATTTTAGAGACATTATACATGTCAAATCCTATTTTTGGAAGTCATTTTTAAACCATTTTCATATTTTATAATTTTTGGATATGAAGGATTTACTAATAGTAACTAAATGCCATTTTTTTAAGTAGAAAAACTAATAATTATTAAAGTGGCTTAATAAAATTTAGATTGAAACTAGAAGTCATAATATTGTTTTCAAGGTCCTATTTTATGTTATTTTCAAAGCTATACATTTTATGTTCACACATGTATGTTTAAAACTTGGAATAACTATTAAGAATTATTATTAATATCTTTTGTTCTCATAGAATATTTTTTAGGCTTAGAACCTATTAAGGGTTATAAATCTTTGATTTTTGTTGCCATAAACTATTTTCAAAGTAATATTTGAATTGAAAACATTTTATGTAATAAATCTTACTAAAGATAAAATGTTTTCTTTATTCAATTAAAATTCATTTTTAGAGGGTTTTAGGGTTATGGAATAGATAATTGGATTGGTAATTTCAATTTCATTGAATATGTATTATTTCATTTTTTTTCTTGCTTCTCATTTGGTTTTTAGTGACTTGCATAACATGAAAACAAAAAGTTTCAATTTTTAGTGATTTTTGGACTTTGCAAAAATCAGGGATGTTACAAACCAACTACTACTATTTGATGAATAAGCTCATTATTTTCATTAGGCACAACAGTCATTCCTCCCTTCTTAGGGACACAATGCACAGGGCTTACCCATCTACTATCAGCAATAGGAAAAAAAATACCAGCATCAAGGAGTTTTAATACCTCATTTCTTACCGCTTTCGTCATCCTAGGAATTAAACGATGTTGATGTTCAACTACTGGCTTTGCATCAGGTTCACTATTAATAACATGCTGACATATAGTGGGGTTAATCCCTTTCAAATCATCAAGAGTATATCCAATAGCTCCACAGTGTTTCTTCTATATTCCTAATAACCTTTCCTATTCTTCACCTGAAAGTTTAGAACTAATAATAGGATATGTTCTCTTATCATCAATATAAGCATATTTAAGATCACCAGGTAAAGGTTCTAAATCAAAAACAGGATCCTCCATGGGTGGTAATGTTGTACCCAAGTCTTCCACGGGTAAATTGTGTTTCAATATCACCGATTGACGAAGAAGAATATCGTAAATATCATTTCACTCTTCCATAAAGACCTCACTTTCATGGTCCTCCATATATTACCGCAAAAGCATTGTTAGGAGCAAGAGCGATAGAGGCAAGCTGTTCTACTCTAAAATTTTCATTAGGCAGTTCAGATTCATAAGGAGCTGTAGCAAATTTGGGGAAATTGAACTCATAAGATTTTCCATCAAATTTAGTCAATATTTTCTCCTTCTTACAATCTATAACAACACCACAAGTGTTCAAGAAATGTCTACCAGAAATGATAGGACAAGTTTTACTAGCTTCCATACCCAGTCCTAGAAAATCAGCAGGATATTTAGTTTTACCACATAAAACTTCCACATCTCTAAAAATACCAATCAGAAAAATAGTTTCTCTACTAGCAAGCTGAATAGCCACGTCAATATCTTCAAGTTCATAAGAACCAATTTCATGCATGATTTCCTTATAAAGCTCTTAAGTAATAGCACTAGAACTTGCACCAATATCACACAAGACATAATAGCAATGATCACCAATCCTAACACAAAGCACATGAACACTAGTTTTCTTAGGTCTATGGGGATGTTAAACAATATTGGAAGCATCCTCACAGAATACAATGTGTTCATCCTCTACATTTCCAGAGAAAAGATCTTTCACTATAGCTACTGTAGGTTCTATAGTTATTTCTTCATCAGGTTCAGTAGATTTCTTTATACTCTTGTTAACCACACTAGCTATAAAAGAATTTTCATTTACCTTAGCATGTAAAGGCATTTTCTCAACATAAGGTTCAGGCACAACAAGATTAACAACATACACTTCTATATTTCTAGCAGGAATAATATCTTTATAAGGTGCACGGTACTATCTCAACTCCTTTTTGAGAATATCAAGATAGGAGGCGAAGTCTTTTAAACAATTCTCAAAGATTTGAGAATCAAGACCACAAATAGCACTAACATTATATAAATCATCAGCTCCCATAAAAGCTTTAATGCATTCATAATCATAATTTATACCTCACTTTCCACCTTTTTCATTCTCCCATCCTTCAGTGTTTTCTTGAATACGGTCAAGAAGATCCCATTTAGATTCTTCCTTCATACGTGTGAATAATCCAGAACAAGCATCCAATAAATCCTTATCATGAAGAGAAAGCCTTGCATTAAAATTATTGATAACAATATTACTCAGGAGCTCATGAACGGGACATTTAAGCATTAATAACTTCATTCTCCCCAAGCTTGGGAAATACTCTCTCCATAATGAGGCCAAAAGTTATATATTTGATTCCGATCTTTATGAATCTCACTAGGAGGATAGAATTTAGAATAAAATAGAGGCACAATTTCCTCCAATCCAATAGATTCACCATTCTTCAGCATCTAGACCATTCAGCAGCTCTACCCTTCAGGGATAGAGAGAATAATTTCCTTTTAACTTGGTCCATTGTTATACCTGCACACCTGAATAACTAGCATAATTCATGTATAAAGAGCAAATGATCAACCGGATGGACAGTTCAATGTCCAAAATACTCCCTCCGTATCAACATGTAAGATGTTTTAGCTTTTCCTACACAAAAAATATCTAGACATATTTTAGTGTAAGATGTGTATGAACCTACACACTAAAACATGTCTATATACATTTTGTCTAGGGAAAGCTAAAACATCTTATATTTTGATACGGAGGGAGTAGTAGTTATCCATAACACGTCCAGCAATTTTCATAGGTATTTTAAAATGATCCAATTCAAAAGATAATGGGACATCTACTACCCTAGCAGTAAAAGTAGTGCCCTTAAATAGAGAACCAAAAGGATTCTCCATAATAAAATAAAACAACAGAAAGAAATAAAGACAACACTCACAGTAAAAGTTTCTCTTACCAATTTCACTTACCGATAGCGCTTCACTCCCCGTCAATGGCGCCAGAAAATAGTATTGATGACCCACAAGTATAGGGGTGTACCGTAGTACTTTCAATAAATAAGAGTGTCAAACCCAACAAGGAGCAGAAGATGTTGACAAGCAGGTTGGATAGAGGATACACGGTAAACACTAGCAAACATATTTTTGGTGGTTTTTGATATAGCAGATAAATAAAGTGCGAGTAAATAAAAGACAGTAAATATAATTGCAGCGAGTGGCCCAATACTTTTGGCAGCAAAGGACAAGTCGGTTGTTCTACTTATGATTACCAAACCTTCTCGAGGACACATGGGAACTTCGTCAAGCACTTTTGTTTCATGCAGTTGATTAATATTTATTGTTTTGATAGGTGTTGTGTGGGTGAACCTATGATAATGCACCATCCAACTAGGACTAACACATACTTGTGATTAAACCCCTTGTAAGCGAAAATCAATAATTATGATTTACGACAATTCAAGTTATGGTGAGAGGCTGGTATGAGCTCTATTTGTTTACATTTTTGTACATATACTCATCCATGTGGACATGCTTAGTTTGTTCGTGTAAGGTGTATGTTATTTAATGGATTCTTAGTAGTTCGTGCTCTCTCATGGTCATCTCCACTTTACTAATAGAGATAGCATGTCGCATAAATTTTTGCACGTATTGTTCTATTCATAGAAGGGTATGACATTGTGGTATCTTCCTCTGTATGTTTCACTTTAATTGACTTGGCACATGCCCACGCGTGCATAAGAATGTAAACAAAAATTCAATTAAGCCTTGATGATTTTATTTTGCCTTAGAGTATTTGTATCACTTTTATGCCCCTATTAATTTAGTTTTGTCGCAAGCATGATTATGATGGGTTGTTGCTCTCTTGATTGTCGCTCCCAGTCTTTTGCTAGCCTTCACTTGTACTGAGTATGAGCTCTACTCGTGCATCCAACTCCCAAAAACCAAAGTTTGCCAAATGTGTCCACCATACCTACCTATATGTGGTATTTCACCGCCACTCCAAGTAAATTTTCATGTGCTAACTTTAAAACCTTCAAAATTCTTCTCATTTTGTGACACTATGTTAGCTCATGAATAAGTAGTAGTGGGGTTTGTTATCTTCCATACTAATTAAGTACCCCGACTTGCATGCTTGATGGTGCAAGAGTGCACTCGTTGGGAGACCCCAGGAGGAAGGTATGAAGAGCACATCAGCAAGTTTCCCCAAAAATAGAAACCAAGGCTTAATCGACCAGTAGGAGAAAGAAATCACTTTTGAAGGTTGAAGAAAACTGATGTTGGCAGGGCGCACTACCAGGCTCAGCAGCAACGTGGAATCTACACAACATAATGAAAGTAGTTTGCCCCAACGAAATAGTGATGTTGTCAATCTCACCGGATTTGCTAACACAAAGCATCAGATGTATAGTGTGGAAAATAGTACTTGTTTGCAGTAAATTAAAAGATAACAGTGATGGCAGTGAATGAGAGGAAAACAGTAATTGCAGTAAAGAAAATAATGTTTGCAGTGGTTGTATTATGAGTGTAAAATAATGGATCGGGGTACACATTTCACTAGTGGTGTCTCTCCAAAACAGATAGATAACATGTTGAGATATAAAGATTGCACCGTAGTGCATGTGCATGACATGATGATTACTATGTGATTCATGCGGGCATTACAACAAGATTCATAGACCGTTATCCAACTGCATCTATGACTAATAATCCACCCTCGAAGCGCCATCCAATCAAACCTCGAGTATTAAGTTGCAAGAAACATATTATTGCCATAAAAATGTAAACATCGTTGTTTTCTCCCTAATGGCAACATCACATCCTCCATCTGTTACGTTTATGTCACTCAAGCGTGAATCAAAGGGAGGAATAAACCTACTATCGAGCATAAATACTCCCTCTTGGAGTTCAAAGTATCAACTTGGCCAAAGCATATACTAGTAATAGAGAGCATGCAAGATCATAAATAACATAAACATGATAGATTGATAATCACTGGACATAACATTCAATATTCATCGGATCCCAACAAACACAACATGTAGCATTACAATAAGATTATCTTGATCCTGCTAGGCAGCTCACAAGATCTAAACATGAGGCATAAAGAGGAGAAGACAGCCATCTAGCTACTGCTATGGACCCGTAGTCGAAGGATGAACTACTCACGCATCACTCCAGAGGCAGGCATGGTGACGAAGAGCCCTCCCATGATGATTTTCCCTCTCGGCAGGGTGACGGGGAGAGCTTTAGAGCTCTCCCAAACTAGGGTTGAACATGACGGAGGCTACGAAACTTTTCATGGATGGAGGCTCACGTATTTAGGTTTAACCCGAGGAGGAGATTAAATAGGCGAAAGGGCAACGTCGGTGGGTGATGACCCATAAATACATGGGGTGTATCATAGTACTTTCGATAAATAAGAGTGTCGAACCCAACGAGGAGCAGAAGGTGTTTACAAGCATGTTGGATAGAGGATTCACTGTAAACACTAGCAAACTGGTTTTTGGTGGTTTTTGATATATCAGATAAATAAAGTGCGAGTAAATAGAAGTCAGTAAATATAGTTGCAGCGAGTGGCCAATCCTTCTGAGAGCAAAGGACAAGCCGGTTGTTCTATTTATGATTACCAAACGTTCTCGAGGACACATGGGAACTTCGTCAAGCACATGACACCACTAGAAGAATAATACCACAACTAAAATATCAAACCACTAGATATTACTTCAACATAATTCCACTATTAACATCTTGACTTCTCCCATGTCCTTAAGAACTAAACGAACTACTCACAATACATCATATGGATCATGATCATAGGTGATATAATGATGAATAAAAATTTGGTCATAAAGTGCAAACACAGATAAATCTCACAAGCATCAACTACTAATAAGCTAATCCACAACGGGAGAGAGATCTAGTGAAGAACAATGATATAGAACCCTATTCGTTACAGCGAGATGGAGATGGATGGTGAGGGTGATGGTGCTGGTGATGATGATGATGATGATCTTGATGATTCCCAGAGCGACGACGATGATTTCCCCGACAGATTTCTCCCTGCCGGAGAGCTTTTCTCTCTCTGTTTTTTTCTGCCATTAGGAGGCGGCGGAATATTTCCTCGATGGTTCCCTGAGGCTTAATGTTCCCGGGGGGTCAAGTACGCGAAAGGAGGTGGCCAGAGGTGGGCCAGGGTGGCCACACTACCCCCAGGCGCGGCCAAGGGGACGCCCCTTGTGGCGTGGGCCCTTGGTGGCCCCCTGCAGGTCTCCTCATGGCTGGCCCCTCTTCAGAACATCTAAGACTTCTCCAATGCCCCCTTCTTCTTCTGATCTTCTGAAATAGGGTATCTTACGGTGATGTTTCCATCATATTTCTGGTCCCTGTGTTTATTCTCTAGTAGTTATTAAACATGCAAAATAAGATGAAATAACATAAGCAATGCATCATAATATGAAATATATCGATGAATAACAGAAAAATTAAAATATAAAATAGTTATGCAAAATGGACGTATCAGTGGGTGGCAAGGGCCCACACCACCTGGTGGCGCGGCCAAGGGGGCGCCATCTTATGGTGTGGTGGCTCCAGCCCCCCCCCTCCGGGTCCCCTCCGGACTCCGTGTACGTGACTAATTTCTAAGACCCTTGGATTTTGTTTCGTCCAATTCCGAGAATAATTCCAGAACAACTTTTCTGAAACAAAAAATAGCAGAAAAAGGAACTGGCTCTTTGGTTTGCTGTAAATAGGTTAGTCCCAGGAAGTCCGTAAAAATTACACAGAATGTATAGAAAACATGTAGCATATGGCATGAAAACAACATGGAACATCAGAAATTATAGATACATTTGAGATGTATCAAGCATCCCCAAGCTTAGTTCTACTCGTCCACGAGTAGGTAAAACGATAAAAATAAAATAATTTCTAAGGTGACAGCCCCCGCTCCCTCGTCGGCGGCCACTACGGCCCCGACGACCACCTACCCCTCTCGTTGACGGCCACTTCGGCCGCAGCGACCACCTCCTCCCCGCCTCCTCGCCGTCGGAGGATCTCAGAGATGTCCTCCCGCTCCCCATCTCCCTCCCCCTCTCCCACCCCCTCTCCCCTGTCCGGTGAAGACGAGGCCCCTCCCCGTGGTAGCGAGGACCGCTGGCTAGGTGGAAGGGACAGCGACTCCGGCGACTCACCGCGTTCTTATCGAGACGCACTGGCAAGCTCACCGGCAGATGGTGGAAACCGCGAGGCATCGCGCGTGCGCCCTCACCTGCACTCTGAGGTCAACGGTGAGGCCCCCTTGTAGCATTCCCACATTTAAATAATGTAAGAACATTTGTGTTACTGTGCTAGTCCCTGGATCAATTGCTAGCACCACAGTACAAGATGAAATATCATGCAAATGCATCAACATCTATTTTATCGCATGATCCAGTCTTTACAAAATAGTATTACAACTTGCATAGTCTTAGAAGACTAGCAGAAAATAAAGAAATACAGCGGAAAACATAGAACACATTGAGGCCATCTTCTTCATGTGCCACAGGCAAAACATGTTGGCGATAGTCTCGAGATCCTAAACGAAATCCTCACTCGTCTTCAGAATCATCTGCAATATGGAATATGCAGCCACAAGGGAGTCAATACAATTTAATGTATTAGCAAGTAACACTATGGTGGATATAAATGGCAAGACTAATACTACATGCTTATTTGGCTGAGTGGAGTTTTGGCTAAGTTTGCATAAAGCCAGTTTTCTCCTATCACTTTTGAAAACAAATTTTCTTTCCAAAGGGTGGCAACATTGGCTTAAGATCCAAACACCACACTACTGTTCACTTGGTCAAAATTTTACTTATTGAAAATGGTGATGTGATTCTTCCGTCCATCCTTGTCCAGCTGCTCATAGTTGTCCATAACCGGGGACACGGCTAAGATCTTAGTTTGTTGACTCTGCAGAGCTTGTGCACTTTCACCTTCAGACTCAACTCAATCCAAACATCCTATACACCCTGAGTGTATTAAGGAAAGGAGAAGAATCGACACGAGATCTTTCAGAAGCAAGAATCCAACCCAATGGCAAGACCCGTTCCACCTATAATTATGCTACATCTGCTTGTCAAGCCCGGGCTGAACCCTCACAACTTAGTTGATCAAGACAGAGCACCTATGACTAAAGGCTGCACTGGAAGCAATCTAAACTTGGGGAACATCATAATCACTTTGTTCCTGGGTGGCATTCCTTCAAGTGAACTCCCCTCGGGGAGACACTCAACTTTCGACAGCCCCGCAATACCAATCCACCCAGGTGGTTCATGTAAGTTGTTACTTAGAATTTTTCCACAACATCAAGTAAAACAATTTCTGTAGCAAGGCTAAGCATCAACTAAGTAACAAGGCTTCAAAATAACAAGGTATAAGGATGGCTACACACTACTAGGATATAGCATAGCATAGTACTTAGAGAAATCACCTATCATGCATACTACTCAAAACTCTAGTAATGCATAGGAAAATAATAGGTAGTTTGATGGTGTGTTACTTGCCTTGTTGAAGTTGGTGAAGAAATAATAGTCTCTTCACAAAAGATCATTGCTCTCCGTACAATCTATACATTGAAAACACAATAAGAAAATAAACAAGCATTCTAGCAAACAAACATACAAGTGTAGAAAACATACAGAGCAACTAACATATCAAAATTAACCAAGTCGGTTAGAACAGGGAAGGTTTGAGTTTTTGAAAGATTCATTCTATGATGGTTCAATTCATCGAGAAGGACTAGGTTGAGTTTTTAGAAAACTAACTTTATTATAACCATACTTGTCGAGGAAGTTCCAAGAGTTCACCAAGGTGATCTCACTATTTCAACTAAAGTATCACATCATAAAGTGTAACAGTTAGTTGTTTTCATCAAAACATTTGAGTACTCTAAGTTAGTCTTTCCATTTTGGTTTAGGGCAGGTCTAGGTTCAAATAACTTCTTAACAAGACAAAGTCTTGGGGTTTTCTAATTGGGTCAAAGGTTGGCCAAAAACAACTTAATATTCTTCAACTAGTGTGGATTGCTCCAACTCTTCACATGTTTGTCTTCTTGGACATCATCTTCATGCTTCTATTGTAGTCTTGTTCCTTGGATGGATTCTTCTCTTGGTCTTGGTAAATTCTTCATGGCCTTCTCACTAGTTGGTCCAAGGTAGGATGGGCAGAACTACCACTAAGTCCATTTGAAAAGAAGGAAATAGAAAGGATAGAAAGAGAGAGGAAGGTGTCTTCTTCTTCATTTCTTCATACACTTGTAGTTCATTGAGTTGCTGTGGATTCTAAATATTACCTTCAATTTCTTAAATGATCTTCCTTGTAGCTCTACTTGTTGCCACCAAGTTGAAAATGAAGTGCCTTCTATTGCTTGAGTCTTATTTTCCATTTGCTAACTTGATGAATTCTTGAAGCAAGAATTGGAGAGTGGAGAAGTAGATGGAAAACAATAGTACTAGTGTTTTAGGTTCACTACTTGGTCTTATATGTGATTCTCATATACTAAGGACTTGGTCTTGGCTCCAAAATAGCCTTAGCAACAATGGTAACCAGGATAAAAACCATTCTAAGACTTAAACAACTAGGGGGACTACTATGATGGAAGTTTGGCTAAAATTACATGGTATTGGTCCAAGGGTGTCCAAAATGGTTAGGTAATGATGTCTCTGGTTCAAGTTTATCAAATGAAGCAATTTTGGTTAAGGAACCATAATCTAATTATTTATAGGATTAAAACTATGTCAAAAATACTCAAATATACCAATTAATTCTAAATTCAATTTTAGTTTGTTCAAATATTATTTTGGGACAGAGTGTATTAAAGTACACATCCTAAGGTTTGAAAAAATATTTTATTTGCAATTTTTGGATTTGTAGAATTTGAATTATGCCAAAATTCATCAAACAAGCATATTTGAAATTGAACAAATTTTAAATGTTCAAATTTAAATTTAGCCAGTGGCAAAAGTTTCTACTTTTTTTATTGATTTCAAAAAGTCCAAGATTGCTAAATTTGGCGTTATGGATCAAAAGATATGATAGATCTAAGTTTCAGGGACTTTTCTGCAAAACTGCTAATTAAAATCTATTCGGGATAAAACAGAAAACAGGTGGAACAGGTGGCCGCTTATGATTGCTCAGGCTTGCTAAATGGGTGCTTGCGTGGCCTGCTGACTAGGCCAGTGACGTGGATAAGTCAACAGATCTGGGTCGTCCGATCTAGATCTGAGGGTTGCATACCCCTTCGAATAAGTGATCTAATCACCATCGTAGGGTCATGATCTAACGGACACGGATGGGGAGGAGCTCACCTGGCCGGGGGGGTCGCCGGAAATGTCCGTTGCGGTGGCGCTGAGCTCGGGATCTCGCCGGGTACGCCTTCCGGTGAACCGTGGGCTCAATGAAGACTACGACGGGGCGCGGGAGAGCACGGCGAACGCGATGGAGGTGATAGCATGGTCATGCGTTTCCTTGGGCGATGGAGAGGCGCAGACAGAGACGGTGCACGGCTCCGGCATCATCGGGTGTGCACGGCGATGGAGCTCCTGTGGCGTAAAACAAATGGGGAAGCATCACACAGGTGCGCACAGGCTCGGGGAGTCGAATGGTACAAAGGAGGATAGCTGAGGCTCACCGTGGTGACCAGAGATGGAGATATGCGGCGGCGGCTCGTGCGTACTCTGGCGACAAATCTCTCGGGCGTGGGGGGGCATGTAATAGAGGGAGAGGATATGGGAAATGGAGAGGGTCTCTGGGGTTATTTAAGGAGACACAGAGGGTAGGGAAATAATGGCCTTGATGGCCCGAATCGGCGCGGCAAAATTTGTGGCCATGACTGCCGCGGTTGCCTTCCGTGGGGAAGACGAGCATGACGTCAGCAGTGACGTCACTCGGGGCCCCACCGGTCAGTGACAGTGAGAGCGGCGTGTTGGGCTCGGTTGCTGGGTTCTGGTGGGCTGCTCCTGGGTTGCACGCGCGTAGAATAGGGAGATGGGCTGAATGGCTAGGTCGGGTTGCTTTGTTGCTCCCCCTTTTTTTTGTGTGTGATGTTTTTGTTTTACCTTTTTCTTTTCCTGATTTAAACATAAAATTGATAACTTTAGTTTTAAATATCAAAATAACATGAAACAAAATTCTAAAATCTTATAATTTCAAATACTTTCAAACTGTAACATTTTTCTAAATCATTCAACATATTATTATGTTTGAATTTTGGTAATTGAATAATTCCTTAATAGTTACTTAATGTGATTTTTAATCTAAAAAGTTATATAACACAATTATTGGTCAATTAAAATTTTAGTGACATTCTAAATGTTGAAAAGATATTTTGAAAGTCATTTCATCATGTTTTCACAATTTTATAATTTTAGGATATGAAGGATTTTCCAATTGTAACTTAATGTTATTTAATTAGTCCATATCAAATAATTAATATTGTTGATCAATAAAATTTAAAAAAAGACACACAAGTCATAATATTGTTTTCCATGCCCTATTTTTATGTTATTTTCAAAGCAATGCATTTTATTTTCACACCTTCATGTTTAACCTTGGAATAACAACTAAAATTTATTGTTAACAAATTTTATTCTCATCAAATACTTTTGAGGCTTAGAACTTTATTAAGGGTTATAAATATTTATTTTTTGTTGTCATAAAATATTATCAAGATAATATTGGAGTTGTAAACATTTTAGGTAAAGGTTTGTTAAATAAAAATAGATATTCCCTTTATATAAGGAAACTTATTTTTGAATAAGGTTTTAGGGTTTAAGGAACACATGCAATAATCGATTGGTAATTTCAATTTCATTGAAATATGTATTGTTTTCTTTTGTTTCTTGCCTCTCATTTGGTTTCTGGTGACTTACTGAACATGGAAACAAAAGTTTCAAATTTTTGTGATTTTTGGATTTTTTTCAAAAATCAGAGATGTTACACACTACCACCCTTAAAAGAAATCTCGTCCCGAGATTTGGGAAGGATAGAAAGAAAGATGAGGTTTTGGATATCTGAGTTCCAGAACAAGTGGGTGGGCTACCACCCTTAAAATAAACTTTTGTGGGTAGTCTAATTTCATTAGATTGGAGTATAGATTGATTTGAGATTGGCTTGAGTAGAACTTTCCTTCGCGGTAGAGCTGTAGACCAACATAGATATGTTGAACTATCTTTGACACTCAGGGGTCACTCTTTGGGTTAATCAAAAGTCTTTGGTTCACTCTCAAATTGGTCTTTTGATATCCTTGGCAATCTTCGATCTTGTTGTTGTCATCCTTGACGGGAAACACTATGATATTTCTAAAGAAACTCTCATGGTAGTCAAAATCTTCCATTGCTTGATATCTCCAAGGTTGGCTTGATCCTCACCGAAAATAGTACGTTTTCAGTAACACTAACATAGGGTCATTATTGTATTCTACCATTCTATGGTTCAGGTTTAACATCGTCGTCTCTCTAATAGGTATGTCACTCAGATTTAACATTCCTCATAGCAAAAGTGAATAATGTGAGTAGTCACAATGGGGGCCAATCCATGTTGCACTCAATCATTACCTTGTACTTGGATTAATTAATCTTGTTTAATAACACTAGGTCACCTCACTTGTCTAACAGAAAGTTTCCAATATGTAAGACAAACTTGAGCTAACTATCATTTCTCAACTAGTGGGTTTCGTAAAACTCCTATGTAACACAAACTGGATTGTTGTGTTTCTTCATCATTTCTTCTCTTGGTGTAGTTGGCTCTGAAATCTTCATATCTCATGCAACTTGGGGTTCACTTGTCTTTCTTCAATTGTTGATTGGCTTACTGCTCCTTATGATGTATTTGGCATTGATCATAGATGTGATTGTTCCTTCACACAAAAGGGATCTTGAAATCTGTGATATTCCTCAATTGTATGGCTTGTGTCTCTATAAAGAACTAGTCATGGCATTCTTGGGTGAAAGGTTTGTTGTTGCACTTCATAGGGTAGCCCAATAGGGTTGGTAAATGGGTATGGGTTTTGGTTTGGCTTAGCATGAAAGAAATAGAGATTAGAAAGAGACTAAAGAAATTCCTACCCCAACACATTAGATCAAGGAAACTCATCTTATATACAACACATAACAAACATATAGCAACACAATCATCACACCAAACAACATAGTTTTTTTTTAAAACAAACTAATATTGTCATACCACACTCATTGGTATGATCAATACACCAACACGTTAACGTTGTTCTAGCAAAGTAACTAGATTGGCGGTCTCATCTATATCTTCTTGAGTTTATCTTCATATTCTTCTCTCAATGTCTTGAGGTATTCTTGATTTTTGTGAAGTCTATGTTTTCTTCAAGTTCTTCAGTAATCTTGAGTGTAAGTCTTTATGTGGTGAAAATACTTCTTGCACTTCTTGGTATGATCATCAACATTCCTGTCTTGATGGTATTGAAGAGGTAGGTCATCTAGAAAATTTTGAAGGTGAATAATAGATGAGAAGATATGAGAAACATTAAGATGAGATGTTTTGTTGCTAGAAAGTTTGAACATAGAAAATTTCAATCCTAGGGTCTTTTCCAAACTTAGGGTCTCGAATCCTACAGGCAACACAATGCTCTGATACCATTTTGTAGCGTTCCTACATTTAAATAATGTAAGAACATCTGTGTTACTGTGCTAGTCCCTGGCTCAATTGCTAGCACCACATTACAAGATGAAATATCATGCAAATGCATCAAAATCTATTATATCGCATGATCCAGTCTTTACAAAATAGTATTACAACTTGCATAGCCTTAGAAGACTAGTAGAAAATAAAGAAATACAGCGGATAACATAGAACGCATTGAGCCCATCTTCTTCATGTGCCACAGGCAAAACATGTTGGTGATAGTCTCGAGATCCTAAACAAAATCCTCACTCGTCTTCAGAATCATCTGCAATATGGAATATGCAGCCACAAGGGAGTCAATACAATTTAATGTATTGGCAAGTAACACTATGGTGGATATAAATGGCAAGACTAATACTACATGCTTATTTGGCTGAGTGGAGTTTTGGCTAAGTTTGCATAAAGCCAGTTTTCTTCTATCACTTTTGAAAACAAATTTTCTTTCCAAAGGGTGGCAACATTGGCTTAAGATCCAAGCACCACAATATTGTTCACTTGGTCAAAATTTTACTTATTAAAAATGGTGATGTGATTCTTCCGTCCATCCTTGTACAGCTGCTCATAGTTGTCCATAACCGGGGACACGGCTAAGATCTTAGTTTGTTGACTCTGCAGAGCTTGTGCACTTTCACCTTCAGACTCAACTCAACCCAAACATCCTATACACCCTGAGTGCATTAAGGAAAGGACAAGAAACGACACGAGATCTTTCAGAAGCAAGAATCCAACCCAATGGCAAGACCCAATCCACCTATAATTATGCTACATCTGCTTGTCAAGCCCGGGCTGAACCCTCACAACTTAGTTGATCAAGACAGAGCCCATATGACTAAAGGCTGCACTGGAAGCAATCTAAACTTGGGGAACATCATAATCACTTTGTTCCTGGGTGGCATTCCTTCAAGTGAACTCCCCTCGGGGAGACACTCAACTTTCGACAGCCCCGCAATACCAATCCACCCAGTTGGTTCATTGAAGTTGTTACTTAGAATTTTTCCACAACATCAAGTAAAACAATTTCTGTAGCAAGGCTAAGCATCAACTAAGTAACAAGGCTTCAAAATAACAAGGTATAAGGATGGCTACACACTACTAGGATATAGCATAGCATAGTACTTAGAGAAAAATCACCTATCATGCATACCACTCAAAACTCTAGTAATGCATAGGAAAATAATAGGTAGTTTGATGGTGTGTTACTTGCCTTGTTGAAGTTGGTGAACAAATAACAATCTCTTCACAAAAGATCATTGCTCTCCGTACAATCTATACATTGAAAATACAATAACAAAATAAACAAGAATTCTACCAAACAAACATACAAGTGTAGAAAACACACAGAGCAACTAACATATCAAAATTAACCAAGTCGGTTAGAACAGGGAAGGTTTGAGTTTTTGAAAGATTCATTCTATGATTGTTCAATTCATCGATAAGGACTAGGTTGAGTTTGTAGAAAACTAACTTTATTATAACCATACTTGTCGAGGAAGTTCCAAGAGTTCACCAAGGTGATCTCACTATTTCAACTAAAGTATCACATCATAAAGTGTAACAGTTAGTTGTTTTCATCAAAACATTTGAGTACTCTAAGTTAGTCTTTCCATTTTGGTTTAGGGCAGGTCTAGGTTCAAATAACTTCTTAACAAGACAAAGTCTTGGGGTTTTCTAATTGGGTCAAAGGTTGGCCAAAAACAACTTAATATTCTTCAACTAGTGTTTGAGGTTCACTACTTGGTCTTATATGTGATTGCCATATGCTCAGGACTTGGTCTTGGCTCCAAAATAGCCATAGCAACAATGGTAACCAGGATAAAACCATTCTAAGACTTAAACAACTAGGGGGACTACTATGATGTAAGTTTGGCTAAAATTACATGGTATTGGTCCAAGTGTGTCCAAAATGATTAGGTAATTATGTCTCTGGTTCAAGTTTACCAAATGAAGCAATTTTGGTAAATGAACCATAATCTAATTATTTATAGGATTAAAACTATGTCAAGAATACTCAAATATACCAATTAATTCTAAATTCAATTTTAGTTTGTTAAAATATTATTTTGGGACAGAGTGTATTAAATTACACATTCTATGATTTCCAAAAATATTTTATTTGCAAATTTTTTATTTGTAGACTTTGAATTATGCCAAAATTCATCAAACAAGCATATTTGAAATTGAAAAAAAATTAAATGATCAAATTTAAATTTAGCCAGTGCCAAAAGTTTCTACTTGTTTTATTGATTTCAAAAAGTCCAAGATTGCTAAATTTGGCCTTATGGATCAAAATATATGATAGATCTAAGTTTCAGCGACTTTTCTGCAAAACTGCTAATTAAAATCTATTCGGGATAAAACAGAAAACAGCTGGAACAGGTGGCCGCTTCTGATTGCTCAGGCTTGCTGACTGGGTGCTTGTGTGGCCTGCTGACTGGGCCAGTGACGTGGATAAGTCAACAGATCTGGGCCGTCCGATCTAGATCTGAGGGTTGCATACCCCTTCGAATAAGTGATCTAATCACCGCAGTAGGGTCATGATCTAACAGACAGCGATGGGGAGGAGCTCACCTGGCCGGGGGTGGGGGTCGCCGGAAATGTCCGTTGCGGTGGCGCTGAGCTCGGGATCTCGCCGGGTACGCCTTCCGGTGAACCGTGGGCTCAATGAAGACTACGACGGGGCGCCGGAGAGCACGGCGAACGCGATGGAGGTGATAGCATGGTCCTGCGTTTCATTGGGCGATGGAGAGGCGCAGACGGAGACGATGCACGGCTCCGGCATCGTCGGGTGTGCACGGCAATGGAGCTCCTGCGGCGTAAAACAAATGGGGAAGCATCACACAGGTGCGACGGGCTCGGGGAGTCGAATGGTCCAAAGGAGGATAGCTGAGGCTCACCGTGGTGACCGGATATGGAGATATGCGGCGGCGGCTCGTGCGTACTACGACGACAAATCTCTCGGGCGTGGGGGGCATGTAATAGAGGGAGAGGATATGGGAAATGGAGAGGGTCTCCGTGGCTATTTAAGGAGATAGAGAGGGGAGGGAAATAATGGCCTTGATGGCCGGAATCGGCACGGCGAAATTTGTGGCCATGACTGCCGCGGTTGCCTTCCGTGGGGAAGAGGACCATGACGTCAGCAGTGACGTCACTCGGGGCCCCACCGGTCAGCGACAGTGAGAGCGGCGTGTTGGGCTCGGTTGCTGGGTTCTGGTGGGCTGCTCCAGGGCTGCGCGCGCGTAGAATAGGGAGATGGGCTGAATGGTTGGGTCGGGTTGCTTTGTTGCTCCCCCCTTTTTTTTTGTCTATGTTGTTTTTGTTTTACCTTTTTCTTTTCCTGATTTAAACATAAAATTGATAACTTTAGTTTTAAATATCAAAATAACATGAAAAAAATTCTAAAATCTAATAATTTCAAATACTTTCCAACTGTAATTTTTTTGTAAATCATTCAACATATTTTTATATTTGAATTTTGTAATAGAATAATTCCTTAATAGTTACTTAATGTGATTTTTAATCTAAAAAGTTATATAACACAGTTATTGGTCAATTAAAATTTTAGTGACATTCTAAATGTTGAAAACATATTTTGAAAGTCATTTCATCTTGTTTTCACAATTTTATAATTTTAGGATATGAAGGATTTTCCAATTGTAACTTAATGTTATTTAATAGGTCCGTATCAAATAATTAATATTTGTTGATCAATAAAATTTTTAAAAAAACACACAAGTCATAATATTGTTTTCCATGCCCTCTTTTTATGTTATTTTCAAAGCAATGCATTTTATTTTCACACCTTCATGTTTAACTTTGGAATAACAACTAAAATTTATTATTAACAAATTTTATTCTCATCAAATACTTTTGATGCTTAGAACTTTAATAAGGGTTATAAATATTTAATTTTTGTTGTTATAAAATATTATTAAGATAATATTGGAGTTGTAAACATTTTAGGTAAAGGTTTGTTAAATAAAAAAAGATATTCCCTTTATATAAGGAAACTTTTTTTTGAATAAGGTTTTAGGGTTTAAGGAACACAGGCAATAATCGATTGGTAATTTCAATTTCATTGAAATATGTATTGTTTTCTTTTGTTTCTTACCTCTCATTTGGTTTCTGGTGACTTACTAAACATGGAAACAAAAGTTTCAAAATTTTGTGATTTTTGGATTTTTTCAAAATCAGGGATGTTACACCCCTCTCGTGTGGCCTTTGACGCGTTGGACAACTCTGAGGACTCCGTGGACGACGACACCAACGAGGCGCCATGGGAGCAGCCCAAGAGGAAGCGCGCCCGTGGACGTCACGGAGGGAAGAAGAAGGCGGCGCCGCACCCGTCGCGCGCTGCAGGTGAGGTTGGGGCCTATGACGCCTACGACGGGCTGTGCCTCCTGTGTACCCTTCCTCGACACAGGGCGAGGGATTTCCTGACGAGGCCGGTGTGTATCCGCTGCGGCCAGGAAGGTCACATGTCCAGGGCGTGCTCCATGCCCCGCCCAAGGACCCCGCCAGCGAGCGGCGACGAACCAGCTAGCAAGCGGTCCGCGGGTGGATCGGCTCGCTACCCTGACCAACAGCGTACGGCGAGGCCACAGCCTGTCCACCGTGGGGGTGACCGCGGGGATGCTTGTGGCGGCGCAGGGCCGGGTGCTTCTGCCGGTCGGGGTGACGCGCCCATGGCCAGAGCAGCGGCCACGTCTGCATCTGATGGCTAGGTTGAGACTCCAAGTGCAGAGTGTGTAGCTAGTGGCAAGCCTTCTTCCCCACGAGGGTGACTCGAGGGTTTATATCGAACTCTTGGGGAGCCAGTATTTCAGAATTTGTCTTCCAAGCTTCCTCCAGGATCCTGCAAACAAGTAGATAATTTTGTGCCCTCAACCTCACCAAGTGGTTGTCAAGCACAAGGTGTGAGACTTCTAAATTGCAATGCAAAACTGAAAGTAAATGTGCAATAATTAAATCTACTACTAAATGCAAATGAGAAAACAAATATGTAATGGATTGTTTTTGTATTTTTGTGATGCAAGTGGTGATGGAGATAATGTAAATTCGAATTGGAGATGCAAGTAAAGTAAATTGCAGCAAAGTAACTAGAGTGTTTTCTTATAATTAAAATAGGACCGTGGTTCATGGTTTCACACTTGCATTCTCTCAAATAAAGTGGTAGACGGTGGACATAAAGAATTACATGTGAGATTACAATAACATGTTTAACATTAAGTACTTTCATATGGGCATCACGTCCTAGCATAGAGATCTCTACGGTCATATTGATCCCTCTTATACTCCAGCAAGATGCGAAATAAATCATAACACCTCGATAATTAAGGAAAAACCAGAGTATAGCTTTAAGCAATGTGACATGAAGTTGAAGTAAGAACTTGCTAGATCTAGTCATGGAGATTGATTAGTGTCACTTCAAATCCCCGGTAACAAGGTACTCCTTTTTATCCCTAGTGAGGTAACTAAGAAAGGTTTAACAAAACCTAAGTGGATCGCTGAACTTCTGTCACTTTCACAGCACTAGCCACCCCTCGTTACTCCAACTAATGCACCCATCACCCCACACACGCTCTCAAGAACTAGATTGATCAAAGCTAGCAAATAAGAACGGGGTACATAAGATACATCTACTCAAATAACTCAAGAGAAACAATTGCAATCTCAGATTCAATAACTCATAGAAAAGATCCACCACATAGGAATTACAACGGTGTCCGTAATCATGTGAGGCAGCTCATACGGATCTAATTAGTGAAGCACATAGAGAGAGAGATACAAGTGCTACTTCCACAAACCCATAGCCCTAGGGTGGACTACTCCCTCTTCATGGAGATGTCGATGGTGATGACGTTGGAGGGGTAGGATATCACACCGGCGGCGCCCCGCCGGAGTTTTCCCCCTCCAATCTGGAACTCCGGGTCTCTGTTTCGGTGTTTCGGTGGCGCTCCACTCCGTAAGGGTACGGGGGACCCTTTTTATAGTCGGTTTTAGGTCAAGACGGAGTCGGTAAGTCGAAGATGGAAGGAATTGGGGCCACAGGGGCCAAAAGGGGGCCTCTCACGTGGCCAAGGAATCTGTCCGCGTGGAGGGTCCTCTTTTGGGCCTCCTTGCCCAATTCTCGTGGATCCTTCGCCCGCAAGTCTTCTCCTTCCAAGAAAATGACCCCCGCGGATTTTTAGGTGATTTCGCGGAAGTTTGCCCCCTGAAACGTCGAAAATATAGAAAAGGGGGTTCTGACAGACAGGGTTAATTCCATAAAAGTTGGGGGACTTTGTAATTTAACCCCAAAATACTATAAAACATTGAATTATACCCTTATATGATGCAATATGTAATAGAAAACCATGTGAAAATATGGAAAATTCATTTATGCATTTTACATGCATCAACATCCCCAAGCTTAACCCATGCTCGTCCTCGAGTATGAAAGTGATAAAACTAAGATGGGTTTTGCATATTGAAACAATCATGGGATATCAAGGAGGATTATTCATGCTACATATAATCAAATGATTAATACAAGAAATGAGTAGCAATATACAATTTATGTTGTAAGAAATATCAAATATGCAAGCAAAGATGCTTCATGAAAGTTCACAAAGTGTATAATGAAATAAAAGCACTATGGACCAAATGCATAGATAAAATGAAAAATAAAATCCTATATTGGTCAAAGAATAGCATAATGGAGAATAGAAAATATGGTGGACACTTTGGAGAAAATTGAGTAGAGGTAAAACATGAACAAGTCTTATTTAGCCTCTAAATTATTCAACTAAAATTACTAATTGAAATGTGGTATCCATTGATCTAGGACTCTCATTGCCCCTTTATCACTGGCATCTTAAAATTGTGAGTATTGAAGTAATGATAATGACAAGGTGGTTGAAAGCCTCATGCCCCGTGAGTGTGAAAACCTACTCCATGATTACTCAACTTAAGATTCCTAATAAGCTTTGTACAATCATAATAAGTATTAATGACATCATAGAGAACCGCAAAGAGGTACCTCTTTCCCCATGACATGGAAACAAGCCCATGTTACAATGACAAGATGAACAAACGGAGTAGACTCATGATCCTTTTTATTTTCATTCATTATTGCATAGCTTCTTATTTTATTATAGGATGTGTTGTAGAGTCACTCAAGCTGTAAGTAAATTTCCACCATGATAAAGCATGGCTTGGGTTAGCGGCCCAATGCGTTTCTCTAGTCATATACATACTTACTCATCAAAACTTACTATTCCTCTATTTCATTTCGGCATGGCAGGAGTCCAAAAACAAAAGTACATGATATCAACCAAATGTAAATTTTTTTGTGCAATGTTGAAAGCTTTCCGGTGATGCACATTTATAGCTAGCTCCCAACCACACACTTGTCAAATGCAAAGCTTGTGTCTCCCATTATTGGGTCATGTTTATTAGATGCATAAAAAGTAAAGTGTGCCTTCAAAAGTTCGTGAGAGTCCTATCCCAAGTTCAACCCATGACAATTAATAAAGTGAATGTATTAATTTAGAACATAAATAACACAATAACATGGTGAACATACTATGAATAGCAATGAAGCTAATGGGAAGATATGGTGGACTCGCTGGAAATACTTGGCTAAGGAGTGTTGGAAACAAGTTTTTACTTGTTGGAATTTTTAAATTTTTGGGCTAGCAAGAGGGAGATAGTTGACCAGCTACTATGCATGCATATGTCCATAGAACTACTCATTTCATGACAAACTAAATAAACCAGCAATTAACATCAAGGACATGAATAAGAGATAGCTCAAGACAACATTATTGCAAATTTCTACACATAAAAAGCCTATAAATCATGCAAACATATGTAGCTCTTCAAATCAACCATGGCATCCCTATTCCAAGTCATAATACTAGCATCCAATACATTCAAACCCCAAACTCCGGTAGCTCAATCTCGTATAAAATGATGGTGGTGGTCTTATCAAAACAAAAATAAAAAATAAAAACTAGACGCTTCAAGTCTCTACGATAAATGCTTTGCTTAGAAAAACAGAAAGTAGACATGTGCTAAAAAAAAGAGTGTAGCTCCAGTGGGGTGTTCATCACATCCCCAATATTATGGCTTTCACCATTCTTGGATGTCTTGAGGCGCAGCTCCTCTATTCCCTGTGAAAAAACTTCACAAAACATGTTTCTCCCATTCTTTTTCTGTTGGGTGAGATTAGCAAGGACAAACAAATCACATGCTTGCTGTGCAAAATTCCAAATCAAATACTCCAGTAGATAGAAAATAAGGTTAATTATGTTGTATGTTCACTTCTTGCTTGAAAGAATCATGGAAATTTGATTCCAAGCCCAAAGAGTGCATAAAACAAAAGAAGGCAGAATCTGTCCAGAAAAGCAACAGCAGCAAAACGAACGTTTTTTCCTAAGCTAGCCTCGTCAAAAAATTAATCCAATTTTTCTGATTATAGATGACAAAAAGTTTCAGAACATACCAAACAATTAGCTCAATCCGACATACCAATAAAAAACGTAAAATCATACGGTGAGCAGACTCGTGCTGAAACAGCAGTTTCGTGCACTAGGATAGCAACTTATAAGTCCAAATGGGTTTGACTTGACTCTTTATTGAAAACTTCAGAATTAAAACAAAAAAACTAATCTCTTGAGACAGCAAGAGGACACTAGGAAAATCCAAACAAAAACAACCGGGTTGCCTCCCGTAAAGCGCTTTCTTTATAGCCATATAGTTAGGCTTTACTTACTTGATAATCAAGAGGGATAAAGCTCATGAGGGAGCTTATTCTTCAGCGTGCCCCTATTACTTGGGAAGTGCTCCATGATTTTCTTGTGAGGGAACTTAAACTTGACATTCCCTTCCTTGTAGTCTATGATTGCACCTGTAGTGCGAAGAAAAGGTCTACCCAAAATAATAGGACTAGGGGATTTATCCCCCATATCCATAATAATGAAATCAACGGGTACGAAAGTCATGTGCAATTCAATCGTAACATCGTTTACTTGTCCTACAGCATGTTTAGTAGATTTATCATCAAGTACAAATTCACTTGAGCACTTCTCTAAATTTTCTAGTTCTAGCAATTCATATAATTCTTTAGAGAGTACCGATACACTAGAACCTAGATCTAACATAGCATGGTGAATTTCTTTTCCAATTGAAACTAGCACCTTGGGGATCCATGCATCCCCAAGCTTAGGAGGTATCATGGCCTCATTCTTGTACCTAGCAATTTTTTCTTGCAAGACATGATTAGCAATATAAGATCCAAAAGCCAGGTTGATTAACATTTATAGTGGGATCACTAGCAAATTTTTGTAGAGTAGCAATAAGTTCTTGCAAGCTATCTTTTTCTAAATCAACCAATGGATCCTTAATTTAAGTAAGCATCATAATTTCCTCTACTTTACTCTCTAATTTTTCAACGAGAATATTTAGCTCTTGAGGGAAATTCCTAACACTGAATGGCCAATAAGTTCTCTCTCCATTTTCCAAGTTTTAATGTAGTTTTTAATTTTTTATGCAAAACAAAAGTAAAGTAACTAAGAAAATTCGAAATACTAAAATAATCTAGATAACTAAATGCAAACTAAAATAAAATATGCAAGACAAAACAAAAACAAGAACAAAAACAAAACAAAAACAAAACAAGAAACAAAACAATCTACTTGAAAGAAGGTGGAGATAGAAAGGACGGTACTCACGTAGGTGCAACCTCCACAAGCTTAGGTGTTTGCACACCTTGTTGGTGATGAAGACTTCTTGTGAGCTCCCTTGGACAACTCCTTCACCTATGGCTCCCCGGCAACGGCGCCAGAAAAACGCTTGATGGCTAGGTTGAGACTCCAAGTGCAGAGTGTGTAGCTATTGGCAAGCCTTTTTTCCCACGAGGGTGACTCGAGGGTTTATATCGAACTCTTGGGGAGCCAGTATTTCAGCAGTTGTCTTCCAAGGTTCCTCCAGGATCCTACAAACAAGTAGAGAATTTTGTGCCCTCGACCTCACCAAGTGGTTGTCAAGCACAAGGTGTGAGACTTCTAAATTGCAATGCAAAACTGAAAGTAAATGTGCAATAATTAAATCTAGTACTAAATCCAAATGAGAAAATAAATATGCAATGGATTGTTTTTGTATTTTTGTGATGCAAGTGGTGATGGAGATAATGTAAATTCGAACTGGAGATGCAAGTAAAGTAAAGTGCAAGTAAAGTAAATTGTAGCAAAGTAACTAGAGTGTTTTCTTATAATTAAAATAGGACCGGGGTTCATGGTTTCACACTTGCATTCTCTCAAATAAAGTGGTAGACGGTGGACATAAAGAATTACATGTGAGATTAAAATAACATGTTTAACATTGAGTACTTTCATATGGGCATCACGTCCTAGCATAGAGATCTCTACGGTCATATTGATCCCTCTTATACTCCACCAAGATGCGAAATAAATCATAACACCTCGATAATTAAGAAAAAACCAGAGTATAGCTTTAAGCAATGTGACATGAAGTTGAAGTAAGAACTTTCTAGATCTAGTCATGGAGATTGATTAGTGTCACTTCAAATACCCGGTAACAAGGTACTCCTTTTTATCCCCCCGTTACTCCAACTAATGGACCCATCACCCCACACACGCTCTCAAGAACTAGATTGATCAAAGCTAGCAAATAAGAACGGGTTACATAAGATACATCTACTCAAATAACTCAAGAGATACAATTGCAATCTCAGATTCAATAACTCATAGAAAAGATCCACCACATAGGAATTACAACGGTGTCCGTAATCATGTGAGGCAGCTCATACGGATCTAATTAGTGAAGCACATAGAGAGAGAGATACAAGTGCTACTTCCACAAACCCATAGCCCTGGGGTGGACTACTCCCTCTTCATGGAGATGTCGATGGTGATGACATTGGAGGGGTAGGAGATCACACCGACGGTGCCCCGCCGAAGTTTTGCCCCTCCAATCTGGAACTCCGGGTCTCTGTTTCGGTGTTTCGGCGGCGCTCCCCTCCGTAAGGGTACGGGGGACCCTTTTTATAGTCGGTTTTAGGTCAAGACGGAGTCGGTAAGTCGAAGATGGAAGGAATTGGGGCCACAGGGTCCAAAAGTGGGCCTCTCACGCGGCCAAGGAATCTGGCCGCGTGCAGGGTCCTATTTTGGGCCTCCTTGCTCAATTCTCGTGTATCCTTCGCCAGCAAGTCTTCTCCTTCCAAGAAAATGACCCCCGCAGATTTTCAGGTGATTTCGCGGAAGTTTGCCCCCTGAAACGTCAAAAATATAGAAAACGGGGTTTCTTACAGGCAGGGTTAATTCCATAAAAGTTGGGGGACTTTGTAATTTAACCCCAAAATACTATAAAACATTGAATTATACCCTTATATGATGCAATATGTAATAGAAAACCATGTGAAAATATGCAAAATTCATCTATGCATTTTACATGCAATAGCGTCGCGCGCGGGTGTGCCACGCCCGGCAAGGACGACTACTACGCCTCCCCTTCTTGATGGCAGGCACGGTGATAGGGTGGCAACGCGCTTGGTGGCCCCACCGGCGACGCGGGCAGGCGGTTCGTCCTTCGGTTGATGCAAGGAGGCCCCCCGCACTGGTGCAACACAGGACTGCGACTCCATCCATGGCGGACGCACGGAGGGTGTCAGCGCCGCCTACACGCACGGATGCCTTGGGCGTCCTCGCTGGCGCAAGGGTGGCACAGCCGGCGCGTCCTACGGAGGCGCGGACTACGTCGAGAGCTCGGCTGGAGGAGCGTGCGGTGGTCACACCGTTTCCACTCATGCACCGCGGAGACCACGATGGTGGTGCACAACCCCTGGATACCGCACGCCCGGTGTCGATCGGCGGTGAACTCGCCCGCAGGCCGGCCAAGACCGCGTGCATCTTCACCCGCACGTTGGAGGTTGATGACGCAGAGCTCGCGCTCTATTTCGCATTGGTGGTGACTCCGGTGGGGGAAAAAGTTATCCGGCCGGAGTTGGTGGTGGAGGCCATTATGTCGATCTTCGATCTACCAATGGAGGTTTTCTCCGTTCACCGTTACCGGGACGGCGGATTCCTCATATACTTACAGACGGAGGAGGATCGAAGGATGGAGCTGCGCCAAGAGTTCCTACAGACGCCGTTCTTCCGGCTTCTTCTTCAACCTTGGTCACGTCGATCGGGTGCAACGGCGGGGGGCGCTTGGCGTCCACGTGAACCTCAAAATCGAGGGTGTACCGGCAAACACATGGAGTGGCGCGGCGGCGGAGGCGATCTTGACGCCGAACTCCTGGGTGGAGCGCTTGGACCCCCTGATGCGCTCGCGAGCGGACATGGCCACCTTCCGTCTATCCGCCTGGTGCCTCGACCCATCGCTCATCCCTCGGGAGGTAGACTTCCACGTCACCGAGCCGGGCGAACCACCCTTTGCTCAGTCCTGGTGGCGCCGGCGGAATCCATCACTCCACCGAACGTGGGACCGATGATGTACCCCCGGGTGGTTCACATCACGGGCTTCACGGACTACAGGAGGCCCTCGCCAAGTCCGGCTGGGTGCGACGGCTCTGGCCCGACGCCGGGATGGCCAATGACGCGCCACTTCGAATACGCTCCGGGGAGGCCGGACTCACCCCCTGGCGGAAGCGCAGCCGGCTTGGGTACGGCGCTGGACTCTGAGACGCGTGGGGTAGGTGGCCACAGGGGTGGGACCAGCCAACGGCCAGTTAGACCGGTTGTCGTGGGGCGCACACTGTCGTCAGGTGCACAGGTGGGGCCACCCTCGTCGTGACGTGCTGTTCGTGGAAGGAAAGCGAGGCGGTCTAGTCGTAAAGCGAAAGCGCGGGCGCGTCGGGCCCCTTCCCCTACACCAACTACCACTGACGACGCAGCGATTGTCGCGAGGCGGATTTCGAACGCACGCGCTGAGGGTGGGACCGGGGAGGTCGTGGCTGACGTTGATTCTGTAGGGCCTGCAGCTGCTTTGGTTGCACCTCCATGTAGCGCGCTGGTGAGTGGGCCCGCCCAACTCCAGAACCATCCAGAAGAGACCACGATTGGGAGGCGCTCGCTCCCTTCTGTCAGAGTGGAGGAGATAGGGGTCAGCGCTGCATACGAGTCCCATGTTTCCTCTTCGAAACCCTCACAGGTTGCTACTGGGGATGGACGAGGGGCCAACTGCTGATGGGCCTGCTGCTGCGGATGGGGCTACTACGCCGGACCTCGTCTTGAGCCTAGACGCGTTCCGGGTCGGTGGAGGATGCGCTAGCGCTGGAGACGAACGCCCTCTCGTGGACCAGGTGCTGGATGGTCCTATCCTGGGCTCGCCAACAGGCGAAATTGGTTCGGCCAATGCTTTTCCTGACGAGGATGACGAGGCGGTGGACGAGGATATTGAGATCGATGCACCCCCTTCGCCAGACTGTGGACCCGGCACTACCCAGGGGTCGATACAGTGTTTTGCCACGCCGCCGGTTGTGTTCACTCGCCCTAGGCCGGTACACTCGGCTTCTGCACGCGCATCGGCCGCCGCACAACCCCGTACCTTGAGATAGTTCCTTGAGGTGGCCAATATGAGGCCGGGGGCACTCCTATGCGCCCCGGCCATCCACCGCCGAATGATGGACCTACACTTCCAGCCACGTCGGGACCTGCGGATCGCACATCAGCCGGGAGGGCTTAACTCTGTGATGCGTGCGGTTCGCAACCTCGTGAGGAAGCTAGGCCTGATCAAGGAGGATGATGCTCCCTCTGAGGCTGCCTTGGAGGCCTACCACAGGATGTTTGAGTTACCGCTGACAGAGAACATGACCGAGGCGGCAGGTGGGCTCTACGGGTGGTCCCTGGTGGGCCTGCGAGGTTGCTCCCCGCCACTGGGGGGCCGACGGGTGGACAGCTCGTTGAGCCTTGGCCTTTACAGTCATTCCACACCTCGGGTGTAAAGACGTAATTATGTCTTACGAACCTAAGATGATGGTGTGTAACGTGCGTGGTATGAATGATCGCGCACGTCGTACGGGTGTGTGTAGTGTAATGGGTATGACGGGTGCGTCTATTGTATGCTTGCAGGAGACTAAGCTTGCGATTGTAACGCCATCTATCGTAATGGAAACCCTAGGCGCGGACTTTGACCCTTACTTCTTTTTGCCAGCGACGGGTACGAGAGGGGGGGTTCTGCTCGCTTGGGTTAGCAGGTTGGTGTGGCTAGATGGCGCCCATGTTGACACTAACATCGTCACAGCAAGGGTCTCCCCTCCCGGGACGGAACCTAGTTGGTGGTTGACCTATGTCTATGGCCCCCAAGAGGAGTCCGACAAGGTTGCTTTCTTGGATGAGTTGAGGATAGTGCGGGCTGCCCACCCGGCCCGTGGACCCTATGTGGCGACTTCAACATGATTTACCGGGATGAGGACAAGAGCAATGGAAACCTTAACCGGCGGATGATGGGTTGGTTTAGACGGTTCATAAACGACTACCAGCTCAAGGATGTGTATCTCCATGGCCGCCGCTACACGTGGTCAAACGAGCGTCGCTCCCCGACCTTGGTGCGGCTCGACAGGGTGTTCTTCACGGTTGACTGGGAGGAGTTGCATGGGAGATGTGCCCTAAGTTGCCTCGCCACACTGATTGCAGACCACTGTCCGTTGGTATTGGACTGCACCACACAGACTAGAGGAAAGAAGCGCTTCCAATTCGAGAGCTTCTGGCTTAAGCTCGACAGATTCGATGAGGTTGTGGGGTCCGTCTAGGGAGTGATTGAGGGGGATCCTGACCCCTTCTGCAGACTCTCTGGGAAGCTCAAGCGCACGACCCGTAGCCTTATGAGTTGGAGCGACAAGAAGATAGGATGTATCAAACCGCAGCTCCTTATAGCGCGGAGGGTGGTTCTGCGTCTTGACGTGGCCATGGAGTAGCGTCAGCTATCTTCGGACGAGCGATGCCTCCGGGCCCGTCTTAAGCAGACCTGCCTAGGGTTGGCCTTTGGAACGCACGATGGCCCGCCGGCGTGCCAAGGTTTCCTGGTTGAAGGAGGGCGATGCGAACACGACCTTTTTTCACCAACACGCATCCTACCGCCGCCAGAAGAATGTGATCCATAGCCTACGGGTGGATGGCGCGGTCATCTCCGACCATGCTGCCATGGCGGAGTCCTCATTCGAGCACTTCCAGAGACTGCTCGGTACTTCGACAGATCGCCAACTCTCCCTCGACCTTGAGTTTTTGCGCACTCGCGCAGAGGACCTTACTGAACTGGAGATCGCCTTTACGCGGGAGGAGATTTGGGAGGTGTTGCGGAGGCTACCCCATGGGAAAGCGCCTGGACCTGAAGGATTTACAGCGGAGTTCCTCCAGCGCTGTTGGGGGACGGTGAAGGGTGACTTCATGGCGGCCTTAGTTAAACTGCTCACGATGTGCAGACGCGTCTTCCAGGGTTTGAACCAAGCCTTGCTGGTCCTGCTGCCGAATCAAACGGACGCGGCTTCCCTAGGGGTGTAACATCCCTGTTTTGCTATAATATGGGTTGTTGTGTTGTGCTCATGTCATTCATGCATGAAAGAATTTTGAAACAATTTAAATTTTGAATTTAAATGAAACTGGCATAAAAATCACTTAAAGTGATCACCCAAAATTTGTTTTCAAAACAATTTCAAAATTGGGAAGCAAAGACATGGTGAGTTCGCAAATTTTACAAGGTTTTCAAAATGTATTTTTTTCAAATTTTATTCTTACAATTAGGCCCTGAAAAGAATAAAAACAGTGTTGTTTCTAAAAGAAAAGGACCTAGTTGTGTTTTCCAAAAACCTGAGGGGGTTATTGCAATTCCCTTTTCTTTTCTCTTTTCTTCCACCTCTGGACAGAAGGCAGCAGGCAGCTGCGTGTCCACCCGCGATGCCACCTCCTGCTTGTGTGTTGACCCACGGATGAGGATGCCAGGACGATGCTGTGCCTCCTCCTCCCTCCCTCACTCGGTTACCGCACTCCCTCTCTCTCTGTATTGAGTCCGGAAGAAACCGAGCCCTACCGAAACCCTAGTTCGGGCCGCCGCCGTTCGCCGCCATTCTGGCCACCTCGAGCTCCCCCGCACCTCTCTGAGCCTCTGGGAGATGCGCCATAGTCCCCTCTTCGTCCCCGAGCACTCACGCTTCCCGGGAAGCCGCCAATCGCCGGAATCGATGTCATCTTCCCCGCCTCCGTCCGTCGGCCTCCGCCGCCGATTCGCCGTCGTCCGGCATCGCCTTGCTCCCTCGACTACCTCTCCGTGCTCCTGGCACTCCGGTCAGACTCCCGGTGCACTCACCTTGTCCTCTCCCTCTCTGTATCGCCGTGCCGCCGAGAGCCACCAAGAGCGGTCGTCGTTCATGCGCTCCGGCAAGCTTCCGGCGACCATAAGGCAGCGGCTCCGCGTCCCCTAGGTTCCCCACGACCCACTCCACGTGATGCCCCAATCAATTACACGAATAATCCATCGGGGTATCCGAATTTGAGAGAAACAGAGATGATCTTCTCTGGATGATGCAAGAATGATGTCACAGTGATGTCATATTTCTACTGTTTAATAATTTCGGAAAATGTTTAATTTTGTAATTTTAATAGCTACTGTTTTATAATTCAGAAAAATAAAAGTGAGGTACCAAAATGTTCAGAAAATTATTCTCTACCCAATTATGTCTTTTTCGCACATGTTTGTGAAAGTCCAAAAATGAGCTTTTATTTAATGTTGTTTAATCATTTTAAAATGGAAAAATAAGTTTTTATTCAATAAAATTAGAAAATTAAAAGTTATATATCAAAATGCTCAAAATGACAAATGCAACCTGTTTATGATGTTTTCAAACCCATTTGAGCAATTAAAACTTGACACACTTTCAGAATTGCCCGAAGTGCCCCTCCGGGGTCTATTTCGGGATAATCTTAGTAAAATTGCATAATTGTCATACGAACCGTAGCAACTCTATATTCATGTTTAGGGATTTATTTAAGTGCATTAACTTGCTCATGCATACATATTGCGCATGTTCCCTGAGGCTTAATGTTCCCGGGGGGTCAAGTACGCGAAAGGAGGTGGCCAGAGGTGGGCCAGGGTGGCCACACTACCCCCAGGCGCGGCCAAGGGGGACGCCCCTTGTGGCGTGGGCCCTTGGTGGCCCCCTGCAGGTCTCCTCATGGCTGGCGCCCTCTTCTGAACATCTAAGACTTCTCCAATGCCCCCTTCTTCTTCTGATCTTCTGAAATAAGGTATCTTACGGTGATGTTTCCATCATATTTCTGGTCCCTGTGTTTATTCTCTAGTAGTTATTAAACATGCAAAATAAGATGAAATAACATAAGCAATGCATCATAATATGAAATATATCGATGAATAACAGAAAAATTAAAATATAAAATAGTTATGCAAAATGGACGTATCAGTGGGTGGCAAGGGCCCACACCACCTGGTGGCGCGGCCAAGGGGGCGCCATCTTATGGTGTGGTGGCTCCAGCCCCCCCCCCCCTCCGTACTCCGTGTACGTGACTAATTTCTAAGACCCTTGGATTTTGTTTCGTCCAATTCCGAGAATAATTCCAGAACAACTTTTCTGAAACAAAAAATAGCAAAAAAAAGGAATTGGCTCTTTGGTTTGCTGTAAATAGGTTAGTCCTAGGAAGTCCGTAAAAATTACACAGAATGTATAGAAAACATGTAGCATATGGCATGAAAACAACATGGAACATCAGAAATTATAGATACATTTGAGATGTATCAAGCATCCCCAAGCTTAGTTCTACTCATCCACGAGTAGGTAAAACGATAAAAATAAAATAATTTCTAAGGTGACAGCCCTCGCTCCCTCGTCGGCGGCCACTCCGGCCCCGACGACCACCTACCCCTCTCGTTGACGGCCACTTCGGCCGCAGCGACCACCTCCTCCCCGCCTCCTCGCCGTCGGAGGATCTCAGAGATGTCCTCCCGCTCCCCATCTCCCTCCCCCTCTCCCACCCCCTCTCCCCTGTCCGGTGAAGACGAGGCCCCTCCCCGTGGTAGCGAGGACCGCTGGCTAGGTGGAAGGGACAGTGACTCCGGCGACTCACCGTGTTCCTATCGAGACGCACTGGCAAGCTCACCGGCAGATGGTGGCAACCGCGAGGCATCGCGCGTGCGCCCTCACCTGCACTCTGAGGTCAACGGTGAGGCCCCCTTGTAGCGTTCCCACATTTAAATAATGTAAGAATATTTGTGTTACTGTGCTAGTCCCTGGATCAATTGCTAGCACCACAGTACAAGATGAAATATCATGCAAATGCATCAACATCTATTTTATCGCATGATCCAGTCTTTACAAAATAGTATTACAACTTGCATAGTCTTAGAAGACTAGCATAAAATAAAGAAATACAGTGGAAAACATAGAACACATTGAGCCCATCTTCTTCATGTGCCACAGGCAAAACATGTTGGCGATAGTCTCGAGATCCTAAACGAAATCCTCACTCGTCTTCAGAATCATCTGCAATATGGAATATGCAGCCACAAGGGAGTCGATACAATTTAATGTATTGGCAAGTAACACTATGGTGGATATAAATGGCAAGACTAATACTACATGCTTATTTGGCTGAGTGGAGTTTTGGCTAAGTTTGCATAAAGCCAGTTTTCTCCTATCACTTTTGAAAACAAATTTTCTTTCCAAAGGGTGGCAACATTGCTTAAGATCCAAGCACCACACTACTGTTCACTTGGTCAAAATTTTACTTATTTAAAATGGTGATGTGATTCTTCCGTCCATCCTTGTCCAGCTGCTCATAGTTGTCCATAACCGGGGACACGGCTAAGATCTTAGTTTGTTGACTCTACAGAGCTTGTGCACTTTCACCTTCAGACTCAACTCAATCCAAACATCCTATACACCCTGAGTGCATTAAGGAAAGGAGAAGAATCGACACGATATCTTTCAGAAGCAAGAATCCAACCCAATGGCAAGACCCGTTCCACCTATAATTATGCTACATCTGCTTGTCAAGCCCGGGCTGAACCCTCACAACTTAGTTGATCAAGACAGAGCCCCTATGACTAAAGGCTGCACTGGAAGCAATCTAAACTTGGGGAACATCATAATCACTTTGTTCCTGGGTGGCATTCCTTCAAGTGAACTCCCCTCGGGGAGACACTCAACTTTCGACAGCCCCGCAGTACCAATCCACCCAGGTGGTTCATTGAAGTTGTTACTTAGATTTTTTCCACAACATCAAGTAAAACAATTTCTGTAGCAAGGCTAAGCATCAACTAAGTAACAAGGCTTCAAAATAACAAGGTATAAGGATGGCTACACACTACTAGGATATAGCATAGCATAGTACTTAGAGAAATCACCTATCATGCATACTACTCAAAACTCTAGTAATGCATAGGAAAATAATAGGTAGTTTGATGGTGTGTTACTTGCCTTGTTGAAGTTGGTGAAGAAATAATAGTCTCTTCACAAAAGATCATTGCTCTCCGTACAATCTATACATTGAAAACACAATAAGAAAATAAACAAGCATTCTAGCAAACAAACATACAAGTGTAGAAAACATACAGAGCAACTAACATATCAAAATTAACCAAGTCGGTTAGAACAGGGAAGGTTTGAGTTTTTGAAAGATTCATTCTATGATGGTTCAATTCATCGAGAAGGACTAGGTTGAGTTTTTAGAAAACTAACTTTATTATAACCATACTTGTCGAGGAAGTTCCAAGAGTTCACCAAGGTGATCTCACTATTTCAACTAAAGTATCACATCATAAAGTGTAACAGTTAGTTGTTTTCATCAAAACATTTGAGTACTCTAAGTTAGTCTTTCCATTTTGGTTTAGGGCAGGTCTAGGTTCAAATAACTTCTTAACAAGACAAAGTCTTGGGGTTTTCTAATTGGGTCAAAGGTTGGCCAAAAACAACTTAATATTCTTCAACTAGTGTGGATTGCTCCAACTCTTCACATGTTTGTCTTCTTGGACATCATCTTCATGCTTCTATTGTAGTCTTGTTCCTTGGATGGATTCTTCTCTTGGTCTTGGTAAATTCTTCATGGCCTTCTCACTAGTTGGTCCAAGGTAGGATGGGCAGAACTACCACTAAGTCCATTTGAAAAGAAGGAAATAGAAAGGATAGAAAGAGAGAGGAAGGTGTCTTCTTCTTCATTTCTTCATACACTTGTAGTTCATTGAGTTGCTGTGGATTCTAAATATTACCTTCAATTTCTTAAATGATCTTCCTTGTAGCTCTACTTGTTGCCACCAAGTTGAAAATGAAGTGCCTTCTATTGCTTGAGTCTTATTTTCCATTTGCTAACTTGATGAATTCTTGAAGCAAGAATTGGAGAGTGGAGAAGTAGATGGAAAACAATAGTACTAGTGTTTTAGGTTCACTACTTGGTCTTATATGTGATTCTCATATACTAAGGACTTGGTCTTGGCTCCAAAATAGCCTTAGCAACAATGGTAACCAGGATAAAAACCATTCTAAGACTTAAACAACTAGGGGACTACTATGATGGAAGTTTGGCTAAAATTACATGGTATTGGTCCAAGGGTGTCCAAAATGGTTAGGTAATGATGTCTCTGGTTCAAGTTTACAAATGAAGCAATTTTGGTAAGGAACCATAATCTAATTATTTATAGGATTAAAACTATGTCAAAAATACTCAAATATACCAATTAATTCTAAATTCAATTTTAGTTTGTTCAAATATTATTTTGGGACAGAGTGTATTAAAGTACACATCCTAAGGTTTGAAAAAATATTTTAGTTGCAATTTTAGGATTTGTAGAATTTGAATTATGCCAAAATTCATCAAACAAGCATATTTGAAATTGAACAAATTTTAAATGTTCAAATTTAAATTTAGCCAGTGCCAAAAGTTTCTACTTGTTTTATTGATTTCAAAAAGTCCAAGATTGCTAAATTTGGCCTTATGGATCAAAAGATATGATAGATCTAAGTTTCAGGGACTTTTCTGCAAAACTGCTAATTAAAATCTATTCGGGATAAAACAGAAAACAGCTGGAACAGGTGGCCGCTTCTGATTGCTCAGGCTTGCTAAATGGGTGCTTGCGTGGCCTGCTGACTGGGCCAGTGACGTGGATAAGTCAACAGATCTGGGTCGTCCGATCTAGATCTGAGGGTTGCATACCCCTTCGAATAAGTGATCTAATCACCATCGTAGGGTCATGATCTAACGGACAGGGAAGGGGAGGAGCTCACCTGGCCGGGGGGGTCGCCGGAAATGTCCGTTGCGGTGGCGCTGAGCTCGGGATCTCGCCGGGTACGCCTTCCGGTGAACCGTGGGCTCAATGAAGACTACGACGGGGCGCGGGAGAGCACGGCGAACGCGATGGAGGTGATAGCATGGTCATGCGTTTCCTTGGGCGATGGAGAGGCGCAGACGGAGACGGTGCATGGCTCCGGCATCGTCGGGTGTGCACGGCGATGGAGCTCCTGCGGCGTAAAACAAATGGGGAAGCATCACACAGGTGCGCACAGGCTCGGGGAGTCGAATGGTACAAAGGAGGATAGCTGAGGCTCACCGTGGTGACCAGAGATGGAGATATGCGGCGGCGGCTCGTGCGTACTCCAGCGACAAATCTCTCGGGCGTGGGGGGGCATGTAATAGAGGGAGAGGATATGGGAAATGGAGAGGGTCTCTGGGGTTATTTAAGGAGACAGAGAGGGTAGGGAAATAATGGCCTTGATGGCCCGAATCGGCGCGGCGAAATTTGTGGCCATGACTGCCGCGGTTGCCTTCCGTGGGGAAGACGAGCATGACGTCAGCAGTGACGTCACTCGGGGCCCCACCGGTCAGTGATAGTGAGAGCGGCGTGTTGGGCTCGGTTGCTGGGTTCTGGTGGGCTGCTCCTGGGTTGCACGCGCGTAGAATAGGGAAATGGGCTGAATGGCTGGGTCGGGTTGCTTTGTTGCTCCCCCTTTTTTTTGTGTGATGTTTTTGTTTTACCTTTTTCTTTTCCTGATTTAAACATAAAATTGATAACTTTAGTTTTAAAATCAAAATAACATGAAACAAAATTCTAAAATCTTATAATTTCAAATACTTTCCAACTGTAACATTTTTCTAAATCATTCAACATATTATTATGTTTGAATTTTGGTAATTGAATAATTCCTTAATAGTTACTTAATGTGATTTTTAATCTAAAAAGTTATATAACACAATTATTGGTCAATTAAAATTTTAGTGGCATTCTAAATGTTGAAAACATATTTTGAAAGTCATTTCATCTTGTTTTCACAATTTTATAATTTTAGGATATGAAGGATTTTCCAATTGTAACTTAATGTTATTTAATTAGTCCATATCAAATAATTAATATTGTTGATCAATAAAATTTAAAAAAAGACACACAAGTCATAATATTGTTTTCCATGCCCTCTTTTTATGTTATTTTCAAAGCAATGCATTTTATTTTCACACCTTCATGTTTAACCTTGGAATAACAACTAAAATTTATTGTTAACAAATTTTATTCTCATCAAATACTTTTGAGGCTTAGAACTTTAAGGGTTATAAATATTTATTTTTTGTTGTCATAAAATATTATCAAGATAATATTGGAGTTGTAAACATTTTAGGTAAAGGTTTGTTAAATAAAAATAGATATTCCCTTTATATAAGGAAACTTATTTTTGAATAAGGTTTTAGGGTTTAAGGAACACATGCAATAATCGATTGGTAATTTCAATTTCATTGAAATATGTATTTTTTTTCTTTTGTTTCTTGCCTCTCATTTGGTTTCTGGTGACTTACTAAACATGGAAACAAAAGTTTCAAATTTTTGTGATTTTTGGATTTTTTTCAAAAATCAGGGATGTTACACACTACCACCCTTAAAAGAAATCTCGTCCCGAGATTTGGGAAGGATAGAAAGAAAGATGAGGTTTTGGATATCTGGGTTCCAGAACAAGTGGGTGGGCTACCACCCTTAAAATAAACTTTTGTGGGTAGTCTAATTTCATTAGATTGGAGTATAGATTGATTTGAGATTGGCTTGAGTAGAACTTTCCTTCGCGGTAGAGCTGTAGACCAACATAGATCTGTTGAACTAGCTTTGACACTCAGGGGTCACTCTTTGGGTTAATCAAAAGTCTTTGGTTCACTCTCAAATTGGTCTTTTGATATCCTTGGCAATCTTCGATCTTGTTGTTGTCATACTTGACGGCAAACACTATGCTATTTCTAAAGAAACTCTCATGGTAGTCAAAATCTTCCATCGCTTGATATCTCCAAGGTTGGCTTGATCCTCACCAAAAATAGTACGTTTTCAGTAACACTAACATAGGGTCATTATTGTATTCTACCATTCTATGGTTCAGGTTTAACATCGTCGTCTCTCTAATAGGTATGTCACTCAGATTTAACATTCCTCATAGCAAAAGTGAATAATGTGAGTAGTCACAATGGGGGCCAATCCATGTTGCACTCAATCATTACCTTGTACTTGGATTGATTAATCTTGTTTAATAACACTAGGTCACCTCACTTGTCTAACAGAAAGTTTCCAATATGTAAGACAAACTTGAGCTAACTATCATTTCTCAACTAGTGGGTTTCGTAAAACTCCTATGTAACACAAACTGGATAGTTGTGTTTCTTCATCATTTCTTCTCTTGGTGTAGTTGGCTCTGAAATCTTCATATCTCATGCAACTTGGGGTTCACTTGTCTTTCTTCAATTGTTGATTGGCTTACCGCTCCTTATGATGTATTTGGCATTGATCATAGATGTGATTGTTCCTTCACACAAAAGGGATCTTGAAATCTGTGATATTCCTCAATTGTATGGCTTGTGTCTCTATAAAGAACTAGTCATGGCATTCTTGGGTGAAAGGTTTGTTGTTGCACTTCATAGGGTAGCCCAATAGGGTCGGTAAATGGGTATGGGTTTTGGTTTGGCTTAGCATGAAAGAAATAGAGATTAGAAAGAGACTAAAGAAATTCCTAACCCAACACATTAGATCAAGGAAACTCATCTTATATACAACACATAAAAAACATATAGCAACACAATCATCACACCAAACAACATAGTTTTTTTTTAAAACAAACTAATATTGTCATACCACACTCATTGGTATGATCAATACACTAACACGTTAACGTTGTTCTAGCAAAGTAACTAGATTGGCGGTCTCATCTATATCTTCTTGAGTTTATCTTCCGATTCTTCTCTCAATGTCTTGAGGTATTCTTGATTTTTGTGAAATCTATGTTTTCTTCAAGTTCTTCAGTAATCTTGAGTGTAAGTCTTTATGTGGTGAAAATACTTCTTGCACTTCTTGGTATGATCATCAACATTCCTGTCTTGATGGTATTGAAGAGGTAGGTCATCTAGAAAATTTTGAAGGTGAATAATAGATGAGAAGATATGAGAAACATTAAGATGCGATGTTTTGTTGCTAGAAAGTTTGAACATAGAAAATTTCAATCCTAGGGTCTTTTCCAAACTTAGGGTCTCGAATCCTACAGGCAACACAATGCTCTGATACCATTTTGTAGCGTTCCTACATTTAAATAATGTAAGAACATCTGTGTTACTGTGCTAGTCCCTGGCTCAATTGCTAGCACCACATTACAAGATGAAATATCATGCAAATGCATCAAAATCTATTATATCGCATGATCCAGTCTTTACAAAATAGTATTACAACTTGCATAGTCTTAGAAGACTAGCAGAAAATAAAGAAATACAGCGAAAAACATAGAACACATTGAGCCCATCTTCTTCATGTGCCACAGGCAAAACATGTTGGCGATAGTCTCGAGATCCTAAACCAAATCCTCACTCGTCTTCAGAATCATCTGCAATATGGAATATGCATCCACAAGGGAGTCAATACAATTTAATGTATTGGCAAGTAACACTATGGTGGATATAAATGGCAAGACTAATACTACATGCTTATTTGGCTGAGTGGAGTTTTGGCTAAGTTTTCATAAAGCCAGTTTTCTCCTATCACTTTTGAAAACAAATTTTCTTTCCAAAGGGTGGCAACATTGGCTTAAGATCCAAGCACCACAATACTGTTCACTTGGTCAAAATTTTACTTATTAAAAATGGTGATGTGATTCTTCCGTCCATCCTTGTCCAGCTGCTCATAGTTGTCCATAACCGGGGACACGGCTAAGATCTTAGTTTGTTGACTCTGCAGAGCTTGTGCAGTTTCACCTTCAGACTCAACTCAACCCAAACATCCTATACACTCTGAGTGCATTAAGGAAAGGATAAGAAACGACGCGACATCTTTTAGAAGCAAGAATCCAACCCAATGGCAAGACCCGTTCCACCTATAATTATGCTACATCTGCTTGTCAAGCCCGGGCTGAACCCTCACAACTTAGTTGATCAAGACAGAGCCCATATGACTAAAGGCTGCACTGGAAGCAATCTAAACTTGGGGAACATCATAATCACTTTGTTCCTGGGTGGCATTCCTTCAAGTGAACTCCCCTCGGGGAGACACTCAACTTTCGACAGCCCCGCAATACCAATCCACCCAGGTGGTTCATTGAAGTTGTTACTTAGAATTTTTCCACAACATCAAGTAAAACAATTTCTGTAGCAAGGCTAAGCATCAACTAAGTAACAAGGCTTCAAAATAACAAGGTATAAGGATGGCTACACACTACTAGGATATAGCATAGCATAGTACTTAGAGAAAAATCACCTATCATGCATACTACTCAAAACTCTAGTAATGCATAGGAAAATAATAGGTAGTTTGATGGTGTGTTACTTGCCTTGTTGAAGTTTGTGAAGAAATAACAATCTCTTCACAAAAGATCATTGCTCTCCGTACAATCTATACATTGAAAACACAATAACAAAATAAACAAGCATTCTAGCAAACAAACATACAAGTGTAGAAAACACACAGAGCAACTAACATATCAAAATTAACCAAGTCGGTTAGAACAGGGAAGGTTTGAGTTTTTGATAGATTCATTCTATGATGGTTCAATTCATCGAGAAGGACTAGGTTGAGTTTGTAGAAAACTAACTTTATTATAACCATACTTGTCGAGGAAGTTCCAAGAGTTCACCAAGGTGATCTCACTATTTCAACTAAAGTATCACATCATAAAGTGTAACAGTTAGTTGTTTTCATCAAAACATTTGAGTACTCTAAGTTAGTCTCTCCATTTTGGTTTAGGGCAGGTCTAGGTTCAAATAACTTCTTAACAAGACAAAGTCTTGGGGTTTTCTATTTGGGTCAAAGGTTGGACAAAAACAACTTAATATTCTTCAACTAGTGTGGATTGCTCCAACTCTTCACATGTTTGTCTTCTTGGACATCATCTTCATGCTTCTATTGTAGTCTTGTTCCTTGGATGGATTCTTCTCTTGGTCTTGGTAAATTCTTCATGGCCTTATCACTAGTTGGTCCAAGGTAGGATGGGCAGAACTACCACTAAGTCCATTTGAAAAGAAGGAAATAGAAAGGATATAAAGACAGAGGAAGATGTCTTCTTCTTCATTTCTTCATACACTTGTAGTTCATTGAGTTGCTGTGGATTCTAAATCTTACCTTCAATTTCTTCAATGATCTTCCTTGTATCTCTACTTTTTGCCACCAAGTTGAAAATGAAGTGCCTTCTATTGCTTGAGTCTTGTTTTCCATTTGCTAACTTGATGAATTCTTGAAGCAAGAATTGGAGAGTGGAGAAGTAGATGGAAAACAATAGTACTAGTGTTTTAGGTTCACTACTTGGTCTTATATGTGATTGCCATATGCTCAGGACTTGGTCTTGGCTCCAAAATAGCCATAGCAACAATGGTAACCAGGATAAAACCATTCTAAGACTTAAACAACTAGGGGGACTACTATGATGTAAGTTTGGCTAAAATTACATGGTATTGGTCCAAGTGTGTCCAAAATGATTAGGTAATTATGTCTCTGGTTCAAGTTTACCAAATGAAGCAATTTTGGTAAATGAACCATAATCTAATTATTTATAGGATTAAAACTATGTCAAAAATACTCAAATATACCAATTAATTCTAAATTCAATTTTAGTTTGTTAAAATATTATTTTGGGACAGAGTGTATTAAATTACACATTCTAAGATTTCCAAAAATATTTTATTTGCAATTTTTGGATTTGTAGACTTTGAATTATGCCAAAATTCATCAAACAAGCATATTTGAAATTGAAAAAATATTAAATGATCAAATTTAAATTTAGCCAGTGCCAAAAGTTTCTACTTGTTTTATTGATTTCAAAAAATCCAAGATTGCTAAATTTGGCCTTATGGATCAAAATATATGATAGATCTAAGTTTCAGGGACTTTTCTGCAAAACTGCTAATTAAAATCTATTCGGGATAAAACAGAAAACAGTTGGAACAGGTGGCCGCTTCTGATTGCTCAGGCTTGCTGACTGGGTGCTTGTGTGGCCTGCTGACTGGGCCAGTGACGTGGACAAGTCAACAGGTCTGGGTCGTCCGATCTAGATCTTAGGGTTGCGTACCCCCTTCGAATAAGTGATCTAATCACCGTCGTAGGGTCATGATCTAACAGACAGCGATGGGGAGGAGCTCACCTGGCCGGGGGTGGGGGTCGCCGGAAATGTCCGTTGCGGTGGCGCTGAGCTCGGGATCTCGCCGGGTACGCCTTCCGGTGAACCGTGGGCTCAATGAAGACTACGACGGGGCGCCGGAGAGCACGGCGAACGCGATGGAGGTGATAGCATGGTCCCGCGTTTCATTGGGCGATGGAGAGGAGCAGACGGAGACGATGCACGGCTCCGGCATCGTCAGGTGTGCACGGCGATGGAGCTCCTGCGGCGTAAAACAAATGGGGAAGCATCACACAGGTGCGATGGGCTCGGGGAGTCGAATGGTACAAAGGAGGATAGCTGAGGCTCACCGTGGTGACCGGATATGGAGATATGTGGCGGCGGCTCGTGCGTACTACGACGACAAATCTCTCGGGCGTGGGGGGCATGTAATAGAGGGAGAGGATATGGGAAATGGAGAGGGTCTCCGTGGCTATTTAAGAAGATAGAGAGGGGAGGGAAATAATGGCCTTGATGGCCGGAATCGGCACGGCGAAATTTGTGGCCATGACTGCCGCGGTTGCCTTCCGTGGGGAAGAGGACCATGACGTCAGCAGTGACGTCACTCGGGGCCCCACCGGTCAGCGACAGTGAGAGCGGCGTGTTGGGCTCGGTTGCTGGGTTCTGGTGGGCTGCTCCAGGGCTGCGCGCGCGTAGAATAGGGAGATGGGCTGAATGGTTGGGTCGGGTTGCTTTGTTGCTCCCCCCTTTTTTTTGTCTATGTTGTTTTTTGTTTTACCTTTTTCTTTTCCTGATTTAAACATAAAATTGATAACTTTAGTTTTAAATATCAAAATAACATGAAAAAAATTTCTAAAATCTAATAATTTCAAATACTTTCCAACTGTAATATTTTTGTAAATCATTCAACAAATTTTTATATTTGAATTTTGTAATTGAATAATTCCTTAATAGTTACTTAATGTGATTTTTAATCTAAAAAGTTATATAACACAGTTATTGGTCAATTAAAATTTTAGTGACATTCTAAATGTTGAAAACATATTTTGAAAGTCATTTCATCTTGTTTTCACAATTTTATAATTTTAGGATATGAAGGATTTTCCAATTGTAACTTAATGTTATTTAATTAGTCCATATCAAATAATTAATATTGTTGATCAATAAAAAATTTAAAAAACACACAAGTCATAATATTGTTTTCCATGCCCTCTTTTTATGTTATTTTCAAAGCTATGCATTTTATTTTCACACCTTCATGTTTAACCTTGGAATAACAACTAAAATTTATTATTAACAAATTTTATTCTCATCAAATACTTTTGAGGCTTAGAACTTTATTAAGGGTTATAAATATTTAATTTTTGTTGTTATAAAATATTATCAAGATAATATTGGAGTTGTAAACATTTTAGGTAAAGGTTTGTTAAATAAAAAAAGACATTCCCTTTATATAAGGAAACTTATTTTTGAATAAGGTTTTAGGGTTTAAGGAACACAGGCAATAATCAATTGGTAATTTCAATTTCATTGAAATATGTATTGTTTTCTTTTGTTTCTTACCTCTCATTTGGTTTCTGGTGACTTACTAAACATGGAAATAAAAGTTTCAAAATTTTGTGATTTTTGGATTTTTTCAAAAATCAGGGATGTTACACCCCTCTGGTGTGGCCTTTGACGCGTTGGACAACTCCGAGGACTCCGTGGACGATGACACCAACGAGGCGCCATGGGAGCAGCCCAAGAGGAAGCGCGCCCGTGGACGTCACGGAGGGAAGAAGAAGGCGGCGCCGCACCCGTCGCGCGCCGCAGGTGTGGTTGGGGCCTATGACGCCTACGCCGGGTTGTGCCTCCTGTGTACCCTTCCTCGACACAGGGCGAGGGATTTCCTGACGGGGCCGGTGTGTATCCGCTGCGGCCAGGAAGGTCACATGTCCAGGGCGTGCTCCATGCCCCGCCCAAGGACCCCGCCAGCGAGCGGCGACGAACCCGCTAGCAAGCGGTCCGCGGGTGGATCGGCTCGCTACCCTGACCAACAGCGTACGGCGAGGCCACAACCTGTCCACCGTGGGGGTGACCGCGGGGATGCTCGTGGCGGCGCAGGGCCGGGTGCTTCTGCCGGTCGGGGTGACGCGCCCATGGCCAGAGCAGCGGCCACGTCTGCGTCTGATGGCTAGGTTGAGACTCCAAGTGCAGAGTGTGTAGCTAGTGGCAAGCCTTCTTCCCCACGAGGGTGACTCGAGGGTTTATATCGAACTCCTGGGGAGCCAGTATTTCAGCAGTTGTCTTCCAAGCTTCCTCCAGGATCCTGCAAACAAGTAGATAATTTTGTGCCCTCAACCTCACCAAGTGGTTGTCAAGCACAAGGTGTGAGACTTCTAAATTGCAATGCAAAACTGAAAGTAAATGTGCAATAATTAAATCTACTACTAAATGCAAATGAGAATAAAAATATGCAATGGATTGTTTTTGTATTTTTGTGATGCAAGTGGTGATGGAGATAATGTAAATTCGAATTGGAGATGCAAGTAAAGTAAATTGCAGCAAAGTAACTAGAGTGTTTTCTTATAATTAAAATAGGACCGTGGTTCATGGTTTCACACTTGCATTCTCTCAAATAAAGTGGTAGACGGTGGACATAAAGAATTAGATGTGAGATTACAATAACATGTTTAATATTGAGTACTTTCATATGGGCATCACGTCCTAGCATAGAGATCTCTACGGTCATATTGATCCCTCTTATACTCCACCAAGATGCGAAATAAATCATAACACCTCGATAATTAAGGAAAAACCAGAGTATAGCTTTAAGCAATGTGACATGAAGTTGAAGTAAGAACTTGCTAGATCTAGTCATGGAGATTGATTAGTGTCACTTCAAATCCCCGGTAACAAGGTACTCATTTTTATCCCTAGTGAGGTAACTAAGAAAGGTTTAACAAAACCTAAGTGGATCGCTGAACTTCTGTCACTTTCACAGCACTAGCCACCCCCCGTTACTCCAACTAATGCACCCATCACCCCACACACGCTCTCAAGAACTAGATTGATCAAAGCTAGCAAATAAGAACGGGGTACATAAGATACATCTACTCAAATAACTCAAGAGAAACAATTGCAATCTCAGATTCAATAACTCATAGAAAAGATCCACCACATAGGAATTACAACGGTGTCCGTAATCATGTGAGGCAGCTCATACGGATCTAATTAGTGAAGCACATAGAGAGAGAGATACAAGTGCTACTTCCACAAACCCATAGCCCTGGGGTGGACTACTCCCTCTTCATGGAGATGTCGATGGTGATGACGTTGGAGGGGTAGGAGATCACACCGGCGGCGCCCCGCCGGAGTTTTCCCCCTCCAATCTGGAACTCCGGGTCTCTGTTTCGGTGTTTCGGCGGCGCTCCACTCCGTAAGGGTACGGGGGACCCTTTTTATAGTCGGTTTTAGGTCAAGACGGAGTCGGTAAGTCGAAAATGGAAGGAATTGGGGCCACAAGGGCCAAAAGGGGGCCTCTCACGCGGCCAAGGAATCTGTCCGCGTGGAGGGTCCTCTTTTGGGCCTCCTTGCCCAATTCTCGTGGATCCTTCGCCCGCAAGTCTTCTCCTTCCAAGAAAATGACCCCCGCAGATTTTTAGGTGATTTCGCGGAAGTTTGCCCCCTGAAACGTCGAAAATATAGAAAAGGGGGTTTCTGACAGGCAGGGTTAATTCCATAAAAGTTGGGGGACTTTGTAATTTAATCCCGAAATACTATAAAACATTGAATTATACCCTTATATGATTCAATATGTAATAGAAAACCATGTGAAAATATGCAAAATTCATTTATGCATTTTACATGCATCAACATCCCCAAGCTTAACCCATGCTCGTCCTCGAGTATGAAAGTGATAAAACTAAGATGGGTTTTGCATATTGAAACAATCATGGGATATCAAGGTGGATTATTCATGCTACATATAATCAAATGGTTAATACAAGAAATGAGTAGCAATATACAATTTATGTTGTAAGAAATATCAAATATGCAAGCAAAGATGCTTCATGAAAGTTCACAAAGTGTATAATGAAATAAAAGCACTATGGACCAAATGCATACATAAAATGAAAAATAAAATCCTATATTGGTCAAAGAATAGCATAATGGAGAATAGAAAATATGGTGGACACTTTGGAGAAAATTGAGTAGAGGTAAAACATGAACAGGTCTTATTTAGCCTCTAAATTATTCAACTAAAATTACTAATTGAAATGTGGTATCCATTGATCTAGGACTCTCATTGCCCCTTTATCACTGGCATCTTAAAATTGTGAGTATTGAAGTAATGATAATGACAAGGTGGTTGAAAGCCTCATGCCCCGTGAGTGTGAAAACCTACTCCATGATTACTCAACTTAAGATTCCTAATAAGCTTTGTACAATCATAATAAGTATTAATGACATCATAGAGAACCGCAAAGAGGTACCTCTTTCCCCATGACATGGAAACAAGCCCATGTTACAATGACAAGATGAACAAACGGAGTAGACTCGTGATCCTTTTTATTTTCATTCATTATTGCATAGCTTCTTATTTTATTATAGGATGTGTTGTAGAGTCACTCAAGCTGTAAGTAAATTTCCACCATGATAAAGCATGGCTTGGGTTAGCGTCCCAATGCGTTTCTCTAGTCATATAGATACTTACTCATCAAAACTTACTATTCCTCTATTTCATTTCGGCATGGCAGGAGTCCAAAAACAAAAGTACATGATATCAACCAAATGTAAATTTTTTTGTGCAATGTTGAAAGCTTTCCGGTGATGCACATTTATATCTAGCTCCCAACCACACACTTGTCAAATGCAAAGCTTGTGTCTCCCATTATTGGGTCATGTTTATTAGATGCATAAAAAGTAAAGTGTGCCTTCAAAAGTTCGCGAGAGTCCTATCCCAAGTTCAACCCATGACAATTAATAAAGTGAATGTATTAATTTAGAACATAAATAACACAATAACATGGTGAACATACTCGGAATAGCAATGAAGCTAATGGGAAGATATGGTGGACTCGCTGGAAATACTTGGCTAAGGAGTGTTGGAAACAAGTTTTTACTTGTTGGAATTTTTAAATTTTTGGGCTAGCAAGAGGGAGATAGTTGACCAGATACTATGCATGCATATGTCCATAGAACTACTCATTTCATGACAAACTAAATAAACCAGAAATTAACATCAAGGACATGAATAAGAGATAGCTCAAGACAACATTATTGCAAATTTCTACACATAAAAAGCCTATAAATCATGCAAACATATGTAGCTCTTCAAATCAACCATGGCATCCCTATTCCAAGTCATAATACTAGCATCCAATACATTCAAACCCCAAACTCCGGTAGCTCAATCTCGTATAAAATGATGGTGGTGGTCTTATCAAAACAAAAATAAAAACAAAAACTAGACGCTTCAAGTCTCTACGATAAATGCTTTGCTTAGAAAAACAGAAAGTAGACGTGTGCTAAAAAAAGAGTGTAGCTCCAGTGGGGTGTTCATCACATCCCCAAGATTATGGCTTTCACCATTCTTGGATGTCTTGAGGCGCAGCTCCTCTATTCCCCGTGAAAAAACTTCACAAAACATGTTTCTCCCATTCTTTTTTTGTTGGGTGAGATTAGCAAGGACAAACAAATCACATGCTTGCTGTGCAAAATTCCAAATAAAATGCTCCAGTAGATAGAAAATAAGGTTAATTATGTTGTATGTTCACTTCTTGCTTGAAAGAATCATGGAAATTCGATTCCAAGCCCAAAGAGTGCATAAAACAAAAGAAGGCAGAATCTGTCCAGAAAAGCAACAGCAGCAAAACGAACGTTTTTTCCTAAGCTAGACTCGTCAAAAAATTAATCCAATTTTTATGATTATAGATGACGAAAAGTTGCAGAACATACTAAACAATTAGCTCAATCCGACATACCAATAAAAAACGTAAAATCATACGGTGAGCAGACTCGTGCTGAAACAGAAATTTCGTGCACTAGGATAGCAACTTATAAGTCCAAATGGGTTTGACTTGACTCTTTATTGAAAACTTCAGAATTAAAACAAAAAAACTAATCTCTTGAGACAGCAAGAGGACACTAGGAAAATCCAAACAAAAACAACCGGGTTGCCTCCCGTAAAGCGCTTTCTTTATAGCCATATAGCTAGGCTTTACTTACTTGATAATCAAGAGGGATAAAGCTCACGAGGGAGCTTGTTCTTCAGCGTGCCCCTATTACTTGGGAAGTGCTCCATGCTTTTCTTGTGAGGGAACTGAAACTTGACATTCCCTTCCTTGGAGTCTATGATTGCACCTGTAGTGCGAAGAAAAGGTCTACCCAAAATAATAGGACTAGGGGATTTATCCCCCATATCCATAATAATGAAATCAACGGGTACGAAAGTCATGTGCAATTCAATCGTAACATATTTTACTTGTCCTACAGCATGTTTAGTAGATTTATCAGCAAGTACAAATTCACTTGAGCACTTCTCTAAATTTTCTAGTTCTACCAATTCATATAATTATTTAGAGAGTACCCATACACTAGAACCTAGATCTAACATAGCATGGTGAATTTCTTTTCCAATTGAAACTAGCACCTTGGGGATCCATGCATCCCCAAGCTTAGGAGGTATCATGGCCTCATTCTTGTACCTAGAAATTTTTTCTTGCAAGACATGATTAGCAATATAAGATCCAAAAGCCAGGTTGATTAACATTTATAGTGGGATCACTAGCAAATTTTTGTAGAGTAGCAATAAGTTCTTGCAAGCTATCTTTTTCTAAATCGACCAATGGATCCTTAATTTCAGTAAGCATCATAATTTCCTCTACTTTACTCTCTAATTTTTCAACGGGAATATTTAGCTCTTGAGGGAAATTCCTAACACTGAATGGCCAATAAGTTCTCTCACCATTTTCCAAGTTTTTATGTAGTTTTTAATTTTTTATGCAAAACAAAAGTAAAGTAACTAAGAAAATTCAAAATACTAAAATAATCTAGATAACTAAATGCAAACTAAAATAAAATATGCAAGACAAAACAAAAACAAGAACAAAAACAAAACAAAAACAAAACAAGAAACAAAACAATCTACTTGAAAGAAGGTGGAGATAGAAAGGATGGTACTCACGTAGGTGCAACCTCCACAAGCTTAGGTGTTTGCACACCTTGTTGGTGATGAAGACTTCTTGTGAGCTCCCTTGGACAACTCCTTCACCTATGGCTCCCCGGCAACGGCGCCAGAAAAACGCTTGATGGCTAGGTTGAGACTCCAAGTGCAGAGTGTGTAGCTATTGGCAAGCCTTTTTCCCCACGAGGGTGACTCGAGGGTTTATATCGAACTCTTGGGGAGCCAGCATTTCAGCAGTTGTCTTCCAAGCTTCCTCCAGGATCCTACAAACAAGTAGAGAATTTTGTGCCCTCGACCTCACCAAGTGGTTGTCAAGCACAAGGTGTGAGACTTCTAAATTGCAATGCAAAACTGAAAGTAAATGTGCAATAATTAAATCTAGTACTAAATCCAAATGAGAAAATAAATATGCAATGGATTGTTTTTGTATTTTTGTGATGCAAGTGGTGATGGAGATAATGTAAATTCGAACTGGAGATGCAAGTAAAGTAAAGTGCAAGTAAAGTAAATTGTAGCAAAGTAACTAGAGTGTTTTCTTATAATTAAAATAGGACCGGGGTTCATGGTTTCACACTTGCATTCTCTCAAATAAAGTGGTAGACGGTGGACATAAAGAATTACATGTGAGATTAAAATAACATGTTTAACATTGAGTACTTTCATATGGGCATCACGTCCTAGCATAGAGATCTCTACGGTCATATTGATCCCTCTTATACTCCACCAAGATGCGAAATAAATCATAACACCTCGATAATTAAGAAAAAACCAGAGTATAACTTTAAGCAATGTGACATGAAGTTGAAGTAAGAACTTTCTAGATCTAGTCATGGAGATTGATTAGTGTCACTTCAAATACCCGGTAACAAGGTACTCCTTTTTATCCCTAGTGAGGTAACTAAGAAAGGTTTAACAAAACCTAAGTGGATCGCTGAACTTCTGTCACTTTCACAGCACTAGCCACCCCCCGTTACTCCAACTAATGCACCCATCACCCCACACACGCTCTCAAGAACTAGATTGATCAAAGCTAGCAAATAAGAACAGGGTACATAAGATACATCTACTCAAATAACTCAAGAGATACAATTGCAATCTCAGATTCAATAACTCATAGAAAAGATCCACCACATAGGAATTACAACGGTGTCCGTAATCATGTGAGGCAGCTCATACGGATCTAATTAGTGAAGCACATAGAGAGAGAGATACAAGTGCTACTTCCACAAACCCATAGCCCTGGGGTGGACTACTCCCTCTTCATGGAGATGTCGATGGTGATGACGTTGGAGGGGTAGGAGATCACACCGGCGGTGCCCCGCCCGAGTTTTCCCCCTCCAATCTGGAACTCCGGGTCTCTGTTTCGGTGTTTCGGCGGCGCTCCCCTCCCTAAGGGTACGGGGGACCCTTTTTATAGTCGGTTTTAGGTCAAGACGGAGTCGGTAAGTCGAAGATGGAAGGAATTGGGGCCACAGGGTCCAAAAGTGGGCCTCTCACGCGGCCAAGGAATCTGGCCGCGTGCAGGGTCCTCTTTTGGGCCTCCTTGCCCAATTCTCGTGGATCCTTCGCCAGCAAGTCTTCTCCTTCCAAGAAAATGACCCCCGCAGATTTTCAGGTGATTTCGCGGAAGTTTGCCCCCTGAAACGTCAAAAATATAGAAAACGGGGTTTCTTACAAGCAGGGTTAATTCCATAAAAGTTGGGGGACTTTGTAATTTAACCCCAAAATACTATAAAACATTGAATTATACCCTTATATGATGCAATATGTAATAGAAAACCATGTGAAAATATGCAAAATTCATCTATGCATTTTACATGCATCAGCGTCGCGCGCGGGTGTGCCACGCCCGGCAAGGACGACTACTACGCCTCCCCTTCTTGATGGCAGGCACGGTGATAGGGTGGCAACGCGCTTGGTGGCCCCACCGGCGACGCGGGCAGGCGGTTCGTCCTTCGGTTGATGCAAGGAGGCCCCCCGCACCGGTGCAACACAGGACTGCGACTCCATCCATGGTGGACACACGGAGGGTGTCAGCGCCGCCTACGCGCACGGATGCCTTGGGCGTCCTCGCTGGCGCAAGGGTGGCACAGCCGGCGCGTCCTACGGAGGCGCGGACTACGTCGAGAGCTCGGCTGGAGGAGCGTGCGGTGGTCACACCGTTTCCACTCATGCACCGCGGAGACCACGATGGTGGTGCACAACCCCTGGATACCGCACGCCCGGTGTCGATCGGCGGTGAACTCGCCCGCAGGCCGGCCAAGACCGCGTGCATCTTCACCCGCACGTTGGAGGTTGATGACGCAGAGCTCGTGCTCTATTTCGCATTGGTGGTGACTCCGATGGGGGAAAAAGTTATCCGGCCGGAGTTGGTGGTGGAGGCCATTATGTCGATCTTCGATCTACCAATGGAGGTTTTCTCCGTTCACCGTTACCGGGACGGCGGATTCCTCATATACTTCCAGACGGAGGAGGATCGAAGGATGGAGCTGCGCCAAGAGTTCCTACAGACGCCGTTCTTCCGGCTTCTTCTTCAACCTTGGTCACGTCGATCGAGTGCAACGGCGGGGGGCGCTTGGCGTCCACGTGAACCTCAAAATCGAGGGTGTACCGGCAAACACATGGAGTGGCGCGGCGGCGGAGGCGATCTTGACGCCGAACTCCTGGGTGGAGCGCTTGGACCCCCTGATGCGCTCGCGAGCGGACATGGCCACCTTCCGTCTATCCGCCTGGTGCCTCGACCCATCGCTCATCCCTCGGGAGGTAGACTTCCACGTCACCGAGCCGGAAGAACCACCCTTTGCTCAGTCCTGGCGGCGCCGGCGGAAGCCATCACTCCACCGAACGTGGGAACGATGATGTACCCCCGGGTGGTTCACGTCACGGGCTTCACGGACTACAGGAGGCCCTCGCCAAGTCCGGCTGGGTGCGACGGCTCTGGCCCGACGCCGGGATGGCCAGTGACGCGCCACTTCGAATACGCTCCGGGGAGGCCGGACTCACCCCCCGGCGGAAGCGCCGCCGGCTTGGGTACGGCGCTGGACTCTGAGACGCGTGGGGTAGGTGGCCACAGGGGTGGGACCAGCCAACGGCCAGTTAGACCGGTCGTCGTGGGGCGCACACTGTCGTCAGGTGCACAGGTGGGGCCACCCTCGTCGTGACGTGCTGTTCGTGGAAGGAAAGCGAGGCGGTCTGGTCGTAAAGCGAAAGCGCGGGCGCGTCGGGCCCCTTCCCCTACGCCAACTACCACTGACGACGCAGCGATTGTCGCGAGGAGGATTTCGAACGCACGCGCTGAGGGTGGGACCGGGGAGGTCGTGGCTAACGTTGATTCTGTAGGGCATGCAGCTGCTTTGGTTGCACCTCCATGTAGCGCGCTGGTGAGTGGGCCCGCCCAACTCTAGAACCATCCAGAAGAGACAACGATTGGGAGGCGCTCGCTCCCTTCTGTCAGGGTGGAGGAGATAGGGGTAAGCGCCGCATACGAGTCCCAGGTTTCCTCTTCGAAACCCTCACAGGTTGCTACTGGGGATGACGAGGGGCCAACTGCTGATGGGCCTGCTGCTGCTGATGGGGCTACTACGCCGGACCTCGTCTTGAGCCTAGACGCGTTCCGGGCCGGTGGAGGATGCGCTAGCGCTGGAGACGAACGCCCTCTCGTGGACCAGGTGTTGGATGGTCCTATCCTGGGCTCGCCAACAGGCGAAATTGGTTCGTCCAATGCTTTTCCTGACGAGGATGACGAGGCGGTGGACGAGGATATTAAGATCGATGCACCCCCTTCGCCAGACTGTGGACCCGACACTACCCAGGGGTCAGTACAGCGTTTTGCCACGCCGCCGGTTGTGTTCACTCGCCCGAGGCCGGTACACTCGGCTTCTGCACGCGCATCGGCCGCCGCACAACCCCGTACCTTGAGACAGTTCCTTGAGGTGGCCAATATGAGGCCGGGGGCACTCCTATGCGCCCCGGCCATCCACCGCCGACTGATGGACCTACACTTCCAGCCACGTCGAGGCCTGCGGATCGCACATCAGCCGGGAGGGCTTAACTCTGTGATGCGTGCGGTTCGCAACCTCATGAGGAAGCTAGGCCTGATCAAGGAGGATGATGCTCCCTCTGAGGCTGCCTTGGAGGCCTACCACAGGATGTTTGAGTTACCGCTGACAGAGAACATGACCGAGGCGGCAGGTGGGCTCTACGGGTGGTCCCTGGTGGTCCTGCGAGGTTGCTCCCCGCCACTAGGGGGCCGACGGGTGGACAGCTCGTTGAGCCTTGACCTTTACGGTCATTCCACACCTCGGGTGTAAAGACGTAATTATGTCTTACGAACCTAAGATGATGGTGTGTAACGTGCGTGGTATGAATGATCGCGCACGTCGTACGGGTGTGTGTAGTGTAATGGGTATGACGGGTGCGTCTATTGTATGCTTGCAGGAGACTAAGCTTGCGATTGTAACGCCATCTATCGTAATGGAAACCCTAGGCGCGGACTTTGACCCTTACTTCTTTTTGCCAGCGACGGGTACGAGAGGGGGGGTTCTGCTCGCTTGGGTTAGCAGGTTGGTATGGCTAGATAGCGCCCATGTTGACACTAACAGCGTCACAGCAAGGGTCTCCCCTCCCGGGGCGGAACCTAGTTGGTGGTTGACCTATGTCTATGGCCCCCAAGAGGAGTCCGACAAGGTTGCTTTCTTGGATGAGTTGAGGATAGTGCGGGCTGCCCACCCGACCCGTGGACCCTATGTGGCGACTTCAACATGATTTACCGGGATGAGGACAAGAGCAATGGCAACCTTAACCGGCGGATGATGGGTTGGTTTAGACGGTTCATAAACGACTACCAGCTCAAGGATGTGTATCTCCATGGCCGCCGCTACACGTGGTCAAACGAGCGTCGCTCCCCGACCTTGGTGCGGCTCGACAGGGTGTTCTTCACGGTTGACTGGGAGGAGTTGCATGGAAGATGCGCCCTAAGTTGCCTCGCCACACTGATTGCAGACCACTGTCCGTTGGTATTGGACTGCACCACACAGACTAGAGGAAAGAAGCGCTTCCAATTCGAGAGCTTCTGGCTTAAGCTCGACAGATTCGATGAGGTTGTGGGGTCCGTCTAGGGAGTGATTGAGGGGGATCCTGACCCCTTATGCAGACTCTTTGGGAAGCTCAAGCGCACGGCCCGTAGCCTTATGAGTTGGAGCGACAAGAAGATAGGATGTATCAAACCGCAGCTCCTTATAGCGCGGAGGGTGGTTCTGCGTCTTGACGTGGCCATGGAGTAGCGTCAGCTATCTTCGGATTAGCGATGCCTCCGGGCCCGTCTTAAGCAGACCTGCCTAGGGTTGGCCTTTGGAACGCACGATGGCCCGCCGGCGTGCCAAGGTTTCCTGGTTGAAGGAGGGCGATGCGAACACGGCCTTTTTTCACCAACACGCATCCTACCGCCGCCAGAAGAATGTGATCCATAGCCTACGGGTGGATGGCGCGGTCATCTCCGACCATGCTGCCATGGCGGAGTCCTCATTCGAGCACTTCCAGAGACTGCTCGGTACTTCAACAGATCGCCAACTCTCCCTCGACCTTGAGTTTTTGCGCACTCGCGCAGAGGACCTTACTGAGCTGGAGATCGCCTTTACGCGGGAGGAGATTTGGGAGGTGTTGCGGAGGCTACCCCATGGGAAAGCGCCTGGACCTGAAGGATTTACAGCGGAGTTCCTCCAGCGCTGTTGGGGGACGGTGAAGGGTGACTTCATGGCGGCCTTAGTTAAACTGCTCACGATGTGCAGACGCGGCTTCCAGGGTTTGAACCAAGCCTTGCTGGTCCTGCTGCCGAATCAAACGGACGCGGCTTCCCTAGGGGTGTAACATCCCTGTTTTGCTATAATATGGGTTGTTGTGTTGTGCTCATGTCATTCATGCATGAAAGAATTTTGAAACAATTTAAATGAAACTGGCATAAAAATCACTTAAAGTGATCACCCAAAATTTGTTTTCAAAACAATTTCAAAATTGGGAAGCAAAGACATGGTGAGTTCGCCAATTTTACAAGGTTTTCAAAATGTATTTTTTCCAAATTTTATTCTTACAATTAGGCCCTACAAAGAATAAAAACAGTGCTGTTTCTAAAACAAAAGGACCTAGTTGTGTTTTCCAAAAACCTGAGGGGGTTATTGCAATTCCCTTTTCTTTTCTCTTTTCTTCCACCTCTCGACAGAAGGCAGCAGGCAGCTGCGTGTCCACCCACGATGCCACCTCCTGCTTGTGTGTTGACCCGCGGATGAGGATGCTAGGACGATGTCGTGCCTCCTCCTCCCTCCCTCACTCGGTTACCGCACTCCCTCTCTCTCTGTATTGAGTCCGGAAGAAACCGAGCCCTACCGAAACCCTAGTTCGGGCCGCCGCCGTTCGCCGCCATTCTGGCCACCTCGAGCTCCCCCGCGCCTCTCTGAGCCTCTGGGAGATGCGCCATAGTCCCCTCTTCATCCCCGAGCACTCACGCTTCCCGGGAAGCCGCCAATCGCCGGAATCGATGTCATCTTCCCCGCCTCCGGCCGTCGGCCTCCGCCGCCGATTCACCGTCGTCCGGCATCTCCTTGCTCCCTCGACTACCTCTCCGTGCTCCTGGCACTCCGGTGAGACTCCCGGTGCACTCACCTTGTCCTCTCCCTCTCTGTATCGCCGTGCCGCCGAGAGCCACCGAGAGCGGCCGTCGTTCATGCGCTTCGGCAAGCTTCCGGCGACCATAAGGCAGCGGCTCCGCGTCCCCTAGGTTCCCCACGACCCACTCCACGTGATGCCCCAATCAATTACACGAATAATCCGTTGGGGTATCCGAATTTGAGAGAAACAGAGATGATCTTCTCTGGATGATGCAAGAATGATGTCACAGTGATGTCATATTTCTACTGTTTAATAATTCCGGAAAATGTTTAATTTTGTAATTTTAATAGCTACTGTTTTATAATTCAGAAAAATAAAAGTGAGGTACCAAAATGTTCAGAAAATTATTCTCTACCCAATTATGTCTTTTTCGCACATGTTTGTGAAAGTCCAAAACTGAGCTTTTATTTAATGTTGTTTAATCATTTTAAAATGGAAAAATAAGTTTTTATTCAATAAAATTAGAAAATTAAAAGTTATATATCAAAATGCTCAAAATGACAAATGCAACCTGTTTATGATGTTTTCAAACCCATTTGAGCAATTAAAACTTGACACACTTTCAGAATTGCCCGAAGTGCCCTCCGGGGTCTATTTCGGGATAATCTTAGTAAAATTGCATAATTGTCATACGAACCGTAGCAACTCTATATTCATGTTTAGGGATTTATTTAAGTGCATTAACTTGCTCATGCATACATATTGCGCATTGCATCGATGCCATGTGTTGATTGCTGTTTTTCTTGTTTCGGTGTTTGTTCCCCCTCGGTAGAACATGACTCCGAAGAGAAGGCCAACAACTCCAATGGAGAATACTTGATCCTAACCGACAACTTATTCCTGAAGACTTTCTCTGGTTTTCTTGAAGCAAGGCAAGCATAACCTCTTATCTGCTCATATATGATTTCGAAAGACTTTTGATTCTCGTACAATGCATTCGGTTCCAATGTATCTTGAGTCAATAGATAGAGTTATCCTATTTATTTGCATAACCCAGATATCATGATTCAGTGCTCCTAGCAGACATAGGATTTGTCTGTGTGTATCGCCAGAGCCTCAAATATGCCATGATTAGTCATACATGTCTGTTATCTCTGCTCCATCCGGTTGATGAATCAGAGCCGCGAATGAGTCTAGTATGGTAGTATGTTGTGGAAAGATAAAAGAATTTGATTAATATGATTTAAAGGTGTGGATGACGAGACCACAGAGGGTCTGTGGTGGTTGTCTCGTTCATGCCCCTAGGAGCGAGTTCTCGTCTTCGAGCCAAGACTGAGCGTGCATCCACACGGGGATTGGATTCCCCTCGGTCTCAACTTGCCTAGTTTGTTCCATGAGTTGCCTAGTTCGGGCTTTCCATTTGGATTTGCGGGGATATTAAAACTTTTTCAAAACTAGGACGTGGCGATGTATCAGCGCTCTGCGGGTCGGTAACCGTCGAGCATTGCGCACAACGATAGAGACCCGGCAGGAGATGGCCACTCCCTATTGGCGGTCCATCTCTACTCGGAGCGACTCATGGAATAGGCGAAGCAAGGGAAAGGTCATGGTCAACCTCCCTCTGCCGGCACTTCCCGGACTAGTGCTACCACCGGTGGCATTAAGAGTTGGTTGGTACGTGTGGTTAAAGTTGTACACCCCTGCAGGGTTAAATCTTTTCGAAAAGTCGTGTCTGCGGTTAAAGACGACTTGGTGACGGATTCTGTGATCATAGATAACTTGAACGGAATGACTAAAACTTGTTGATAACGAATGAAGGATGCCTCCTCGGAGATGCCGAGAGGGGTTACCTTGTAGCATGAGATAGTGTGGAACAACTGGAGGAGGTGATCTTTGAAGCACGAGGTGCTGAAATGTTTTGCTGGATTAAAAAGATGATGATCTCAGTAGTTGAGTAGTTTTCTCATCTGTTTTCAAAATACTCTATGAGACGTGCTATTCCTTCCTCAACTTGGAAAACAAAGATGGCTTTACGCAAAATAATCTTCATAACTCTTTCTAAAAGAAGCAGATATATAATAGGTTAACTAAGTCTTGTTGAGTACCTTCCGTACTCATGTTTGCTTTAACTTGGTTCAGGTGGAGTTCCTCAGTTCGGTGGTGTTTCAACGTGGACATCGACGAGTAGTTTGGGGTTCCCAGGTAGCAGCCTGGAATCTATGGGCTGGGACGTCGCCTTATGTTGCGGCCTCTTAGGCCTTTTTGGTTCTTGTTGATTAGCAACATAATTTGCTTTCCGTTGTCTGATGTAATGTTGGGTCGTGTGACCTCTGCTTGTAATCTATACTCTAGTAACACATGTTTAATAAAGCTTCATGTTTAGAGTACTGCATTGATCGGTTGTTGGTTTCGAGCTCATTGTTATACAGTTTTGGCTATGCCTGCATAGTTGTCACAGTCGAGGGGTTGTGGAGCTGATGATCCATGTCTGAGCCCGCCTGTCGATGTGATCGGCCTGGGGCGAGGTAACCCCAGTAACCCTCGATTGTTGTTGCACTTTCTGGACACATAGCAGCTCTGTATAACTTTGGTCCCGTTCCTTCAGTTTCATCCGACTCGTGGACGCTTGGGTATGCATAACTGGTTATGACTAGCCTGGATACAAGGAATAGTAGATCGGGGATCCGGACTACGTGCCGATGAATACGATCTGCCTGTCGTTGTTTGTTGCGGCCGGGGCTTGTAACCCTGAAGCCCTTGCGAGTCCATGGCTAGGAGCACATAGCAGTATGTATATCTCTGGGTCCGGGGTCCGACAAGTCATGGTATCAGAGCAGGACTGCCTGTAGGAAAACCTTACTGCTTGGTCGATGTCGAGTTTAGTGTTTGTGAAAACTACTTTGAAACTTGAAATGATTGTGAAAACCTTCTTAGGATTCTTTTTACTCCTTATATGGTATCGCTCTAACTCTGGGTCACCTTACCTGTTTTGATTTGAAAAGGTTTTGCTATCTCTTCTAGTCATTCAAAACCTAGGTGCCTTGTTTGGCAAGGACGTCTTTTACCCAAGATGACCTAGTGTTGAGTTTCTGGAGTCGTGTGTGTTCCTTACTCTGCTGTTTCTTGGTCAAACTGGGAGACTCCCTTCCATCCATAATCTCTCAAAGTTGTATAGATTCCACATTCTCGTGATCCAAAGTTTCAAATCCTGAACCTCGAGATTTCCTTTTCATCTCGAATGTATCCGTTATCCTCTGCTCAAGTTCTTCCGGAGTTATGTTGTCTTCTGAAAGATACCTCATTATTGCTAATTGTGGTGTCCTTTGTGGCACTCATATAGTAGTTACTCCTTTCGTTGTGTTTTTACCCTTGGACTTGAACCGAAGGTCCCGGAATGTGCTGAATTGTGGTCAGTTGAATCATACAGTTTCTTAACCATGTGATGCTCACGCTATCAGTACAGGATGATGACCTTTAACCCAAGATCCATTATGTTGGCCCTGAGGAAGATCTTCTACCTCAGGATGGCTAGGCAATTCCAGCTCGAATAGCCATAGGTTTTCTCTTGGAATCAAAAGGGATCACGACAAGAGTGTTGTTTATGATTCTCATATCTTTGTTCTTGGTTCGGCTATACAAACCTCTTGGAATGGGTCTTACAAATGAGTATTAACCTGTGCATTCAACATGATCTCGGGTTTTTCCTGAGCATGTTGCTATCTTCCAGTTACTCTTAAATCTACATCCGTTGTTTTGAAACCAAGTTGCATATGTGTGTTGGATTGTTCCAACGCATTTGCTCTTGTTTTCCGTCAAAACATTCCACCTTGGAATGCCAAGAGAAACAAACTCCAGTACCTCGTTCATCTCTAGGACCAGTCAAAGTTTTGTAGTCCACAGAATACAGAAGTTTCATTACCTTCTGTTCTGTTCCACCTTCGAGTATCACACTCTTTGGTATCAAGAGGTTGTGCTGAGTTTCATGGCCTTATTGATGAAGTGATGCTCTTATACATCCTTACTCACCTATCCTCCAAGATTGAATGCTCAAGAAAGTTGGGTGTGCATTGAGGTGTGAATCAGTTATTCTTAGCAATTCTTATTGCTTTGAAAAATCTAAGAATCATCTGTATCCTTCTTAGCACTATTGGTCACCCGGTCCCCACTTTAAGTTTACCGTGTTACCAAATCCGTTCATTCCGGTGCACATTCTTGGTCAGAAAGTTAGGTTCATGCCGAAGCTCTCAAGATCATATCAGTTGCTTCGAAAAGCAAGCCTCCTTTCACACTCTGAGACATACCAGTGGTTTGTGATATTCTGGTTGTCTTTCTAGAAGTATCACCAGGTTGTTACCTGACCGTAATGTCTAAGCCAAGGGTAATTTGAACTACTCCTTTCTCCAATAATCTACGCTAGACACCTTAGACTAGTGGTTGAGTTTAAACAACAATTTGGAGAGTTGAAAGGCAAACGCTCCGCCTAACTTGATCCGTTGTTAAGGGATGTCTAGTTTCCCTCATGTTGAAGCAGGATAGTATCTCCTTTGTGGAAATTCTATCACTCTACCTCTTGATTTGATTTGGGTTATCGTCAAATCGAGAAAAGATCTAAGGACTATCTTGATGATGTTTTGGCTAGGTACACCTTCATGTCCTTTAATCTGATCAATATTTTGCCTTGTTCATGTATCATATGAGACCCTCTGTTTGGAGTGTTTTGATAAGTGTGTTATCGAGCCCATCAATGACATTCATATTTCTCCAAGTTGCAAGAGGTTCATGTTGAACAGTTGGTATTAATGTTGAAAACTTTTGGAGAACCATCTTTGTGTCATCACGAAGTTCGTGTTCTAGATGTTTGAAGTGACTTACTCTGGTTCATGTGCTTATGGTGAAAGTTGTCGCCATGGATCTGAGTACAAGTTTTCTTGCTCCTTCGGGAATAATCCCAAGTCAGCCATGCATGTGTGGACTACTCTTAAGATGGTAGGTTGTTACCTCCATTCCTTGAAGAAGTTTGCATCCACACCAAGCTACCTTCTGATCGTTTGTGAAAGAGAAGAAGTTTAAGAACTTCGTTATCCTAGTAGCCATCTTCCCAACAATGACTCCGATGATTTCGTTGCACGTAAACCATGAAGCTGCAACCATCTTTCGCAAGTTGCTAATACATGAGTTCTGCAATCTCGCTCATCTTCTTGAGTGTGGCATCGTAGTCCATGTCTTGAGAATCTAGTAAACGTATCTCGTTGGTAACCGGTGCAATCTTTTCACTCAAACATACCGAGTCTGAGCTATAAATCCACTAACCAGAGCTGAATCTCAAGCAGCAACGATGGTTGGTGTTTCCTCAAGAGTATTGAACTAGGTCTTTTCAAAATCTGGCAAGGTTGATCTTGTGGTTGACACAATTAGCCAGAAGGTCCAGTGTCATATCTCTTTGAATCCGTAAGAACAACCACTCCCCGTGAGAATTCTGGTGTGGCTCATTCCAACAAGTTTTCCTCTCTGTTCTTTCAAACCGGAGATTCAACTTTCACTTGATGACCTATAGAAGGCTTGTCATGAGCCCGCTGTAGGTATCTAGAACATCCAGGATAACCTGGAAGTTGATCTTTCCAATATCTCCCGTTGAACCTCCAAAACTTTTCTTTCAGTGAAAACAAGTTCATCATGGGAACATCTCGTGGTCTTTTGTAACCTCCTTTGATCAGTTCCCTTTTCCAAGTTGTTTATACTTGAAGTTCTGTTCACCTCACACATTGTGTGAATTTATCAGTTACTTGAGCCATGGGATCTTAACCATGTGGTAAACGTATTGCTACGTCAAACCTACAACATGAAAGAGATTCCCTATCTCCTTCCGGTGCTTCAATCCACATTGGTTACCCATCTTTATGATGTGATCAAGAATTCCTTTTTCATTACGATGCTCTAACTTCTTCTTGTTACTCATCTTCTGTTTTGAAGTAACCTCATGATCTTCGACAAAGATTTCAAGAAAGTTGTTATGGAATGGTTGAAAGTCCCGTTATCTCCCTTGTCCTCTCCGAAGAGTGAACATGATCCTGTATCAATTTTCTCCGACGCACGATTATAGTGTTTTATCGTGTTTCCCCTCGTCTACGGATATTACGTCGTGGTATCCAAGACAGTCCTTTCCGTTCTGATATTCTATGTTGCGGAAACCTCGGTGTTACAAGTTGCTCAACTTATCTTTTCCAAAAGGATTTAAAGTCTTGTGCAAAGCTCATATTCTAAATCCTTTCAAGAACCATCATCCATAAACTTGAAACGTTCATCTGTTCCCTCTGTTACCTTGATGTGTTTCATGCCGCCAACTCAACGGTTCTTAATGAACATCCTTGTCATGAGTTAGACATGAGATACTCGATCTTCGTGAAGATCAATTCCTAAGAGTATTTCCCTCTCACCTAAGGTGTAGCAGCTGGAGATCTTTGCAAGTACTACAGATCAACCTCTTCGAGAAGAGAACCGTAAGGTTCGAGAAGATCTTTCAAAACCGGTGGTCCTTCTTTCTTCTCCTTCTAGAATCTCGGGACGAGATTCTTGTAAGGGGGGTAGATTTGTAACATCCCTGTTTTGCTATAATAGGGGTTGTTGTGTTGTGCTCATGTCATTCATGCATGAAAGAATTTTGAAACAATTTAAATTTTGAATTTAAATGAAACTGGCATAAAAATCACTTAAAGTGATAACCCAAAATTTGTTTTCAAAACAATTTCAAAACTGGGAAGCAAAGACATGGTGAGTTCGCAAATTTTACATGGTTTTCAAAATGTATATTTCCAAATTTTATTCTTACATTAGGCCCTGAAAAGAATAAAAACAGTGCTGTTTCTAAAAGAAAAGGACCTAGTTGTGTTTTCCAAAAACCTGAGGGGGTTATTGCAATTCCCTTTTCTTTTCTCTTTTCTTCCACCTCTGGACAGAAGGCAGTAGGCAGCTGCGTGTCCACCCGCGATGCCACCTCATGCTTGTGTGTTGACCCGCGGATGAGGATGCCAGGACGATGTCGTGCCTCCTCCCTCCCTCCCTCACTCGGTTACCGTACTCCCTCTCTCTCTGTATTGAGTCCGGAAGAAACCGAGCCCTACCGAAACCCTAGTTCGGGCCGCTGCCGTTCGCCGCCATTCTGGCCACCTCGAGCTCCCCCACGCCTCTCTGAGCCTCTGGGAGATGCTCCATAGTCCCCTCTTCGTCCCCGAGCACTCACGCTTCCCGGGAAGCCTCCAATCGTCGGAATCGATGTCATCTTCCCCGCCTCCGACCGTCGGCCTCCGCCGCCGATTCACCGTCGTCCGGCATCGCCTTTCTCCCTCGACTACCTCTCCGTGCTCCTGGCACTCCGGTAAGACTCCCGGTGCACTCACCATGTCCTCTCCCTCTCTGTATCGCCGTGCCGTCGAGAGCCACCGAGAGCGGCCGTCGTTCATGCGCTCCGGCAAGCTTCCGGCGACCATAAGGCAGCGGCTCCGCGTCCCCTAGGTTCCCCACGACCCACTCCACGTGATGCCCCAATCAATTCCACGAATAATCCATCGGGGTATCCGAATTTGAGAGAAACAGAGATGATCTTCTCTGGATGATGCAAGAATGATGTCACAGTGATGTCATATTTCTACTGTTTAATAATTCCGGAAAATGTTTAATTTTGTAATTTTAATAGCTACTGTTTTATAATTCAGAAAAATAAAAGTGAGGTACCAAAATGTTCAGAAAATTATTCTCTACCCAATTATGTATTTTTCACACATGTTTGTGAAAGTCCAAAAATGAGCTTTTATTTAATGTTGTTTAATCATTTTAAAATGGAAAAATAAGTTTTTATTCAATAAAATTAGAAAATTAAAAGTTATATATCAAAATGCTCAAAATGACAAATGCAACCTGTTTATGATGTTTTCAAACCCATTTGAGCAATTAAAACTTGACACACTTTCAGAATTGCCCGAAGTGCCCCTCCGGGGTCTATTTCGGGATAATCTTAGTAAAATTGCATAATTGTCATACGAACCCTAGCAACTCTATATTCATGTTTAGGGATTTATTTAAGTGCATTAACTTGCTCATGCATACATATTGCGCATTGCATCGATGCCATGTGTTGATTGTTGTTTTTCTTGTTTCGGTGTTTGTTCCCCCTCGGTAGAACATGACTCCGAAGAGAAGGCCAACAACTCCAATGGAGAATACTTGATCCTAACCGACAAGTCAAGCACTTATTCCTGAAGACTTTCTCTGGTTTTCTTGAAGCAAGGCAAGAATAACCTCTTATCTGCTCATATATGATTTCGAAAGACTTTTGATTCTCGCACAATGCATTCGGTTCCAATGTATCTTGAGTCAATAGATAGAGTTATCCTATTTATTTCCATAACCCAGATATCATGATTCAATGCTCCTAGCATACATAGGATTTGTTTGTGTGTATCGCTAGAGCCTCATATATGCCATGCTTAGTCATACATGCCTGTTATCTCTGCTCCATCCGGTTGATGAATCAGAACCGCGAATGAATCTAGTATGGTAGTATGTTGTGGAAACATAAAAGAATTTGATTAATATGATTTAAAGGTGTGGATGACGAGACCACAGAGGGTCTGTGGTGGTTGTATCGTTCATGCCCCTAGGAGCGAGTTCTCGTCTTCGAGCCAAGACTGAGCGTGCATCCACACGGGGATTGGATTCCCCTCGGTCTCAACTTGCCTAGTTTGTTCCATGATTTGCAGGGATATTAAAACCTTTTCAAAACTAGGACGTGGCGATGTATCGGCGCTCTGCGGGTCGGTAACCGTCGAGCATTGCGCACAACGATAGAGACCCGGCAGGAGATGGCCACTCCCTATTGGCGGTCCATCTCTACTCGGAGCGACTCATGGAATAGGCGAAGCAAGGGAAAGGTCGTGGTCAACCTCCCTCTGCGGGCACTTCCCGGACTAGTGCTACCACCGGTGGCATTAAGAGTTGGCTGGTACGTGTGGTTAAAGTTGTACACCCCTGTAGGGTTAAATCTTTTCGAAAAGCCGTGTCTGCGGTTAAAGACGACTTGGTGACGGATTCTGTGATCATAGATAACTTGAACGGAATGACTAAAACTTGTTGATAACGAATGAAGGATGCCTCCTCGGAGATGCCGAGAGGGGTTACCTTGTAGCATGAGATAGTGTGGAACAACTGGAGGAGGTGATCTTTGAAGCACGAGGTGCTGAAATGTTTTGGTGGATTAAAAAGATCATGATCTCAGTAGTTGAGTAGTTTTCTCATCTGTTTTCAAAATACTCTATGAGACGTGCTATTCCTTCCTCAACTTGGAAAACAAAGATGGCTTTACGCAAAATAATCTTCATAACTCTTTCTAAAAGAAGCAGATATATAATAGGTTAACTAAGTCTTGTTGAGTACCTTTCGTACTCATGTTTGCTTCAACTTGGTTCAGGTGGAGTTCTTCAGTTCGGTGGTGTTTCAACGTGGACATCGACGAGTAGTTTGGGGTTCCCAGGTAGCAGCATGGAATCTATGGGCTGGGACGTCACCTTATGTTGCGGCCTCTTAGGCTTTTTTGGTTCTTGTTGATTAGAAACATAATTTGCTTTCTGTTGTCTGATGATGTTGGGTCGTGTGACCTCTGCTTGTAATCTATACTCTAGTAACACATGTTTAATAAAGCTTCATGTTTAGAGTACTGCTTTGATCGGTTGTTGGTTTCGAGCTCATTGTTATACAGTTTTGGCTATGCCTGCATAGTTGTCGCGGTCGAGGGGTTGTGGAGCCGATGATCCATGTCCGAGCCCGCCTGTCGATGTGATCGGCCTGGGGCGAGGTAACGCCAGTAACCCTCGATTGTTGTTGCACTTTCTGGACACATAGCAGCTCTATATAACTTTGGTCCCGTTCCTTCAGTTTCATCCGACTCGTGGACGCTTGGGTATGCATAACTGGTTATGACTAGCCTGGATACAAGGAGTAGTAGATCGGGGATCCGGACTACGTGCCGATGAATATGATCTGCCTGCCGTTGTTTGTTGCGGCCGGGGCTGGTAACCCTGAAGCCCTTGCGAGTCCATGGCTAGGAGCACATAACAGTATGTATATCTCTGGGTCCGGGGTCCGACAAGGGGACTATCGGACAATTAGCCTGATCCACATCTTCGCCAAGCTGGCGGCGAAGCCACTGGCTGCGAGGTTGGCACCAAGGGTGGGCACGCTCGTGGAGCATAACCAATGCGCCTTCATTCGGAAGCGCTGCATCCACGACAACTTCATACTTGTGTAGCAAACTGCCAGGCTACTGCATCGGTTGAAGGAGCCACGGGTGTTGCTTAAGCTCGATATCGCTAAGGCGTTTGACTCGGTCTCATGGGGCTTCCTCTTCGAGATCATGCGCAGGTTGGGCTTTGGACCGAGGTTTCGGGAGCTGGTCGCAATCCTCCTTATCACATCCAGCACGAGGGTGATGCTCAATGGTGAGCCAGGCCCCCCGATCTGGCATAGGCGGGGCCTGAGACAGGGTGACCCCCTCTCACTGACGTTGTTTGTGTTGGTGATGAACACGCTCAACAGGCTGCTGGCTAGGGCCGTCGAGTTGGGTATCATTCGGCGACTGGCGCGCCAAGATTTTGTCACATCGGTTTCTATGTATGCCGATGACGTGGTGATCTTCTGCCACCCGGATGACTCAGAGCTGCAGGTCGTCAGGGCAATCCTAGACCTTTTTGGCCAGGCATCGGGCCTGCATATAAACTTCATGAAGTGCTCGGTTTCCCTGATCGCATGCTCTGAGGTGGTGGCTATCGGGGCTGCGACGGCCATGGGTTGCCAGCTCGCGCCCCTTCCGGTTAGTTACCTGGGGATTCCCCTATCGATCGGCCAACCCATGGGAGAAGCACTCCAGCCCCTGGTTGATCGGCTTGCGGACAAGTTTCCCACCTCGAAGGCGGCTATGAAGCCCAAAAGTGGCCGCCTAACCCTGGTTCGCACGGTATTGGCTGCGATTCCCCTCCACCAGCTAATCATGCTCAGACTCAACAAAAGGGTGCTCAAATAGGTGAACAAGATATTGCGCGGGTTCCTATGGACTGGTCGTGCGGATGCGAATGGTGGCAATTGCCACATGAACTGGTCTAGGGTGTGCCGCCCGCTGCAGTACGGGGGCTTAGAGTGTCGGATATGGCTCGCACCTCCATCAGTCCACGCGCCCCTGGAAGGGGTTCGACATGCAGTTCTCCAGACAAGAACGAGGCATCTTTGACGCATCCACTTACATGGTGGTCGGCGAGGGGAACTCGCCTTGTTCTGGGAGGACCGGTGGCTGGGAGGGAGAACGATCAGAGAGCTAGCGCCCGATCTCTATGTGACGATCCCAAAGCATAGAAGGAGGCGACGCTCGGTCCGGTAGGCGTTCGTTCAACGCTTATGGTCGCGGACATCTCCGGTGCGCTGAGTCAGTTTGCGCTCTGGCAGTACGTCCAACTCTGGGACCGACTCCGCACGGTCCAGCTGGCAATGGAACCAGATAGGTTGGTTTGGCGTTGAACCTCGGATGGGCAATACTCCTCCCGCTTGTGCTACAACAGCTTGTTTGTGGGCTCGATTAGCTCGGGGTCTTGGAGACTGATCTGGAATTCACGGGCCCCACCCAGGGTGAAATTCTTCATCTGGATCGCCTGCTTGGACAGATGTTGGACTGGAGAGAGGCTGGCACGACATGGCCTCCCCCACGCGCTGAGGTGCCCCATATGCGACCAAGGCGAGGAGACCATGGCACACCTAAACACTGGGTGCCATTCTCGCGGACGATCTGGCATGAGGTTCTCTCCTGGATATGATATACCGCGGCCCCACCATCGGGTGAGGAGGGGCTCAAGGACTGGTGGGTGCAAACACCGCCCGCCACCCCCCCCCGCACGCTCTGCGGAAGGGGACATCGTCGCTTTTAATGCTTACAACTTGGTGGATTTGGAAGCATCGGAACGCGGAGATCTTCGACAACGCTCACCCCTCAATCGCCTTACTACTCGACACAATCAAGGCCGAAGTGCGGGATTGGGCTCAAGCGGGAGCACGGGGACTCCGATAGGTCCTACCTTAGGCTAGGTTGGCGTTGAGTTGTACGGAACGATGTGGCCCTTTCTTGGGCTTGTAAATATTAACTCTCTATCTATCAATGCATCGAAACACAAAGCTTTTTGCGTTTTCGCAAAAAAAAACTTGATCATCATATTTTGTAAAAGCATATGTAAGCTGATGTGGGGACCCAGCACACCACTGCGTGTATAGTGCGCAAGTCGTGAACATAATACTCACAGAAGGACTTATCCGTGAATATTACATCCTTCGGAGTGGTACAACAGAAACACAGCAGGTCAAAGCAAAGCTATAGGATACAAACTTCATTACAAAATCCTGAGAATCTCCTTGAAGAATCAAAGAAGATATCAAGCAAAGAAAACATCATAAGAAGCAATTCGAAGCTCCAAGCTAGAGAAGAACTCTAGCTCAGAACTAATTCACTACGGCTAATGTCAACCCTAATCTATGGCTTGAAACAGCTAAGTCTAAGAATGGACTCCACCTACACCTTGATAGCTTCTCCTCCACCCGCTGTTGATGATGATGCTTTAACGACTAAGTAATAGATCACTCCACCTAGCTTCATGAGGTAGCGATGGCTTCACGATGACGACTTCCATAGGGCCTCAACTCTAAGCAGGGGTTAAACGGGAACGAATGAGTAACGAGCGTTACTCATCAAGTTCATGATATATAGTGGGTAGTTTGATGTACTAACTACACCTTTAGACGCGAAAGAGTCATAAGCTAATGCAAGGTTTTGTAAAATTTTATTCAATAGGTTTCTTTTAATTCTGAAAACTATGCCCTCCAGACCATCACAGAGTTAGAACTTCATGGAGTTGCCATTCGTGTAGCGTTCGCAGTTCCTTCCCGGAACAGTGGGTAACATGCGACATCCTTTTACACTCTGCAAAGGTGCGTTACTTTACCCATGGGCGATCAAGACCATGTTGCACAACCAGGTGTACATTCTTGTCCACTCCCACTCAGGTGTGGGGCCCGGTTGTTGATCCAAGCCAAACCATGCTTCTCCGCACAGTGCACGCCCACACGTTTCTGCTAGCAGGTTGAACCCCTAATTCTACCCCTCACAGTACATATCTAGGTACCCCTGGCAGACCATCATAGACCCCAGAGTCCGCGGGAATTAAGGGATCCCACCCATGTTTATGTAGTCTCAATAGCAGACTAATAGCCACACGGCTCTGGCAGCCGTTGACATGCGAATGAGAGCAGATCACAGCTGACTTACTCGCCCCATACAAGACCCATGGTTGACGCGGTATTTACGGTGCACAGAGTTCTGACGGCATTTTTGATTAATTCCTAGGTAATACTTTCCCATGCAGATGGAACCTTCCATTGACCTATTCATCTTACCATGGCTCCATCCGCCCACCAAACAGAACACTACCACTCGGGTAGTCATTCAAGTAGTCTTATTATTACAAAAATAGGATCATGCATTCTTTTGAGAGTAGGTGATAATACAATAGGGTTTTTGAAAATAGTTCATTATGAAATGATGCAAAGGATATGAGCAAGTGATGAACTTTCCTGATATTGAAATAGCCATAATAATCCATGTCTACGGGTTCGAAGTTCACGTAGAAAATCCCGAGATCTAAAAGATAGCAAAGTAGTCTCACGAAGGACTACAGAAAATACTGGAAACATGATACATGCATAGTAATGAGATACATCACGAAATACCTTGGAAAATACCCTAGCTTACAAGTGTAAGCTACGTTTGATACGACAACTTAATCACACAGGTTTAGGTGAATTGTTTCATTACTTGTGGTGATGTGGTTATTAGTTCTTTTAGTCTTACATGTGTTTCACTTTTACTTAACAAACAATTGTTATCATGTTTACATTATAAGTATTTATCACATGGTTATAACACAAGGTAATATCATATTGAAAACAACTTTAAGGAAATAACAACACATGTTGCTTTCCACTGTTGAAAAGTATGGGGCTAAGACCAAAGAATTTAATTGAAGGTGAGTACATACAACAATCATCTCTATCAACTTATAATCCAATAATGTTTGCCAAGAGTATTAGGAAGTAAAAACTTATTTGGGTTCAATATTAAAGAAGATAGTGTGGTGTTGGTTGGTCCTCGTTATATTCGAATCCTATAGACTTCCCTTATACTTCTTAAAATGGAATTCATAAATTAAACAAAATAAGTTGTTATAGACATAATGATTTTGAAAATGATGTTATCGTTCATTTGGTATATTATTTGAATGTTTCTGAAAAGATTATAATAAGTTATTGATTTCTTATTTTTAAATGTATTAAATGGCTAGGTAAAATCTTGCACACAAGAAAACTTGGTCAAATGACTATGAAAACATCATAGGTGAGTTGCATTTGTCGTTTGGAGCATTTTCTGATTTTATGAATTAGTTATTATTTTTCTCAATTTTAAATGATTTATTTAATTAAAGAAAATGTTTAATTTTCAAATTTATCAAGCATTTTTGAAAAGTTTATAAACATATAGATTATATTTTTCTAAACATTTCCATATTTTGTTCATATTTTTCGCAGAATTATTTTAATAGTTATTGATTTATTAATTTTAATTCATTTTCTGCCATTTTTAAATTGACAGGTGGGACCCACCTGCTAGTTTTCATTTTAATTTGAAAAAAGAAACAGAAAATAAAAACATGTATTGACGTCATGCTGACATCATGACATCATCACAGTGAGGAATTCATCTCAGATTTCATCCAATCCGATGAGTTGATGAAATTGATGCAACTGGTGGACTCTCCAGCTAGTTAGGGTCACGCGGAACGTCTAGGCGGCGGAGGATTGACCAAATGGTCGCCGGAGGTGAGCCGGCGTCCATCGGCGCGACGGCCGTGGTCGGCGCACAGCGGCAACACGCTTTCGTCGCCCAAACCCAAAATGGGAAACACCATAGGTTCGTGAGCTCACCAGGAACCTGCTGCTGTGGTCAGTGAAGCGCGGCGAGGTCTCAATCACCGGAGGCGTCCAATATTGGCCGGTGGCCGAACTTGGGGAAGAAGGAGCGATTCCGCCCCTCCCGGGCTTCCCTGCTCCCGTGCGTGCTCGAGTCGAGGGAGTAGGACATGGCGGTTCTGGTTGTGCTTCCGCTTGCTCGCGCGGTAGCCAGAAACGACGGCGCGCGGCGATGGCAGTGGGTAGCTAGGGTTAGGGTTTCCCCACGGAAGAGAAATAGAGAGTAAGAAAGTCCGTGCGTGAGGGGAAGAAAGTTCGACGCGGACGTCTCCCTAGGCTTTATACTCGCGGAACGGAGGCGAGGAGGAGGTGGCAGTGGCCTCGCCACGGCATCGTTCTCCTCTGCCTTCATGCAGAGGAAGAAGAAGAGGGAAAAAAGAAATGGAGATTTTCAATAACCCCATGAATTTTCTAGATTTTGGAACTAAGTCCTTCTACCCTTAAAACTGATAAGAAAACACTGTTTTGAGGGCTTTTTTGTAAAGAGAAAAAATATTAAAAATATTATCTGAATTCCTTATCAAATTTTACACCTCACCATGTTTTGTTTTGGTGGATTTGAAGAATAATTGTATTTTCTCTTAGGTGTTCAATTTTAAGTGATATTTGTTATTTTCTCTCTATTTAAATTTCATATGAATTAAAATCTACTTAGTGTATGCTATGACATGAAAACAACACCACTGATATGTCATTGAAATAATGGCATGTTTTCCAATAGACAATTTTAGGTATAAGAATTTTAGGAAACAATCTGTAAAACTACTTTGTAGTGTTTAATTTTTTATATATTATGCAAAAACAACCAACTATGGAATACCACTCCAAATCCTAACAAATTATTTGGTTAGAACATGAACTTGTTTTATTTTATAATACTATGTTATTTTCATAGTTAAAACTCTTAGCAATTGGGGTTAACATTTTACTGAGGTGTGTGTACTTTATGTTTGCTGTTTTCAGTACTTGATCAACTGGAAAACATGAGTGGCATTGGAACCTCATTTGTTTGTTTTCCACATAGATTCCACTATGGATTTTATCCCATGTTTATTTTGGAAACATGTGCTCATTTGCATGGTTATGTGTAGATGAATTTTTGTTATTAATTGTTAGTCTTATGTATGAAAAGGACTTGGAAAACAAGTTGGACTTGTTACCATCTACCTCCACATAACACAAGTCTTAGGAATGCAATGGTTGGTTATTATTTCTTACTTGATAAGTATTTCCATTAAAGAGATTAACATGTATCCTTGTCACTGATGAGCTTGACAAGGAATAGAGATTATAGGTCTCTAATATCAGCTAATGGTACCCTGGATGATTTCTTATGCTAGGCTTCCTTACTAAATCAGTGTTGCTCTTTGTGGTCTTCTGTTGCCTGAAGTACTTGTCTTTAGTTCCCACTAGTCTTCAATACTCCTTTTGTCACTTGCAAGTAATATCATCTCTTGGATTCCAACTTCAACTGTCTCACCCTTGTGATGAAGACAACCAATTACACCAAGCAAGATTTCTCTTAGATGATTATGAAAGTATGTAAGTTTGTTTTATGACATCAAGTTTCCATGTGCATATAAGAAAAATTTGTTAACAAGTGGGCCAGACTTGCCTCCAAATTACTAATCATATACAATTGGCTGAGATGTACTAGGTTATATGATCTGATGTTTTTGTGTGTATGACACTCAATTGTTTGAGTATACAAAAGTTATTTGTTAACAAGGTCTCGAAGCTTGTTACCAAACTACTTCTATAAAACACTAACATTGGAATATCACACTATTTCTTGGAGATGAATAAGATCAGATTGGGATACAAGAGTTTCCAAATACTCTTATAATAGATTGGAGTAGCACTTCTAGAGCAATATGAAGAATCCTTCTGCAGATCTTCTTGTCTAATTTTGTCCTTCCTCGTGGGTTTCTTCTCTTGCAGAATGACTTTGAGATGATTCGAAAATAATAAGATAAAATGATCTAGACAAATTATTAAGATCTAGATTAAGAGTTGGTTCAGGATTTTATTCTCCTTCAATATGCTTCTCATTTTGTTTCCCATGAGATATGTTCTTGTTTCATGTATGATTGGTTTTACTAAGTTATCAATTCATTTCCTCTAATATAGGTTATAACTTGTTGTTATTCCATTCATTGTATCCAAAGATACTTTAGTTGTTGACTATTAATTTGGATAGAAATGTGGAGTGTTGGTGGAATGAGGACTTAAGATAATAAGTTGATCAAATTGTTCATTGATGTGTTGAGGTTTCATATTCTCACTTGTATAAGATGAATGAGACATTGAGCATATGAAGGTTATTGGAGTTTAATGACTTATGTCATAGTTGTTACTTGTTTTATCAGGTGTCATGATTTTACTTTATATTCTTCTTTATGTCATCTTTTTCATGCATAGTGCAGACATAGAGCTTTGGGAAGATCATATGTAATGATCAGGGTTTAGTACTAGTTTAAGAAGGTTTGTTTCATCTTTTAAATGCTTCCTTTCTTGTTGATGAGATATGTACATTTTCCATAAATATGTTATTAATGATAATTAAGTTATTTCCCACTTGTGGGTTTTAGTTAACACTTTGTTTCTATCATTTGTGCTCTATTGAACCTTTGTTATTTACTTGTGAAGGTGCACTTAGTAGTTATGAGATAATTTATAAAGATGGTGTGTGAATGGTTGATAACTTAAGAGTTGTTGTTTTATGGGAGATAACATCTCTGTTGATGAGATGGTTCAATTAGGTACTACTTATTTGTGGAAGTGTGATCACCAGTTATGTGATTTGGATACTCACCCCTCTTTGAGTTCTAGATACCTACTGAATTATCCCAAGTCACTTATAGACTTGAGGTTAGGCTTGTTGCGAGTTTGTGTTGATCATAGCCAATGTTCGTTTGTTTTATCAAATGATTTGGTTTGTAGAGATACTATGTTATAAAGATCACTCCAGATGTACTCCTCACCAGATGATTTAAACCTAATTCATCATCTCAAGTGAAATATTGGTCACTTTGATTCGTTTAAACTTTTGCGCCAAAATTTCTTGTATTTTTAGATGCATGCTTTGCAAATGAACATATTATATTTAGATCCTTATAACATCCCAGACACTGGGATGTTACAGCTGAGATCATAGTACTTAAACACATTCATGGTAGATATAGTTCTAACAATTCAATTTAGCATTCATGTTGCATCATGAAAAGTAACACAAATAAAAGATCATGAATAATAATGCACTTGAAAGTTATACATTTGTTTCGAGCATAAAGAAAACATAGCAAAGTGATCTTTCGCTAGCTGTTAAAAGTGGAGCAAAACATAAATGCTAGGAGAGCTTCAAAGTTCAAGTGGATGACTAAAAAAAATTGAGAGCAAGTAATAACATATCATGAATCAATCAATAATAATATTTGGGACTCATACACATTATACTCAGAATGACAACTACACTCTCTTAATTGTGCATAAAGTTAGAAGATGAGGACTCAACATAAAGTAAAAGAAAGGCCCTTCACAGAGGGAAGCAAGTATTAACTCATGTGCTAGAGCTTTTTATTTTAGTAAACAGAGGTATTGAAAACATTTTTAGAGAGTTGTATGCTTATATTAACGAATGGTAAACAGAAAATACAGTACATCACAAGCCAACTAGACCTTACAAGAGCGGGTCCCATTGAATGACGCTACCGGTGTAGTAGATCATCCCTCTTCTCTTTTGTTTACACAATTATACTTTGATTGATAAATCATGGGCAAAAAGGGTGAAGAGAATTTTGTTCAGTAACCAATTTTGGGGCTGGGCACTCCGCTGCCAGCTCTTCTATCAATCTGGATAAGCGGATGTGCCACTAGTCCAGGTGTGTAAAGTCCAATCAACAAGTGAGATAAAAATTCTCTATGTACGCCCTCGCGAGCTAAAATAGGGGCACAAAACAGGTATAATTTTGAAGGTCCAAATGTAGCACATGAGAAACTTACTTGGAGTGGTGGTTAAATACCACATGTAGGTAGGTATGGTGGACACATCTGGCAAAATTTTGTTTTTCAGAGTTGGATGCACGAGTAGAGCTCATACTCAGTACAAGTGGAGGCTAGCAAAAGAGTGGGAGCGACAAATCAAGAGAGCAGTAATGGCCATAATCATGCATAGCGGCAAAAACATTATTAATCAAAGCATAAACGGTATTATAAGTCAAAAACTAAATGATCATAGAGGCTATAGATGACTGATTTGTAGTCATAACATGGTGTAAGCATGCGCGAATTCAACCAAATAAAGCATTCGAAGGAGAATACCACAATATTATGCTTCAATGTGATAAAAACAACTCATGATTCTTTCAATGACACATTAAGCACTCTCAGATATTTGAGACAAGGCATGATACAATAATAACCACTAAGAATATAATTAAAATAACATCTAACATGACATGAAAAAGTCTAGCCACAGTCTAAACAAGCTTCTTTTTGCACCGTTATAAGCATGAAATATTTTACTACTGCTTTCCAACACCAATCATTTTATATAAACAAAAACTCTCTAAAGGATATATCAATGAAATAAGGGAGTACTACTACTACTCTACTAGAACTAACAACTCTGAACAAGAGATACATGAAAAACAAGAGCTAAAATGATTTGCAACACCTAGAAGAAAAACAAAGAATATGAGCTGATAAAAAATGAGTATTCATATGAAAAAGAGGAGTGTGTCTCTCTCCCACACAAGAATGCTGGGTTCCAACTATGTTTATTGCAGCAAGTAAAAAAAATAAAAACAAACACACGCTACAAGTAAAATGCATGTGATGTGACTGAATAAAAATATTGTTTCACTAGAAGTGACACGATAAGTTGCTGATGAAGAAGAGGATGCCTTGGGCATCCCCAACCTTAGCCGCTTGAGTCTTCTTGGAATTTTATGGGATGAACCACGGGGGCATCCCCAAGCTTAGTATTTTCACTCTTCTTGATCATATTATATCACCCTCTTCTCTTGACCCTTGAAAACTTCCTTCACACCAAACTCAAAGTAATTCTAATTAGAGGGTTAGTGCACAATAAAAAAACTCACATGATATCCTTGGACACAAACATTATTAATACTTTTTAAACTTTAGCTACAGACACTGATGTTTTATGGAGCAAACAAATCCACTCAACATAGTATAAGAGAGAATGCAAGTAAAAAGACAGAATCTGTCAAAACCAGAACAGTCTGTAAAGACGAACTTTTTTGAGGCACTTATGTTGCTCAAATCGAAAAACTTAAAACTAGAAAAAGTTTCGGAAATAGCTGAGGATTGAGCATAAATTTTTTCAAGCCATTTTGATCTTTATGTGAATTTATACGTTTTTTAATAGTGGGCAGCTCTACTTCCAGCGCAAAAATACAAATGTGACTTCACCTTTTCACTAGAGACTTTACTTGACACAACAAATACAACAAAATAAAGATAGAAAAGAGTTGCTACAAAATTAAGAAACACCTTACTCAAAGAAAACATAAGAAAACATTGGAAAAATAAAAACATGGGTTATCTCCCAAGAAGTGATTTTCTTTAACGCCTTTTAGCTAGGCCTAGAAAACAAGAATATGGTATTTTCAAGTGAAGAAGCATCAAAATTTAGACCAGAAACCTCCTTAGCAATGCATTGTATTTTATCTATAGCATTTTTATCATGATTAAGCATAAAATTATTATCATTACTCTCCACATAAGTAAAGTCCTTGTCACTAGTAATAGTGGGAGTAGAACTATCACATCCATCATTGCAATCATCATAAATTAAAGGAATAGTGTAATCATAACGAACTTTATCCTCAATGGTAGGTGGAAATAGAATACCATAATCATTATAATTATCATATATTGGAGGCAAAGTATCATAAAATAAAAATACCATATTCATCAAAACCAGCTTCCCCAAGATTACAATTTTCTATAGAATTACCAATAATGGTGTTCAAATAATTCATACTAATAACATTGCTACCAGCATGCAGATAAAGCTCCATAGGTTTTTTTAATTTTATATTCAAACACTTCATGTACTAACTCAAGATAAATATTATAAAGTTATCTCATATTTCAAAAAAAATCACCACTTTTATCAAGAACACTTTCTGTGGTCTCAGGCAATTTTAAACATCTAACAGAAGTAGTGAAGAAATTGTCAACACTAATTACTTTACTATTAATAGTAGGACGTTTACTAGCATTAGAAACTTCAATTTTACTAGTGGTGGTAATAGTAGAAACTTTAGCTATATTATTCTTTCTAGCTATTTCATCTTCTCTTTCCCATCTAGCATCCAATTCAGCTAACATCCTAATACTGTTATAAATTCTAACTTGGATGGAATTCAAAGTTTTTCTTTCTTTAACATCATGACGCATAACCTTTATTTTAAGAAGATCAACATCAAGAGCAAGTCTATCAACTTTAGAATCAAGAACATCTATTTTTCCAAAATTTTCATCAACAGATTTATTAAAAGCAGTTTGTGTACTAATAAATTCTTAAGCATGTTTTCAAGACCAGAGGGTACACTTCTATTGTTGTTTTAGGAATTACCATAAGAATTTACATAACCATTAGCATTATTAGAAGGATATGGCCTATAATTGTTGCTACCAAAATTATTCCTATAATCATTGTTGTTGAAATTGTCGTTTTTAATGAAGTTCACATCAACATGCTCTTCTTGAGAAACCAAAGAGGCTAAAGGAAAATTATTTGGATCAACATAAGTTTTACCAATCATAAGCATATACATAATAGACTCAAGCCAATCACTCAAGGAAGAGATTTCTTCAACAGAATTTACCTTCTTACCTGCTGGAGATCTCTCAGTGCGCCATTCAGAATAATTTATCATTATATCATCAAGAAGCTTTGTTGAAGCACACAAAGTGATGGACATAAAGGTTCCTCCAGCAGCTGAATCCATAAAGTTTCTTGAAGAAAAATTCATACATGCATAAAAGGTTTTGATGATCATCCAAGTAGTCAGTCCATGAGTAGGACAATTCTTTACCAAAGATTCCATTCTTTCCCAAGCTTTAGCAACATGCTCATTATCAAGTTGCTTAAAATTGATAATGCTACTTATTAAACATATAATGTTAGCAGGAGGATAATATTTTCCAATGAAAGCATCTTTACATTTAGTCCATGAATCAATACTATTTCTAGGCAAAGATAGCAGCCATTCTTTAGCTCTTCCTCTCAAAGAGAAAGGCAACAATTTCAGTTTAATAATATATCCATCTACATCCTTATATTTTTGCATCTCACGGAGTTCAATAAAATTATTAAGTTGAGCAGCGACATCATCAAAACTAACACCAAAAAAATTCTCTCATAACAATATTTAACACTGCATGCTTAATCTCATAAAAATCAGCAGTAGGAGCAGATGAAGCAATAGGTGCAGTAATAAAATCATTGTTGTTTGTGCTAGTGAAGTCACACAACTTAGTGTTCTCAGGAATACTCATTTTAACAAGATTAAAAACAGGATAAAAATAACGACTAGACTAAGAACTATTTTTGTGTATGTGTTTTTTATATAGAGAAACAAGCAAGACAAAATAAAATAAACTCAGCAAAACAAAAAAACAAAAGAGATTGGAAGTGAGAGACCCCCTTGCAGAAATCCTCTTACTCCCCAGCAACGACGCTAGAAACCAGCTTGATGGTGCATGAGCGCACTCGTTGGGAGACCCCAAGAGGAAGGTATGAAGAGCACTGATACGTCTCAAATGTATCCATAACTTTTGATGTTTCATGTTGTTTTCATGCCTTATGCTACTTGTTTCTTATACACTTTATGCCATTTTCATGGATTTTCTGGGACTAACCTATTAACAAGATGCCATAGAGCCAGTTCCTATTTTCTGCTGTTTTTGGTTTCAGAAAAGTTGTTCTGGAAATATTTTTGGAATTGGACGAAACAAAATCCCAGAGTCTTAGAAAGTCCTCACGTACACGGAATTCGGAGGAGACCCGGAGGGGGCCCTCAAGGGCCCCACTCCATAGGGCGGCGCGCCCCCCTGGCCAAGCCTGGAGATGGTGTGGGGCCCCTGGCCACCCACTGACATTGCCCTCTAGCCTATTTAAGCTCCTCCATGGGTTAACTCTGAAGACCCAAGCCTTTTCCGCAAAAATGATTTGTAGCCACCATCATCGTCAACCCTAGTTCGGGAGGGTCTGGAGCACTCCCGGGCATCCTGCGGGAGGGGGGATCATCACCAGAGGGCTCTTCATCACCATGCCTGCAACCGGAGTGATGCGTGAGTAGTTCATCCCTAGAATACGGGTCCATAGCAGTAGCTAGATGGTTGTTCTCTCCTCTTTATGCCTCATGTTTAGATCTTGTGAGTTGCCTAACATGATCAAGATCATCTTATTGTAATGCTACAAGTTGTGTTTGCTGGGATCCGATGAATATGGAATGTTATGTCCAGTGATTATCAATCTATCATGTTCTTTCATGTGTATGTTAATTATGATCTTGCATGCTCTCCGTTACTAGTAGATGCTCTGGCCAAGTTGATGCTTGTAACTCCAAGAGGGAGTATTTATGCTCGATAGTGCGTTCATGCCTCCCTTTCGCTCACGCTCGAGTGACAGTAACGTAATGGGTGGGGATGTGTTGTTTCCATTAGGGAGAAAACAAAAATGCTTTGTCTAAGGATAATTTAATTGTTTACAGTACACACTTTGCTTAATGCAATTATCTGCTGCTTGCAACTTAATACCCAAGGTTTGCTCGGATGACACTCTGAGGGTGGATTATTAGTCATAGATGAAGTTGGATAACGGTCTATGTATCTTGTTGTAATGCCCGCATGAATCACATAGTAATCATCATGTCATGCATATGCACTATGGTGCAACCTTTAAATTTTTTAATTGCCCAGTTGTAATTTGTTTACCCAGCATGTTATCTATCTGTTGTGGAGAGACACCTCTAGTGAACTGTGGACCTCGGTCCATTTCTTTACACTGATATACAACTACTGCAACCATTGTTTTCCTACTGCAATTAATGTTCCCTTTCATCTACTGCAAACAAGTACTACATTCGACACTATACATCTGATCCTTTGTTTCAGCAACACCGGTGAGATTGACAACCTCACTGCTTCATTGGGGCAAAGTAATTTGATTGTGTTGTGTAGATTCCACGTTGCTGCTGAACCGGTAGTGCGCTGCCAACATCAGCTACATCAACCTTCAGAAGTGATTTATTTCTCCTACTGGTCGATTCAACCTTGGTTTCTTTCTAAGGGAAAACTTGTCGCTACACTCTTCACACACTACACTTGGGGTCACCCAACAAGCATCATCCTTCATCAAGCACAGTAGCAAGTTTTTCCTCAGAAAGAAACAGAGGTTTAATCAACCAGAGGAGAAATAAATCACTTCTAAAGGTTAAGACAACTGATGTTGGCAGGGCGCACTACCAGGCTCTGCAACAACGTGGAATCTACATAACACAATCAAAGTACTTTGCCCCAACGAAAAGTGAGGTTGTCAATCTCACCGGTTTTGCTAACACAAAGTTTAGATGTATAGTGTGGAAAATAGTACTTGTTTGCAGTAAATGAGAAGAGAACAGTGTTGGCAGTGAATGAGAGGAAAACAATAATTGCCGTAAATAAAATAGTGTTTGAAGTGGTTGTATTATCAGTGTAAAAGAATGGACCGGGGTCCACAGTTCACTAGTGTTGTCTCTCCAAAACAGATATGTAACATGATGGGTAAACAAATTATAGCTGGGAAATTGACAGATATAAAGGTTGCACCGTAGTTCATATGCATGATATGATGATTACTATGGGATTCATGCGGGCATTACAACAAAATGCATAGACCACTATCCAAATGCATCTATGACTAATAATCCACCCTCAGAGCGTCATCCAATCAAACCTCAGGTATTAAGTTGCAAGCAACATATTATTGCCTTAAGTAAAGTGTGTAATGTAAACAATGTAAACATCATTCTTTTCTCTGTAATGGAAACATCACATCCCCCATCCGTTATGTTTTTATCACTCAAGCGTGAATGAAACGGAGGCATGAACCCACTATCGAGCAGAAATACTCCCTCTTGGAGTTAAAAGTTTCAACTTGGCTAAAGCATCTACTAGTAATAGAGAGCATGCAAGATCATAAATAACATAAACATGATAGATTGATAATCACTGGACATAGAATTCAATATTCATCGGATCCCAGCAAACACACCATGTGGCATTACAATAAGATGATCTTGATCATGTTAGGCAGATCACTGATACGTCGAAAATGTATCTCTTTTTTCGAACACTTTTCTTATTATTTTCCTCTTAACTTATGTGTTTTGGATACAACTAACACGGACTAACGCTGTTTTCAACAGAATTACCTTGGTGTCTTGTTTTTGTGCAGAAAAATAAACTGTCGAGAAAATTCCGAGAAAAGAGCCCATTGGTGTTTTCACCCCGGAAGACCCCGAGAGCTAGAAGGGGGCCAGGAGAGGAGCCATAGGGTGGCCACACCCCCTGGTGCAGGTTCCCCTAGCCGCGCCAGCATAGGGTGTGGGCCCCATAGCCCCCCTCGGACTCCCCTTTCGACTACAAGTAGCCTCCAACCCTAAAACCCGAGGGGGTTCTTGATATTCCACACAAACACAACAGAGCGCTGCCGCCATCCCGAACCTCAATTCGGGGATCAGAAGTTCCTGTTTTGGCACCCTTTCGGGACGGGGAATGGGAGGATATCATCACCACCATCATCACCAACGCCTCTCCATCGACCATCCATGTTTCCCCCATCCATGTGTGAGTAATTTCCCGCTGTAGGCTGAAGGGGGTGGTAGGGATTGGATGAGATCGTTCATGTAATAATGCCGTGATTGTTAGGGCATAGTGCCTAGTATCCTCTATTAGTGCTATTGACATTGTTGCAAGTTGTTATGCTTAATGATTGCCACTTTGGGCTCGATTGCCATGATCTCAGATATGAACATGTTATTGAATCATGAAGATAATTATTGTTTCTTGATCATACCTGCAAGTTGGTTACACATATCGCTGTCCAAAACCTGAGGCCCCGAGGTGACAGAAATTGGGACAACCGGAGGGGATGGCTGCGATATGAGGATCACATGTGTTCACATAGTGTTAATGATTTGCTCCGGTGTTCTATTAAAAGGAACACCTTAATTACCAGTAGTTCCCTTGAGGCCTCGCTGACATGGGCTGGTAGGACAAAAGATGTTGTGCAAGTTCTCATTGCGAGCATGTACGACTATTTACGGAACACATGCCTATGGTTACTTAGTGCTTGGATGCTTTATCTTATTTATCTGCAATGCCCGTGACATGATCATTATTTGAACTTTCTTATCCATGCAACGCCCGTTCATCCATCCCTATGCCTACAGTATTTAATCCTGCTGTTTACTTCAAACATCACTACTGCTGTTGTTTTCATACTACTGATGTTGTTATTTCACTATTGTTGCTGCTATAAAACTGTTACTACTGATAAACTATTGCGAACTAGTCCACTTTCAGGTGCAAGTGAATTGAGAACTCACTTGTTAAGGCTCACAAATATTCTTTGGCTCCCCTTGTGTCGAATCAATAAATTTGGGTTTTACTTCCCTCGAAGACTGTTGCGATTCCCTATACTTGTGGGTCATCAAGACTATTTTCTGGTGCCGTTGCCGGGGATCATAGCTTTATTTGTGATCTCACTTGAGAGTACTATTATCTACCGCCAATCATTCATCATGGGTAATTCTCGTGATGGAAGAGTTCCTATATTACCATCCACTACAAGAAGAGGTACAACTGTGAACACCTTTGTTGCTCTTGATTCACTTTCTGTTATGAGTAAGTTGCTTACACCACCACATGCTACACATGCTACTTCTGCTGAATCTGAAAATACTTATGATACTTTTGTTGATGCTTCTACTGTGCTTGATGAGAGTGGTTCTATCAGTCCTTTCCTAGATGCTACTATTGCTAAAGCTAAAAATATTGCAAACAATGAAACTCCTGATAAAAATCCCGCTACTCCTATTTTTCACCTGAGTTTAGAGAAAATCCTAGTGATGATCTTGATGATGCCTATATTGAACTTAGTGATGATCTTATTGATGAAATACATGCTATGAAGGATAAATATGTTATTATACGTCTTATGGAAAGTTGTGTTGTTAAATATAAATTATCTCCTAATGCTAAGTTTGCCACTTCTCCTATTCATATTAGGGATAAAGATTATGATTTCTCTCTTGATTTATCTTATATATCTATTGTTGAGAAAGAACCTTTTTGTGGAACTGAAAATGAAAGTGCTGTGAAACACATGAATGAGCTCTCCTCTTTGAGTAGTTTATTCTCTGATGATCTTAAGAAACGTAGCTACTTTATTGCTAAAATATTCCCTTTCTCATTAAAGGATGAAGCTAAAACTTGGTTTAACAATTTGTCTCCTAGATCTATTGATAGTCCTATTGGTTTGGTTAATGCTTTCTTTCATAAATATTTTCCTGCTAGTGCTCAACATGCTGCTTTACAAAATAAATTTAATTTCAAGCAATTGGAAGAAGAGAAATTGCATGTATCTTGGGCAAGGTTTGGTTCTTTAGTAAAGGCTAGACTTGGGCATAAGCTAGAAGATAATAAACTTCTTGATATATTATATAATGGACTAACTATTGAATCTTGGACATACCTGGATAGTTGTGTTGGTTGTGTTTTCAGGCAAAGAACTCCAGAAGAAGCTAGGGAATTAATGGATAAAATAAGCCAATATCATGATGACTGGACTATGGTTGAGCCTGAGCCGACCCCTACTCAGTATCAGCACCAACACCAACACCCAAGAAGAGGGGAATGATTGAATTAAATGATGAAGAGATGAGAGAGGCCAAGAAATCTTTTAAAGAGAGGGGTATTAAATCTGAAGATGTGAAGAATCTTCCACCTATAGAAGACTTATGTAAGCCAATCCCTCACTCATCACCTATTGAGGTACACTCTCTCCAATATTTTGATAATAGAGATATTCCCTATAGAAAAGCTCCCGATCAATGCTTAGATGAATTTGATAATTATGTTATTAAGAAAGATAATTTTAATATGAGAGTGCAAAATCACCTTTTGGAAAACTCTAAAGCTATTAATGATTTGCATGGTATTATAGAAAGAACCTCTAATGGTGTTAAAATGCTTGTTAAACATTTTCAAATGGTTCAAACTCAAATTGATCAACTTGCTAAAGTGCAAAAAGATTTGCTAGTTAATGCTTCTAAAGAAAACATTCTTATGAGATAAGAACTAGAAGTGGTATTGCTACACAAGATACTTTATATCCCGAGGGACATCCTAAAAGAATTGAACAAGATTCTCACCAAACTAATAATGATGTTATTCATACTAAGAAGAAAAATAAGGAGAAACATAAAACAATTGTAGAATCCTCTGAACTTGCTAAAAATCCTAATAGTATATGTGTCTCTGATGCTGAAACTGAAAGTGGTAATGAAAAGAATGATGCTTTTGATAAAGAAGAACCTGTAGCTGAACCTGAAAAGCAAGCTAAAACTGCAAAGTACGGTAAGGAAGATTTTATTGCTAATAAACATGGTAATGAAAGAGAACCTTGGGTACAAAAATCAATGCCTTTTCCTAATAAGAAACACAAATCTAAGGAAGACGAACACTATAACAAGTTTTGTGAATGGATGAAACCTTTGTTCTTGCAAATTCCTTTAACTGATGCTATTAAATTGCCTCCTTATGCAAAATATATGAAATATATTGTTTCTAATAAAAGGAAAATTCCTAGTCAGGAAATTTCCACTATGCTTGCTATACCAACTATTCCCTGTTCTATTAAAAATAATTATGTTAGAACTGCTTTGTGTGATCTCGGAGCTGGAGTTAGTGTCATGTCTTTTACTCTCTATAAAAGACTCCTCCTAGAAAAATTGATACCAACTGATATATCTTTTCAAATGGCTGAAAAAATCTACCTTCTGTTCCTATGGGTATATGTGGGGATGTTCTTGTTCAAGTTGCTAATAATTTTCTGATATTAACTGACTTTGTTATGTTAGAAATATCTGAAGATGATAATATGTCTATTATTCTTGGGAGACATTTTTTTAATACTGCAGGGGCTGTTATTGATTGCAATTAAGGAAAACTTACTTTTAATGTTAATGATAAAGAGCACATTGTTTATTTTCCAAGAAGATTGATAAGAAATATGGTCTAAATTCAATTGAAAATATTGTGACCATCAAGATTGTAGAATTTTACTGTCCCATTCCAGTGCCACCAAAGAAATATGAAATCTTTACTATATAAGGTTGCTGTGGCGGTGGTGTCACACTTCAATATAATTACAGAAGGAGTGCCACCCCACACTAATTACAACAAATTAATTACATCACTAAGGCCACCGTCCTCAATTTATTTCAATTGGACCATAATTCTCTCGCCCCTAACGTCAATTATGTAACTAACATATCTCAACAAACCAGGTTTTCAACAAACCAACGCTAATCTCTTATCTTCCTACCTATCTATTTCTCGAATCTAAGAGAAAATTTTGGTTCCGTCTTCGTGCGATATGTTGTTTCCCTTCGTCCTTTCTTCGCGCTCCACCAACCCTGTCGTTTCGCTGCACTACCAGCGACGCGTTAATTATATGGAAATCAAATCAGCAATCAATTCCCTACAATCAACCCCAAATACATGATCAATCGATTAGATAGCCCCGAACCATCAGCCACAATCGAATCACCTTCCTAGCGCGGCCGTCGCCGGCCTCCACTGCTGCAACTCAGACGTTGGCTCTTCCATCATCCTCACGCCTGCCCGTCGCCAGACACCTTATACACCTGTGCTAATCCAATTCCAAATCTATTTCAATCTCTGTTTCCTCAGAGCTCAGTTCTCGAGCAGCAGGACCGCACAGGTGACTAGATCGGAATAATTGAAGACGGCGGCGATGCACGACATCGGAGGAAGCGACATCGTTGGAGTTGTATGAGTTTGGGCGGAAGGAGCTGTGGTGGGAGGTGCGGAGGCTATGGGGGGTTTCTGGAGGTGAAGCTCTCGTCGTACGCGGCTCGTCAGCCCGTGAGGAGGAGAAAGGGAGGGTGTCGCCGCACTGCACGAGAGGGCGACATCCGGCCGTATCCCTATGGACTCCACCTCGTCTTCCCACCGTCCCCCTCTACCATGCTGCCCTGAAAGCCACACGCCCTCCCCGCACCCAAGGCTTGCGGTGCTCACAGCATCACATGGGGTTCGACAATGCCGGCGACTCGTAACCTCCCCATCTCAGCTACCAGGTCTGCAAGTATGGTGGTACTCCCTCCATCCCCTTTTATAAGGCTCACTTCTTACTATTGAAATGCTAAGAAGTGTGTCTTATAAAAGTGTACGGAGGGAGTACCTCATTCCACATCTCACATGCGTCAGGTCTGCAAAAAAAGGTCTGCAGGTACGGCTGGCATTGTTGTGACTTGCGAGAGGTAACTGTCCATGTTTGAGTGCATGCCTCCACCGTATGCCAAGTTGACTTAATCGTTCACTACGATAGCTACTCATTTGATTCCGATATGATCTCTTATTTATTTAGGATGGTGTTGTATAGCTTGGTTCATCTCATGGTTAACGGAGATAGTGATTGTTAGGTCAATCTCTAGTTTTAAGTTTATTATTTTCTTTTTCCAGGGTATCATGATTCATGTGATTACAAACCTCCTCTTTAGTCTTATCTGTTTTCCGATCTTTCTATTAAACAGTTTCGGACATTGTCTGGTCAATTTTACCGTACTCCTGAACAAGTGGAGAAGCACTGAAGCAGGTTAGCGTTGGCAAATGCTTACCTTTATTTGTTTATTCTCTGGTGTTCATAAGAAGTTTTGTTGGTTGATACATCTATTTGAACTGCCAGCGTTTCTTTATAATTAATTGAGATCCATTGTCATATTTCTTTCTTCTCACTTTAGTGTCTTCCCTGTACACTCGTAACAGTTTCACAATTGAATCCCATCCCGAGATCTATGCTGGATACGTTACTATGGATTACAGTGAATACCTTGAGAATATGCCAAAGTCAGTGATTGCTCCTTTTCTACCATTTGTCTGTAAATGCATGAATTATAATGTAAGATACATATTCTCACTTTGCAATGCTAACTTAACTAACTAACCAGCAGCAGATAGTGGGTTGACCATGTTAATCTGCATGTACGGTAAACATGTTCATACTCACCTTTTGTTGGACTGCCATACATACCCCACTCCTTTTTTATCTATCTGGTGTACATTTTATCCAGTTTATGCAGTAACTGAACATAAAAGCTTTTTTTATGTCATTGTACCAGTGAGCTGGTCATGTCATATGACTGCTTCGCTAGTTGTATGGTACTGAAGTGTATGAATTGGTTTTTGCACTATAGTGTAAAGATCTTCATCCTAACACCATTTCGAGATACATGCTACATTGAAATCCTACCTGGGGTTCAAAAATCAAATAGAGGTATATCATATCTGGCAACTATGTTGTTACCGAACCAGAGTTTCTACATTTGCAAAATATTTCACTCTACATGTGTCTAAAGTTTTTTTTTTGGATTTTCGACTCAGTTAAATGCTTGAGTTTTGGGGCCAAGGTGTACTATAATTTGATATATCCCAAAGGAGGTACCTTACACACTTTACTATACAATATAATTCTATTTTATCCTCTTGATTTGGTGTCTCGCATGCTTTTGATGATCTATTGCAGAGTTTACCATCGTAGAAGACAGAAATAAGAGTTTATATCACTTCCAGTTTTAGATTGCTTTTAGCAAAACCAAAAGCACATGCGAAAAGAAGAAGCGGAGATTTGATTTGTTCGTTTCTCGTGGCAGCTTGTTGGAACAACGACCGTTCTGCTCGACCATGTGATCACAAGGGTTTGGAGCTGTGGTTGCGTTAGGACTCAGATCGACTAAACGGTTGTTCATTTTTTTGTACACAGTAATGGTTTGGGGCAAAGCTTTCGTCTCGGTTAAAAAAGACTAACGCTGATTCATTTTTGTACATAGTAGTAGTCTATATAGCATATGCATGGTGCAAGCCAGCAGAAATATAGCGGATTTTTCGCTATTCTTATTATAGGTTGAAATGATATGAAAATACTTGGAACTGATGTATCATCTCCCTGATTGATTTATTTTTGTAGTGGTTGATAGTTGGATGGTGTCGAGTTAACTAGGGATTGATTGAAAACTTTACATCATGGCATATGCAGCTCGATTCATGTTGCATTGATCTTGTCCATGGTAGTAGTTTATGTCGGTTATTTCCATGTTTGGGCTTTCCCATCTGTGATACATTGCCATGAAGACCTTGAAGCTTTTGTCTAAAGCAAATCTGATAGCTTGCTCAATCTTGTGAAAGACTTTGCTCTTTTTGTTTCAACTAGGTATATGCATGAAACAACGATGACTTCTTTAGGACCCAGTATTGTAGATGTATCGGTATTGCTGGTGTTGGAGAAGATGATTGAATGGGTGTCATGCATCTACGTTTCTTACCCTTTCTCCAGTGATTTTTCTTGGCCGACCCCACAACATGCGGTGGATAAACTGAAACTAGCATGTGTCAGTGGTCGTTACCTTTATACCAATGAGAACTTATCTTGTAGGCCTCTACAAAACAAATTTATCTTCAACCGTAGCAAGGCACGGGCATATTAGCTAATTATTATGATTGGGACTATGCCTATCAAGATTGAGGTAACATTATTATTTAGTATTTAGCAAGTTTTTCTTCATATGAAAATTGTTCTGGCAGCAATACTTGATCACCCTTGTTAACAAAATGATTTCTAATGAAGAGGACATTGTTTTCACTATGTTTTCACCTTACCCACTATGTTTTCACCATGCTTACTTCGTTATTACATTGCTTTGAGTACAATCATGTTTTCCACCATCCTTATGCATGTTTTCCTGATGTTTTCACCCTATTTACTGAAGTTATGTATGTTTTCACCATCCATACTTTTGTTTTCACCTCTACCACCTTTGGTTTCTTTGGATATTCTTCCATTAGAGTGTCATAGAACCTATGTAGTTATGGTTTAGGTTTTGTTTTCCACCTTTTCACTTTTGTTTTCCCGGTTTTAATTAATTATTAAAATTCTGGAAATACCTCAAAAATAAAGTTTCTCGAAAAATTCTAGAAAAATTAGAATAAATTTTTACATAAAAAATGAGGCAGAAAGCCACCTGGGAGACCCTAGGGGGACCCACCAGTCAGGAACACCCTAGGGTAGCGCGACCAGCCCCTGGTGGTGCCAGCACATGGTGTGGGGCCCCTGGACCTCCACTTACTCTCTCCACTGCTAAAGTCTTCTCTCTCACCCCCAAGCCTGAAAATATTTCCTGGAACCCGTGTTCTTGCTGCTCTTGCCTCTGGATTTTCGATCTCCTTCTTTAGCCCATCATTTGTGCTGATATTTTGTGTGTTTGATCTCTGGTATGTGACTGCTCCGATGATCCAAGTAGAATTTTATTTAGTGAAGTATTTCTTGAGCATTTTGGTACTGTAGGTGACAGATTACGTGAGTTTGCATGCTTTATTTGAGTAGAAATAATTTGTTTTCGATGTATGTTTAGCTCTCATATAAGTCCCTATGGTAGTCTCCACCTTACAGTTGCTTGAAAATAATTTTTGTGATGATTGTTGAAAAATTTCAGAGATGGATAGTTATCATTTTGGAGAGGTATTTAGGAGTGATGCTCCTAGAAGGACAAGGCCTTCACGCTCATCCACTTCAGCAAGACCATCGTATAATGAGGATGTTATGGCATCAACTATTAACGATGCAGAATATGATGGTATCGTTTACCCATCTAGCTTCCCTTGCCATACATTTTTAAGAAGTGCAGGTTTTTTAGATGATTTTCTTATGCTTATTGATAGAATTAAGCTCACCAACTTTATGAGGGATGGAAGCCCTCAATATTCGAAGCTCACAAAAACTTTTGTTACGAGCTTTAAATTTCTGAACACTCAATATGGTCCAACTGTTGCATTCAAGCTATATGGTAGTCCTTTTCCTTTGTCCTTGGGAGATTTTTGTGTTATTATAGGTATCAACGTCACCGGGATAGCAAGCAGGATTCAAGATAGACCAGCAGACCTCCAGGGAATTTATCGAGAAGTCACCAACGATGACAGTCGCTCATCCCAACGTGGGAAGATAAGGAACGTTCAACTTCCTGCTCTTAGATACTTTTCTTACTATATTGGTACTAGTATCCTTCGTAGAGAGAACACTAGCAATATTTCTAGTTACCACCTTGCTTTCATTGATGTTGCGCTGAACCGTAGCACAAAGTATAACCTCGATGCACTTGTTGCACGCCGCCTTGCTGCTGAGGGGCCTATTTTTGGTGGCATTATTGCTACATGTGTCGCAACTTATTTGCACCTTCCTATTGATCCTAATGATGAAACATTTTATCCACATAGGCTTAACCTTGCTGCTAGGAAATAACATCAATTTGTCACTTCTAACTCTACTATTGAACATTTAGTCTATAGAGTTTTATATATGGATGGAGAAGAGTGGAAAGTTACTTTGTCGCAGCCTGTTTTGTTTAAGATTGACAGGTCACCATGGTTTCTCTCCAAGGAGTAGATAGACGAGCATCTGAGCACCATGAAGTTTTACCGGCAGCAGGAGAGGCGAGACGCGCCTCCCGAGGACCACAACACGCATTACACCGACGCATCCTCGAGCACATATCAGGAGGAGGGTTCCTCCTCAGCATACTTTGGTGGCTCCACCTCATGATCCTATTGGTGGTTGATCTCCACTTAGGCCAAAAGCCTAAGCTTGGGGGGAGGTATACCGACATCACACTCATTTTCATATCATGAATCGTCGGTTCTTTGTATATCCACGTTTTCTTTTCTTTCGCTTCTTTTTGTTCCTTTCTGCTTGTTTTCGTTTCTTTTGTTTTTATCGTTTCGTTTTCGCTTTCCAAAACACAAAAAAGACCAAAAATATTTATGTTATTTCTCTCTATTTGTTTCTTTAGTTAGTTTGCTTTATTATTTAGTTGCACTTTAATATTCAAAAACCCAAAAATATTTTGTTTTGTTTGTTTTGTTTGCTTTCCTTTATTCTTGTTTTATTTGGAAAACCCAAAAAGATTTTTACTTTGTTTGCTTGCTCTCTTTTTGTTCGTGCTTTAATTGAAAAAACCAAAAATATTTTTTGTTCTTCTTTGGTTTTGTAAAGTTGCTGCAGAGTTCAACATTCGTCCGTGATTCCATTGGAGCCTTATTTTCATTATACATTATTCGAGCCACAAGTGAAGAGCAATAATGACGATCTACGACAATTCAAGTTTGGTGAGAGGCTGGTATGAGTTCTATTTGCTTTCATTTTTGTAAATATATCCATTTATGTGAGCATGCTTAGTTTGATTATAAGATATATGTGACTTAATGGCTGCTTAATAGTTCGTGCTCTCTCATGTTTTGTTCAATTTGTTAATAGTAAATGACATGTCGCATAAATATTTGTTCGCATTGTTCTATTCATGAGAAGAGTATGACATTGTGGTAGCCTCCTCTGACTGTTTCATTTGAATCGAATTGGCACATGCCAGTGGCGGAGACAGCTCCCGGTGAGCTGGGGCAGCTGCCCGGGCTCCTGCACAACTCACCTTAAAGAATTAGTTAAAGCATACTAGTGATTAGCAGATTTTTTATGGGGCAAAAGATAGTTGCCATCGTTGTATATATCTTCTGCCCAGGCTCCCTGAGTGGTCTAGCTCCGCCACTGGCACATGCTCACGCATGCTAAGACTGAAAACAAAAAGTCAATAAGCCTCGATGATTTATTTTGCCTCAGAGTTCTAGTATCAATTTTATGCCTTAATTAATTTTACTTTGTCGCAAACATGATTATGATAGTTGTTTCTCTCTTGATTGTCGCTCCCTGTCTATTGCTAGCCTTCACCTGTACTAAGTATGAGCTCTACTCGTGCATCCAAACCCTAAAAACCAAAGTTTTGCCAAATGTGTCCACCATACCCACCTTCGAGAGCCAACACTCTTCCCTCAAAGAGTTGCATGGACAACTTCAAACTCAACTTAATCAACTTAACAACCCTAGCACCTCTACTTCTTATTGTGATCATGCAAATATTATTGAGGAAAATGCTAGGTTGAAGGATGAGCTATCAAGGCTCAAGGGCAAAGGCCCTCAAGTTGAGAAGGTTGCGATCTCTACCCCACATGTGGTTGCCCCTAGCTCCAATGTGGTTATTGCTAGACCACAATTGAGTGCTCCAAGGCAACAAGTGGGCAAGCAAGGTCTTGTCTATGTAGCCAAGAAGAAGAACAAGAAGAAGACCAACAATGGTGCTTCGGGTGGTATTGTCATTATGGACAACACTACTCGTAGCACACCCACACAAGCAAGCAATGTTGCCTCGAGTAGTAGTGTCATGAGGGACAACACTACTCGTAGCACCTCCACGGGAACTAACAATCCACACCATTTCTTATATGTTGATTATTATGGTGTTGTGCAAGCTAAATATGTTGGTCGTATTGAGGGTTACATTGACTATATTATTTGGGTTCCAAAGACCCTTGTTGCTAACATGAAGGGACCCTCCTCCGGTCCTAACTCTAGTCAATGATCTCTTGCAGGACTATGCTTCCAGGTGGGACTAAATGGATAATTTCTAGTGGATGCACTAACCATATGACCGGAAGCAAAGAACTTGTGACGGAGTTGCACCCAAATGACATACATGCAACCGTCACTTACGGAGACTCGTCCTCGTCTAAGGTATCCGTGTTCGGCAAGGTTGTGGTTGCTCCCGATATCACTATCGTGAACGTCATGGTTGTCGAATCCCTTGGTTACAATTTACTTTCCGTCCGCTCTCTTGGAAAGATGGGCTTCTCAGTCTTTTTATGAAGATATTATGGTCCTTTTGAGGATCAAGACTCTTGACGTCGCATACGTGGGACATGTTGAAAATGAGTTGTTCGTGGTAGACTTTTTGAAGTCTACCAACTCTCAAACAATGTGTCTTTTCGGAAAGGTGGATGTGGGATGGTTGTGGCATCGCCACCTATCCCATGTCAACATGAGAACTTTGCAAAGTCTTGACAAAGGTGGCCTTATTGTCGGACTAAAAGAAAATGTTTCCTTTTCAAAGGATCGCGTTTGTAGGTCGTGTGTTGAAGGAAAGATGCATGATATGGCGCACAAGGCCAAGACTATTATTTCATCAAAGAGGATCTTGGAGCTTCTCCATGTTGATCTCTTTGGTGCCGTGCCCGAGGCAAGTCTTGGAGGCAAGAAATATTGCTTGGTGATTGTCGATGACTATTCAAGATACACTTGGGTATATTTCTTCAAGTGCAAGAGTGAGACTCAACAAACCATCATCGACTTCTCCAACCAAGTGCAACGTCAACACAATGTGCAAATCATGGCTATTAGGAGTGATAATGGTTCGAGTTAAAGAACTACACTTTGAATGAAATCCTTAGTGAAGAGGGAATTCGTCATCAATACTACGCCACTTACTCTCCTCAACAAAATGGTGTTTCCGAAAGGAAGAAACACACTGTCTTGGATATGGCAAGGACCATGTTGGCGGAGTACACTTCTCCCCAATATTTATGGGCCAAGGCCATATACACCGCATGCCACTCCTCCAACCGCCTCTACATCCGCAAAGGCTTGGACAAAACTCCATATGAGATCCTCACCGGCAACAAGCCCAACGTCTCCTACTTCTGTGTATTCGGTTGTAAGTGCTTTTATTTGATCAAGGGTGTTAGGTTGTCTAAATTTCAATCCAAAACTATTGAGGGTATATTTGTTGGTTACGGTGCCGAATCCCACACTTATAGAGTCTTTGACAAAGCCTCACGGATTGTCATAGAATCTTTTAGTGTGGTTTTCGAGGAAAATGATGGCTCCCAAGTGGCGCAATTTCATGTTTCTAATGTAGATGTTGAAATACCTCAAGAAGCCATAGGAAGGATGGGTGTGGGATTTTTCCTCCCCATTAAGGGACAACTTATGGCGACTCGAGAAGGACTATGCTCTACTCAAGTGGAGCCCTCCTCTACAATAGAATAGCAAGCCAAGGAGCCAAGTGTTGCGCCTAACCAAGAACATGTTGAAGACCCTCCTCTTATTGACCAAGTTACTACGCAAGATGCAACCACTCCTATCATTCATGCTACTCAAGGTCAAGGCCAGGATCAACCATCCTCTTCAACCTCTCCTCAATTTGAAGCGAGTGTTGAAGATATTATTGATGATGATGATGATCAAGGCCAAGTTGGTCAAATTGGGGACCCAAATGATCAATTGATCCCTCCTCGCAATAATGAGGAGATCGAATCCCGTCGTGCTAGAAGGATAAGAAGAGATTTGAAGCACAATTATGCCCAAGAAAACAAGTTCTTGGAAGATATTCAAGCTAGAAGATCCACAAGAAGGCAATTGGCACATTTTAGTGAGCATCAAGCTCACATCTCTATGGTGGAAGCAAAGAAAGTGTTTGAAGCTCTTGAGGACTCCGATTGGGTTGAACCAATGCATGTTGAGCTCAATAATTTTGAGCGCAACAAGGTTTGGAGATTGGTTGAGAAGCCCAAAGATTTCCACAATGTTATTGGCACTAAGTGGATTTTCAAGAACAAGCAAGATGAGCATGGCATTGTCATAAGGAACATGGCTAGATTGGTTGCTCAACGTTACACTCAAGTTGAAGGCATTGACTTTGATGAAACCTACGCACCTGTGGCTCGCCTTGAGTCCATCCGTATCCTCCTTGCTTATGCATATTCGCATAATTTCAAATTGCAACAAATGGATGTCAAAAGTGCTTTCTTAAATGGTCCACTTAAATAGGAAGTATATGTTAAGCAACCTCCGGGGTTCGAGAACCTCAACTTCCCTAACCATGTGTACAAACTCTATAAGGCGCTCTATGGACTTAAACAAGCACCACGTGCGTGGTATGAGCACCTTAGAGAGTTGTTGGCTGACTGTGGTTTCAAAGTTGGGAAGATCGACCCCACTCTATTCACAAAGAGAGTAAAGGGAGAGCTCTTCGTATGCCAACTCTATGTGTACGATATTATCTTTGGCTCAACTAACCAAGCTTTCAATAATGAGTTCTCTAAGCTTATGACTGACAGGTTCGAGATGTCTATGACGGGTGAGCTTAAATTCTTCCTTGGCTTTGAGATCAAGCAATTGGATCACGGGACTTTCATATCTCAAGCCAAGTATACCCAATATATGATCAAGAGGTTTAACTTCCAAAATGCAAAGATCAAGCCATCTCCTATGCAAGTTAAGTTCCACCTATCATGTAACCCGAAGGGTAAATATGTGGACCAAAAATTCTATCGTTCTATGATTGGTTCTTTATTTTACCTTTGTGCATCTAGGACCGATATCGTTTTGAGTGTAGGTGTGTGTGCAAGGTATCAAGCGGCTCCTAAGGAAATCCATTTGATGGCGGTCCATAGGATCTTTCGTTATTTGGTTCATACCCCGAGATTTGGTTTGTGGTACCCAAAGGGGGCACAATTTTCTCTCAAGGGCTACATGGATTCCGATTGGGCGGGTGATCAAGATGATAGGAAGTCCACTTCCAGGGCTTGCCAATTTCTTGGTAGGTCTTTGGTGAGTTGGTCTTCCAAGAAGCAAAATTGCATATCTCTCTCCACCGCCGAAGACGAGTATGTAGCCGCCGCAAGTGCTTGTACTCAATTGCTATGGACGAGGCAAACTTTCAAGGAATATGAAGTTCATATGGATAAGTTGCCTATTTTGTGTGACAATGAAAGTTCCCTCAAGATCGCCTACAACCCCGTGCAACATACAAGAACGAAGCATATTGAGATTCGCCATCATTTCATCTGAGACCATGTGGCAAGAGGGGATATTGCTCTATCTTATGTGCCCACCAAGGACAATCTTGCGGATATTTTCATGAAGCCACTCGACGATGCAAGATTCATGTTCTTGAGGAATGAACTAAATGTCATTGATTCTAGGATTTTGACTTGAGGATCTTGCACACCCCCTATAGATGAAACATGTTTGGGTTTAGGTGTAGGCATGGACATAGGGGGAGTGTTATCCTAACACATTGGGTTCTCCCTCCCCCCATTATTCCCAAAGCAAATATTCATTGATTATCTCTCTTTTTCTAATGTTGAATTGTGAGCTTCAATGTCGAGAATTAGCAATGTACCCAAGATATATCTTTGCGCTAACATACCATTATCTCTTATATGGTGGCTTAGGCCACCAACCTCTTCTCTTGAAGAGTTGTTTCTTGTTTGATTCTTATTGTGTTGGTTTTTCCTTCTCTCTTTTGTGTTTTGTGTTGGTGTCGGTTTGGGAAACACACTCCCCCTTTTCCTTATTTGATTTTTTTGTGTTTCCTTGCAAAAGTTGGAGTGTGTAGTACCATCTCAGTTGGTGTTCTAATCCCAAGCCCAAACAATTCCTCCCTTAGACTTTTTTCTCTCTGAAAATTTCAATCTATTCGATCCCTTGGTGGAATGAGGACCCGGCTAGCGGTACTACCGCCAGTTGCGAGCGGTACCGCTGTAACTGACAGTAGTACCCAGTGCACGGTACTACCGGTGGCTCAACGCGGTACTACCGCTGCAGGAGTTCATGCCCAACACAGACCCCGCAGCGGTACTACCCCTTGGCCTAGGTAGTCCCCGGTGGGCGGTACTACCGCTGAGCGCAGCGGTACTACCGTTGCGGCAAAAATCCGTGGGGATTAAAGCGGATCTGGGAGAAGGGGGCTACCATCATAACCCTCTCTCTCCCTCATCTCCTCCCCACTTTGGATCCAGCCGCCGCCAAGTCCTCCGTCCGCCGGGGAGGGCTCTCTCCGGTGATTGAGCGCTCCAATCACGCCAGAGAACGCTCGGGGACCGCTCCCAACTCCTCCTCCACGACGATGAACTCTGGTAAACCTTCCTATCTCTCTCCCTCGAGAAATCTTGTGAGATGATGATGCCTAGGGTTCTAGAGATCTCCTAGTCTAGGAGTAGTTAGTTGTGCTCCCTAGTAGATGAAATCTTATTAGAACTGTTGGTCTTTTATCCTCTTGTTGGATCCAATAGTTTCCTTGGGTACCATGGACGAATCCGCCAGCAGCGGTACTACCGCTGGCACCAGTGGTACTACCGCTGTGGCTGGAATCGCTGGTAACAATGGTACTACCGCGCCCCCCAAGCGGTACTACCGCCTCCTGGAGCCTGAACACTTCTAGTTCTAGTGTGATTTCTTCTCGAAGATCGTTGTGATTGAAGTTTACTTATCTTTTGCTATCCCCCTATTTCTTTTTAGGAGCAGGTGCTAGTGGCTCAAAGGGTGGAGGTCGCAAGCGTGCGGCTAAGAGGGGTACTAAGAACCCCGAGGAAGATGAAGCCCCTGAGGTTATGCCACAAGGGAACTTGACGAGGAGGCTGAGATCAGTGCTCATGAAATCCAAAGCTGCCAGTGACAAGTCTATTGCAAATATGCCAGATGATCAGTTCCGCAGGGAAAGTAGGACCAATCCGTATAACCATCCAAGGGAAGCTAGAGCAAACGAGTGTTTCTTGACTCGTTTTCAGGAAAGGATATTCTATGAGTACCCTCTCAGCAAAAATAAGGTAGTCACTCAGTTTTCCATCAATGTTGCCTTCATGAGGTCAAAGATGCACTATTTTGGTGAAGCTCCGGAAATTTGTGAGGAATTTGGGCGTTTGGACTTCATTGAGCCCAGTGAGGATTATGATGAGCATCTTGTGGGCCAGTTCTATGCCACACTGTATTTCCACATCGATGAGAGGAAGATCACCTAGATGACGAAGAATCAGAAATTTTCTGCTTCTTGGAGTCAGTTTGCTGCTATTCTGGGTATGCAGGACTTTGGAGAGATTCCAGATGTTGACTTTCACCGCACGTTCTTCCGGGTTCCTTATCTGAAGAAGTCCATGGCTCCCACTGAGATGTATGATCTATACATACCTGGACGTGTTGTGGTTGATCAGTCCAAGAACCTACTGCCAGTTTATGACATTCTCCACAGGATCTACAGAAACACCTTGGCTCCTCGGGTAGGGTAACTTTGATCAAATCCATGGTTCTCTCACGGACTTGATGGTGTACACTCATAGGCGTCGTCGTGATGGCATAAGGCTTGATGTGATGGACATTCTCTTGAATGATATGTACACCTATGTGATGAGGAGGAGAGTGCCCGTGTTTGCTGCTTTGGTCTTCAAGCTCATCTCCACCACTTGGCGCAATGCCCAGTTTTCTAACGCTCTCTTGGATAATGACCAAGAACTTACTACTCATGCCATCAATGATCTTCGTGTCAAGAAGCATGCCACTCCTTTGCTTGGTCCGGAGGATCTTGGTCCAGACACTGATGGCTCGAGTGACTCGGATTTCGAGATGGAGGGGAGAGCTCAGAAGGATAGCTTTCGCGAGTGGATGTCTTCAACCTTGAAGAAGGTTTTCTGTCGCCAAGTTGTTACGGAGGGCAAGTCATATCGTGCTCATGTGCGTAGCAAGAAGGAGCGACAACTTACTCGTGACAGGTTTTCCCATCTGGGGGTGCCTGTACGTGCAGGGTCTGAGGACAGGATCACTACTTCCAAGGAGTGGAAGTCAAAGCAAGGCAGTGTTTGGATGGATCCAGATCTTCTCGATGATTCTACTACTTCTCACGAGCCTTGGACTCGTGGGGAGACTGACGATGAGGTCGAAGATGTGGACTCTGAGGATGAGCGTGGTCTCTGCAGCCCTGCTAGTGCCTCTAGCCCCGACGAGTGACCTCCAGGGACGTTAGCATCGCCTCTTCCCCTTTTTGGTGCCTTGATGCCAAAGGGGGAGAGAGTTCTATTAGGATCGCTTCATTTGCTTGGGTTGTGTTCGTTTTGTCAAACTTTGTGTGGTGTGTGGTGTGTGCTTGTGTGTTGAACTATTTGTGTTAAGTTTGTGTGTTTGACCTTTTGGTGTTATGGATTTGGTTTTTATGGTTATTATTGTCAATCCTTAAGCAAGTATTCATATTATTATATCCTTTGTATCCTTGCTAGGTCTAAAAGAGTTAGGGGGAGCACACATTCTAAAAGAGAACAAAGCTTGCTTCATTAAGCAATTTTTCCTTATGCATCACTCTCTCTCGAAGTGCTCGTCCAAAATTATTTTAGACCTTGCTTAGTGGTGTTGTCATCAATCTCTAAAAAGGGGGAGATTGAAAATGCATTTGCATCTTTGATCTCTCTAGGTTTTGGAGTTGATAACAACACTACTAAGTGTTTAACAGTGCGTCAAGTATTTCAGGAAATATCAACTAGACGCAAAAAGGTGAAGAGAATTCCAAGACAAAGCCACCAAGATTTTTATGGTCCAGCGGTAGTACCGGGCGCCCCAGCGGTAGTACCGCTATGCACAACAAGCGGTAGTACCGTGCCCAGTACCGCCAGAGTAAAAATGGCTACTGCATCCAGCGGTACTGGTTCAGTAGTACCACTATGGTCTTATTAATCTTGAGCAAACCTTGCTCAACAGTAGTACCGCTACTGACTGGCAGTAGTACCGCTGCCTCCAGGAAGCGGTAGTACTGCCCTCAGTACCGGCCATTGTACCGCTAGCAAGGATTTGCTCACGGTAACGTTTACGGTACTAGGGCGGTAGTGCTCTAGTACTACTGCCAGCCACTTCGATTTAATTCGAAGTTGTGGCCATCGATAGTACCGGTGTGCGCTCGCGGTAGTACCGCTGCTGGAGTACCACGCTACTTTGGCGGTGGTACCGCTCGCGCCCTAGGTCTGGGACTCCCAAGCACCACTCACGTTACCAGGTGGCGGTAGTACCGCTGACACCAACGGTAGCACCGCTAGGCTCGAAAAATGGTCGAACATCTAGCTTGGGGAGGGGGCTATAAATACCCCATCCCCTTCTTCCCCAAGAGGCTGCTCGCTCCAGCATTAAAGACACACATTTATTGAGCCTCCAAAGTTAGATCTCTCCCGATTCCTCCACCCAAACTCGTTGATACTTGGAGGATTGAAGGAGAAGGCCCCGATCTACATTTTCACCGATCCGTTCTTCATTTCCCCCTCTCTATCTTGAGGGATCTAGCCTAGGGTTTCCTCTTGTGGAAAACCTAGGCATCTTGCTACTTGTTGGTGATTCAAGATTGTTGGGAGCCCCCAATTTGGTTGTGGTGTGTGCGCCAAGTTGTTTGTAAATGACTTGATTCCCGCCTCAAAAGGGATCAATAGCGGAAGGTAAACCAGGCCTTTGTGGCGGGGTTCATCGGAGAATAGGGTGATGCCTTTGTGGCGTTGAGTAGGCCTTCGTGGCGAGCTCACACCCCTCCAACGAGACGTACTCCCTTAACAAGGAGGAACTCGGGATTACATCGTGTCTCCGTGTGCTTCACTTTGGTTACCTCGTTCCCTTACTCCCTTTACTTGTGCTTGCATTGTGAATATTGTTATCCTTGTCATATAGGTAAATTCACCGTAGTTGCATTATCTAGAGAATTTACCTTTGTGTCAAGCCTTAAGTACAACAAAAAATAAAATTGGTCGTAGCACCTATTCACCCCCTCTAGGTGCCCTTACTTTATTTTCAATATGACTTCCCAATCAGATCATCTTCGATTATTATCTCTTCCTCTCTCTCTGTTCTATATTTCAATGAGAGGGAGGAGATATTACATATTCTCAATGACATTGACCATGAATCATGGAACATGATACCAGAACTTTTGTCTGGGGACATAAATACACTTCTGCTCTATACTACATATTCATTTTTAATAGCTTCCTAAGGAGATAGCATTGAACTACATTTGGGATTCCAGATGCTTATCGAAACTCAAGGTATTCTTGTGGCTACTCTTAATGATCGACTAAACACCAAAGACCTAATGAGGAGGAAGGAATGGATTATTGATAGTGGCCCAATATGTGTTATGTGTAACTCTTATGCCTTGGAGACTCGAGACCACTTATTTTTTCTATGCTCTTTTGCTAAGTCATGTTGGGAGGCTATTCTTCTGAGCTGGGATGATTCTCTACCTATTCTAGCTCGTATTGTTCATGCTAAATCCCAGTTTACAGGTCCTTGCTTTATGGAGATCATTTCTTGTGTCACTTGGAACATCTGGAAGCTGCGTAATGGATTTATATTCAGAGATGAGCAACAAATTAGTGTTAGATCGAGATCTAACTTCCAACATGACTTATTACTTCATCAATTCCGTGTTAAGGATAGTCTTGTACTTCCTCTAGTTGAGTGGACTAGGAACATTTTTGTTTTATATGTATGCTTCTTGTGACTTCAAACCTCCATAGACCCCTGTAATTTTTGAGGAATGCTCCAATTTATAATATAAAATTCCTAACCGTAGGGGTTCTCCCTTACGGTAATTCTCCTAAAAAAAAAACTACGGTCGGTGATTTCCTAGGTTTGATGAACTAGGGCTTGAAGAACTAGGGTGTTATGAATTAAGGTTTCAAATACACAAGAGAAGAGGATGAACTAGGATATAAAAGATGAAATAGGGATGAACTAGGATGAAAAAAGAGAGGATAATTTGTACAAGCACCGATATTCATGATTTGAACCACAAAAAAGAAGGGAAAAGAGGGACATACCTTTATAACTCCAAGGGGAACCAAATCCCTAGCCTAACTCCTCCGGTATGCTCGATTTGGGGTTGGATTGGAGAGGAAATAGGGAGAAGAGAAGAGAAAGGAAGAATAGTAGGGAGAGGAAACAATTTGGAAGTGGGAAGGGCGCGTGACGGACTGCTTGACTTATTCTGCAGTATAACGCTCCAGGCCAGAGCGTTAAGGCACATAACGCCCCCTTCTGAGGCGTTATGATGTCTGCCACCTCGGAGTCCACGTCGATGGTGACACGGTCAATAACGCTCGGACCCTAAGGCGTTGAGCTATATGGTATAACGGCTTAAGGACGACCGTTAAGCAAATGGTTATTTCGAAATTTTTGGTTCGGGGGTTAGAGTGTGAATTTGCTGCGCCAAAATGTTATTTATGTAAAATTTGAGTACATTATTTTCATTTTTTTTGAGGAAAAGCACATTATTTTCATGGACAGATGCATAGTGGGCTGATTGGGCCCACAAAGGATACTTAGGCACAGGTGGGCTGCCACTCGCTTGGTAACAGGCGGATTAGCCTGGATTCGGCCCGGTTTTCTCTTCCGACGCTCCACGCGCGGGAGTTGTTATCCTATGGGCGGGAAACCAATTTGCTTGGCGCCGTGTTGCTTCGGAAGTAACTCAATTGATGATTGCACTTTTCACTAAATCTGAGCTACACAAAGTTAACATTTTTAGGTTATGATCTGGGTCCTTATTTATTTTCAGATGTACCCAAACTTGTTATGCAAAATACGGTCTGGGTCCTTCTGGGGGGAGAACGTCGCTGGTACATCTTCCACACGTCATGCTCGTGCTCCACAGGTGCAACTCGACAAAGGCAAAACCCGCCGTCCCCAACCCCAAGCCCCCTCTCCCCGCCCCAACCCAATACCCCCGCTCTGACAGACTTCGCTTTTTCCGTACACGCGATTCCACCCATCCATGGCCTCCTCCGTTCCCGCCCCCCAACCCCGCGCCGCCTAGCCTGCTAGTCTAGGGTTTCGGGTTCCGAGATCGAAGCCGTCGCCGCAATGCCTAGCTCGCCGGAGCAGGTCGCGAGCGAGGTCGGCAAGCACCTCGCGCAGCCCCGTCTCGGGAAGGACGCCCTCGTCAAGCTCCTCAAGGTGACCGCACCCCGCCCCGTCCCGTCCCGCCCTCGTCGGATCTAATCCTGCTTGCTTCCATTTCGTATGAAAACGCCGAGCTCCGTTTGGGTGACTGTAGTATTAGTACTTGCTACTGGTGTTCATGAGTAGGCTCTAACCGCTATATGGCTAGGCCCGCATGGGTACCGACGGCTTGGTGAATTTGAGCACCATGTAGCAATTTGTACCGATTTCCCCCCTCACACGGCCGGGTGCGATGGGGCACAGGGGTATGCTGAAGAGGTCGTATAATCACAGTTTGAGTGAATCTAGTTCGTGAGTTCGATAATTAACAATTTCTGTACTGATTTCCCTCTCGCACCCATGTGATGCTGTAGAGGTTATATGCATTCACTATGCTTGTGTTTAGCAGTTTGAGCGAATCTAGATTTTCAGCTAGAGGTCGTATATCCTTGAAAAGATTCGCTGGTTTGGGCTGTCTACTGTCCAGTGTCAGCTCAACATCTATCATATGTTTGTGGTTACTCAAAACGTTTTTCTCTTCTGTTGAAAGAAGTTCTACTAGTTCAGAACATTTATTTCCTTGCCCATTACTGGAAGCCCTCACAGGCCTTCAGTTAATTCTCACATGGTTATATCTCATTGGCTTAAACAATTTTGCGAATACTTATTTCAAGTTTGCCTACTTTCTGAATTGCTCATTTCAAGGAGGTTACAAGTAATGGTGATCTATGGATAAGGAACAGAGGTGATTTGACTTTTGAGGCTTGAACCTATTCGTTTTTTTTAGGACAAGGCAGTCGATTTCTGCCGCTCAATTAGATAGAATAGAGTTGACCCAGTTTATAAGGGAAATTGGGTCCAAAAACCTTTGAACCTTTTATATATTTTTCACCATAAACAGGTTAACTGCAGACCGAGTGGATTAATTTAGGGCCTATTGTCTTCTAAATTTATGGAAAATACATTTTTCATCCGGTTCTACTGTACTTATGTGTTATTAGCGTGTGGGGTTATAGCAATGACTTTGTGCATACACTTTTGTTCAATCTCTACTTGAACTGTTCTGCTGCGCTCATCAGGGATTTCATATTTTTGTTTAATGGATGTATACTATGATAAACATCCCAACAGTTGAACTTTGAACCTAGTGGTAGCGGCAGGAAAGCGAGTGACGTGTAAACACTTGAGTCCAACTAACCTTAGTGACCAAAAGGGAAAAAAAAATATAGTACTATTTGTACTCTGTGCTCTGCAGCTTATTTTTTTCCTTAATTGCTTGTTTTTAACATTGTTTTTCTCTGAATACATTTGAATTTTCTACTTCCATAACATGCTTCTTTTATCATTTGCAGCAAGCTGAAAGTGCATTATCAGAGTTGAGTCAGTCCTCCTCTTTGCATGATGCTCTACGTCCTTTGAGCAAATCACTGGCCCAAACCACTTTACTTAGCCATAAGGACAAGGATGTCAGACTTCTTGTTGCTGTCTGCTTTATTGAAGTTATGCGAATCCTTGCACCTGATCCACCTTTTACTGACGAAATATTTAAGGTATTTAACACTTAAGTCTTTCACTGCGAGGGTCTTGGAGACTTCTTGGACTATTTCCAGGATTACCTGATAGTCATGTTTTCAAGTTATTTCCGTAACATTATCCACTTTCTAGTTACTTAATGACAAAGCCCAATTTTAATAAGGACCAGTCTTATAACACTATGTCAACTGATTTATCTCAGGAAATATTTAGGCTTTTCATCAGCGAGTTCGCAGGGCTTGCTGAAACTGGCAGTCCATATCTCGCAAGAAGGATGAAAATTTTGGATAATGTTGCCGCGCTTAGATGCTCTGTAATTATGGTTGATACTGGCTGTCAGGATTTGGTTCTTGATATGGCTAAAATTTTCTTCTCGGCAGCGAAGTAAGACTAAGTCTTATGCTCTTGTTGTAATATGCTTATATTTTGTTACAACCAAGAACCAAGCTTAAAAGCTGTGCTCATCTGTCAAAACCTATCTTTCGATTGTAAATACATTTATTTTTCTTATAGCAACATTTCTCCTAGAAATCACAAGTATATTTTTTCACTAATGTCCTAGCAATCTATTTTTAAAATATGTCTTCACGTTTTCTGTGGAGATTCTGGAATTCTGAAATTATCAAGACCTCCAACGCTGTGTACCACAAATTGTAAATATGCAGTGCTATGTTTGTTCTTCATTGACATGGCGATTCATAGGTATTTTTATTATTTATGAAAAAAACTGCGGAATCTCAAATCATCAGGTCACAGTAAATTGTCATTATGTCACTGCACTATCATGCTTGCTATAGCACTTTTGAAAACTTAATGGAATGATCAGTTTGCTCCAAGGTGCTAATGCATGCATGTATAGTTGCTCCAGTGAACTCAACTAACTAACTACTACCTCCGTGCCATAATGTAAGCCTTTCTGGCAAGCTGAACTAGTTTGCTAAAAAGGCTTACATTATGGAACGGAGGGAATAATAAACAAAGGCTAAGCTGAGAAAACTCATGTCTGAGTTCTGACAAGCATAAACGTTCTTCGCAAGAAATAAATCTTGGCTGGAGCTTGCTTTGGAGGGAATCATCACACCTTTCTTTGGGTCGGTCATCTGGGAGTTCGACTTCTTGGATAGCACCAGCAACCGTACCTTGGCGGCGCTCATTATCATGGCCAAGCCTTGTCATCCGAGACCCGTTGCCTTCTCCTCCTACAGGGTTGTGGTGACTGACAAGGATCGGAAGCCGTAAGCTCCACTTGCATTGGCATATAGTGCTGGACTGCTGGTCCTGACCTCATGGGCCAACATTTCAAATGTATCAGCCTGTCCCAAGTCGGTTCCAATTGAGACTTAAGCAACAGCCTAAGCATGGAAGAAGAACTGCTGGGTTCATTGTAACCATTGGTTCAGTGGTTTTCTTTTAGTTCATACGGTCCAACTACATGGATGGTCTTTGAAGCAAGCCAAACTGGGTAGTCTCTGGTTATGCATTTTTTTTTCTGTTCAGCCGGTGCTCCATTATGGTTTAAATAACTATTGATCTGAATTCTGACATGTTCATGTTCATAATCATCTGCAAATGTATTATTTTCTGATTCTGGGAATTTATATTGAATTCTTTTTGTTGAGCGGCTAACTTCTTCATCATGGAACTCTTTACAGGCAGGGTCTTCAGGAATGTGTGCACCAGGCTATGCTATCTATAATGACACAAATATTAAATGAAAAAGTTACTCAAGCTCTTCTGGATGTGATTTTACGCAATTTAGTAAAAGAAGACAAGGTGCATTGTTTACTGTCCATTTAATTCTTACTGTAGGTTGAGATTGGTGTAGTAGTAAACTAGTAATGTTTCCTTACAATATGAATATGTTCTCTGCGTGAATTACTTGCATATTTTTGGAGACCTGTATTACCTGTTCATTGGTCCAAGCTAAAGGTTGTTTGCTTCTTGTTGCCTGTGCAGGGAGGAGCCCACAAGCTTGCTGTTGACATAATTCAAAACTGTGCCGAGAAATTGGAACACATAGTTCGAATGTTTTTGTCATCGTGCATTTTCAACAAGGATGCACCTGTCAATGAACACAAGAAACTGCATCATAAAATTATTCTGGAAATTTTCCAGTGTGCACCCCAGATGCTCTTTGCTGTTATTCCAAGCTTAATACATGAGCTCCTGGTATGCCATTCTCTGTTGACTCTCTTACACCATTATGTTCACATTAATTCTCCCTGAACATGTACCATCTACCTCCTTAGAGCGACCAGGTTGATATCCGACTGGAGGCAGTACGCCTGATTGGGAGGCTTCTTGTTGTCTCCAATCTTCGCTTTGGTCAAGAAAACCAGTTAGTATTTATGGAATTTTTAAAGAGATTCTCTGACAAATCTGCAGAAGTAAGAATTGCTGCAATTGATGCAGCAAAAGTGTGCTACATTGCTGTATCATCTGGAAATATAGCACAGGATATTCTTAGTAAGACATGAATTTTTTATTTTATCATCATTATATGTACATTATTATAGTGTAAGCATCCTTTTCATGTGGATTTTTGTTCTGTTTGGCAGAATCTCTTGAAGGAAGGTTATTGGATTTTGATGACAAAGTGAGGATCCGAGCTGTTTATGCAGTCTGTGATTTAGCCAAATCAAATCTAAGCTCATTTCCTTCTGAGTTGATATTACAAGCAGCAGAGAGGCTACGTGACAGAAAGGTAGCAGGCATTATTGTTTTTTCTCGCTGCAGTTTCTTATTTTTGTCTCACTGAAACATTTTTCAGATATCTGTGAGAAAGAATGTAATGCATAAGTTGCTGGACCTGTATCGAGATTACTGTGAGAAATGCTCTAAAGGAACTGCGACAATTAGCACTTGCTATGAACAAATCCCGGCTAAACTTATTGTTCTCTGTTTTGACAAAGATTGTGGATCCTTCAGGTTTGTTCATCTTTTTTTTTTCCTTTTCTATATTTGATTATCCTATGGTGTTGACTTCTGACTTCTTTAATTCTGGCAGGCCACAGAATATGGGGCTTATATTTGCTGAAGAAATCTTTCCATCACCTCTTTCTCCGAAAGAAAGAGCAAGGCATTGGGTTGAGTTTTTTTCTTATTTCAAATTGCAGCATGTTAAGGCTTTGCGCACCATCTTTTCTCAGAAAAGAAGGTAAACACCTGTACATTAATATACACTACAAGAATGAAATACCTGTTTCAAGCATATTTCATATTTAAAAGTTTACCTTTAGGTTGCAACTGGAGATGCAAGCATACCTATCACTTCGAGCAAAGAAGGTTTTGTAAATTCATCAATAAGTACAGTACATTCAGTGACCTTTTTCTCAAATTGAATCTTGAATGTATTGCAGGAGGAACCTTCAGATGAAATAGAGAGGAAAATTTGTGGGTCATTTAGGAAGATGTCGTCTTGCTTTACAGATATCCCTAGAGTTGAAGAGTGCTTTGAGACTTTGCACCAGATGAAAGACAATAACATATTTAAGGATTTGACTGAACTAATTAAAGAGGGCACTACTTCTGCAACAGTTCGATCGATCAGAGTAATACTTGCTTGGTTCTTCTAACTGATGAAAGTGTCACTGTATAATTTGTTTGGTTTCTCCTAGTTTTGTTTCCTCAAATATAAACTTATCAAGGAGGGTGTGGTCTTTACTTTCTAATATTAGTTTTAATATTCATTTGTTTCTTTTTCATAGCATCCTTAAGTCTTATTGCATGATCCTACTTAGAAGTCATGAGTGGCGGCAATATCCCATTCACAGCGTTTTTCATAGAAACATGTTCATGATCTCCAGTTTTAGCTTTAAATGAGTTAAATGCTTATCATGAAATTGAACTAGTCAATTTTTTATGGGAACAGTACATGAGGGGTTGACTGATAATTTAATAATGCTGAGGTTAAGAGAAAAGCAAAAATGAAATATCCAAAGGGTAGAAAATACAAGGGGCGGTCCTAAAGGAGAACCACCCAAAAAGACAAGGTAGAACTCATGAAAAAAAAAGAGGTTTGGATTTTCTTGCTTTGTTTTCTTTGCCTTTTCAACAGAATCTGCATTGTTTTGTTTCGCATCATACGGTCAAAATTGAACTGGAAAATTTTCATTATGCGTACAAATGACCCCCCCTTTAAGCTTAAAACTTAGGGCTAGTTGACTGCAGTTTTCACTTTTGACAACAGTTCCAATTCCTACCATTTTTGTCAGCAAACTACATATTGTTCTGTTAAAGTATTAAGCTAATGTCTGTGAATTATGTTGAGTGATAGAATGGTCTCTGAGTTTACAAACTAGCGCATGCACATTGTTACACTGTTACGTTGACTGTTTTTTTCCCACATGCACATGAGTTTTTTCAGACTTGTATCATAGAAGGTCCACAAATCTAATGTCTAGGTTTATACCTGATTTAATGCTTGAATGCCTGCAGGATTCATTTCTCAAGAGAATTGGTAACAAACACCCAATTTACAACTTCTGCAAAGAACTGTCTATAAAACTCTCGCATTCACTATTTAACTGGGAGATGATCTGTGCCATTTTGGAGGCCCTTTTCTCCTGCAGAAATGAATCAACTCATTTTATAGAGCCTGCATGTGATCTTCTACTGGTAAGTAGTTAATAATTAGCGAGCTACTTGTTTCCTTATAGCAACATGAACTGCCCTTTGCTGCAAGAATGCACCCTGTTGATGGTTACTTCCTTTTCGGTTCTCACTTCTGATCAAACTTTTTCATTCTTCACTGCACATCTCTTTTAAGTTCATGCACACCTTTTCATCTCCTCCGAGAGTCATCTTCTATACTTCTGACTCGAAGGCGTAATCATGCAGCTAGTTGCAATGGAGTTTCCATCATTATTCCAGGGCTCAGAGGAGTACCTGCTAAAGTTGTTCTCAGAAGAATCAGTCCTGATAAATAAGAAGACTCTCCAAATGTTGGCATATTTGGCAAAATCAGTTTGTCATTTATCTGTTAATTTCAGGTAAAAACAAATTGCAATTGTATCGGAACTTGGATTGTCTTGATCTCTTTGTTTTTTGATAATTCCTTTATGCATGGTTCATGCTTGATGTAGGCATTTTTAAGTTTAAAATATTTTATTCTCTCCAAGCTGTTGGCCTATTTTTTCTCAAGATTTCATATTAGCTCACTAAGAACCAGAGAAAAACCACCTTACTAATCTATAAGATAAATGGATGGTAATGTAAAGAAAATATAGTGGTAATAAAAAGGTAATACCTTCTGTATCTAAAAGTTGCAACTGGAGCAGTTCTCTCTCGATTTGTAATTATCTCCAACTGAATATTTTACTCATATAAGTTTATATTTTTTCTCCAGTAGTGATGTTTACCTGTTATTGGAGCAAAAATGTATTGAAGGAACACGTGCTGAATCGAAGTATGCCATATCTGCAATTGCTTCACTGATACAGTCCCCAGATGAGAAGAAATTTGCCAAATTATGTGAGGTAGCTACTAATTAGTTCAGTGATTCAATCATTTTATGACTTGTCATAGTCCTCATTTGTTATCCTCTCAAACAGTACATTTTTGTTTCAATATTTGTTAAGTATGTTTTGTTACATGGTGGCGCTATCTTGCCTTGCGATTGCTGTGTTATTGACCAAGTTATTACATGATTTCTGCATTAAGAATTTCTTGAAATGGAGAAAGGACACCATGTGACAAGTTTGCAAATATGCCAATATCTAGTTAGTTTTCCAGGCTGATTAATCAATTTTGAAAAGATAATTACTCTAGAAAAAAATGCACGAACCATCCCACTCAAACTTCTAGTACACATCATTCTTTTGGAACAAAGTGATAAAAGAACGTGTTTAATGCCTGCTATATTTTCTGCCAATTACATCAATCAGTGACCCATTTTTGTTTGACACCTATTCTTATTCAGATTCTTGCATGATATATTTATTCATTTTCAGGACTTATAACAATACTACCATTATGAGATTTCTCTCAAATTTTATTCAGTCATGTGAAACATAAACTGCCAGTTCTGAGCTTGATATATAGTCTTTGTTATCAGATGATGCATTAGGTTTGATCTCTAGTCTACATTGGTATCAACTTACCAATCAATATGGCTTGTTTACATATGGAAAAATTTGACATGTTGCAGAATGGTGTTTCTGATGCTATATTGGTCCTGGTGTTTTTTGGTGGCAAACTATTACTTATTTTTGCATGCCTTAATTTTTAAACAATGGCGCACCTTTGTGCACAATTTATATCATCTTCTCTTCCCTGCAGAAAGTTGTTGGTGCTTTACATGATAATCACAATATACCAACACTATTACAGTCTCTGGGCTTAATACTGGAGCATTCTCCTTCTATGTATACATTATATGAGGTCCAATTTATCAATTTTGTTCAACATGTTTTTGTCTCACCTGAGGTATGTAAATTATCTTACAGCAATGTGAAGTCCTGAGTAAGACATACCAATATCATGCCTGCTATGGTTTGTGCAGTTTATTTCAACTCCTGGACTGTCACCCCCTGATGAAAATTCGGCCTGCAGTTTTTCTTGTAAACTGAAGGTAAGTTCTAGACAAAATAAAGCATTAAACTCATGGTAGATTTAGTAGGGAGGTTCCATATGCGCGTAAAATTCACGATGGTATTACCTGCACCGTCTACTTCAGCAACAACTTCTTTAAACTGTTATGTCGGTTACACATTAGGAGCCTGTGAGTTCAATGGAGTTTACTGTTTTGCTCTAATGTTTTTTTTGGTCACTTGTAGATTTATTGTCTCAAAGCACTTGTTAAAAGTTGCTTACCAAGAACTACCACCCGGGATCGAATAGAACATTTTTTCAAGATGTTGTTAGATATAATTCATGAAGAATTCACGCCCATTACTATATGGTTCGTATTTTTCCGCATTCTCACATTCTTCTAAATTTTTTTCTCAGTAAATACTTCACTATTGTATATTTCTGTTTGTTTCTACTGATTGCACCATTTTTTCAACAATTAGTGATACTTGTTCACTACGCATTGGTTGATTAGCTTTTCTATTATATTCGTTGAAGCACTGTTGAAACAAATATTTTGTTGTGGTTTGGTCAAGTTTCCTTGTTCTTACTTCTTAGAGCATATCTTTGCGTTAAGATAGATTCTCAAGTTTTCTACTCTGCGAGAGATGGCTAATGCTTACTATGCTACAAGTGCGTACTGTGTAACTTTTATGAACTTCGTATTTTTGTTAGCTTCGTGTTTGGGCTACTGTGCTGAACTGGTGCATCTTTCAGCCGGATGCTTCCTGTTTAATATAATGTGATGAAATGAGGCACTTGGAAAACTTAGTCTAGAGGGAGAACCAGAGAAGCAAGTAAGCATTGTTGATTAGGTCGTCAATTTAGTTTTAGTGCGGTCTGGAAGAAAAGATTCAGGTTAACCCAAGTGGCTGCTTTTTTTTTTTTGGGTTTTATTGCATGGGCCAATAAGGAGTGCAGAAAGAAAAAAATTGAAGTGGGTATAATGTGTTTTCTTAATAAGCTTCGCTGAGGATTAATGCTCACAATCTTAACTGAACGATGCTATTCAAGCTAAAAGCTCTGATACTACAAAATCATATACTTATTAGTTTGTGTTCTCTGAAGTTCTTTTCTGTATTGATACAAGTGAAATCGTAAATTATTTACGTGTTCTGTGTTTTCACTCTGATTCTTATGCTGCAACAGTGAATACGATAAGCCATATCTGAGACTGGCTGCTGGGACATGTGTACTACGACTGGCTACAAGATGGGATTCACACATTTCACCAAAAACATTTCGCACTGCCCTTCTCATGGCAAAGGTATCGTCCATATCCTACACTGCCAATAAATATCTGATTTCATTTTTCATATAGTGGCTTTCTGCCCACTAGCCTTTCTCAACTTATCAGATAATCTGATTTGCCATTGATTTTGAAATCTTCTGTAAACAAACATCTGTCTGAAGCATCATTTTCACTAACCTATGGTTGTCATTGATTCTAGTAAATTCCTTATAGACCTTGTGTAGTTATGTAGTTTTTTCAGAACTATTGTTGGAGGGATCATGCATGTTAGTATTCTACCTTTCTTTTTAACATTACTTGTACTGTGTGGTTGCCAGGATTCTTCATATATTGTTCGCAAGTCATTCATTTGCAAGCTTTATGGCCTTCTGAAGAAACATGCAATACCTGTTAGATATGCATGTGCTTTTGCATTGGCATCAACAGATTGCGCTGGAGATGTTCGTGCTGATGTATGTATTTTCTTTTCTTGTTTCCTTGTATGTACACTGTACAAACTTGCTACTGAGCTAATTTCTGTCTGTTGACCTGTATGTTTTCTAGTCGCTTAGGTACTTAACTGAAGTGCTAAAAGAGCAAGGAGGAGTTTCTGTTCATCAGAACAGAACAAGCAAAGATTCAATAGTAGAGCACCCAGCATATGCTGTTGTTTTCCTGATCCATACCCTGGCATATGATAGGGAATTTCCTTTGAGCATTTGCGAAAAGGAGACTACTTCTGCCGAGTTTTGGAGGTATTTTCTTATTTCAGATGTTTGGATCCCATTATGGAAGTTTTTTTTTTCTGGTGCTCAAGTAGTGCCCGTGACTGGAAAATTAGAAGCTTGAAGCTTGTAACCAAGTCCTGTGTTGTTCCTCTGTTTGTTGGCAGCCCACTTGTTGTGATGTTGAGGGAGCTGGTTGAAATAGACAATCCAAACCGAACTGAGCATGGTCCGGCCACTAGTTCTGTATCCATTCTTTTGGGCATCTTTCGTGCTGTTCAGAAGGCTCACGATCTGGCTGATTCTGATATCACTCATGTATGTCTCTTGATTATCGTTTAGAGATTTTACGGTTGCCTATAAATTTCTTCATCAGGCTCTAATTTCCTAACCTCCTTCACAGAAACTGCACATTCTGTCGAAAATTGGGTTACTTTTGGTAAAAGAGCTTGATAAGCATTGCAAGACTTCAGATTCTCCACGCCATATTCTCTTGCCCTCGTCTTATTATAGATTGTCAGGGAGTGGGAGAAAAGCAGACGTAGGTTAATCTGACTATTTATTCTCATGTCTCGTTAGAACTTTGCTTAGTGTTGTTTGCATTTACTAATTCTTCCAGATCTGATATTTTTAATGTAGGAATGCTGTCAACTAGATTTAATTACTGATAGTTTTGTGAAAAGAATTCTGAAAGCCCATGAACCTTATAATCATAAGGTACAATTCTCACTGCACTGTCACCCTTGCTCTCTTCTTTCTGTAAATATATACATGTACCATATATGTAGTTTACATCATCTATTACGGTCCAGTAGTTCACATCATTAACATGAATTTCAGGGGAATACTGAATATTCCATTATTACTGAGATGCCATCTAAAGAATCTGCTCCCAAAAGGAGAGCTAGTTCCTCATTAAACAGATCAGTGGGACCAAATGCAAGTGGTCAGGATCAAGGGAAAGTAAAGAAAAGTTCAGTACGGGCGGAAGATGTTTCCAAGAAAAATGATCAGAATAGTATTCATAGCTCAGAAAAAGACAAGGTGTCATCTTGTGGTTCCGCCGGCACAAAATTGTCCTCTCCAGGGTCTTTGGGTTTAGCTAAGGAAGCTGATTCTAGAGATCGTGCCTCATTCTTAGAAAATCAGAATTGTCCCACTGTGAAGAAGATACCTTCAAAGGCAGATCATAACAGCCACACTGAGGTATGCATATTTTTTGTTAACCTGTTCTTAGATCTTGGACTGTTGGCAGGTTCTTTTTGCTGGTCTTCATTTTTTTAGTTAGTTTATTTGCGAGTTAAGCATCCTTCATTAACAGGTGGACGATACAGGTGAAATGCTTGTTGGGCGTCACATTAGATTGCGGTCCGCAATGCGGTAATAGTTATCAGATTCTTAACTAATATTGGCCAGGTAATGTAATGCTGACATGTTCAAATAATTGAATGTAGGTATCAGGATGGAACTATTGAGGCATATGATCAACAAAATGGCTTTCACAAGGTATTATCCTACTGTTGTTACCTGTTACTTTCTCTTATACAATGTCAAGATATCACAGTTACTTTGAATTTTGACTATATTATCTCTCAAGCCTGTAACTAGTCTGTTTGCAGTTTCTGTAAGTGCCTATTGTTCACTGATTTAGACAGCACCAGCTTATACTAGTAATTCTTATTCTTCTGGTAATTTGGTATGAGACATCCTAGTATTATGATTGCAAGAAGAGTTTACAGCTTTAGATGGAGTACTCAAGTAGTGTAACCAACTACGAACTAGCTAGCTGCTGAGGACAGATATATCTGCTACTTTTATCCTTTCTTAGGAATATATTATCCGTTCAACATGATTGTCTTTCTTTGGTTCATTTGTGATCATTGGATTGGACTCCAGCAGTAAGGTGAGGACGCGATGATGTGGTTTTCTGACTTGCTTGGCACTCAGCTTTAAAAGAGATCAAGGATTTAGCGATTTACAGTAGATTTATGTCTGGGTGTCGATGTTGATGCATTTGCACTGTGGCCAGAGAAGTGTTAGTCAAACTTGCTTCCTCGACTCAACTGGATATTGGAGTTGATGCATTGGGTCTCATGTTTGAGTTTTACAGTCTGCTGCCATGATGTGCTCGACACGATAGTATTTGTTAATAATATTATTGTAAATTTATCTGATCAGATTATGCTTATCTGCTGAACGTGCTTTAAAGTTATCCCACGAAAAACTTCATCTTCCATCTATCTAATTGTTCTACATGATGTTGTGGATTTGTAAGATTGCCTATGGGAACGGTGATAAGGAGTTCATTCGTTTGAAATCTCGGAAGTGGGAGTTCATTAATGACATTAATGACACAATATCAACAGAGGTACATTTTCTAGTATGTGTATGTGATTCACTTATACGTTTGACCATTGGAGTATCTGTGGATTGGCACATGGAAATTTATATATATTATCCTTTACTGTTTTACAGGACACTCCCGACTGTCACCCCAGAGATTGGTAAGCACACAAACAATTTTATATGTATTCTGTCTTTATTCATGATCTTCCCTGTTGTCCTGTGATATGAAAGAATAAATAGTACTTTGTCCTGCGATACCATGTTTTGCGGTACTTTGAGTAGCACAATGAACGAGCGTCTTGCAAACTCTGCTAAATTTATATATTTGTCTAATTGGGCGTTGATGATTGTTTCATGTTACATGTAGAATGCATGGATAGGAACCTTTTCACATTTTACATCTATTATGGCAGAATTAGCATAAGCAACCCATGACATAGCAAGTTAACTATGAGCATTATTGGGTCTATGCAGTAGGCAACATTGGTTAGTCTCATTCTTTTTATGCTGATCATTGGCCTAATAATACAAGCAATTCGTTACCAAATAAAGCAAATCCCTGCGTGTCAGTTCTTGTACTCCTGGTAATCTGTCCAGGAATAAACAAGAGTGGTGCAGTTTGGACCAGGTATTGCATCTCTGGTTGCACTTTGGATCTAGTATGTCAACTATTGTTACAGTACACCAATGGGCCTCGAATAACTTTGTACTTTGGACTAGGTTTAGTCAGTTTTAGCAAAAAGGACCAAATCCTATGTGGGCCACATGGGCATAGCTATAACTCACAAAGTTCTGTGTGGGCCACATTGGTTTGAAGGGCAGGGCAGTCGATGATCACCGGACTTTCGCCCGCTGTTCGAGAAACCCTGATATCTCAGGGGAATTAAAATTTTGTAAAAAAAATATATAATTGGTGCAGACGAGCTAGATATTGAAATATACATGCAATCAGGAATATAAATGATTCTTCGTAAATGCTTCAGATATCAAATTCAAATTTGGATTTACCTTATTAGCTACCGCTGTCACTGGTAAAGTCAGTAGGGTGACCTAGATATTAGGTTTGCACTGACCAGTTGTGCATCTTAACAAGTAGGCCTGCCTGACCCCTTTGGAATAGCAACTAATTATGCCAGTATTGATTGCAAGAATAGTGTGGGAGGTCAAATGGACTTGGTACTTACCGATAAATACCTGATGCCAATATTTGGTATGTCCAAACTGGCATATATTCTGTTGCAAGTCCTGGGTATGAACACTTCAATAATTTGTATGTAGCGAGCTAGTATAAAATAACAGTTGTGACTGTAGCATTTTCAAGTTTTTTCCTTGTGATCATGATAGTCGTTTTGAATTCTCGGTATCTTTTTTAAGAATGACCATGGAATGGTTCTCTCTGATTCCCATAAGCAAGAGAGGTTGCTTCCCATATTTTTTGTTCATTTAGAATCTTCACCAAGTATCCATTGATGAATACTTACATTCCGATTTATAGCAGCGAGCTAGACGAAGATGTTGGTGATTGTGATGATAATTTTGTGGAACGTCCCATTTCCAACAACAAAACAGGTAAGTCGTGTACAGTAACCAAGGCATGATTCAATTCACGATTTTACCTTCATGTTACTATTAGTTCATGATGTCTATATGCATCCAAACTGCAAAGTCCCAACATGTTGACAGTGTCAATATATATACTGATTCATTTGAAATGAGTATATAGATCGTGAAGTTCTAAAAGTGTCTTTCCTGACTGAACAAGCATCTAGTAACGTTTCTCACAGTTTGCGTGCAACCGGTTCAAGTCAAGAGTCACACGGAAATGGAAATCTCATGACTGTCTAGCTGTGCAGCTCACTTTACGTGCCTCATTTCTGCATTTCATGTATTCAGATTTAGCTGAGCTATCAACTTCCATTTTTCTAAGCAGTGGCTGGCCTCAGGAAAAAAAGCAAGAGAGCATTGGATTTGAGGAATGCACAGAACTCTGGATTAACTGCCGACACAATAAGCAATGTGAGTGCATTTGAAAAGAACTAACATGATTCACCCCTCGTTCGTGTATATCATGAATTAATCCCTCCTTCTTTGGCAGGTTCGAATTACTAGATCAAGGAAGGTGCAAGCTTAACCGTCTAGCTGAAGGTTTAGCTAACTTGCAATATATCTACACCGAGTCCCTCAAATACCTCTTGTACATCCGCTAGTGAGCATTGCTGTGATCATAACCGTCTAACCGAAGGTTTAGCTGACTTTGCAATATATTTATGCCGAGTTCCTCAATACCTCTTGTACATCCCTGGTAGCGAGCACTGCTGTGATCATAGAAATCTTGGTTTGGACCATCCGTTACACCTTTTGTAAATACAGAAATATGATGGTCGAATGAGTGCTTGTATTATCTGATGTTTAAGTTATCCAATCAAAGCAAACCCTGGAAATTGTAAACGGCATTGAAGATTTCAGGCCACAACTCTTGGCATACTCAACCCAAGGGGCTTGCGTTCATGACTTGCACCGTGGAGGCGATCAGTAGGAGTACAGAGTAGTAGTCATCCTGGTTTTTCATTGCCGATGCCAGACCTGGAGGGATCCGATGTTTGGGAAAGTTTGTTCGGCGAGCGGAGCTGAGCTAAGCATCTTCTATTCTGGGGTGGACGCCGTTGGTAGGCGTGAATTGTTCCTTTGCATTGAACGGGTCAGGCAGCTCTAAAAAAGGATGGCTCTGGTGTACTTATCTTCTTTTATTTAGAGAACGCCTGAACAGTAAATCATGAGAGGATAGAGAAGACATCACACAGCCTAACAGGTGTCATTATTCTCCCTACTTTTTGTGAAAATATCAATATCTCTATTGCAAAGAAATTCGTAGTAACAGGAAACCAGAAACTATCACATCAATGATCAACAAAAGAAACCAGAAACTATCACATCATATTCACAACGGAAGAATCATTTTCCTATCGGAAGTCTTGGTCTCAACTCCCAACTGCAGAATTTGTAGTTTGATGCATCCTCTATCCCATAGGGAACTGAGAATAAAGCGCCATCACTTCAAATATTTGCTCTTCTTCCCTGCACAGATTAACAGGAAGTATATAGCAGCGCAGCCAGCAACGGTGCCCCACGTGGTCTCCCAGAACTTCATGTCCTTGATCCTCGCCATCTCAGGGGTCTCTGGATCCTTCATCAGGTCGATGTGGATGTTCATGCCGAACAGGCTCACCACCACGATTCCCGCAGTGACCACCACTGTCGCCGTCGTGAGGATCACACCTGTCTGCAGCAGCCGGTTCTGCTTCTCGTCCAACATCAGGTTGATGTAAACTTCGGTACCGTCCACATAATCACGGAGCTTTGCACATACAGAGAGGTGTTAAAAACATGCTTGTAATGCCAGTGGCAGCATTTGCCAGTAAACTGTTGAAGATAAGAAACATATATTTATGTTGATCTCAGTGACCAATTCAACCATACTATCACATCCATTTCTTTGATAAGAAAATGCAGTAGGGTTTTTGTTACTGTTTGCTTAAAACACATTGCACAAACATTTGCCTTTTAGTCGCACTAAGTGGAAAGGTAGTTTATATTCCTAACACCCGCAAGTGTGTGTGTGTGTGTGGTCAATTATGGTGTTATGGATATGTAGCAAACAGCCTGTGTGCTAACATAGCATAACCGGAATTCAAATTATAAAGCTGATGGTAGCAATTTAATCATTTGCTACCAAGAGAAAGGGCGTGTGGTTTTATGACTAGCAAAATTCTGTATCAAATAGTCAGTGTCCTGGCATAGCTTAATAAATTATCAAATCATAAACCTATAATAGCAATTAATCATTTGATGAACAAGTCCTAAGAGATGATCATGTAGAATAGCAATGAGGAGACACCGAAATAGGCTAATGACAGGCAGTGAATAAAAGGGGATTGAACATACATGGCATAGCTTGTTCAGCGTGCAATCAACCTGCACGAAGTAGGCTTCGAGAAGCTTCTCCAGCTCTTCGATATCAGGCTTAACATTAGCAGAACTCTCATGGTCGCTCTCTGTCTTATCATCATGGTCTTCTTCCTCCTCCCTGAATACAAGCGCAAATGAAAGATTAAAAATTAAATTCATATATTTTGAAAATGGTGAACGAACTATTCATTTTTCAAGCAGGTGGCCTAACAGCATAAACTGCGCCAGATAAAGCAAATTCAGGGTTTTTTCGACAGAGAAGACAGAGAGAGAAATTCAGGTGGTTTAGTTATATCTCTTAGTCTGATTCTAGCTACTATATGCCTGCAACCATGAAAAGAACAAACAAGAAAAAAAAACTACTGTAGGTGGCATACTTCTCCTCGTCATGATCATCAGCCGATGCGTGCTTATTTGTTTCCACTCTGCCCAACGGCTCGTCGAGTCCTTGAAACGCAAGCTTCCTCGTCAGGTACATCTCGGACATATCTGCGTCGTCGTCCAGCAAGTTCTCGATATCATCCCTCACCTGCGCACGACAGACCAGCGCAACCCAACAAACAGATGGAGAAATGCTTCAATATCATACTAGCGATTAACTGAAACTAATAACTGCTTCAAAGGAAAAGAACTTGTATATATGGAGGCACAAGGCTGAAGACTCCCAAATCGCAATCACCTTCTTCACGCGCGCTGATAGCTCGACCAGACGGCTCTTGATCTCCCTGACGTGCTCCAGCTTGCGCGTGCTGACCCTCGTGGCCAGCTCGTCCAGTGCCGGGTAGGCCTCCTTCTCGAGAGCCGAGGTCTACCACCATTAATTTGAACCAAGAAAGAGTAAGGGTTTGTACCATGCATTTGCCGTCAGATTCATGTTTCTCTGTAGCAATAGTACATAGCCGGCCTGCCTATACGTACCTCAGACTCGGTGCATTTGCAGGTGTGTTCGAGGCAGACCTCAAGCACCTTGAACTCGAAGGGCTGAATCTTGGCGCTGGGAGGCGTGCCGAGTGCAGGCATTGGCACGTCCCCCTGCCCCGTCTCGCGTCCGCCGTCGGTTGCCAGATTCGTGACGGACGCGTCCTTCACGCAGGCAGAAGCAGCAGTTACAAATGCGATCCATCGTGGCATCACGATGACTGTGGTAAATCGGTGATCGATGAGGGAGCGAGCCGTAAGGTTGAGAATGCATCGTACCGGGATGGCGAGGCGTGCGTTGAGTTCGTGGAGGAAGGGCTGGATTCGCGGGTTGCTGGGGTCGCGGACGAGCACCTCGGAGGCGGTGACGATGGCCTTGACGTGCTCGAGGTTGAGGACGATGGCGCGGTCGCGGCCGAGGATGGTGGACGGGTAGGCGAGGAGCGGGTCGAGCACGCGGAGGTCCCGCGCGGGCAGCCCCGTCATCTCCATGATCCGGTGCCTCCCGAACTCCTCCGCGCGCGCCTCCCCCGCCGCCGGCACCACCAGCCACTCCTGGCTCGCCCCCGCCGCGCCCTTCCGCCGCGGAGCCGGCGCCGGCGAGGGGTGCAGTGCGTGCCTCCGGTGCATGCGCGCGGGTCGGCTGGTTAGTCAGTTGGGGTGTGCGCGTGCGTGTGGGATCGCGGAGGGAAGGAGGAGCTAGATGGCGTGGCGTGGCGCGCGGGCGGCTGGTTCGCGTGGAGTGGTGCGGTTATCCGCGTAGTTTGTTAGGATCTTTGCTGCGGCGGGTCAAATCAGATACTCGGTCATTTTCTGGTGCTACCCCTACTATGGAGTGAAAAAACACAAAAATAGCCCTAGAGACAAACTTCATCACAAAATGAACTCGGTAGTAATTTTTTTCCGAAACTGACCTTTTAGGGTAGCGGCCAACGCCTTGGCGCGGTGGTCAACAGGGCAACGCCAAGGTGCCCCGCGCGGTGAGTGCATGCAGCGCCGAGATATCGGGCGCGGTGAGTGAGGGGGCAGCGCCCCTCGCGTCGGCGCGGTGCCCCCTAGGAGCTACAACACGCTCAGTACCCCTGGTGCCGCGCACGCTCGTGAGCGTCCGGTGCCGGTGGTCTTTGGGGTTGATAGCTTGGCCAGCCCGAAGTCGGAGACCTTGCCGCTGCGGGAAGCACCACGCCGACCAGGACATCAAGCGCGGCAACCTCGCGCTCGCCTACAGCTGCAAGTACGGGGTCGAGGTGCGCGTCATCCGCCGCCACGACTGCGACGCCAGCCCCAGCGGCAAGGTTTTCGTCTACGACGGCCTCTACAAGGTCGAGTCCTCCACCTACGAGCCTGGCAAGTCCGGCTCCGGCGGCGACGTCTGCAGGTTCAACCTCGTGCGCCTCCCCGGCCAGGACGACCTCGGCACCAACGACCTGCGCCTCGCCAGGGAGCTCACCGCCGCGTTCCACGCCAACATCCGCCCCCTCGGCTACCTCACGCTCGACCTCGCCAGGGGCAAAGAGGCGGTCCGTGTCCCCGTCTGCAACCTGGTGGATGACGACAGGTCTCCGCTTGAAGCCGAGTACATCGCCTGCCCTGTACTCGCGCCGTCCACCATGGCCCCGCCCAGGCCGGCGAGGGGCAGCAGGTGCTGCATCTACAAGACGACGGCGTGCGGCGGGGTGTCCTCGGGGCTGTCGTCCTGCGGCTGCGCCTGCGTGAAGAGGAACGGGGGAGGCGGCCTGGCCTACATGACGCCAAGGTGCCCGTCCGCGCACGCTTCATCCCATCTCTGCGTGCCGTGCTCCTTCGATCCTCCTCTCCCAGCGCTCATCCACGGAGCCAGCCATGCCGCTGCCGCGGGGCAAGCCGAGGCCCAGGAAGGGCTGCCGGTCGCAGCTCGAGCAGGAGGTGAGAGCCATCCCCTCCATTTCCTTTCCTTCGCCATTGTGTGTGGAACTGAAACTAAGCTGTTCCTGCCTGCAGGTGGAGAGGCTGCGGGAGGAGACGGCGCTGCACGCCATCCCCGACAACGCGCTCCACCACGCCGCCCTCACCCTCGCCGACATCGCCTACCTCCCCGCCCACGTACGCTCTCTATCCATCCATCCACCGGTCCATGGTCCGGGGCGCGTCCTAACAAAAAAATGCTCATGCCATGCTCTGACTCATCGGCATGCAGGCCCAGGAGCTGATTTCCAACATCTCCGCGATGGAGTCCGCCGTCACCAAGCTGGAGGAGGAGATGGTGGCGCTACACTTCCAGCTCATCCAGGAGAGGAACGAGCGCCGCCTCGTCGAGTACCGCGCCAAGCAGCGGCCCGTCGTCTCCCACCGCTCCGCTGCCAAAACCGAATCCGAGGACGCGGCGAGCGCGAAACCAAGCAGCGGCCCGTTGGTCTGCATGACGAGCGTGGGGGAGCTGAGCGTCCTAGGGGGCACCGCGCCGACGCGATGGGCGCTGCCCCATGCACTCACCGCGCCGGGCACCTTGGCGTTGCCCTGTTGACCACCGCGCCAAGGCGTTGGCCGCTACCCTAAAAGGTCAGTTTCGAAATTTTTTTACTACTAAGTTCATTTTGTGATGAAGTTTGTCTCTAGGCTATTTTTGTGTTTTTTCACTACTATGGACCCGCGCGCTGATGGCGACGATGGATTTCACGGCGCAGCCGGTGTGTACACGCGATGGTTGTTTGCTCATGGTTGTTTCCCTGTGAGGAGAAAATATTCTCTCCTTGGTGGGCTGGGTTCAAGTTCAACAGTCAACACGGGCAGTCTCGAACTGCGGAGCGGACGCCGACGTGACAATGGTTGCGTGCGGCGCGAGAACAGATTCTGGTAGGGACACGGCCTCCTCAGCATTCACGTCTGGCCGTTCCTTTTCCCCCGGGTGATGAACTGAGGATTCTAAAGCCGCGTGTGTAGCTTGTCTGCGATAAAGAACGGTGATGTTTCGAATCTTGTACGAAATGGAGATGCGCCCCCGTTTTCGAGTCGCGACCCAATTTCATTTCCATGAAACTGATTAAACAACTAAAAAATGGTTTAAACAGTTATTTGACTACGCCCTAAAGGAGGACTTCTTCGGGGAATTGATAAGGCTCAAGCCGGCTTCGGGCACAAGTGCCTCGCCCTTGGCAACTTCAACTATAGATTTACCGGGCGCGTGACAAGAACGGTCTCTGCATTGATAGAGGTTGTCTTTCAAGATCCCGTGACACCCTTCACTCGTGTGAACTCAAAGAGGTCCACCTTAAAAAACGAAAGTTCATGTGAACTATGAGCAGGCTAATCATATCATGATCAAGATTGATGCCCTCTTTTGTAATGAGGGTTGGGACACCTTTCACTACGATCACATCCTCCAAACCCTCTCCTTCTCGCTCTCTGACCGTTTCCCCCTCCTTCTCGTCTTGCCATGGCTCTCCAACACTAGATCCTTCCGGTTTGAGGGAATTTGGGTCAAGATGCCGGGTTTCACCAAGGTGGTTGAAAAGGCTAGGTCCGCCCCATCGTCACACCGGACCCTTACCATGTTCTTCGTGAGAAGCTCATCCGTGTCGGGAAGCACCTTAAGCAATGGAGTAGAAGTCTCTTCTCCAATACCAATATCCAACTCCACATGGCTCTTCGGGTCATCTTGCAACTCGACTTGGCTATGGAGACTAGGCAACTATCGCTGGACCAGAAGGACATCCACACTAGACTCAAGAGAATAGCGATTGGGTCGGGGGACCCTCGAAAGGACTAGAAAGAATCAATGAGGTGAATCAACAACCTCCAAGATGGAGATGAGAACACTAAGTTCTTCCATCAAATGGTTAATTCCCGTAGGAGGATTTTTTTATTTTTATTTTCAAGCTGCATCACAACCATGTATGGGTCGCTTCTTACTTAGAGAAGAAACACATTGCGTAAGGCCACTTCAACATGATTATGAGATAGGGAGAACCTCACCCCCTCTCTTTTAATCGGGATGCTTTGGACCTCCCCATCCTCAACCTCGATGGGTCAGATGCCCCGTTCACTATGGAGGAGGTGAAGGAGGCTATTATGGACATGCCTCTTCATTTGCTCAACACCATGCACATTATGCTCATCCCCCAGAAATATGGAGTCTCATTCAAGGATTCTCCAAGATTGTGACCAAAATCTTATCTAGAAGATCCCCCCCCCCCCGCATGGATGACATTGACTCGCACACCCAAAGTGCCTTCATTAAAAGGAGAAGCATCCATGACAAACTTCATGTTTGTGTGAAACTATGCAACATGGCTTCACTAGAAGAAAAAATTCACTCTCCTTTTCAAGCTCGACATTGAGAAGGCGTTTGATCACGTTCGATGGGAATACATTTTCGAGCTCCTTCAACAACTAGGGTTTCCTCCTCACTTCCGATATTTTTTGGTGGATCTCTTCCGGAACTCAGTATGAGTGAAAGTACATAGTGCCTCCATGTGTAGTTTTGGTAATTAATGACAATCCTTATGGACTACAATGAGATGTCCTTATATGTAACATCCCAGTGTTTGGGAGGTTATAAGGATCTAAGTATAATATGTGCAGTTGCAAAGCATGTACCTAAAAATACGGGAAATTTTGGCGCGGAATTTTAAACGAAGCTAAGTGACCAATGTTTATCTTGACATGATCAAAAAGGTTTAGATCATCTATTTGAGGGTACATTTGGAGTGATCTTTATATCAGATATCTTATAAACCAAATCATTTGATAAGACAAACCAACTCTCAACAACCTTAACCACAAGTCTATAAGTGACTTGGGATAATTCACTAGGTATCTTGAACTCAAAGAGGGGTGAGTATTCAAATCACATAACTGATGATCACACTTTTACAAGATAGTAATGCACAATTGAACCATCTCATCACTAGAGATAATATGTCCCCGAACCATTAAATATCTAAGTTACCAATCCATTTACACAACATCTTTATAAACCATCTCACAACTATAAAGTGAACCTTCACAAGTAAATAACAAAGGTTCAATAGAACACAAATGATACAAACAAGTATTAACTCAAACCTCACAAGTGGGAAATGACATAATTATTATTAATAACAAGTTTATAGAATATGTACATATCTCAAAATAATAAGAGAAGAATATAAAGTAAAAACATGACATACGAGAAACCAACTAACAACTCTGACTTAAGTCATCAAACCCCAATAACCTTCATATGCTCAATGTCTCATTCATCTTATACAAGTGAGCATATGATGTCTCAACACATTAAGGAACCATTTGATCAACTCACTATCTTAATTCATCACTCCATAAGCACTCCACATTTCTATCCAAATCAACATTCAACAACTAAAGTATTTGTGTATATCATTAATGGAACAACAACAAGTTATAACCTCTACTAGAGGAATTGAATTGATACTAAATAAAACCAATCATATACGAAAAAAATATATATATTACGGGAAACAAAATGAGAAGTATATTGAAGGAGAAAAAAAATCTTGAACCAACTCTTAATCTAGATCTTTCTACTTTGTCTAGACCATCTTGTTATCTTGTTTACCAATCTTCTCGAAGTCATTCTGCAAGATAAGCAACCCCACAAGAAAGGAGGAACTTCGACAAGAAGACCTGCAGAAGGATTCTTTAGAGTGTTTAGAAGTTCTATTCCAATCTATCATAAGAGTATTTGGAACTCTTATATCTTAATCTGATCTTATTAATCCTCAAGAAATAATGTGATATTCCAATGTTAGTGTTTTATAGAAGTAGTTTGGTAACAAGCTTCAAGACCTTGTTAACAAATCACTTTTGTATGCCCTAACACTTGAAGGTCATATACAAATAACAAAAGGTTAAATAACCAGTGCAACTCAGCCATTTGCATATGAATAGTAATTTGGAGGCAAGTCTGGCCCACTTGTTAACAAATTCTTCTTGTATGCATATGACAACTTGATGTCATAAGATAAACTTACATTCTTTTATAATCATCTAAGATAAATCTTTGCTTGGATTAATTGGTTGTCTTCACCACAAGGGTGAGACAGTTAAAGTTGGAATCCAAGAGATGATTCTACTTGCAACTGACAAAGTAAGTATCTGAAGACAATTGGCAACTAGAGACAAGGATATTACAGGCAATGGAAGAACACAAGAAGAAACACTGCCTCAGTGAGGGATCATAATAAATTATCCAGTAAATCATTAGGCAACATTAGAGAATCAGAACTTCTATGCCTTGTCAAGCTCATCAGAGATGAAGAACACATAATAATCTCTTTAGTGGAAACAATTATCAAATCCTTCTCATACATAAGACAAATTGATAATAACAAAAATTCATGTAAACATAACCATGCAAATGATTACATGTTTCTAAAACAAACATGGGATAATATCCATACTTGGAACCCAGGTTGAAAACAAACAAATAGATTCCAAAGCCACTCATGTTTTCCACTTGATCAAGTATTAAAAATATATCAAACATGGATTACACACACTTATAATATGTCAACCAAAATTAATAGGAGTTCTAAATATGAAAATAACAAAGCCACATAAAATAAAACAAGTCCTTTCACTAATTAAAATAATTTAGTTTGACTTAGAATAAAATTCCCTAGTTGGTGATGTTGTCCACAATGTATAAAAAGCACTACTAAGAATTTTTACAAACTATTTCTAAAAGACTTGTATCTAAAACTTCCTATTGTAAAACACACCATCCTTGCAAAAACACATTGGTGGTGTTGTTTTCAGGACATAGCACAAGCAAAGTAATTTTTAGTTCATTTGAAAAATTCAAATTGAGAGAAATAACAAAAATTACCTAAAATGAACACCCTAAGTTAAAATAAAATCTTCTTCAATTTCACCAAAACAAAACATGGTGAGATTGCACTTTTAATAAGGATTTGAAATGTGATTTTTAATAGTTTTTCTAATTACAAAAAGGCCGAGAAAACAAGCTTATCTTTTCTATTTTTTTAAGCAGAAGGACTAGTTTGCAAATAATAGAAGTTTTAGGGGGTTATCGAAAACTGCAATTTCATTTTCTCCTTTCTTCTTCCTCTGCCAGAAGGAAGAGGAGAATCGACGCTGTGGCTTTGCCACTGCCACCTCCTACTTGTCGCTGTTCTGTGAGGATATATGCGAGGAGGAGACGTCCCCATCGTTCCCTCCTTCTCTACTCCCTCTCGCACACTCTCTCTGTATCTCCATAGAGGTAGAAACCAAACCCTAACCCGTCACCCTTGCCGCATGCCGCATTTGTCTCCAGCCACGACCGACCTCTCTCGGAGCGCCATAAGCTCCGCGGTGTTCTCCTCTACGTCTTCGTCAAGCCTCGTCCCTCAGGAGATCAAATCGCTCCATCTTGTTCCTCTCCGGACGTCGGACGTCATGGTCGATTCCGGTCAATTCCGGTGTCGCCTTGCCTCCTCGACCTCACCCTTGAGCTCCTAGTGATCTGGTGAGCATCCCCATTCCTCTGTCTTGCGTTTCCGTGGTCTGTAACGTGCTACTGTCGATCCGTTGTCACTGCCATCGTGCATGCTCTTTGTCGGCGAGGTTCCGATGACCATTTGGTGCCCACTCCACCACTCCTTGATTTGTCAAGTCTTTCCCTATCTCGTAGTACAAATGAATCAGATTACTTCGAGCCAAATCGTTGGAATCGAATCAAACAGAGAAGAATTTCTCACTGTTGACGTAATCATGACGTCGTGAAGGTTTTTTTTCTCCCTTTTTATTTTATTTTTGGAATAAAAAAAATGACGTGTGGATCCCACCTGTCAATTTAAAAATACCGAGAAATTATTAAAACTTGTTAATTCATTAACTTTAAGTCTGTTTATCAGAAAAATATATGAAAATGATTAGAAAAATATAATCTAATTTTTTAAAAACTTTTCAGAAATTATTGATGAAGTTTAAATTCAAATATTATTTCAATTTAAATTAATTCATTTAAAATTAAAAAAAATAATTCAAAAATTCAGAAAAATACAGGTTATATACCAAATTGTTTAAAATGACAAATGCAATTCATATATGATAATTTAAAAGTCAATTGAACAAGTTTTCATGTGTGCAATATTTTTCTTGGTCATTTAATTCATTTAAAATTGGAAAATGACTAAATTATTCAAATATTTTCAAAAAACTTCAAATGATCTACCAAGTGGTAAAGAAATACATTTCCAATTCCAATTTGTCAAAAAACAAAACATTTTGTTCAAATTCTGAAATTGTTTCTTTCAAGTATAACGAAATTCTATAATGTTCCATTATAACCAGAAATAACTACCACATCATTATTTTCCTTATTAATAAAATCCTAATGTTTTCACACTCATAAAATCTCATCATAGTCAATAATAAGATATTTGGTGGTAGAGTTGATTATATTATACACTCACTTTCAACTATGTCTTAGCTCTACACTTTTCATCTAATAAAAAAGGAAAACTTGTTTGTTATTTGTTTAAAGTTGTTTTGAATGTGATATTGTTTCCTTGCCTAACCATGTGTTATATACTTATAACTTAAACATGATAACAATTGTTTGTTAAATAAAAGTGAAACACATGTAAGTCTAAAAGAAGTGAACAACATCATCACCACAAGTAACGAAACAACTCTAAGACACCTAAAACAAATGTAATCTTAGTATCATACCGATTGCAGCTTACACTTGTAAGCTGGGGTATTTTCTAGGGTATTTTGCGATGCATATCATTACTATGCATTACATTATTTTGCCAAGTGTTTTCAGTAGTCCTTACTGGGACTAATTTGCTATCTTTCAGATATCTGGATTTCTCTACGCGACCCTCAAACCCGAAGACATGGATTATTATTGCCATTATTTCTATCTCAGGCAAGTTCATCACTTGCTCGTAGGTTTTGCAGTATTTCCTAAAGAACTATTTGCAAAACCCTATCGTATTACCACCTATTCTCAAAAGAATGCATGATCCTATTTTTATAATAATATTACTACTTGAATGACTACCCGAGTGGTAGTGTTCTGTTTGGTGGGCGGATGTGACCATGGTAAAATGAATAGGTCAAAGGAAGGTTCCATATGCATGGGAAAGTATTAAGTAGGAATTAACAACAAATGCCGTCATGATTCTTGATCCGTAAATACCGCGTTAACCATCTTGTGTGGGGCGAGTAAGACAGCTGTGATATTTTCCCGTTCACATGTCAATGGGCTCCTAGAGCCGTTCGTTATAGGTATTGCAAGACTACATGCACATGGGTGGGATCCCTTAATTTCCACAGACTCTAGGGTCTATGATGGCCGGCCCGGGGCGCCTATATATCTATCGTGAGGGGTAGAATCAGGGGTTAAACCTGCATGGCAGAAATGGGTGGACATGTGTTGTGCAGAGAAGCATGGTTTGGTTTGGATCAATAACCGTGCCCCACACCTAAGTGGGTGTGGACAGGAACGATCGTATGGTTGTGCAACATGGTCTTGATCGCCTATGGGTAAAGTAACGCACCTCTACAGAGTGTAAAAGGATGTGAAATGTTACCCCCTGTTCCGGGAAGGAGCTGCGAGCGCCGCAGGAAAGGCAAGTCCATGAAGTTCTAGTACTGTGAAGATTTGGCGGGCATAGTTTTCCAAATTAAAAAGCAACCTCTTTAAGAAAGATTTTGAAAAAACCTTGCATTAGCTTATGACTCTTTCGAGTCTAAAGCGGTAGTTAGTGCATCACACTACCCATAGTATATCATGAACTTGTTGAGTAACACTCGTTACTCATTCGTTCCAGTTTGACCCCTGCCTAGAGTTGAAGCCTAAACGGAGATCTTCATCGAGAAGCCATCGTTAGCTACGAAAGCTAAGATGAGTCATATATTACTTAGCCGGTGAAGCATCGTCATCAACAACGCCAGTGGAGTAGAAGCTATTAAGGTTTAGGTGAAGTCCATTCTTGGACTTAGTTGTTTACAAGCCTTAGATTAGGGCTAACATCAGCTGTAGTGGATTAGGTTCTGAGCTAGAGTTCTTTTCCAGCTTGGACCTTCAAATTTCTTCTTCTGATGTTTCATTTGCATGATACCTTCTTCGATTCATCAAACATATTCTCAAGATTTTGTAATGAAAAATGTTTGTATCCTTTATCTTTGCTTGGACCTGCTATGTTTCTGTTGTACCACTATGAGGATGTAATATTCACGGATAAGTCCTTCTGTGAGTATTATGTCAACGACTTGCACACTACACATGAAGTGGTGTGCTGGGTGACTGCATTATAGATCTTGTCCATTGGAAAATATTGGAGTTCATGTGTTGGACTCTAGAAGCTTTCATGATGAACATTGTAATATTAAAGGAATTATATGAAGAATGGTCATGTGTAGAGTTGAGCATATTGCAAGTATTTTGAAGAAAAGGATTAGGTGGTTTTTCATGTTATCTTCAGACATTATCAAATGAAGAAAGAAGAAAAGATACAAGTTTGAGCAAGATTGTGATCAACACACAAAGCTACAAGATGTATCAAGTGGGATTATGTATCTCAGGGTATGGTAAATATTGTTCATATAACTCTGTGAACTAACCCATGATATGTGTGTGTGGCATTTCTATGTGTGGTTAGATATCTTTCCATGTGCATGCTTCTAAAGGAAGATTTCATATAGCCCATGGTAGATGACGTCAAGTGGCGTTCGTCATCAAGATTCAAGTGGAAGCTCAAGAGAAGCGTCTCGAAGAAATCATATGCATGATGCTTTCCAAAAAGGGTTTCCAAAAAGGGTCTCTCCCATAGTGGTGTATGGGGGAGCAATTTGCAAGTCTTCATCAAGCAAAGCATGTGCTACAAGCACGATCAAGAAAGGGGATCCAACTTGAGAGAGTAAAGATCGTCATCATCTAGATCAAGTGGAATTCTCAAGGAAAAGGTATGATATTGATATGCTTTCTATTTTTACCGGTCTCATGCTTTTGGGAGACCGGGTTATAGGAACGATAGTCGTACTATCAAGAGGGGTTCTCGAGTGACTAACTTGATCGCATATTTATGGAGAGATCAAATCTTTGCATAGTTTTCATCATATTTCTTGGTTGTTATTTGGCTTTTCTCTATGTGGTGTTTTGGTGCTTTTCGTGATCTTCATGACAAGCCAACATTTACCGAAAACAGATTTCGTAAGAAACACTAGTCGTGTTTTCAGTGCTGGAGGTTTTACTAGTTGTTCTTTTTAGAGAGATAAAAAATTTACCCATTTGGTTTTAGGTTACATTATTTGACAATGATGTTTCTATGTATATTCTTGTAGTGCTCATTGTGATGATTTCAACGAGCCAAAGAACATAAAAAGGGAACATGTATGCAAAAGTTACTGCACTTTTTGTATATATTGTTGTTTTTGTTGCCCCTGGGGGGGGGGGGGGGGTCCGGCCTTGGATTTTTGGCTAAGGAAGTGTTGCATTTCTCTATGATGCCAACCGGAAATTTGGGCCGAATATTCTTCCCCTAGTTTTCTTGCAACGACTCTAGTTTGTAGGGACCTATAAAAGTCCCCCTTCTTCCCTAAAGACCTAAGTTTTTCCAAGCACGTTTTCCCCCTCTCTCCCACCATTGTTGACCTTGGAAAAATTTCCCCTCTGTCAATTCCTCCTATGATTCTTGCATATCTTTGAGGGAAACGATAGAGGAGATCTAGATCTACATTTCCACCAACCCATCCCCCTCTAAGTGAAGGGAACCTAGTAGATCTTGATGTTTATCCTCCTTTGTTCTTCTTCTCTTATTACTCCATAAACATTTGTTGCTTTATTGGAATTTTAGAGTGAATGATTTGAGAACTTGTGCTCTTGCCCTTTGCATTGGTTGCATTGATTTTCTCTCTCCACGAGGATTCCTGGAACTAAAAGGTTGTGAACTTGTTACTCTTGGGTCTTGAACCCTATACGACTTTATGGTGTTCTTGAGATCCTCCAATTAATTTGTGGACGCGTGCCCCAACATTGTGGTGATAACAAGAGCCTCCAATTAAGTTGTGGATGCGTTCCTCGAGATTGAAGGTTACCAATAGTGGAAAGTGAACTAGGCCTTTGTGGCAAAGTTCATCGAAGAATAGGGTGATACCTTTGTGGCATTGAGTAGGCCTCTTGTGGCGAGATCACACCCATCCAACAAGACGTACTCCCTTCAAAATGAGGAATTCGGGAATATATCACTGCCTCCGTGAGCCTCGGTTATTTCTATACCCGCGCTATTTACTTACGCACTTTACATTGTGATAGTCTTCGTGCTTGAAGTCATATATCTTGCTACGACCTTGTTACTTTTCTTGCTTCGCATAAGTTGTTGTTGCACATAGTTGATCCTAGAATATTTAGCTTGTGTGCTTGTTATTTTAAACATTTAGTTTATTTCCGTATTTGGCAAGCCTTAAACGAAAAAGTTTTAATCATCTATTCACCCCCTCTAGGCGACATCGTTGTCCTTTCAATGGCCCTATGAAGCACGGGCATGGGTTACAACAAAGAGTCCCACCCCTTGCTCTTCAACATTGCTATCGACCCTCTCCAACTGATCCTCCAAGTTTCCATCGACCAAGGTCTTCTCAACCGCCTCCTCGGCAAGAGGGCTTGTTTTAGGACTTCCCTCTATGCTAACGAAGCGACTATCTTCATGCCCCCCTTTAAAACGTTTATATCTAGACTTTCCCAAATTATGGATTACTTGAGAAATGTCTAGGGTCTCATGAGAAATTTTGAGAAAAGCCTTTTGGCCCCTATCTGGTGCAATGACCTTGATCTCTATTATATGCTCCATGATTTGCTGCGACTCACACATCCTTTCCCATCAATTATCTTGGGTTCCCCCTTGCTGTTAAAAGACACCAAAAGGTTCACTTTCAATACCTTGAAGACAAAGCATCGGTTGTCTTGCTCATTGGAAAGGGAAATGCTTCAATATGACGGGCCAGAAATCCTTCGTCAAGTCGGTACTCACCTCTGAAGCCATCTATCCCCTCGCCATCCTCGACGTCCTGACGGAGCCTCTTCAGGCAATCCAAAATATTATTCGTGGGGTTACTTTGGGCGAGTTCGAAAAAGTTTCCTCGGTGGCAAGTATAAAGCGAATTGGATGACGGCAAATGATGGTTTGCCGCCATACCGCGCTCGGAGGCCTTGGAATCCTTAACGATGAAGAAGTTTGGAAGATCTTTGGGATTTTGTTGGCCATGGAATGAGTTCAAGGCATATGAGAGACCATGGGTGGGCTTGGGAAAGCCATGCACTAGCGATAACATGGAGCTTTACTATGATTTACTAAAGTTACCGTCGGTGATGGGAACAAGGCGTGTTTTTGGCATGCCCCTTGGGCGGACAGCCTCATCCCCAAGTGCATTGCCCCAACCATCTACGCACTCTCCAAGCAAAAAGGTGTAGAGAATTCGTGAGGCGACCATTAACGATGATTAGGTACTTCAAATTGACATCTCGCCGGGTCTTACATGAGTTCACCAATCTTTGGCACCACACTTCCAGCTCAATCTCCTTGATGATGTCCCGGACTCTATCCTTTGGAATCTTACTCCGACAGTGACCTACTTCGTGCTCCTCAACCACAACTCTCAGTTTTACGGCTCTATAAGCTCCAACTTGGACGCCGTTGTATGGAAAGTGTGGGATCCCCCAAAATGCATATCTTCTATACTGACTTATTATTCAAAATCATGTTTGGACAACAGAGCGCCTCGAGTGGCGCGGTTAGCCCATTGGACTCATTTTCTCCCTTTCTCGATGCCACGATGAAACGACGACTCACCTTCTCTATAAGTGTCACTACTCCAACAAGCATTTGTAATATGATTAAGGATTGGCTCCAACCCCACAACTTTGACCTTTCCTCTTGGAGTACCTTCGACGAGGTTGAGGATTGGTGGACCACGGTTGCACTGTCTCATGGTGGTGGTGGGGGGGGGGGGGGAGAAGCCATGGCGTCCCTCCTCATGCTTGTTTCGTGGGAGCTATGGTACGAACGTAATGGTAGGACTTTCAAGAATTCGAGCACCATGCCTACCGTCGTGTTCGCAAAATGTAAGATGAAGTTTAAGATTTGGGCCATTGCCGAGGCTAAGCATTTGGGTCTCCTTATCTATTCGGGTGAGTATGAAAGAACATTTCTTAATCAATTTGGTTTTGTGTGTTTGTTAACAACATAACTTATATCTTACCATGTGCTGCATGTTTAAGGTACGTTTAGTATCTAGCACAAAGAGGTGTGGATCTTATGGTGAAGGAGAAGAAGATCGTGGCTAAATTCTCCGCACAATGCAATTTCTGTGAGCCGTCAGAATGATTCCGGAATTTCCAGAATGATTCCGGTGTCCTGGAATGGAATCCGGAATGGTCGTGAAAATCTCGGTTAGCAGTCGGGATATTTCAGCCAATTTCGTCATGCTGGATTCATTTCGGAACCATTCCAACTTGAGCGTGAAAATCTCGGTTAGAGGTCGGATTGCTCCAGATTATTCTGGTTGGCCAGAATGATTCTGGAATGGTCGTGACTGGGAGAAAAAAATGACTAGTTTTCAAGGGGACCATAAAAAGGAGCCCCCTTCTTCTCCAAGAGGTTAGCTCGTCGATCATTGAAGGCCACCATTAATTGATCTCACTAACTCTTGAGATTTCCCAATCCCTCCATCCAAATTCATTGATTCTTGGAGGATTGAAGGTGAAGCTCGGGATCTATATCTTCACCAGACCATTCTTCATTTTCCCCTCATTCACTTTAGTGATTTGTGTCTAGGGTTTCCTTTTGGAAAACCTAGACTTCTTGTTACTCACTCGTTGCTTGTAACTTGGTACTGTTGAGAGCCCCTAATTTGGTTGTCGGTGTGTGCCTCAATTCATTGTAAAGGCTCCGGTTTCCGCCTGGAAGAGAACCAATAGTGGAAGACGAACTAGACCTTTGTAGCGAGGTTCATCGGACAATAGGGTGAGACCTTTGTGGTGTTGAGTAGGTATTTATGGCGAAACTCACACTCCTCCAACAAGACGTACTCCCCTTAAAAGGAGGAACTCGGGATTACATCCTTGTCTCCGCGTGCTTCCACCATCGATTACTTCTATCTTTTAATTTTATTTTGTGTTTATATTTTGTTTATTGTAATCCTTGTCATATAAGTAAATTCACCGTAGTTGCATATCTAGAGAATTTACCTTTGTGTCAAGTCTAAATAAAAAAAAGTATTAAAATTTAGAGGTAGCACCTATTCACTCCCCCTCTAGGTGACCATACGATCAGTTCATAGTAGCTTTTTTTATGGTTGGCCTGTTTTAGCTTGTAATCCTTTAAACCTTGATCTCGAACTTCTTCTTATTTAATGAATTAAGGTTAATTTTTCATTTCTTTCAAAAATAAATAAATAAATAAAGTTAGCTAACCTGTAGAAATTTAGTCAATGCTTAGCAAAGATTAATTTTGTATATGTTGTAACTTTTTTTTGATGAAATGTTTTTACATATTTTGCCATTGATGTATATAACTCGACCATATTTTATAGGGTGGTACAGAACGATTTGTTGTGCGGTCGAATATTTCTTTAAACATTTAGTGTCGCTCACGATGTTAGAAATTTAGGTCGATATGAGCTCACCGCCGTCGGTGACCGAAAATATGTAAATATATCTATTTATTTATTTATCGCACAAAGCTCCTTTTTTGGTATTGCCCCCCGAGTTCTGATTGTGATTGTTACTATAATACTATGATTCGGATGTGAAGATATATGTTTATACTACTTTTTTTTATAGAACGTCTAAATAATCACTGGATCCTTTTTTACCGGGTTATTATCTTTTTTTTTGAGGGTTACAACAACTACTAAGCAATAGGACTAATGTTTACAGGAAAACTTAGATCCGCTGGTGGCTCACCTAGCCACAAGTATCTTCCCGACGTCAAAGAAATCACATATCTTGCAAGGCGGTGAGCTTCATCATTGTGACGTCTTCCCTCGTGCACGAACGATAGGTTACCTCTCTGCCGTGCCCTTTCCTTGATCTCGATGATCACACTGCCAAAATACGCCCATATACTCCTGTTGGAGCCCCTTGATCACCTCCAAACAGTCGGATGCGACTACTATCTTCCCCAACATGAGATCGTCCGCGGTGTCGATTGCCTCCCTGCACGCTAGGGCCTCAAGTGACCCCGGGTGAGTAATCCCTTGATACACCAGCGCCGAAGCCCCCAGGTACACTCCTTGACTTGAGCGACACACGGCGCTCACCGCACCCTTTCCCTCCACATGCGATACCGCAGCGTCAACATTGATCTTGCAGGCATCACTAGGCGGTGGGAGCCAGGTCAACGGCGATTGCGGCGCTCTCGTCCTCCTCGGCTGCACCTCCACGTTGGCTTCATACCCAGCTTCCAAATCAGCAAGAAACCGGTTAACAAAACCGTAGGTCGCCATCGGACTTTGAAACTCCTCCTCGTGGATTGCTTTCCTTCTAGCATGCCAAATCGCCCACAAAGTTACCGTCATGTGTATCAACTCCTCTCTATCCATCATCTCCATCATCGAGAACAACCATTCATGGGCTCCCGCCTCCCGTGCAATGGAAATTTTTTCCACCACCCTCTCCTCGGTGAGCGCCCACACGCATCTCGCCATATTACAGTCTAGGAGAGAGTGGTGCCACGAATCCGCTTGCCCACAGATCACACACACCGGGGTGGCCGCCATGTGCCTATGGTGTCGAACGTCCCCTGTTGGTAATGAATGCTTTGCCAATCTCCAGAGGAAAATTTTCACCTTTGATGGCACATCAATCTTCCACATACGCTTCCACTCCTGGCTTCTTTCGGCACTCCTCGACGAACTCGATCGCTCATCTAGCCAGTCCTCGCGTGTCCTCTTCGTGGACGCCAACGCCCGGTAACACGATCTGACCGTGAAGATACCTCTTCGTTCGAAGTGCCAAGCCCAGAAATCGTCTTGTATCCGATGGCTCAATGGAATGTTTAGAATAATTTCAGCATCCATCGGAAGGAACCACTCGTGTATCTTGTCCACTCGCCATGCATCCAAAGTGTGATCGAGAAAATCTGCCACTTGCGCTGGTGGGTTCACTTTCATCGGTGCTATAGGTCTTGTCCTCTCGTCCCTTGGTAGCCAGCTATCTTCCCAAGCTAGAGTGGATCGCCCATCTCCGATTCTTCTGATCAGACCGAGCCTCATCATGTCTCTCCCCTCGAGAATCGACCTCCAAACTTGAGATGGGTGTGACCCCAACTCAGCCGATAAGATGTCGCCTTCCGGGTAGTACGATGCCTTGAGCACCCGCGCACTCAGCGACTCCGGTGTTTGCAGTAATCTCCATGCCTGTCTAGCCAAGAGAGAAAGGTTAAACAGTTCAATATCCCTGAAACCTAATCCTCCCGCATATTTGGGCTGAATCATAGCCTCCCACGAGACCCAACTGGTCCTCCTCTTGCCCTCCTTGCTCCCCCACCAAAATTTCCGGAGCATAGTGTTAATGTGCTCACATAACCCTCTCGGCAATTTGAAGCAAGACATCGAAAAGGTAGGAACCGCTTGTGCTACTGCCTTAATCAGGACTTCCTTACCACCTACGGATAGCAGTTGCTCCATCGAACCAAGGATCTTCTTCCACACCTTGTCCCTTAGGTACTTGAAGGCTCCGTTTTTGTCAGAACCCACAACCGAGGGCATACCTAGGTACTTTTCATTGAGAGTTTCTCTCATTACCTCCAGCTCCTCCTTTATTTGCGTTCTGATCTCCTCCGGACAGCCCTTGCTAAAGAATAAGGAGGACTTGTCCGTATTAATCTTCTGCCCCGAGGCATTGCAGTACCTGATCAGAACTGCCTTGATGTCCCTTGCCCCCTCCATACTTGCTTGAAAGAAGAGCAGGCTGTCATCTGCGAATAATAAGTGGTTTACTGACGGCGCAGTAGCTGCCACTTTAATCCCTGTGAGAGAAGATGACTGATCTATATTTTTTAAGAGGCACGAGAGGCCCTCTGCTGCCAAAAGAAACAAGTACGGGGATATGGGGTCACCTTGTCTAATCCCACGTGATGGTGAGAACTCCTCCTGAGGTACTCCATTAAATAGTACCGAGAACGACACCGTCGTAACCAAACGCATGATCAAAGCTACCCATGCTCTGCTATAGCCCAGCTTCAGCATAATTGCCTGCAAATAACTCCACTCCACTCTGTCATACGCCTTCCTCATGTCCAACTTGAGAGCACACGTCCGATGTTTCTTCGCCTTGTTGCGTTTCATGAAGTGAAGACACTCGTACGCCGTGATGATATTGTCCGTGATCAATCTACCTGGGACAAAAGCAGACTGTTCCTCCGCCACAATTTCCGGGAGGATTTGTTTTAATCTATTAGCCGCCACCTTTGAAGCCACCTTGTAGATCACGTTGCATAAACTGATTGGGCGAAACTGTCCCAACTCGCTCGGGCTGGCCACCTTCGGAATCATCACTATGAAGGTTTTGTTGACCACCCTAGGGTCGTCCTCCCCTGATAAAATTCTCAAAACTGCTTTTGTAACCTCACCACCACAAATCGCCCAATTTCTTTGAAAGAAGTGGGCAGGATAGCCGTCGGGTCCAGGGGCCTTCATGGGGTACATCTCGAACAGAGCTGATTTTACCTCCGCTGTGGTGAAAGAAGCGTCCAAACTTTCATTCATCCTCTTGGTCACCTTCTGAGGAACCGAGTCCAGTACCTCTTCCATCCCCTGTACACCTTCTCATAGATACAAGTCCTTGTAAAAATCTTTAGCCATAAACCCCAAATGTTCTTCCCTCGTTTCCATCGAGCCATCAGTTCGTTTAAGCTCACTGATTCTATTCTTCTTCCTTCGCTGACTCGCCCGTAAATGGAAGAAACGAGTATTCTTGTCGCCTGCAGCTAACCACTGGACCCTTGACCTCTGGCGCCACATAATTTCCTCTTGTTCTAATAGTTCAACAAGATTTCCCGCCACTGCCTTCTCCCTCTCTGTCGGCCCCTGTCTGTTGGGGTCTCCTCGCAGCACCTCAAGCTCGCGCTGGAGGTTTCTGATTTTGGCCTGTACGTTGCCAATCGTGGCCCTCCCCCATCGAGCTAGGTCATCCGACACCGTACTCAACTTGCTCTGCAACTCCTGTACCGTCTCGCACGGTCCCCCTTCTGACCATTTTTTAGCCAGAGCCTCATCAAAGTCCTTGTGCTTCTCCCAAGCCACTTCGTATCTCCACGGCCGTTTAGCTCCCCTGGACCTTGTTGTATAGGGTGGTGTTCGGTGAAGTATGATCGGAAGGTGGTCCGAGCACACTACCGAAGTTAGATGATGGACTTCCGCCTCGGGGTACCGCGCACACCAAGCCGGAGACGCCAAACACCGATCCAACCTGGTGCGGCAAAAGGAGCCCCCCGCCACTTTCTTCTCGAAGGTCCATCCCACTCCTTTATAACCAAGATCACAAAGCCCACAGACGTCAATCATCTCACGAAACCCTGCCATCTGTGTATAACTCCTCTCGTTCACACCAACATGTTCTGATCTATGCAGGACTTCATTGAAATCCCCAACACAGAGCCATGGAAGATTGTTTGCGGATCGAACAAACTTGAGCATATCCCATGTTTTATGTCTCTCCGCCACTTGCGCCTCACCGTACACCAATGTCAAGCGCCATGGATCCAAGTCCTGTTCCATTACGATGACATCTAGGTGGTATTGTGAGTAAGGTAAAATTTCCACTTTTATTTCGTTATTCCAGTACAAACCGAGTCCACCACTTCGGCCGCTACTGCTAACAGCGAAACCTTTATCAAAACCCAACGAACTAGATAACCTCTCCACAGCATTTTTGTGTAATTGTGTCTCTACTACGCATAAAATCATAGGATCATGTCGCCTCGCCACCTCGCGAAGCTCCCGAACTGTCGCAGCCCCTCCTAGGCCACGACAGTTCACACTCATCACGCTCATTGCGACTCGCGGCCCTCCATCTCCGGGGCCGCGTCATCGTGAGCTTTCTTGTTCTTTGCCAACGGGTTGATCTTCTTAGGACGTTTTGTTTCCCTCGCAGACGGTGGAGGAGGAGGGGTCCCCGTCCTCGTCTCATATTTCTTTGCGTGCCCCTCCGCAGAGAAGTCCAACTTGAGTTTTGCACTTGGTCCCTCCTCTGCCACCACCGTTTTCTTCCACTCAAGCAATAGAACCGGTGCCTTAACTCCTTCACCCTCCTGGCCTTCTTTGATCGGGCTCCTTTCCGTCAGCTTTGCTTCCATAGACGAGCGTTTACGATTTTCAGCGCTCATTTGTGACTCGCCCCTTCCGGTTCCCATCCTCCCACGGCCCATCCCCCGACCCGGAGGTGGCCTGCTCGAGCTGAACGTTCCCCTGCCCTCCGATTTGCTTTGGTGATCAGAGAACTGGGATCGGTTCCATGCGGTTTCGGCCAACATCCATTTACCGAAGCTCACTTCATTTGGGGCATGCTCCCCCGTTCCACATTCCTCTTTCTCGTGGCCAAGCAATCCACACACCTCACAATACTTAGGAATCTTCTCATATTTAACTTTCATGATCACTGGTTTTCCTCCCTCCGGTTTGATAGAGACAAAGCGTGTTAGGATTCTCCTGACATCAAGCCAAACCCGCACTCGCACAAAATCCCCACCTTCAGCACTTGGTCCATTCATATCAACCAGAACGACTTCACCAATGCTCTTCGCTAGCCCCGTAATCAGTTGTTTTTTACGGTACAGTTCTGGGACATCGTGTATCTGAACCCATGCATTGATGCGGTTCAGATCCACCGAGGACGCCCTACAACTTCCGTCATACTTCTCGATCAAGAGCCCATAGTCCCGAAAAATCCAGGGCCCCTGCTCAGTGATTCTCTTCCAATCCCCCAGGCAACTCGCTTGAACTAGGATACGATTATCGTCCAAATCCCTGAAGAACACTTCCTGCGCCGGCGCCCAAGCAAACAACATTGTTTTCTTTAGCGACGCCACGCTAAAAACCTTCGTGGTCAGGAGTCTCATCACCGCAAGCCACTTAGTCCCCTCCTTCAACGCCTCGACCTCGCTCTTGGGCACAAACAATCCCTCGATATCCTCTCCTTTCAGGTGCAAGCTCTCCAAGAGGTCCTCCAGCGCCGGCTCCTTCGCCGATCCGCTCTTTCCGCCGCTTCCGTGATCCGCCGCCATCGCCTTCGCCCGGAACCGATCTCCCCCCGAAAAACCCTACCAAGGCCGGGTAGTTGGGCTAGCCAACCCCTTGATCAGCCCGAGTAGGTTACCAGGAGAGGACGGTCCGAGAGACAATCGTGAGTTCGATCAACACCTGCCGGCCGGAGATCGAAATCGCCGGTAGGAAGTAGGGAAACCCTAATCGCCTCGCTATCGCCTGAGCCACAGCGTAGACGAATCGGTACCGTGACTCTTCTGAGCCACAGCTGGGGAGAATTTCTGGTCTTTACCGGGTTATTATCTAAGACGTCACGTTGAAGTTTTGTTGAGGCCCTGCGGGATAAGAGGCGATGTCTCAGCCGGCCAATATAGCAGACATCCTAGCTTCTCTCTCTCTAAAAAAAAGGGCAGATATCCTCACGGCGTGCTGGCCAACAAATCTAGTTGGCGTTGGTTTTCAAGGCAGATATCCCGACGGCGTGCTGGCCAACACATATCTTTTTTCCTCTACATATATATGTATACTAGCAAAGTGCCCGTGCGTTGCAACGAACGAAACAAATGACAACAGATTACTCTGCTTTTTAGTGCAATGGAGGTGACTCAAATACGGTGCACTCCATGCTTGGATGAAAAATTGGTTATAGAACTCTCAGTTCTTTGCAAATTAGATAATTCTAACATAAAATATATTTTCACAACATATATGTTACATGCATTCTTAGAAGAAAATTACATACATTTCAGCAAGTTTTTTTTAGAAAAGGATGGGAAGTATTTACTCGCCTTTGGAAAATCAATTGTACAATTTTAGATTCATAACATGCAGTCATGCACCTTTACAACTATGCAGTCATGCACCTTGTCAACTGTGCCATATCCCATATGAATTACAAGTTTATTTGAGAGAACATATAAGTTGAATGAGCAGTATTCTAGTTGTTTTGAGAGCCATACATTAGTACGTTGAAACACACAAGCTCTAAGCTTCCTGTACATGGCTGATTCCTTGGAAAAATGCCTAACCGTTGGTAATTTTGGCAAAAGAGTGGCCAAATAACTCATGAAATAATCAGTACGTTCAAACTTACTTTGAAGGTGAAGCATCCTCACGAAAATGAGGATATTCGTGTTTCTCCGGTTATCGCTTTTGACCATGTGAATATCAACAAATAATAAATTTGTCCAGTTGTTGCTCGCTCAAACTTGCATATTTTGTTACAACAAAAACTGTAACCCCAACATGAGAATCATGACAAACGATAGTTAATATTGCTTTGAATCCCTGCATTCTACAACTTTAGCGGTAATTAAAATCACTCTAGAAAGGACATGCTCCTTTGTATAATCTGGTTGAACCATGTGCAAATACATGTCAGATTCGAATAATTATCTACAGAAATATCCAAGTGCCAGCAGGCCATCTTAAAAACATAATACGGACTCACATCTATGCATCCAGCCATCTGATAACGAAATCCCTTAGAATCTCGCAGCTGAAACCGAAACTCAATAAGTCAATAGGCGTGCTCCACGATTAACAGGCCAGTACCTCAAAAAGATTCAAAGAGTAGTTCAGAGATTCAGTGTGGAGCAGACCAGTAGCTGTCCCACCCAGTGCCTGCTCAATAGACGACGACAACGACCGCCTGAGGACAGGACACTCGTAGGAAGGAAAAACGAGGACCGGGTATGCAACTCGCTATCGGCGTTTCTCCCATGCTACTTGAAGGTCGGGAGCTTTGAGCAGAACGCGAGGTCGCAAGCTTGGAGATGGCAGACCTGTGGTTGTTCGGCGGCAACGCAGGGATGTCGCAGAGGTAGCAAAATCGCAAGCGCCTCTGGTGTAGCTCGCGGCGAAGTATGGCGGGGTCAGGGACGGACGCTCTCGCTGTGGAAGTCGGCGACGTCCCATTGCTCGCTCCTCTATTTCTGTTCGAAGGGGAAAACATGGTTTCTCGGGAGAGTCTCCAACAAGCCTTCATGAAGGTTCGAAGGGGAAAACATGGTTCCTCGGCTCACCGCACATCGGCGCCGTCCACCGCACCTGCTCACCTCCGCCTCCGCAGTTTTTACGGATCAATCGCCTCGAGGGGGAAGTTGGAAGGACCACGTCTACTTTCCGGATCATATGGGGCTGGTTTCTTTGACCGACTATTTTTTGCGCGAAATTTCTGTTGTTCGGCTTTTTTAGCGAGAGGGAGGCGCGTAGTCCTGGTTTTCTTGACGTACCTACGGTCGCTAATCAAAACTATATAGTAGAGATCCTATTATCGTGTACGTTCCTCTTTTCTTCTTGCGGCGCTCGGCAATCTTAGTTCAGCTCCGTTCTCAAGCAAATTATGTCGTCTTTCGAGTATGTGTAGCTATATTTCCTGCAATCATTAGCCGTTAATCTTGCGTTGATGCTACATAGCTGACGATCTTTTCCAATCTCTTTCTTCTTTCGTTAGGCATAAAAGCCAGCGACTACTCACGGAAGTGAAGATCGGATTTAATTTCAGATGCCGGTGAGTGCATGATTTGCTTCTACAGACATCCATCGGTGCATGAAGGTGATTCATGAATTCTGATCTGACTTCCGTTCTCTTTTTTTTTTTTTTAGGATGGATGATTACAATCTGGTATAACAGTTCTCTTTCGATTTGGCTGTTGTCAATCCGCTTTCTACATAGGTACATCATGATTCTATATATCTCCTGTAATTTTTTTTATAGATATTACGAATTATATGTTGGATTAATTTCAAACATGGCATCCATCTATCAATTGAACCGATTTTAAGGGCATTATGATCTTTATGGTTCACGTTCAGGCAAGTTTTTGCACTTGGCCGTCGTACACCATGTAGATTTGTTTACAGATTAAGGCAGAAACTTCTTTTATGCAGTGGCGGACCTAGAGCCAAAATTATCCGGTGTCCATACTGGATCATACACAATTTTTATTTAAAGTTGGGGTGCCACTCACTATGAACACTAGAAAATACCCCGCGCGTTGCTGCGGAAATTTTGCTGCACCTAAGAATTTTTAACGAAAATTATACATAAAAATATGAAAAATTAATATCCGATAGAGCATGGAGAAATTTCAAGAAGAAGCGAAATCAAAGAATAGGAAAAAAAGAAATATGACGATAAGATAGCAACACAATAATTTACATCTCAATATATTCTTACAAAGAATTGGCACCGTCATAATGTTCCTGTCAACAGCATTTACATTTTGTCTTGAAAGAGCATTGAAACAATTCTTATTGAATCACCGAGCACGTGAGTAGCTTTTTTTTTTTGGTAAAGACGTGAGTAGCCAGTTGCCCAGTTGATATATATTATTGGTAATCCCTGCAGATTCCTAAAAATTTCTGGAGGTACAATTAATAATAGCATAATCCATCAAGATCTCCAATGGGTAAGGAAATGTATGATTAGACGAAATATACTTTTAACATGACCATTAATAGCACAAATCAACAACATTTTAGAAGACGGACTAATAAACACGCACAGCAGTGGCGGAGTCAGCACTGAGCCCGGGCAAGCACTGCCTAGATAATTGAATTTGTCCCAAAAGTCTGTCACTTAAGCTATCATCTTCACTAAATATCAAAGCTAATTAGCAGATGGAACATGGGCAGCCGTCTAGGCATGCCGCCACTGACGCACAGTGAGGTGGCAAGCAATTCGAACGCTCACTCTTCGACAAAACAATCCTCCAAATAATCTCACAGCATAGAGGTTGGACCAGAAACAGAGCCATTCAGCAATGGAAGAAACATGTTGAATCAAGACGTCAGGATTATGCCTTCAGGGAGGCATCAATGTATTGCCAGAAATAGACCACACGGGATGCAAAATTAGTAAGAGCACATAGAGGTTGATTATGGGAGTTAATTGGGGATTACCATGATCCGGTAGGTTCCAAGCAGTCCTGGGTGTCGTCCAACAACCAGAGCACATGTTGTTTATCGTGGAGACTGAGAGACGACGCCACAACATCAGCCAGAGAGCGCGTCCGCATATTCAGCAGGTGCTTCTGCGGTGCTGAAGGAGGTTCGTGCCGAGTACTCCAAATTTGCCCTCTCCATTGCGTCGGTGATAAAGGCATGGAGGCGTCCGAGGAGGCGGTACCAGCAGCCGAGCAGGCAACATGCGTCGACGGTGTTTCTAAAGCAGGGACGTGGATATCCAGTCTAGTGTCGACGACGTGTCACGACACCGCTGGTGCAGGACAAGGAATGACGTCAAGCCGTGTGTGTGCGTAGCTGGCTGTAACTAGGTGTGGGACCAAGGAAGGTTCGCTGTAAGGGGGTCGATATAAACCCCATCGTGTGAGAGGCTCAGGCATGAATGAAGTGAAACAGATTATTCCTTCTCTCTGTATCTCTCCTCCCTTCCTTGCTCTGTCGTCTGGATCTCACCCTCCTCTATTCTTCTTCTCCAAGCAAACTAGAAACGAGAGGAGCGCTCACGCCTTCGTGCAACGTTGGCCAAGGGTAGTAACAGTGGTATCAGAGGTCACCGATCGTTGGATCACGCTTCCGTTCGACCTTCAGCTGTGAAATCCCTGGTGGAAGGTCTCGAATCGGAGCAGAATTACGATTTCGATCGGATTCCGCTCTGAATCGTGTAAATCCGGATACTGGTTGGCTGGGTTTGACGAGTGATTCACGACGGCGCCTCCCAAGCCATCTCCACAGACTCAGTTCGTGTTAGCAGCCATGGAGACGTCGGCGGCGCGGACCGATGAAGCGCTCATGGCGATCCGCGCGAGTCTGGAGCTCGTACAGACGCAGATGGGCTCGCTGGACGCCAGGCTCGGCCTGCTCGATACTTCCTACCAGCAGGTGGCGAGCCAGCTTGATTTCAATTCACGCGCGGTCGGCGACCACACCCGCATCATGGATGGAATCGAACGGCGCCAGGAATCCTTGTCACAGCAAATGACGGCCACGGCGGAGGCGGTGGCGCAGTTGGGGAACCACACACCCAAGGTCACGGTAAATTTGGAGGATAAGGGCGGCGAGGGGGACAACTCGCGCAGCAAATCCATCCTGGGCTCGCCCACGGCGAGTGCCTGCAACGGAGGTCCGACGATGGGGATCACTCGCCCCGGCGCGGCATCCACCAGTGCCCCTCCAGACCCAGGCATAGGGACGGTGCTGGATTTTGGACGCGGGCGCATGCGGTCATCTGACGAACACCTTGGGGGCGCCAGGCAATCCACGCCCAAACTATCCTTTCCCAAGTTCAATGGCTCGTTTCCGCGGCTCTGGAGGGACAATTGCATGGATTATTTTCAAGTCATGAACACATCACCCACCATGTGGCTCACCACGGCTCGATTGCATCTTGAGGGCAATGCGGCGCACTGGTTTCAGGCGTACAAGCTGCGAAACGAGGTCAGTACCTGGGATAGTTTCATTACAGCAGTGGAGGCAAAATTTGGTGTGGATGACCACCGACAGTTCATGTCTGCCCTGATCGAATTGAAGAAGAAAGGATCTGTGGAAGAGTACTGCACCACTTTCCAGGAACTCATGTTCAAACTTTGTGGGCATAATCCATACTATGATGAGACCATGTTTGTGGGGCATTTTCTTCGAGGTCTGAAACTTGAAATTCGTGGTCCTGTAGCATCTCAATTGCCAGAAACAGTCGATAGAGCAATGTTATTGGCTCATGTACAGGAGGACTTGGCTCATCAGAGTAAGCTGTGGACTAGCAAGTTCAGTACCAATACCAAGACCGATCAAGCTCGCACACTAGGGAAAACAGGACAAGGCGAACTATGGAAGGAAAGACAACTGAAAGAGTATCGTAGAACAAATGGACTATGTTTCAGGTGTGGTGAAAAGTATGATCCTACTCACACTTGCGCCAACAAACCAAATGCAGTACTACAAGCCTTAACTGTTGAAGATCACAACCTAGAGATTTCACCTGCCGTCTTGGATATGCTCGAACTACAAGACATGGCAGAAGCACAACAACTGTCCTTGTCTCTGAATGCATTGTCGGGAGCTGCTGGAGGCGACACAGTTCACATTCGTGCATTGGTAAACAATCAGGTCATGTTATTGCTGGTGGATTCTGGCAGCAGCCACAGTTTTCTGAATGAGGCTTTCGTGGATCGTCTACAGTGTGCCACTACGACAATACCAACAGTAACTGTTCGAGTAGCTAACAACGAGCTCATGCATTGTGATAAGATGGTGGCGCAGTTTAAATGGTGGACGCACGGGGAGACATTTACGCATGATATGCGCATCTTACCCTTGGGAGCATACGACGCCATTTTAGGCATGGACTGGCTTCGATTGCAAGGAGACATGACCTGCAATTGGGAGCAGAAAACCCTCAAATTCAGACACAATGGGAAGCCAGTAACGCTACAGGGAGTACAATCCAGTCCCAATCTGCCATTGATGGAGGTTCCAGCTGACCAAGTTCGCAAATGGGGAAAAGGGAATGATATTTGGGCCATGGCTGTTGTTAGTGTCGTCACAGAGGATACAACTCAGACGATACCACCCGAAATTCAGACAGTTTTGACAGATTTTGAGGAGGTGTTTACTGAACCCAAGACGTTACCTCCACAGAGAACGTATGATCATACAATCCCTCTCAAACATGGCGCGACACCAGTGAATGCTAGACCCTACCGTTACTCTCCATTGCACAAGGACGAGATTGAGCGACAGGTGGCAGATATGCTTGCATCAGGGGTCATCGTACACTCAATGAGTCCCTTCGCTTCGCCAGTACTGCTTGTACAAAAGAAAGATGGGTCGTGGCGTTTCTGCGTCGACTACAGGAGGCTCAACGAATTGACAATTCGAAATACTTTTCCCATGCCAGTGATAGATGAGTTGCTGGACGAATTAGCAGGAGCAAAATTCTTTTCCAAGCTTGATCTCCGGGCTGGTTATCACCAAATCCGTATGCATCCAGAGGACGAAGCAAAGACAGCTTTCAAAACGCATCACGGCCATTATCAGTTCCGGGTGATGCCATTTGGGCTCTCCAACGCACCAGCAACCTTTCAATGTGTTATGAACGAGGTTCTGCTTCCATGTCTCAGGAAATTTGCATTGGTTTTCATGGACGATATCCTTGTTTACAGCAGTTCACTGACAGAGCATGTGCAACACTTGAGGATCGTGCTGAAACTGCTAAAAGGAAGTGAGTTGTTTGTCAAACTGAACAAATGCTCGTTTGCACAATCAGAGCTTGAATACCTAGGGCATATTGTGTCCAGCAATGGAGTGGCCACAGATCCTAAGAAGACACAAGCGATGCAAGCATGGCCAAGGCCAACCACTGTCACTGAACTGCGTGGCTTCCTCGGGCTCACGGGGTATTATCGAAAATTTGTGAGATCTTATGGAATCATTGCAAAACCCTTAACCAATCTGCTGAAGAAAAAGGAGTTTGTTTGGACTCCAGAAGCTGAGAAAGCATTTGAACAGTTGAAAATTGCTATGACTAGTACACCGGTGTTACAGTTACCTGATTTCAACAAACAATTCGTCATTGAGACAGACGCTTGTGACTCAGGAGTGGGAGCGGTACTGATGCAGGAAGGGAAACCCATAGCATTTCTGAGCAAAGCTTTGGGGGTGCAACATCGCACACTCTCCATTTATGAGAAAGAGTTTCTAGCATTGATCATGGCAGTGGAAAGATGGCGCTCATACTTACTGCGTCAGGAGTTCATCATCAGGACAGATCACCAAAGCCTCACATTCTTGGATGATCAGGTGTTACACTCTGCGATGCAAAGGAAGGCTATGGCACGTTTAATGGGTCTGCAATACAAAATTGTCTACAAGAAAGGATGTGACAATGTGGCAGCAGATTCCTTGTCCAGGGTGGCCCAATCACTGCACCTGACTGCTATATCCACAGCTACACCCATGTGGCTACAAGAAGTGATAAATTCATATGCCACTAGACTCAGAGGCCTCAGACAGGGAAGAAATTATCTGGCCCCTGGCACTATCACTAGACTAGCCCAGATGAACCAAGGCTTTGAACACAGTCAAGGACTAATTCGATACAATGCCGAGGGTGTGGATTGGACTAAACAAATCAGCTATACAAACCAAACTCAATCATAGTTTCCACTCCAGGTGCGCTTGGGTGGGACACTCTGGAGATCATACCAACTTATCTCAGGTTTAAAGAAACTTCTTTGCCTGGACTGGAATGAAGACGGCAGTGGAGAAATTTGTCAAGCAGTGCACGATATGCCAACAAGCTAGCCATGACACTGACACATCCTGCTGGATTATTACAGCCCCTTCCAACTCCACAAGGCACATGACAAGATTTATCCATGGATTTAATCGAAGGCCTACCCATGTCCCACGGTGCAAATGTGATTATGGTAATTGTCGATCGACTTTCCAAATATGCACATTTCATACCCCTCAAACATCCATTCTCAGCTGCCACTGTTGCCCAAGCTTTGCTAGATTCGGTGGTAAAGCTCCACACGGTTCCAGTCTCCATTGTTTCAGATCGAGATAAAATCTTCACCAGCCAATTATGGAAGGAGTTGTTCAAAGCATTGGGGACAAAATTACAATTCTCCACAGCATACCATCCTCAAACAGACGGCCAGACCGAAAGGGTAAATCAGTGTCTCGAGATGTTTCTCAGATGTGCAGTCCATGATGATCCCAAGCAATGGAAAAAATGGCTTCCTCTGGCAGAAATGTGGTACAACTCCACTCATCATTCATCAATTGGATGCTCCCCATTTCAGGCAGTGTATGGCACAGAACCTAATGTGGTGGCAATTTCCAAGCTCGATTCTGTGACAACACCTGACGCAGTGGCCATGTTACAAGAACGCCAGCAGCAACTCACAAAGATTAAGGAACATTTGACTACAGCAAAGAACCGCATGAAGTTACAAGCTGATCGGAATAGAGTCGAGAGAGTGTTCCAAGTGGGCGATCAGGTATTACTCAAACTGCAGCCATACGCCCAGACATCGATCGTCAACAGGCCCTGTCCCAAACTGGCGCTGAAGTTCTTTGGACCTTTCCGAGTGCTGGAAAAAATTGGAGCTGTCGCTTATAAACTAGATCTTCCAGCTCACAGTGCCATTCATCCGATTTTTCACGTCTCTCAACTGAAAGGTTACACACCTGATTTCACTCCGGTTTATTCAGACTTGCCTGCTACTCCACCGCTGGATACCATGAACACGGAGCCTGAAGAAATTCTAGACCGGCGCCTCGTCAAGAAAGGAAATGCTGCGATTCCACAGGTCTTGATCAAATGGAGGAACATACCATCATCATCGGCAACCTGGGAAGACCTCCACGTTCTCAAGGCTCGCTACCCGGAGGCTCTTGCTTGGGGACAAGCAAGCATTCCAGGAGGGGAAGATGTCACGACACCGCTGGTGCAGGACAAGGAATGACTTCAAGCCGTGTGTGTGCGTAGCTGGCTGTAACTAGGTGTGGGACCAAGGAAGGTTCGCTGTAAGGGGGTCGATATAAACCCCATCGTGTGAGAGGCTCAGGCATGAATGAAGTGAAACAGATTATTCCTTCTCTCTGTATCTCTCCTCCCTTCCTTGCTCTGTCGTCTGGATCTCACCCTCCTCTGTTCTTCTTCTCCAAGCAAACTAGAAACGAGAGGAGCGCTCACGCCTTCGTGCAACGTTGGCCAAGGGTAGTAACACGACGGAATAGAAGGTACCAACCCATTGCTTAAATAAGAGAGTTACGCTTGTATTTTACTCGGTGGGGAAGATGAAGGGAGATGGGCTAGTTCAATGGTCGGGTGGAAGATGAAGAGGGACAGACTGTCATAAGTAATTAATTAATGAGGAGGGGAGCGCTGAGTTTTTCTGGTGATTAGGAATAAAAAAACTGACAATGCGTACTATGGCCTCTAGCAGTCTGCAGAGGAAATCTGAGATATTTTCCACAATAATAAGAGATTAATTGTTGCTAAAATAAAATTGTGGAAATCAAAATGATGAGGTGGCACTTGCTGAGGTGGATAGGCTGCATGTTGAGAGAAATAGTTAGTGGGGATGACCTATTTAGTTTATATAGATGTGTAACGTAATGGAGAGAATGGGCTGGGACCCGGTGTCCTGTGACACCTGTGGCATGAACGTGGGTACGCCCCTGCTTTTATGTGATATTATCATCATTTTGAAAAGGCTTATAGTGTGCCGATGTCTTAATGTTTGAAATATGAATTCTCTTTTAGTTGGCGCGTTGGCAAGGTTCCATATGAACTTGGTCTGTTGTACAACTCTTAAGATGCAAGTATTTGTACTAGTGGAACGTGCGCTGCGAGAGGAGCGGGCTGACCGGTCCACGGGTGGGAGGCCCACACACTTTTCGTCAGTTTCTGTACCAAGCGGGGCCCGCCAGCCCTGCTGCGCGTCGCCAGAAAAGGAGCCAATCCGGGACGTTCCTTTTGCGCCGACAGCTGCCGACAGGTGGGACCCCATGCTTTGGGAGGCATCTTTGGCAGTCTCCTGGTCAAAAGCGGTTGACACCGGGGCCCGCGCAACTGACCATGCGTCGCCAGGATTGGCTGGTTCAAACCAGTCCGTGGAGGTGGCTGGAAAAGGATCTCCGCCTCCTGCCAAAAGTGGCCTGGCGGTTGGAGGTGTGGACAAACCTCCTGCAGCACTTTGCAGGCTGGACCCAGCGTTTGACTGTACGCGCGAGGTGGATTCCGTTGGGACGGCCCTGTCTCATTCAAAAAACCACTCGCCAACAGAACTCAGGTGGATAAGGCCAAGGATCGGCCGTATCGCAGAAGATATGGTGCTCTCCTCAGCGGGCTTACTCTCCTCTGTCTCCAAGCAAGTGGGGTCGCCCACGTGGACAGGATCAGATCCGTGGGATGAACGCCCGGATTCCCCGGTGTCGGTTCTGAGTGGTTTCGTGGTGGATCTCTCACCAGGCAGCCCGGGTGGCTGCGATCGCGACCAGATGGGAGGAACCCTTGACCCTGGTGGCAACGAGTTGTTGGGAGATCAGTTGCCCCCCCTCTGAGGCAAGGGATGCTCATGTGGATCCGATAGAGGCCTTTCGCTCGGCCTGTCAGAAGGCCTCCCCGCCTATCCTCCAGAGGCCGCCAAAGAGGAGTCGGGCCAAGCGCATCCTCAATGGGCCAGTTCGTCGCAGCTGCCGACAGAAGGGGAAATTCGCAGCTGGCACTCCGGTCCGACGTCAACAGAGGGAGTTGATTCATCGTCTTAAGATCGCGAGGGAGGGGGAGGTGATCGGAGATGACGCGTTGAACGCTTACATCACTCTGTTCGACCAGCCACTCCCGCAGGAGCACATTGATGTTATCCTAGGTTTGTTCGGGTGGCTGCCAGATGCTTTGCCGGCAACAGAGGACTTGCCAGTGGAGTGCGTTGTTTAGGGCGTGGACTTTCAGTTGTTTTTTCCTGTTCATTTGCTGTTGTTAAGCTTTGCTCTCTGTAGTGGAAACTTTGGTTGATCCCCATCACTAGAATGTTGGAAGCTGATTTCATTTTTGCCATCTGGAATGCGCGTGGTCTCAACTCCCCGGCGCGGAGAGCCGCAATCTTTCAGGTGTTAGCCGGCCTTGGGGCAAAAGTGGTCTGTCTCCAGGAAACCAAGATGGAAGTGATCACGGCGCAGGTGGTGCGCGAGGTTCTGGGGACGGCTTTCGACGAGTTCCTCTTTTTACCGGCGGCTGGTACTCGGGGAGGCATCCTATTGGCTTGGCAATCCACGTACGTCAAGGTGTCCAACCCCCACCTTTCAAGATATGCCCTGACGGCCTGCATCTCGATTGAGGGGGAACCAGACTGGTGGTTCACATGGGTTTACGGGCCTCAGGCCGTAGAGGAGAAGCGGGAGTTCTTGCAGGAGCTCCCTGATATTAGGGACTTGCACGCAGGCCCGTGGGTTGTGGCAGGCGACTTCAATCTCTTAGTCAACCCGGAAGACAAGAACCAAGGCGTCCTGCACAGATCCTTGATGGGCAGCTTCCGGAGAACCCTTTTAGCCCTGGAGTTGAAAGACATCTATCTGAATGGTAGGAGATATACTTGGTCTAACGAGCGGCAACAACCGACGATGGAGCGGCTTAACAGGGTCTTCTCGACCGTGGATTGGGAGGAAAACTTCCCGAGTTCCTTCCTCTCGGCGGGATCCTCGGGACCATCGGACCATTGCCCTTTGATTCTGAGCTTGGCCCCGGACCTGCAGACAGGGCGTAGATTCCATTTCCAGTCCTTTTGGACTAAAGTAGAGGGTTTCACCGAAACCGTTCGAGAGGCCTGGGCCTCGGTGGACTTCGTGGCAAACCCCTTCAAGCTCCTTGATAATAAGCTCAGAGCAACGGCCAAGAAGCTGAGTGGATGGAATAGCAAGTTTATCGGAAACATCAAGCTGCAAATCCTACTAGCTAACGAGGTGATTTTGAGACTGGATGTGGCTATGGAGTCCAGGAACCTCTCAGAGGAGGAACGGGCTTTGCGAAAACTGCTAAAGAGGAAATTATTGGGGCCGGCCTCCCTGGAAAGAATGCTGGCACGGCAAAGAGCACGGGTAAACTGGCTACGCGAGGGGGACGCATGCACTAAATTCTTCCACGTGCAAGCCAGTCATCGGAAAAGGAAGAACTTTGTGGGGCACCTGGTGGTGGACGGTGTCAGGCTCACGAGCCATGAGGACAAGGCCGAGGCCTTGGCCAACTTCTTTGATAGCCTGCTCGGCGTGGAAGTAGACAGGGAATTCACAGTTGATCTAGACTTCCTTCAGCTCCCCTCCACGGATCTCATCCACATCGAGGGGGACTTCACGGAAGAAGAGGTGTGGAACGCCATCAAAAGCATGCCGATGGATAAATGCCCGGGGCCAGATGGTTTCAGTAATAGGTTCTACTTCACCTGTTGGGACATCATTAAGCCCGAAGTCATGAGTGCCTTTCACTCCCTGGGACGCCGCGATGCCCGTGGTTTTGGCGCTGTTAACCAGGCCCTCCCCACTCTGTTGCCAAAGAAGGAAGGGGCAGAACATCCGAGGGACTTCAGGCCTATCAGTCTCATCCATGGCTTTGCTAAACTTGTGGCCAAGGTCTTGGCTAGTCGGATTGCACCAGTGCTGCCCCAGTTGGTTGGCTCGCACCAAAGTGCATTCGTGCGTGGGCGCTGCATTCATGATAATTTCATGACGGTAAGGGAAACGGCTCGGAAGCTGCATAGTTCGGCGAATCCGGCGGTGCTCCTGAAGCTGGACATCACCAAAGCCTTCGACTCGGTCAGTTGGGCTTTCCTCCTTGAGGTTCTGAGGAAAATGGGCTTTGGGAGCCGTATGCTATCTGTCATTTGTGCCCTTCTCTCAACGGCTTCCACAAAAGTGTCGCTTAACGGATGGCCAGGATCTAAGATCTTCAACAGACGTGGATTGAGGCAAGGAGACCCCCTCTCACCGCAGTTGTTCATACTAGTGATGGAGGTGCTCCAACTCATGGTGGAAAGGGCCACGGATTTTGGGTGGCTTTCGCATTTATCGCGAAATGGCTTACGACACAGAACCTCGGTTTACGCAGATGATGTGGTGACGTTCCTGAAGCCATCGGCGCAAGACTTCAGGGTGTTCTCGGAGATTCTAATCACCTTTGGCGAGGCATCTGGACTCCGTGCTAACCTGGAGAAATGCTCTGCCCATCTGATCGGGTGTGGAGAGGAAGTGGCAGCGTTGGTGACCCAGGGATTGCACTGTCCCGTCTTGCCTTTCCCTATGCGATACTTGGGACTGCCGCTTTCCCTGAGGAAGCTCACTGCTTCTCAGCTGCAGTATATTGTCGATAGCGTGGCTATTCACCTCCCTGGCTGGAGGGCACACCTGCTAAATAAAGGTGGGAGGCTCGAGTTGGTTAAGACTACACTGGCGGCAGTCTCGATCTTCTCCATGATGTCCCTAGACCTGCCGGCTAAGACTGTTGCAGACATTGACAAGATCCTGAGAGGTTTCTTGTGGAAAGGGAGGAAAGAGGCGCATGGGGGACATTGCCTCGTGGCTTGGGACAGGGTTTGCATGCCAAAGCGTTTCGGCGGTCTCGGGATCCCCAATCTCAGGTTAATGAACCACGCCCTGAGAGCTAGATGGCTCTGGCTTCAGAGGACAGATGCCTCGAAGCCGTGGAAAGAGTTTAACATCCAGGTGCCGAGACTGACGCGCGATCTCTTTGAGACGGGAACCATCTCCGTCGTAGGCAATGGGGATAACACTTTCTTTTGGAGCGATAGGTGGCTGCCGGAAGGGAGAATCAAGCATGTGGCGCCGCACTTATGGGCGGTGGTTCCTAAACGAGCTAGGACCACCCGTAAGGTGCGGGACGGCATCACCGGGGGATGGCTGAATGATGTTCCTCCAAACCTGGGAAGCATTGAGCTACGGGAACTCCTCAATCTAGCGGACATGCTGACAGGATTTGCCCTAGTGGAGGGCGTGGAAGATGAGTTCTGTTGGCTCTGGGAACCGAATCACGTCTACTCAGCGAAATCGGCGTACCAAGCCATGTTTGGAGGGACTATAGGACTTGCAGGAGCTGAGCAAGTGTGGCGATCGAGAGCCCCCAACAAATGCAAATTCTTCATGTGGCTGGTCCTAAAGAACAGATGTTGGACGGCAGACAGACTGAGCCGCAGAGGATTGCCACATCCAGCCTCGTGCCCCCTCTGTGGCCAACATGAAGAACATATCGACCACTTGCTATTGGGATGTGTCTTTGCGAGACAAATCTGGACGACGCTGCTTCACCAGTGGGGCCTAGAGGTGTGGATCCCAACACAGCAAGATCGCATGTTGCAGTGGTTGCCTTCTAGGGGGGCAGGTGGGATCGACAGGCGTGAGCTCTGGACAGCAATCACGCTGGTTTGTTGGTGTCTATGGCGACACCGGAACGGAGTGGTGTTCGAAAGGCATCATCCTTCCGTGGAGAGGGTGCTCAGGATGCTTGAGGAAGAAGCGGCCTTATGGCGCGCCGCCGGTCTTTTCAGGAGTAGTCTTAGGCAAGTAGAGAGGTGGAGGTTTGGCGAGTAGTCCCGTAGGTCCTGAGTGAGTGGGTGGCGTACTGTGCGTTTGTGCCAGTCGCGTTGTATTGAGTTGTCAGTTCTGTTCCCTTCTATGAAACCGATACGTCATTTCCATGACGTATCCTTGAAAAAAAAAAAAAAAACTAATCTTGCAGTTGACGTTCCGATAGGCTTCTCATAGCCTAGAATCATAGAGCCGTGTCTGACATTATTTTTGAATATTCGTACAAATGAGTATATGGAAACTTGTTTACGGTTGGCGTTCCAGGAAGATTGCCATGACCTTGGTCTGTCGTACAACCGTGGTGACAAAATATTTTTGATTTTTTGAATATTGTACATATGGGTATAAGGAAAAAACTCGTTCCCTGTTGGCATTCCGGGAAACTTCATATGAGCTTGGTCCGTTTCACAACAGTGGGAAAACATATTAACCAAATAGAATTCAATAATTTAGTCTCCAATTTAAAATAAATATCAACACATTTTGCTCACTTGATCGTAATTTCGAGTGCATATATAACTCTTGTGGGTAGAGTATATACCCTACGATGTTTCATAATGCATCAGTTATTTTTGGTTACTTTTTTCCACACACTAAGTTTCTTTAGTGAGGGTCGATCGTAGAGGCAGCTGTATTATTTTAGGTAATGTCCCAGATCGTTTTATTTATCCCATTTTTCATCAACATTTCATAGTTGTACCAACACATGTATATTTTATTTACATATAGATGGAGGAGAATACAGTACCATCTTCGCCTAGAAATTTACATAGAGTTTCTTTTTTACTACCGGGCAAAATACACTTTTTAAAACCAGCCACCCATGAGCTAGTTAACCCCGTGATCAATCCGTTAGCCATGCCACACGACAATCTTGAATATGAAGAATGCGGCTGGAAGTCAAGGCCTTCTTTTTCAGGATAGTGTTATCATCCATGACACCTTTCTCTAGACTTGATGAAGCAGTATATCTGTATCCAAAGGCTTGGTTGGGAAAACCATGAAGTTAAATATGTTCAATGTCTCCAGGATATACTGACTGGGGTACTTGGTTGATGAAGATATGTTGCACCTATTTGAAAGGAAGTGAAGAGGGTGCAGATTATGTCTATGTACCTATTTATTGCTCTCTAGTCGACTATTCCGTTTCTTCCCGACTTTTCTGTTCTCTACCGGAGAAGTGGAATCTCAAACATCAATAATTCCTTATTTTCATGTAGATAGAGTACTATCACTCTTCTTGGTATGAATCACACCATCAGATTACCTATGTACGATGAATATGTACCTCCTTCCCATGAAGTGCGCTTTCCATTGCTATTATACCCAAATTTCCTATGCTGACTTCTAGACATATGGAACCAACTCTGTAAATGCGATCATTTTGGCTTATATGAGTGGTGCGATTATTTTCATAATCATCTCAATCACACTTTTTTCATCAATAATCTTCAAGATGAACATCTTTACACTGTGACATTTGTTGCTATTTGGCTTTGTCGCTTTGCCCCTCCAAGAGGGGGGCTACACATTCGCCCTAGAGTGTCAGTAATGGGAACATACCACGATAGAGCGCCGTATTTATTTGGCTCCTCATGCAATCTGCTGTTTGTACTCCCTCCGTCCTGGTGTATAGGACACAATCTCAAAAACATGCAGTCCCATCTATTAGGCATATTTTGCATTAATTCTCTTCTAATTATTGGGTGGTTGGCTTTCTCCACCCCTCTCCACCAATGCATGTAATGTTTAAACCCCAATGAATGACTACCTAGGGCCTAGAGAATTGCTATATGTGCCCTATACACCAGGACGGAGGGAGTATTATTCATTTGGTCTCATTAATACTCATCCTGTTATCCCTTCCTTCAATAAAAGACCTTGAAAAGTCCATTATGTCATTGGCTGGATGGGCACTTATTTAAAAAACCTTTTGATAATAAATAAAAGACAACATCACTTCCTTTCTACAAGAATTCAGCCGGCAAGACTAAACTGTTGAACACTATATATAGGACTCCAAATCTTTGCGATTCTTTGGCAGCCCACACCTTTTCTTAAAAATACACCAAAATTAAATGGCACCCGTATAATCTGGCCAAGTTAAAAGATGATGGGTACCTGTAAAGGGTTTCCAAATTTCAATCCGTCGAGGTATGCTTCGATGGAGGCGCAACGACTTATGTATATCGGAACTGTATCATCCTGATCGGGTAGACCTACAGTTCAGACTTGATCAACTTAGTCCTTATCCACCATTGATGAGCTTATATAAACAAAATGATGTTGACATTTCTCATGCTTTCTGTACAAATCTACTATGCCTAGATTCAGGAGGATAAAGTTATTTCCCAACGATATACGGATAGGTGATTCATCTGTAATATGGTCTAATTTTTTGAATGAAGCTTATTACTTATGCTTTGAGCAAGCTTCACCCTGTCAATTCGAGTGGGAGAGTCCCTTATGATGAAATGGAAATTGAAACCTAAATGAGAATGTCGTAAAAGAAGTTTATTCTAACCATGTACACAAAATCATTTCACCGGATGTTAAATACTCACCATCGCCAGTGAATGGGAAATTCCTTAAACGTTACTATGCTTAATTGAATGAAACAACTCCATACCCTCATGAATGTAGACTGGGGCACAAGAAAAATATATACTCCAAATCTCACTCGTAGAAACATATTAGTATGCATTAAAAAGGAAGACACACAAGTCTCTAAAATAACAAATTTGTGCGTAGCAGTAAGGGCGAAGTATAACTAAAAAAAAAAACTAGTGTACTAACTGCACAGGGAGAAATATAACTAAAATACTACTCCTGGTAAAACGGAATAAAAAACTAATTATTCAAGTCAAATGACCAAGTGAAAAATAGCGGTGAAGAGCTGAGTGTTTCACATGGAACGCCAACCCTTCAAAAGTTCGAAGTCTCGAAGATTGAGCCAGTCTCACTGCCCAATGTTATTTTATGGTGATCCAAATTCATACGAAGATAAAGGAAAGTTCGGCCTCCGCTACGCGGAGGCCCGTCGCCGGAGGCTTAGGGCCGAGTCGGAGTTGGATACACCGTTACCGACCTAGTTAGGTCAGGACCGCATTTATATACCTCTTGTAAGCCGCCGCACGGGATAAGCCACACATTGTAAACCCCGGCGCGATTGTAACCTCACCCGAATATAGTGAAGTATTGCTGGCTGGCGCCCGTTGTTTTTTCTCTTTCTTGTTGGAAGGGTTTTCCACGTTAAAATCTCGTGTCCCCGTTGGTTCGATCTTGTTTAACTTCATCGTTGTTTTGCTATTGCGTGTAACACCCAACGCTGATGTCTTTTGCTTGAGAGTCTCCGGTTCTTGAGCAGCCTTTGAGTTAATCTCATGCAAATCGTCACGGAGTTTCTTGGCTTCAGATTGCTTGGTCGAATACTCTAAGTTCAGCCGTGCAATCTCCTCGTCAATTGCACGGAATGTAATGGTGGATTCATTCAGCTTAGCGGAGAAGGAATCCACGAGGTTCTTCCTCTCAGTCTGTATCTCTATCACAGATAATAGCTTATTGGACGTGTCTTTTAAGACACTTCAAGCAATGTAGCCTCCCTTTCCGCTTTAGCAATGACTTCGGAAGCATAACACTTCAAGACGATACGGTTCCGCTATCACTACAGGAATGGCTCTATGTGCCGACGGCCAAAAAATGTGCCGACGGCCAAATGTCGGGCACCGTCGGCACAGGGGGTCAGAGCCCCAGCCTGCGCCAGAGGCCGTCGGCACGAATTTGGCCGTCGGCACAACACCAAGGAGGCCGACGGTGGCCCTCGGCACCACTTTAGCCGTCGGCACAGCCTGAAAGAGGCCGACGGTGGCCCTCGGCAGCCGAAACGCCGTCGGCACTGGTTACTGCGCCGTACTGCGCCGTCTGGCAAGGGCCTACCCAGTACTATGCCGACGGCTTTGCCGTCGGCACAGGTGAACTTTTTTCTTTTTCTTATTTTGTGCATGCATGTGTATTTATTAGTTACTATAAATTGATAAAATTAATATGTTAATATTTTATGTTTAAAATATGGAAATTCACAACCGTTACTATGTATCGAGAGATCTAAGTCGATTTCATTTATTCATACTACACCGACACCACTATCGAGTGGGTTTTCACACACTAAGTCTATTTTATTTGTGTTTTATGTTTGTATGGCCTACCCTAACACAACCAAGCGCCTAGTTCCACATTGCTACCCCCTTTCGACGCCGTTACCGCGTGTTTCCGTATAAGTCCGGTATTTCTCCAGCGGGTCTAGGGTTTCACCGGAGGGGGGATCCGGAGCGTCTGGACCCCAACACAAGAAAGGTTGTGCCATAGCATGTTATTATAGGTGTGTTGTGTGCTTTTGATGGCAAAGATTTCACTCCGGGATGTGGGCCGCTTCACCGGCATCCACTTCTCTCTCGTGAGTTTACACGCGCTTATAGGGTGAAACCCCCATATCGGACGAAACGTCGTGAATCTTCCGAAGAGGTGGGTTCTACCTTGTTGTTTTATGTTCCTACGGCCTACCCTAACACAACCAAGCACCTAGTTCCACATTGCTACCCCCTTTCGACGCCGTTACCGCGTGTTTCCGTATAAGTCCGGTATCTCTCCAGCGGGTCTAGGGTTTCACCGGAGGGGGGGGCTCCGGATCTTCTGGACCACAACACAAGCAAGTTTATGCCATAGCATGTTATTATAGGTGTGTTGTGTGCTTTTGATGGCAAAGATTTCACTCCGGGGTGTGGGCCGCTTCACCGGCATCCACTTCTCTCTCGTGAGTTTACACGCGCTTATAGGGTGAAACCCCCGTATCGGACGAAACGTCGTGAATCTTCCGAAGAGGTGGGTTCTACCTTGTTGTTTTATGTTCCTATGGCCTACCCTAACACAACCAAGCACCTAGTTCCACATTGCTACCCCCTTTCGACGCCGTTACCGCGTGTTTCCGTATAAGTCCGGTATCTCTCCAGCGGGTCTAGGGTTTCACCGGAGGGGGGGCTCCGGATCTTCTGGACCCCAACACAAGCAAGTTTATGCCATAGCATGTTATTATAGGTGTGTTGTGTGCTTTTGATGGCAAAGATTTCACTCCGGGGTGTGGGCCGCTTCACCGGCATCCACTTCTCTCTCGTGAGTTTACACGCGCTTATAGGGTGAAACCCCCGTATCGGACGAAACGTCGTGAATCTTCCGAAGAGGTGGGTTCTACCTTGTTGTTTTATGTTCCTATGGCCTACCCTAACACAACCAAGCACCTAGTTCCACAATTCTACCCCCTTTCGACGCCGTTACCGCGTGTTTCCGTATAAGTCCGGTATTTCTCCTGCGGGTCTAGGGTTTCACCGGAGGGGGGGCTCCGGGTCTTATGGACCCCAACACAAGAAAGTTTGTGCCATAGCATGTTATTATAGGTGTGTTGTGTGCTTTTTATGGCAAAGATTTCACTCCGGGGTGTGGGCCGCTTCACCGGCATCCACTTCTCTCTCGTGAGTTTACACGCGCTTATAGGGTGAAACCCCCGTATCAGACGAAACGTCGTGAATCTTCCGAAGAGGTGGGTTCTACCTTGTTGTTTTATGTTCCTATGGCCTACCCTAACACAACAAAGCACCTAGTTCCACAATGCTACCCCCTTTCGACGCCGTTACCGCGTGTTTCCGTATAAGTCCGGTATTTCTCCAGCGGGTCTAGGGTTTCACCGGAGGGGTGGATCCGGAGCTTCTGGACCCCAACACAAGCAAGTTTATGCCATAGCATGTTATTATAGGTGTGTTGTGTGCTTTTGATGCCAAAGATTTCACTCCGGGGTGTGGGCCGCTTCACCGGCATCCACTTCTCTCTCGTGAGTTTACACGCGCTTATAGGGTGAAACCCCCGTATCGGACGAAACGTCGTGAATCTTCCGAAGAGGTGGGTTCTACCTTGTTGTTTTATGTTCCTATGGCCTACCCTAACACAACCAAGCACCTAGTTCCACAATGCTACCCCCTTTCGACGCCGTTACCGCGTGTTTCCGTATAAGTCCGGTATTTCTCCAGCGGGTCTAGGGTTTCACCGGAGGGGTGGATCCGGAGCTTCTGGACCCCAACACAAGCAAGTTTATGCCATAGCATGTTATTATAGGTGTGTTGTGTGCTTTTGATGGCAAAGATTTCACTCCGGGGTGTGGGCCGCTTCACCGGCATCCACTTCTCTCTCGTGAGTTTACACGCGCTTATAGGGTGAAACCCCCGTATCGGACGAAACGTCGTGAATCTTCCGAAGAGGTGGGTTCTACCTTGTTGTTTTATGTTCCTATGGCCTACCCTAACACAACCAAGCACCTAGTTCCACAATGCTACCCCCTTTCGACGCCGTTACCGCGTGTTTCCGTATAAGTCCGGTATTTCTCCAGCGGGTCTAGGGTTTCACCGGAGGGGTGGATCCGGAGCTTCTGGACCCCAACACAAGCAAGTTTATGCCATATCATGTTATTATAGGTGTGTTGTGTGCTTTTGATGCCAAAGATTTCACTCCGGGGTGTGGGCCGCTTCACCGGCATCCACTTCTCTCTCGTGAGTTTACACGCGCTTATAGGGTGAAACCCCCGTATCGGACGAAACGTCGTGAATCTTCCGAAGAGGTGGGTTCTACCTTGTTTTTTTATGTTCCTATGGCCTACCCTAACACAACCAAGCACCTAGTTCCACAATGCTACCCCTTTCGACGCCGTTACCGCGTGTTTCCGTATAAGTCCGGTATTTCTCCAGCGGGTCTAGGGTTTCACCGGAGGGGGGGATCCGGAGCTTCTGGACCCCAACACAAGCAAGTTTATGCCATAGCATGTTATTATAGGTGTGTTGTGTGCTTTTGATGGCAAAGATTTCACTCCGGGGTGTGGGCCGCTTCACCGGCATCCACTTCTCTCTCGTGAGTTTACACGCGCTTATAGGGTGAAACCCCCGTATCGGACGAAACGTCGTGAATCTTCCGAAGAGGTGGGTTCTACCTTGTTGTTTTATGTTCCTATGGCCTACCCTAACACAACCAAGCACCTAGTTCCACAATGCTACCCCCTTTCGACGCCGTTACCGCGTGTTTCCGTATAAGTCCGGTATTTCTCCTGCGGGTCTAGGGTTTCACCGGAGGGGTGGATCCGGGTCTTCTGGACCCCAACACAAGCAAGTTTATGCCATAGCATGTTATTATAGGTGTGTTGTGTGCTTTTGATGCCAAAGATTTCACTCCGGGGTGTGGGCCGCTTCACCGGCATCCACTTCTCTCTCGTGAGTTTACACGCGCTTATAGGGTGAAACCCCCGTATCGGACGAAACGTCGTGAATCTTCCGAAGAGGTGGGTTATACCTTGTTGTTTTATGTTCCTATGGCCTACCCTAACACAACCAAGCACCTAGTTCCACAATGCTACCCCCTTTCGACGCCGTTACCGCGTGTTTCCGTATAAGTCCGGTATTTCTCCAGCGGGTCTAGGGTTTCACCGGAGGGGGGGATCCGGAGCGTCTGGACCCCAACACAAGCAAGTTTATGCCATAGCATGTTATTATAGGTGTGTTGTGTGCTTTTGATGGCAAAGATTTCACTCCGGGGTGTGGGCCGCTTCACCGGCATCCACTTCTCTCTCGTGAGTTTACACGCGCTTATAGGGTGAAACCCCCGTATCGGACGAAACGTCGTGAATCTTCCGAAGAGGTGGGTTCTACCTTGTTGTTTTATGTTCCTATGTCCTACCCTAACACAACCAAGCACCTAGTTCCACAATGCTACCCCCTTTCGACGCCGTTACCGCGTGTTTCCGTATAAGTCCGGTATTTCTCCTGCGGGTCTAGGGTTTCACCGGAGGGGTGGATCCGGAGCTTCTGGACCCCAACACAAGCAAGTTTATGCCATAGCATGTTATTATAGGTGTGTTGTGTGCTTTTGATGCCAAAGATTTCACTCCGGGGTGTGGGCCGCTTCACCGGCATCCACTTCTCTCTCGTGAGTTTACACTCGCTTATAGGGTGAAACCCCCGTATCGGACGAAACGTCGTGAATCTTCCGAAGAGGTGGGTTCTACCTTGTTGTTTTATGTTCCTATGGCCTACCCTAACACAACCAAGCACCTAGTTCCACAATGCTACCCCCTTTCGACGCCGTTACCGCGTGTTTCCGTATAAGTCCGGTATTTCTCCAGCGGGTCTAGGGTTTCACCGGAGGGGTGGATCCGGAGCTTCTGGACCCCAACACAAGCAAGTTTATGCCATAGCATGTTATTATAGGTGTGTTGTGTGCTTTTGATGCCAAAGATTTCACTCCGGGGTGTGGGCCGCTTCACCGGCATCCACTTCTCTCTCGTGAGTTTACACGCGCTTATAGGGTGAAACCCCCGTATCGGACGAAACGTCGTGAATCTTCCGAAGAGGTGGGTTCTACCTTGTTGTTTTATGTTCCTATGGCCTACCCTAACACAACCAAGCACCTAGTTCCACAATGCTACCCCCTTTCGACGCCGTTACCGCGTGTTTCCGTATAAGTCCGGTATTTCTCCAGCGGGTCTAGGGTTTCACCGGAGGGGGGGATCCGGAGCGTATGGACCCCAACACAAGCAAGTTTATGCCATAGCATGTTATTATAGGTGTGTTGTGTGCTTTTGATGGCAAAGATTTCACTCCGGGGTGTGGGCCGCTTCACCGGCATCCACTTCTCTCTCGTGAGTTTACACGCGCTTATAGGGTGAAACCCCCGTATCGGACGAAACGTCGTGAATCTTCCGAAGAGGTGGGTTCTACCTTGTTGTTTTATGTTCCTATGGCCTACCCTAACACAAACAAGCACCTAGTTCCACAATACTACCCCCTTTCGACGCCGTTACCGCGTGTTTCCGTATAAGTCCGGTATTTCTCCAGCGGGTCTAGGGTTTCACCGGAGGGGTGGATCCGGAGCTTCTGGACCCCAACACAAGCAAGTTTATGCCATAGCATGTTATTATAGGTGTGTTGTGTGCTTTTGATGCCAAATATTTCACTCCGGGGTGTGGGCCGCTTCACCGGCATCCACTTCTCTCTCGTGAGTTTACACGCGCTTATAGGGTGAAACCCCCGTATCGGACGAAACGTCGTGAATCTTCCGAAGAGGTGGGTTCTACCTTGTTGTTTTATGTTCCTATGGCCTACCCTAACACAACCAAGCACCTAGTTCCACAATGCTACCCCCTTTCGACGCCGTTACCGCGTGTTTCCGTATAAGTCCGGTATTTCTCCTGCGGGTCTAGGGTTTCACCGGAGGGGGGGATCCGGAGCTTCTGGACCCCAACACAAGCAAGTTTATGCCATAGCATGTTATTATAGGTGTGTTGTGTGCTTTTGATGGCAAATATTTCACTCCGGGGTGTGGGCCGCTTCACCGGCATCCACTTCTCTCTCGTGAGTTTACACGCGCTTATAGGGTGAAACCCCCGTATCAGACGAAACGTCGTGAATCTTCCGAAGAGGTGGGTTCTACCTTGTTGTTTTATGTTCCTATGGCCTACCCTAACACAACCAAGCACCTAGTTCCACAATTCTACCCCATTTCGACGCCGTTACCGCGTGTTTCCGTATAAGTCCGGTATTTCTCCAGCGGGTCTAGGGTTTCACCGGAGGGGTGGATCCGGAGCTTCTGGACCCCAACACAAGCAAGTTTATGCCATAGCATGTTATTATAGGTGTGTTGTGTGCTTTTGATGGCAAAGATTTCACTCCGGGGTGTGGGCCGCTTCACCGGCATCCACTTCTCTCTCGTGAGTTTACACGCGCTTATAGGGTGAAACCCCCGTATCGGACGAAACGTCGTGAATCTTCCGAAGAGGTGGGTTCTACCTTGTTGTTTTATGTTCCTATGGCCTACCCTAACACAACCAAGCACCTAGTTCCACAATGCTACCCCCTTTCGACGCCGTTACCGCGTGTTTCCGTATAAGTCCGGTATTTCTCCAGCGGGTCTAGGGTTTCACCGGAGGGGTGGATCCGGGTCTTCTGGACCCCAACACAAGCAAGTTTATGCCATAGCATGTTATTATAGGTGTGTTGTGTGCTTTTGATGCCAAATATTTCACTCCGGGGTGTGGGCCGCTTCACCGGCATCCACTTCTCTCTCGCGAGTTTACACGCGCTTATAGGGTGAAACCCCCGTATCGGACGAAACGTCGTGAATCTTCCGAAGAGGTGGGTTCTACCTTGTTGTTTTATGTTCCTATGGCCTACCCTAACACAACCAAGCACCTAGTTCCACAATGCTACCCCCTTTCGACGCCGTTACCGCGTGTTTCCGTATAAGTCCGGTATTTCTCCTGCGGGTCTAGGGTTTCACCGGAGGGGTGGATCCGGAGCTTCTGGACCCCAACACAAGCAAGTTTATGCCATAGCATGTTATTATAGGTGTGTTGTGTGCTTTTTATGCCAAAGATTTCACTCCGGGGTGTGGGCCGCTTCACCGGCATCCACTTCTCTCTCGTGAGTTTACACTCGCTTATAGGGTGAAACCCCCGTATCGGACGAAACGTCGTGAATCTTCCGAAGAGGTGGGTTCTACCTTGTTGTTTTATGTTCCTATGGCCTACCCTAACACAACCAAGCACCTAGTTCCACAATGCTACCCCCTTTCGACGCCGTTACCGCGTGTTTCCGTATAAGTCCGGTATTTCTCCAGCGGGTCTAGGGTTTCACCGGAGGGGTGGATCCGGAGCTTCTGGACCCCAACACAAGCAAGTTTATGCCATAGCATGTTATTATAGGTGTGTTGTGTGCTTTTGATGCCAAAGATTTCACTCCGGGGTGTGGGCCGCTTCACCGGCATCCACTTCTCTCTCGTGAGTTTACACGCGCTTATAGGGTGAAACCCCCGTATCGGACGAAACGTCGTGAATCTTCCGAAGAGGTGGGTTCTACCTTGTTGTTTTATGTTCCTATGGCCTACCCTAACACAACCAAGCACCTAGTTCCACAATGCTACCCCCTTTCGACGCCGTTACCGCGTGTTTCCGTATAAGTCCGGTATTTCTCCTGCGGGTCTAGGGTTTCACCGGAGGGGGGGATCCGGAGCTTCTGGACCCCAACACAAGCAAGTTTATGCCATAGCATGTTATTATAGGTGTGTTGTGTGCTTTTTATGGCAAAGATTTCACTCCGGGGTGTGGGCCGCTTCACCGGCATCCACTTCTCTCTCGTGAGTTTACACGCGCTTATAGGGTGAAACCCCCGTATCGGACGAAACGTCGTGAATCTTCCGAAGAGGTGGGTTCTACCTTGTTGTTTTATGTTCCTATGGCCTACCCTAACACAACCAAGCACCTAGTTCCACAATGATACCCCCTTTCGACGCCGTTACCGCGTGTTTCCGTATAAGTCCGGTATTTCTCCAGCGGGTCTAGGGTTTCACCGGAGGGGTGGATCCGGGTCTTCTGGACCCCAACACAAGCAAGTTTATGCCATAGCATGTTATTATAGGTGTGTTGTGTGCTTTTGATGCCAAAGATTTCACTCCGGGGTGTGGGCCGCTTCACCGGCATCCACTTCTCTCTCGTGAGTTTACACGCGCTTATAGGGTGAAACCCCCGTATCGGACGAAACGTCGTGAATCTTCCGAAGAGGTGGGTTCTACCTTGTTGTTTTATGTTCCTATGGCCTACCCTAACACAACCAAGCACCTAGTTCCACAATACTACCCCCTTTCGACGCCGTTACCGCGTGTTTCCGTATAAGTCCGGTATTTCTCCAGCGGGTCTAGGGTTTCACCGGAGGGGTGGATCCGGAGCTTCTGGACCCCAACACAAGCAAGTTTATGCCATAGCATATTATTATAGGTGTGTTGTGTGCTTTTGATGCCAAATATTTCACTCCGGGGTGTGGGCCGCTTCACCGGCATCCACTTCTCTCTCGTGAGTTTACACGCGCTTATAGGGTGAAACCCCCGTATCGGACGAAACGTCGTGAATCTTCCGAAGAGGTGGGTTCTACCTTGTTGTTTTATGTTCCTATGGCCTACCCTAACACAACCAAGCACCTAGTTCCACAATGCTACCCCCTTTCGACGCCGTTACCGCGTGTTTCCGTATAAGTCCGGTATTTCTCCTGCGGGTCTAGGGTTTCACCGGAGGGGGGGATCCGGAGCTTCTGGACCCCAACACAAGCAAGTTTATGCCATAGCATGTTATTATAGGTGTGTTGTGTGCTTTTGATGGCAAATATTTCACTCCGGGGTGTGGGCCGCTTCACCGGCATCCACTTCTCTCTCGTGAGTTTACACGCGCTTATAGGGTGAAACCCCCGTATCGGACGAAACGTCGTGAATCTTCCGAAGAGGTGGGTTCTACCTTGTTGTTTTATGTTCCTATGGCCTACCCTAACACAACCAAGCACCTAGTTCCACAATTCTACCCCATTTCGACGCCGTTACCGCGTGTTTCCGTATAAGTCCGGTATTTCTCCAGCGGGTCTAGGGTTTCACCGGAGGGGTGGATCCGGAGCTTCTGGACCCCAACACAAGCAAGTTTATGCCATAGCATGTTATTATAGGTGTGTTGTGTGCTTTTGATGGCAAAGATTTCACTCCGGGGTGTGGGCCGCTTCACCGGCATCCACTTCTCTCTCGTGAGTTTACACGCGCTTATAGGGTGAAACCCCCGTATCGGACGAAACGTCGTGAATCTTCCGAAGAGGTGGGTTCTACCTTGTTGTTTTATGTTCCTATGGCCTACCCTAACACAACCAAGCACCTAGTTCCACAATGCTACCCCCTTTCGACGCCGTTACCGCGTGTTTCCGTATAAGTCCGGTATTTCTCCAGCGGGTCTAGGGTTTCACCGGAGGGGTGGATCCGGGTCTTCTGGACCCCAACACAAGCAAGTTTATGCCATAGCATGTTATTATAGGTGTGTTGTGTGCTTTTGATGCCAAAGATTTCACTCCGGGGTGTGGGACGCTTCACCGGCATCCACTTCTCTCTCGCGAGTTTACACGCGCTTATAGGGTGAAACCCCCGTATCGGACGAAACGTCGTGAATCTTCCGAAGAGGTGGGTTCTACCTTGTTGTTTTATGTTCCTATGGCCTACCCTAACACAACCAAGCACCTAGTTCCACAATGCTACCCCCTTTCGACGCCGTTACCGCGTGTTTCCGTATAAGTCCGGTATTTCTCCAGCGGGTCTAGGGTTTCACCGGAGGGGGGGATCCGGAGCGTATGGACCCCAACACAAGCAAGTTTATGCCATAGCATGTTATTATAGGTGTGTTGTGTGATTTTGATGGCAAAGATTTCACTCCGGGGTGTGGGCCGCTTCACCGGCATCCACTTCTCTCTCGTGAGTTTACACGCGCTTATAGGGTGAAACCCCCGTATCGGACGAAACGTCGTGAATCTTCCGAAGAGGTGGGTTCTACCTTGTTGTTTTATGTTCCTATGGCCTACCCTAACACAACCAAGCACCTAGTTCCACATTGCTACCCCCTTTCGACGCCTTTACCGCGTGTTTCCGTATAAGTCCGGTATTTCTCCAGCGGGTCTAGGGTTTCACCGGAGGGGTGGATCCGGAGCTTCTGGACCCCAACACAAGCAAGTTTATGCCATAGCATGTTATTATAGGTGTGTTGTGTGCTTTTTATGCCAAAGATTTCACTCCGGGGTGTGGGCCGCTTCACCGGCATCCACTTCTCTCTCGTGAGTTTACACGCGCTTATAGGCTGAAACTCCCGTATCGGACGAAACGTCGTGAATCTTCCGAAGAGGTGGGTTCTACCTTGTTGTTTTATGTTCCTATGGCCTACCCTAACACAACCAAGCAGCTAGTTCCACATTGCTACCCCCTTTCGACGCCTTTACCGCGTGTTTCCGTATAAGTCCGGTATTTCTCCAGCGGGTCTAGGGTTTCACCGGAGGGGGGGGATCCGGAGCGTCTGGACCCCAACACAAGCAAGGTTGTGCCATAGCATGTTATTATAGGTGTGTTGTGTGCTTTTGATGGCAAAGATTTCACTCCGGGGTGTGGGCCGCTTCACCGGCATCCACTTCTCTCTCGTGAGTTTACACGCGCTTATAGGCTGAAACTCCCGTATCGGACGAAACGTCGTGAATCTTCCGAAGAGGTTTGTTCTACCTTGTTGTTTTATGTTCCTATGGCCTACCTTAACACAACCAAGCACCTAGTTCCACATTTCTACCCCCTTTCTACGCCGTTACCGCGTGTTTCCGTATAAGTCCGGTATTTCTCCAGCGGGTCTAGGGTTTCACCGGAGGGGGGCTCCGGATCTTCTGGACCCCAACACAAGCAAGTTTGTGCCATAGCATGTTATTATAGGTGTGTTGTGTGCTTTTGATGGCAAAGATTTCACTCCGGGGTGTGGGCCGCTTCACCGGCATCCACTTCTCTCTCGTGAGTTTACACACGCTTATAGGGTGAAACCCCCGTATCGGACGAAACGTCGTGAATCTTCCGAAGAGGTGGGTTCTACCTTGTTGTTTTATGTTCCTATGGCCTACCCTAACACAACCAAGCACCTAGTTACACATTGCTACCCCCTTTCGACGCCGTTACCGCGTGTTTCCGTATAAGTCCGGTATTTCTCCAGCGGGTCTAGGGTTTCACCGGAGGGGTGGATCCGGAGCTTCTGGACCCCAACACAAGCAAGGTTATGCCATAGCATGTTATTATAGGTATGTTGTGTGCTTTTGATGCCAAATATTTCACTCCGGGGTGTGGGCCGCTTCACCGGCATCCACTTCTCTCTCGTGAGTTTACACGCGCTTATAGGGTGAAACCCCCGTATCGGACGAAACGTCGTGAATCTTCCAAAGAGGTGGGTTCTACCTTGTTGTTTTATGTTCCTATGGCCTACCCTAACACAACCAAGCACCTAGTTACACATTGCTGCCCCCTTTCGACGCCGTTACCGCGTGTTTCCGTATAAGTCCGGTATTTCTCCAGCGGGTCTAGGGTTTCACCGGAGGGGGGGATCCGGAGCGTATTGACCCCAACACAAGCAAGTTTATGCCATAGCATGTTATTATAGGTGTGTTGTGTGCTTTTGATGGCAAAGATTTCACTCCGGGGTGTGGGCCGCTTCACCGGCATCCACTTCTCTCTCGTGAGTTTACACACGCTTATAGGGTGAAACCCCCGTATCGGACGAAACGTCGTGAATCTTCCGAAGAGGTGGGTTCTACCTTGTTGTTTTATGTTCCTATGGCCTACCCTAACACAACCAAGCACCTAGTTCCACAATGCTACCCCCTTTCGACACCGTTACCGCGTGTTTCCGTATAAGTCCGGTATTTCTCCTGCGGGTCTAGGGTTTCACCGGAGGGGGGGCTCCGGGTCTTATGGACCCCAACACAAGCAAGTTTGTGCCATAGCATGTTATTATAGGTGTGTTGTGTGCTTTTTATGGCAAATATTTCACTCCGGGGTGTGGGCCGCTTCACCGGCATCCACTTCTCTCTCGTGAGTTTACACGCGCTTATAGGGTGAAACCCCCGTATCGGACGAAACGTCATGAATCTTCCGAAGAGGTGGGTTCTACCTTGTTGTTTTATGTTCCTATGGCCTACCCTAACACAACAAAGCACCTAGTTCCACAATGCTACCCCCTTTCGACGCCGTTACCGCGTGTTTCCGTATAAGTCCGGTATTTCTCCAGCGGGTCTAGGGTTTCACCGGAGGGGTGGATCCGGAGCTTCTGGACCCCAACACAAGCAAGTTTATGCCATATCATGTTATTATAGGTGTGTTGTGTGCTTTTGATGCCAAATATTTCACTCCGGGGTGTGGGCCGCTTCACCGGCATCCACTTCTCTCTCGTGAGTTTACACGCGCTTATAGGGTGAAACCCCCGTATCGGACGAAACGTCGTGAATCTTCCGAAGAGGTGGGTTCTACCTTGTTGTTTTATGTTCCTATGGCCTACCCTAACACAACCAAGCACCTAGTTCCACAATGCTACCCCCTTTCGACACCGTTACCGCGTGTTTCCGTATAAGTCCGGTATTTCTCCAGCGGGTCTAGGGTTTCACCGGAGGGGTGGATCCGGAGCTTCTGGACCCCAACACAAGCAAGTTTATGCCATAGCATGTTATTATAGGTGTGTTGTGTGCTTTTGATGCCAAATATTTCACTCCGGGGTGTGGGCCGCTTCACCGGCATCCACTTCTCTCTCGTGAGTTTACACGCGCTTATAGGGTGAAACCCCCGTATCGGACGAAACGTCGTGAATCTTCCGAAGAGGTGGGTTCTACCTTGTTGTTTTATGTTCCTATGGCCTACCCTAACACAACCAAGCACCTAGTTCCACAATGCTACCCCCTTTCGACGCCGTTACCGCGTGTTTCCGTATAAGTCCGGTATTTCTCCTGCGGGTCTAGGGTTTCACCGGAGGGGGGGATCCGGAGCTTCTGGACCCCAACACAAGCAAGTTTATGCCATAGCATGTTATTATAGGTGTGTTGTGTGCTTTTGATGGCAAAGATTTCACTCCGGGGTGTGGGCCGCTTCACCGGCATCCACTTCTCTCTCGTGAGTTTACACGCGCTTATAGGGTGAAACCCCCGTATCGGACGAAACGTCGTGAATCTTCCGAAGAGGTGGGTTCTACCTTGTTGTTTTATGTTCCTATGGCCTACCCTAACACAACCAAGCACCTAGTTCCACAATTCTACCCCCTTTCGACGCCGTTACCGCGTGTTTCCGTATAAGTCCGGTATTTCTCCAGCGGGTCTAGGGTTTCACCGGAGGGGTGGATCCGGAGCTTCTGGACCCCAACACAAGCAAGTTTATGCCATAGCATGTTATTATAGGTGTGTTGTGTGCTTTTGATGGCAAAGATTTCACTCCGGGGTGTGGGCCGCTTCACCGGCATCCACTTCTCTCTCGTGAGTTTACACGCGCTTATAGGGTGAAACCCCCGTATCGGACGAAACGTCGTGAATCTTCCGAAGAGGTGGGTTCTACCTTGTTGTTTTATGTTCCTATGGCCTACCCTAACACAACCAAGCACCTAGTTCCACAATGCTACCCCCTTTCGACGCCGTTACCGCGTGTTTCCGTATAAGTCCGGTATTTCTCCAGCGGGTCTAGGGTTTCACCGGAGGGGTGGATCCGGAGCTTCTGGACCCCAACACAAGCAAGGTTATGCCATAGCATGTTATTATAGGTATGTTGTGTGCTTTTGATGCCAAATATTTCACTCCGGGGTGTGGGCCGCTTCACCGGCATCCACTTCTCTCTCGTGAGTTTACACGCGCTTATAGGGTGAAACCCCCGTATCGGACGAAACGTCGTGAATCTTCCGAAGAGGTGGGTTCTACCTTGTTGTTTTATGTTCCTATGGCCTACCCTAACACAACCAAGCACCTAGTTCCACAATGCTACCCCCTTTCGACGCCGTTACCGCGTGTTTCCGTATAAGTCCGGTATTTCTCCAGCGGGTCTAGGGTTTCACCGGAGGGGGGGATCCGGAGCGTATTGACCCCAACACAAGCAAGTTTATGCCATAGCATGTTATTATAGGTGTGTTGTGTGCTTTTGATGGCAAAGATTTCACTCCGGGGTGTGGGCCGCTTCACCGGCATCCACTTCTCTCTCGTGAGTTTACACGCGCTTATAGGGTCAAACCCCCGTATCGGACGAAACGTCGTGAATCTTCCGAAGAGGTGGGTTCTACCTTGTTGTTTTATGTTCCTATGGCCTACCCTAACACAACCAAGCACCTAGTTCCACAATGCTACCCCCTTTCGACACCGTTACCGCGTGTTTCCGTATAAGTCCGGTATTTCTCCTACGGGTCTAGGGTTTCACCGGAGGGGGGGCTCCGGGTCTTATGGACCCCAACACAAGCAAGTTTGTGCCATAGCATGTTATTATAGGTGTGTTGTGTGATTTTTATGGCAAAGATTTCACTCCGGGGTGTGGGCCGCTTCACCGGCATCCACTTCTCTCTCGTGAGTTTACACGCGCTTATAGGGTGAAACCCCCGTATCGGACGAAACGTCATGAATCTTCCGAAGAGGTGGGTTCTACCTTGTTGTTTTATGTTCCTATGGCCTACCCTAACACAACAAAGCACCTAGTTCCACAATGCTACCCCCTTTCGACGCCGTTACCGCGTGTTTCCGTATAAGTCCGGTATTTCTCCAGCGGGTCTAGGGTTTCACCGGAGGGGTGGATCCGGAGCTTCTGGACCCCAACACAAGCAAGTTTATGCCATATCATGTTATTATAGGTGTGTTGTGTGCTTTTGATGCCAAAGATTTCACTCCGGGGTGTGGGCCGCTTCACCGGCATCCACTTCTCTCTCGTGAGTTTACACGCGCTTATAGGGTGAAACCCCCGTATCGGACGAAACGTCGTGAATCTTCCGAAGAGGTGGGTTCTACCTTGTTGTTTTATGTTCCTATGGCCTACCCTAACACAACCAAGCACCTAGTTCCACAATGCTACCCCCTTTCGACACCGTTACCGCGTGTTTCCGTATAAGTCCGGTATTTCTCCAGCGGGTCTAGGGTTTCACCGGAGGGGTGGATCCGGAGCTTCTGGACCCCAACACAAGCAAGTTTATGCCATAGCATGTTATTATAGGTGTGTTGTGTGCTTTTGATGCCAAAGATTTCACTCCGGGGTGTGGGCCGCTTCACCGGCATCCACTTCTCTCTCGTGAGTTTACACGCGCTTATAGGGTGAAACCCCCGTATCGGACGAAACGTCGTGAATCTTCCGAAGAGGTGGGTTCTACCTTGTTGTTTTATGTTCCTATGGCCTACCCTAACACAACCAAGCACCTAGTTCCACAATGCTACCCCCTTTCGACGCCGTTACCGCGTGTTTCCGTATAAGTCCGGTATTTCTCCTGCGGGTCTAGGGTTTCACCGGAGGGGGGGATCCGGAGCTTCTGGACCCCAACACAAGCAAGTTTATGCCATAGCATGTTATTATAGGTGTGTTGTGTGCTTTTGATGGCAAAGATTTCACTCCGGGGTGTGGGCCGCTTCACCGGCATCCACTTCTCTCTCGTGAGTTTACACGCGCTTATAGGGTGAAACCCCCGTATCGGACGAAACGTCGTGAATCTTCCGAAGAGGTGGGTTCTACCTTGTTGTTTTATGTTCCTATGGCCTACCCTAACACAACCAAGCACCTAGTTCCACAATTCTACCCCCTTTCGACGCCGTTACCGCGTGTTTCCGTATAAGTCCGGTATTTCTCCAGCGGGTCTAGGGTTTCACCGGAGGGGTGGATCCGGAGCTTCTGGACCCCAACACAAGCAAGTTTATGCCATAGCATGTTATTATAGGTGTGTTGTGTGCTTTTGATGGCAAATATTTCACTCCGGGGTGTGGGCCGCTTCACCGGCATCCACTTCTCTCTCGTGAGTTTACACGCGCTTATAGGGTGAAACCCCCGTATCGGACGAAACGTCGTGAATCTTCCGAAGAGGTGGGTTCTACCTTGTTGTTTTATGTTCCTATGGCCTACCCTAACACAACCAAGCACCTAGTTCCACAATGCTACCCCCTTTCGACGCCGTTACCGCGTGTTTCCGTATAAGTCCGGTATTTCTCCAGCGGGTCTAGGGTTTCACCGGAGGGGTGGATCCGGAGCTTCTGGACCCCAACACAAGCAAGGTTATGCCATAGCATGTTATTATAGGTATGTTGTGTGCTTTTGATGCCAAATATTTCACTCCGGGGTGTGGGCCGCTTCACCGGCATCCACTTCTCTCTCGTGAGTTTACACGCGCTTATAGGGTGAAACCCCCGTATCGGACGAAACGTCGTGAATCTTCCGAAGAGGTGGGTTCTACCTTGTTGTTTTATGTTCCTATGGCCTACCCTAACACAACCAAGCACCTAGTTCCACAATGCTACCCCCTTTCGACGCCGTTACCGCGTGTTTCCGTATAAGTCCGGTATTTCTCCAGCGGGTCTAGGGTTTCACCGGAGGGGGGGATCCGGAGCGTATTGACCCCAACACAAGCAAGTTTATGCCATAGCATGTTATTATAGGTGTGTTGTGTGCTTTTGATGGCAAAGATTTCACTCCGGGGTGTGGGCCGCTTCACCGGCATCCACTTCTCTCTCGTGAGTTTACACGCGCTTATAGGGTGAAACCCCCGTATCGGACGAAACGTCGTGAATCTTCCGAAGAGGTGGGTTCTACCTTGTTGTTTTATGTTCCTATGGCCTACCCTAACACAACCAAGCACCTAGTTCCACAATGCTACCCCCTTTCGACACCGTTACCGCGTGTTTCCGTATAAGTCCGGTATTTCTCCTGCGGGTCTAGGGTTTCACCGGAGGGGGGGCTCCGGGTCTTATGGACCCCAACACAAGCAAGTTTGTGCCATAGCATGTTATTATAGGTGTGTTGTGTGCTTTTTATGGCAAAGATTTCACTCCGGGGTGTGGGCCGCTTCACCGGCATCCACTTCTCTCTCGTGAGTTTACACGCGCTTATAGGGTGAAACCCCCGTATCGGACGAAACGTCATGAATCTTCCGAAGAGGTGGGTTCTACCTTGTTGTTTTATGTTCCTATGGCCTACCCTAACACAACAAAGCACCTAGTTCCACAATGCTACCCCCTTTCGACGCCGTTACCGCGTGTTTCCGTATAAGTCCGGTATTTCTCCAGCGGGTCTAGGGTTTCACCGGAGGGGTGGATCCGGAGCTTCTGGACCCCAACACAAGCAAGTTTATGCCATAGCATGTTATTATAGGTGTGTTGTGTGCTTTTGATGGCAAAGATTTCACTCCGGGGTGTGGGCCGCTTCACCGGCATCCACTTCTCTCTCGTGAGTTTACACGCGCTTATAGGGTGAAACCCCCGTATCGGACGAAACGTCGTGAATCTTCCGAAGAGGTGGGTTCTACCTTGTTGTTTTATGTTCCTATGGCCTACCCTAACACAACCAAGCACCTAGTTCCACAATGCTACCCCCTTTCGACGCCGTTACCGCGTGTTTCCGTATAAGTCCGGTATTTCTCCAGCGGGTCTAGGGTTTCACCGGAGGGGTGGATCCGGAGCTTCTGGACCCCAACACAAGCAAGTTTATGCCATAGCATGTTATTATAGGTGTGTTGTGTGCTTTTGATGGCAAAGATTTCACTCCGGGGTGTGGGCCGCTTCACCGGCATCCACTTCTCTCTCGTGAGTTTTCACGCGCTTATAGGGTGAAACCCCCGTATCGGACGAAACGTCGTGAATCTTCTGAAGAGGTGGGTTCTACCTTGTTGTTTTATGTTCCTATGGCCTACCCTAACACAACCAAGCACCTAGTTCCACAATGCTACCCCCTTTCGACGCCGTTACCGCGTGTTTCCGTATAAGTCCGGTATTTCTCCAGCGGGTCTAGGGTTTCATTGGAGGGGGGATCCGGAGCTTCTGGACCCCAACACAAGCAAGTTTATGCCATAGCATGTTATTATAGGTGTGTTATGTGCTTTTGATGGCAAAGATTTCACTCCGGGGTGTGGGCCGCTTCACCGGCATCCACTTCTCTCTCGTGAGTTTACACGCGCTTATAGGGTGAAACCCCCGTATCGGACGAAACGTCGTGAATCTTCCGAAGAGGTGGGTTCTACCTTGTTGTTTTATGTTCCTATGGCCTACCCTAACACAACCAAGCACCTAGTTCCACAATGCTACCCCCTTTCGACGCCGTTACCGCGTGTTTCCGTATAAGTCCGGTATTTCTCCTGCGGGTCTAGGGTTTCACCGGAGGGGGGGGCTCCGGGTCTTCTGGACCCCAACACAAGCAAGTTTATGCCATAGCATGTTATTATAGGTGTGTTGTGTGCTTTTGATGCCAAAGATTTCACTCCGGGGTGTGGGCCGCTTCACCGGCATGCTACAAATCGTCCTTTCCATTTCAGAAGGTAAGTATAAAAATTAATAGAGAACAAACCATCGAGCAGTTCAACCCAAGACAGAGAATGATACACTATCATCATCGACCTCCTCAAGGTCGAAGCCACCGTCTATCCTCTATTTTTGTGACACCAATAATTTCCTATAAGTTTTGACCTCCTCTTATCGGCGGCTAGCTTTGCTAAATCACTATTGATCACATATGGTCGACGCCCGCCGTAGATTCCAACTCCACCACCAAGCTCACCTAGTCCAAGCAACCTGCCACTGATTCTCTCACACTCCGGTATACATTATATTTTGACATAAAATAAAGATACTAATAAATTTCAAGCGATGAAATGGCATATGAGATGATATGTAATAACTATACCACCCTTCCAGAAATTAAGAACACGCGACAACTAAATGCACATGAAATAATAGATAATAGATATATCTAACATGAATTAATGCCCCCGAAAACGCACGACGTCCAATTGACAAATGAATTATGTTAGGTGTGATCATCATGGTCCACTTTGTGTCGGGATGTGGCTAGTTGTCAATGTGCCGCGCGCAAGCTGTTATGTCAATGAGCCTTTGTCGGCGATGGGTAGACTCGGCCATTTATATGCGCAGTATTAAACATGAACAACCCGACGGTGATGTACTTATGTGATCAATAATATAGTAGTAGTAATATACTATTATTAAGATTAAACAAAATAATATAGTAGTAGTAATACAGTAAAATAGAACAAAATGCGAATTTTAAAAAAAAAATCATTGTGCCGACGGCTTTGCCGTCGGCATAGGTGATCTGGAAAAAAAAACGGCAGACCTGTGCCGACGGCTGCCGTCGGCACAAGGCACTTAATATCTCCCCACCTGGTCGGGCGCGGGGGTCAACTCCCCCACACCCGACGCCCACCCCATCCCCAATCTCGCGCCGCCGCCACCTCTCCCCGCCGCCACCTCTCCCCATGCCGCCACCTCTCCCCGCCGCGCTCTCCTCCCCGCCGCCACCGCCAGCTCTCCCCGCGCCGCCCCCTGCCGCCGCGCCCGAGCTCCTCTCCCCGCCCCCGAGCTCCTCCTCCGCCCCGAGCTCCTCCTCCGCCGCCACAATCCCGCCGGCGCCGCCCCTCCTCGCCGCATCCCCTCCTCTCCCTCTGCCCCGCCGCCCACCGCCCGCGCCCTCTGCCCCGCTCACCGCCCGCCCCCTCTGCCCCGCCCCCTCTGCCCCGCCCACCGCCCGCGCCCTCTGCCCCGCCCACCGCCCGCCTCCCTCGCCGGCGCCGCCCCTCCTTGGCTCCACCTACCTCGCCGGCGCTTCCTCGACTGCGGAGACCGCCGGCAGCCGCACGTCCTCTCCCCGCCGCCCACCGCCGCCCTACCGTTAGAAAGGTAAAAGTGTTTTTTTTACTGTTAGAATTTTTAGTTAGATTAGAATAGAAACTAGTATAGAAATTGTTGTACAAATTTAGTTAGAAATTAGGTTTAGAAAAATTTAGTTAGAAAAATTTAGTTAGGAAATTAGGGTTGTCGCCGCCGTAGTAGCCGCCGCCGTAGTAGTCCGGAACCGGTGTTCGGTGGCGAGGGCGGGCGCCGGTGGTTGGTGGCGATGGTGGGCGTCGGTGTCGGTGGCGTTTCCCGGTGTACGGTGGCGGTGGCGCGGCCCGTTGGTCGGTATCGAGGGCGCGCCCCGGTGGTTGATGTCGAGGGCGCACCCCGATAGTCGGTGGCGGGGGCGGGCGCCGTTGGTTATTGGCGAGGGCGAGCACCGGTGTCGGTGTCGTTTCCCGCTGGTCGGTGTCGAGGGCGCGCGCCGATTGTCGGTGTCGATAGCGCGCCCCGGTAGTCGATGGCAATGACGGCCCTCGATGGTCGATGGCGAGGGTGGGCGTCGGTGGTCCATGTCGATAGAAAATTTTAATGCAATTTCGTCAAATTTGATGCAATTTGTTAATGGATGTTTATTGTGTGTTTTCAGATGGCGTAGGTCCAGCCACTCACCGTCGTGGTCTCATCGAGCTTCTTCAGCGGGTCCAGGGCGGCGCGTCATCGACATTTTTCTCCCTTGCTGCTTCGACCACTTACGGCTTCACACCTACGCTCTAGGTGAGCTACATTTTCATCACCTCCAGCTTTCCACCCCTTGCTCTGCCCCGGCCTTCGAGCCGATGACACATTTACAATCATGTCTAGTCGCGTAACCGTAGGCGTCTCCCGTCCGGGAGAGTTGCAAATTTATAAATATGCAGGAATGTCCGTCTCTGCATATTTATAACCGTAGCTCTTCCGGATTGTCCACGTTTTGGACAGCTCGGGTATGTGTAGTTCGGTTCGTGTCCCATGTTCTGCTCCTTCCTGAGACGGATTTCGGCAGCACCCCCCGTTGTTCTTCGGATGCACACCCTCTCGGCTTGAAAAGTTCGAGACGTGTATTCTGAAGAACAGCGGGGAGGTGCTGCCGAAATTCCGTCTCGGGTCGGGGTAGAACATGGGACACGGACCGATCTACACATTCCCGGGTGGGATTAGGCCCCTACCTATTAGACATGTAGGTGAACCGTTGCATGCTGTAAATATAAAATTTTGTCGTAATTAATCCGATGACATTGTAAAAAAGTATTATAACTTGCTGCATTTTAAGAAATGCGTTGTTGTTTGTCTCCCAATAAAGCAGAGGATGTCTGGTAATGAGTGGATGTACAGCGGCCGTATTTCTGTGACTGAAAGAACAGATGAGTGGGAATGGAAGACCAACATGTTAGTGAAAGAGTTAGCGCGTGGTTCAAAGTCAGCGGTTCGCCCATTATGCCCTTGCTCTAATTGTCGGAGGCGGCATCGTCATGGAAAGGTTGAAATGACTAAACACCTGTGGTTGCATGGATATATGCAGAACTACGTGACGACTGTCGACTTTGCTCAGTACGAGCGTGATAGAGGAGAGGTGATGCGCCAACGGATCAATGGCATTGAGTACGATGGGATTAGGAACTTGTTAGATGATTTCCGTGATGCCGACATGCCTGATTCGCCACCTCAAGTGGAGGAACAGCCCGAACCGGAGGAACCGGATGAACCCGAGCCAACAGCGAAGGCCTTCTTTGAAATGATGGGCTCGGCTAAGAGGCCGCTATATGAGGGTGCAAAGATTTCTCAACTCGATGCCATCTCTCAAGCACTAGCCGACAAGGCCCGGTACTCCACCACCCGTGCTGGATTTGAAGCTAATCTGAAAACCTATGGTAACATGTTGCCCGAGGGGCATTGTCTGCCTAAAAGCATGCACGAAGCGAAGAAAGTCTTGAAAGGGCTCAACATGGATTATACAAAGATAGATTCTTGTCCAAAAGGCTGCATTCTGGTTTGGAAACAGTTTGCGGATGACAAGTACTGTAGCATTTGTAAGGCGTCTAGGTATCATGAGGTAAAGGGAGCCGATGGTCAGTTGAAGCAGACGAAAGTCGCTATGAAGATTCTTCGGTATCTCCCATTCATTAAAAGAATCCAGCGGCTGTATTGGTCCGAGGAGACTGCCAAACAGATGACTTGGCACAAGATGGGGAAGAGATACACAGACGAGCACGGACGGGAAAAGATGGGACATCCATCTGATGGTCAGGCATGGAAGAATTTCGATACAAAATACCCCGATGAGGCAAAAGAGGCTCGAAATGTCAGGATTGCGATAGCAACAGATGGATTCAATCCATATGGTATGTCGACTGCCTCATACAGCTGCTGGCCCGTGTTTTGTTATTCCGCTCAATCTCCCTCCTGGAGTCTTAATGCAAAGGAATACCATATTTCTGTCGCTGATCATTCCAGGGCCAGAATACCCGGGAAAGAATCTGAGTGTCTACATGCAGCCGCTTGTGGATGATTTGGACCACTCTTGGCACCACGGGACGTTCACATACGACCGGGCATCAAAGAAAAACTTCTTAATGAAAATTTGGTTCCAATACTCCATGCACGACCTTCCAGGGTACGCTCTATTCTGTGGATGGTGTACCGCTGGTAAGTGGCCATGCCCAGTGTGCAGGAACCGATTGGAGTTCCTCTGGTTAAGCGCGGGTAAGAAGTATTCCTCGTTTGACATGCATCGACAGTTCCTCAAAAGAAGGCATCGATTTAGAGAAGACAAAAAGAACTTCAAGAAGGGCAGAGTTGAGCGTGTAGAAAAAAAGATACCAACATTCGATGGTGCAGCTGTTGATGCCGAGCTACGTGCTCTTGTTCCCGCTGGGGGAAATGGCCCACGATACGTCGGATATGGTACAACACACAACTGGACTCACGTGGCAGGCTTGACGCGTCTTGATTATTACAAGGATCTCGAACTTCCCCATAACATCGATGTGATGCACACCGAAAAGAATGTCGGAGAGTCACTCTTTCACACAATCCTGAACATTCCTGAGAAGTCGAAGGATAATGTGAAGGCTAGAGTCGATGTCCAGAAACTCTGTGATAGAAAGAGATTACATATGCAGGCTCCTGACCGCCGGCGAAAAAATTGGTTTAAACCGCTCGCTGACTACTGCCTTGACAGTATTCAAAAGAAGGAGGTATTCAAGTGGCTCAAATTCATTGTCATGTTTCCTGATGGTTATTGTTCGAATATAAGCAAGGGGGTCAATCTTTTAACGGGAAAAGTCAACGGGCTCAAGAGTCACGACTATCATATATGGCTTGAGCGTCTGATGCCGGTGATGGTTCGAGGGTATCTACCCGAGCGTGTCTGGCGAGTGCTCGCGGAGTTGAGCCATTTCTTCCGCACGCTTTGTGCTAAGCAGATATGTCCTGTGATTATTCAGAAGCTGCATGATCTAGTGCCGGAGTTGCTATGCAACTTAGAGATGATATTTCCGCCAGGCTTCTTTACTCCGATGGCACATCTCGTTGTGCATCTCGCGAACGAGGCACTTTTGGGTGGACCGGTGCAGTTTCGTTGGCAGTTTTGTATTGAGAGAGAGTTCAAGTACATTAGAAACAAAACTGGAAATAAAGCTAAGATTGAAGCATGCATAGCTGAGGGAGTATGTCTTGAGGAGATGGCAGACGCCGCGACAACGTACTATCCTGCTGAAGTTCCCACTATGCATAACCAGGCATCTCGGTACAATATCGACGAGCCCAAGCATGACCCCCAGCTCCTCCTCTTCCAATGTCCCGGTGGCAAGTCAGGTGCCGAGAAAAATATACCTTGACCAAGGAAGAGCAAGATTGCATAATGCTCTATGTGCTTACGAACATGAAGGAAGTGGTCGATTATATCAGGTAAAATGGTGGTACAAATTACTTTCCAACTAGTAACCCTGTTTCGATCTAATACGTATTCTCTTCTTTTAGAGAATTCACGGATGAAATGTGGTCTGGAGCGGAGGAACCATCTATCGGAGAGCTGGACACTCTTCTGAAAGAGGGTGCTCCCGGACAGAAAAAATTTGTATCTTGGTTCATGGAAAAAGTAATTTCTAACCTCTCCCTATTACCTTGCAATATGTGACTTGTCCCTTTCGTTACACCTATCTAATGCACAAAACAATTTGTATCGTATTTGTAGGGAGCTAATCCCAACGTTCAGATGACGGATGAGTTGAGATGTGTTTCCAAGGTTTTACCCGTAGCGTCATGAAATATGAGAAGTATGATGTGAATGGGTATCGCTTCCATACGGAGGATCACCAGAAGAGTCGGCCGAATGCAAAAACGGTAAATACCGGGGTCTTCACCCGAGGCGCCGATTCCGTAGACTACTACGGAACGTTAGAGAAGGTATACGAGCTGACGTTCAATCGCACCAACGTAGAACTCAAGCTCGTTGTGTTCAAATGCCACTGGTTCGACCCCGTCCATGGATACAAAAGTACCCCTTCCATTGGGTTAGTTGAAGTTAGGCCTTCAACCACCTATAGCGGAGCCGATGTCTTTATTGTGGCTCACCAAGCTAAGCAAGTTTATTATTTGCCTTACCCATGCCAGAAAGAGGCACTCAAGGGTTGGGAGGTCGCGTTCAGGGTATCGCCACATGGTAAACTACCCATGCCGTCCGACGACGATTATAACAACATTGACCCGAAAACGTACCAAGGAATTTTCTATCAAGAGCAAGAGGACTTCGGGGACTTTGACTTACAAATGGGTGGTTTTGAGGACCTCGAGAACAATGCGGAAACTCGTGGTGAGTCAGTGGTGGATCTAAAGGACATAGACATGCTCACCAAGCTACATACAGACAATGAAGACGATGATGAGCCACCACCGTTCGAAGATCCTCTAATTTACTACTCACGTGATAGTGATACGGATAGTGAGAACGAGAACCCACCTAATTATGAGAGTGATGATTCTAGGTGATGTATTTATACTTAGTATTTTATCTTAGCATTTTTATGCAAGTTTCACCATTTTATACTTAGTATTTTTTATTTTGAACATGCCTAGTGATGCTCTACATTTTATGCCAAGTTTCACCATTTTATGCTAAGTGCCTACATTTCACCATTTTATGCTAAGTGCCTATATGTTTACTATGTATATGTGATTTAATTGTTTTCTATTTCTCGATGCAGGTGATTGGACAATATGAGCCAAGGCAAGGAATCGTCGTCGTCCTTGCTCAAGAAGATTACACGGAGTGGTAGATCCTTGATTCGCAATCGGCGCTACCCCGTGGACGACGATGCGGTTGGAGGACGAGGGCGTCAGGCACGAGGTGGAGGACGAGGACGAGGTGGAGGTGGCGGGGGAGGTGTAGACTTGGAGCCTCCACCCTCCGCGTCTGGTGACGTGGCTTCCCAGCTGCAGATAGAGTATAGGGAGGAGGGGGAGACGAAGTCCAGACGGGAGGAGGAGGAGTACAGACCGGAGGAGGAGGAGGAGGAGGTGGAGATGGAGGGGGAGGTGGAGGGAGGAGTAGGGGCACCGAAGAAGCTGCGAGTTCGCGGGGAAGCGGGAGTCCCCGGTTTGGATAAGCAGCCTGCCACGGAGGAGGAGAAGACTCTTATTTGCCCAAATAAGAAGGAGTAAGTTTACTAATTTTGTAATTTTAAATATGTAGTTTCATTTTTGGCATATGTACTAATGTTTGATTATTATGCAGCAATTGGACATATGCTGAAGGGAGCCGCCAGCCTTCGAGCTTGCTTGGAGCTCTGATCCGGCTTTATTGGCCGGGCTTTTACACCACGGCTGTGGATGGCGAGCCGAAGTTGGCGACTTCTTGGCTGGACTACGAGGCTGCCGATTGCCCGCCATTCGGGAAGGCTTCTGACGACGTGATCACCAAGTTTTGGGTAAGTTATATTTTCTTGAGTTTCGTTCGTAGTTGATGACACCACCGTTCTAACTCGCTATTTTCTTCATGCATGATTGAAGTGCTTTTTCCGGGTGCTTGAGGAGGATAGAGCCGCGGCGGTTCGGGTTCTCCGCAAGGCGTGCGTGAGGTTGACCCGCCAGGTGTGGTACAACCAGAAGCACACCGCCATCAGCGCGTTCATGGCCGAGAAGGGCAAAAGGGCCAAGAAGAAGGACAATGTCGCGGACCCGCCCAAGATGACAGTCGAGGATTTCATGAGGGTAAGTAAACTATCTATGTCATTCTACATTTCAGTTAATTTGCCATTGCATTGCCTCCTATTTACTTCACTATTGCATTCTCAGGTCATTCCACACTGGGCCGAAAGACACGAGGACGCATGGGCGGTGCTGGCTAGGAGGTGGGCCGGGGAAGACCCCGAATTCGATGCCGTGAGCAAGCGGAACAGGAGAAACCGAGGCCACGGGGGCACCCACAGTGGAGGAAGCCTCAACACCGACCGCTTCAAGAAGAGGATGGTATGTACATACATGGAAAAGATGGTTTATTTTCTATCATGCATGTTTCTACTTGATACACATAACGTTTACTTTTGCGATGCAGGAGAAGCAGAGTGGGGTGCCAGCTACTTACTTGGCGGCGTGGAAGACGATGAGGCGGAAGAAGTCCGTTTCGGACGCCGCCACGTCCTCGGCTCCTGAGTACTACGGCAGAACCGAGGAGGACATGCGGTCTTACACCTCGGCATTCCAGATTCTGCACCCGCAGGTCGAGGACCCCTTCGAGCACGAGTACGACGAGACGGCGTTGATGCTAGCGGGGAACGGGAGGAGCACGGCCGTCTGAGAATCCTTGATAAGGTGGCCACGCCTACCGCGAGCCTCACTCGTATCAAGGCTACCCTCCCCGTCGACGCCGTCCCTGTCCAGCCTCGTCGACGGCGTGCTGGAGCTGCCTCTGCCTCTGCCGATGTGAGCTGCCTTCTCATTCTCATCATGTTTTCTGACATTCCCCTCTGCATTGCTAAGTTGTCGGTATTAACTTGTTTCCTAAATTGTAGCCGGAGTTCGATGCGGCCTATGCCGCCGCTTATGAGAAGTACAAGGAGGACCTACAGGCGTGGCAGCAGAGGACCGACGTCCTCAATGCGTACCATAGCGCGGTATCGAGGGTAAGTTTCCAATCCATATTTCTGCAAAATATGACAAGTCTAAATCATCTTGGCAACACATGACATCTAAACCATCTTGTAGGCGATGGTGAGGTGGATGACCACCGGAGAGAGAGGATCGCCTCCAGGAGAGCCTCCTGAAGCGCCAGGGCCGGTCCCGATATTCACATCGAGGGATGAGTTTTCCCTCACATACTACGCAGAGACCCCGGTATGTGTTCTTTTCCACACGTCGATTACTGATTTACTTTGCCTCTAAAATGTCTAACTCGTGCTCGAACATGTAGGGTACTGGAGCTTCGGAGAACACGGCTTTTGGCCGGGCTTCTCCTAGTGGCTCCCCGGGTTCGCGCCAGACGACGCCGATTCACGGCCGTGCTTCGGCCACTCCTGGTACCTCGCCTGGTGGCTCCGGAGCTGGTTCGACGGACGCGACACATGATCGTCCTGTTTTCACGAGTGGAGACCTGGGCTTCACCCCTTCTCCTAGCTAGGGATGTATCTAGATCGATGTATGGATGTATCTGGATCGATGGACGTATCAGGATCGATGTATGACCTTAAACGATGTTTGTCTGGATGTTTTGATGGTTAATAATGATGGTACTGAGCTTCTAGATGTTTCTATTGGATTGGATCATTATTTGTGATTTTTCTGTGAATTTTGGAACGAAAACAGCACCAAAAAGGGCAAAAAAAAACCTGTGCCCTCCTGTGCCGACGGCATTGCCGTCGGCACAGCTCCCGCCCAGGAACGCACCAGATCAAGCCACGTGTCCCTCCTTGTGCCGACGGTGGCCGTCGGCACAGCGGTCACCACCAGACCAACGCCCTGACAGCGTGGGGCCCGCTGTCAGACCAAGGTGGGGCCCACCACTCAGCTGTGCCGACGGCATTTTCTTGTGCCGACGGCCCCCGTACCTGCGCCGACGAGCCGTGTGCCGACGGCAAGGTGCCGACGGCCACCGTCGGCACAGAGGAGGCCGACGGGGTTCTGACCTGTGCCGACGGCAAAAAGCCGTCAGCCTATAAACTGATTCCTGTAGTGTATGCATAAGTCATGGCACCTCCGTGGAAGCATAACTCGGCGGACCGAAATTTGGAAACCCCATTGCAAATACCCATCGTATTTTAGCTTGGCCGGCTGCCATTTAATGTTGGCGTACTTTTCAAAAAAAAAAAAAATTGTGGTCTGCCATAGAATTGTAGGGATTTGGTGTCTTAGACAATGTTCAACATTTCAAGATTTTGGCTAAATGCTTATAGAAAGAAAGTGTTGCTGTGTTATATTTAAGTTTTTTTTAATACGTACCCATCCAGCCAACGACATAGTCGACTTGCAAATATCTTCTAGTAAATGAAGTACCGATAGGATGAATTCTAATAAAAACGAAGTGAATGATACAAAGACCAGATCAGTGCAGGGATGATCCAATCAAAGAAATATGGCATCCTATCGTGAACCATGCTGCCATTAATAACGCTTGAGGGTGTGAATGTATGCGCCCTTGTAGAATAACAAAGCGACAACACCAAATAGCAACACATGTTGCAGTGTAAAGGTTTCCATCTTAAAGATTATTGATGAAAAAAGTGCCATCGAGAAGATTACGAAAATAATCGCACCAATCATGGAAGCCAACATGGCTGCATTCACATATTTAGTTCCATAGGTGGAGAAGTCAGCATAGGAAATTTGGATATAAAAGTAATGAAGAGTGCACTTCATGAGAAGGATATTCCTCATATGGATCGCCATCCAGAGATAATCTGTCCACGCGATTTGTATCAAGAAGAGTGATTCCACTTCTCCAGTAGAGAATGCAAAAGTGGAGGAGAAATGGAATCGTCGTCTAGATAGAGATAGATAGCTCCATAGACGTAATCCACTCCCTCTTCACTCCCTTTCAAATGGGTGCAATATTTATTTATTATACAAGTACCCCATTCAGTATATCCGAGAGTCATTGGAACATATTCAACTTCATGGTTTTCCGAACCCATACCTTCGGATATTATACGTGTTTCCGTTAACGCTTCATCAGTTCTAGGCGAAGGTACCATCGGATGATAACATTGACCTGAAAAAGAAGGCCCTGACGTTCAGCCACGTTCTCCATGCTCAAGGTTGCCGTGTGGCATGATTAACGACTTGATCACGGAGTTAGCTAGCTCATTGGTGCCTGGTTTAAACAATTGTATTTTGGCCAGTTGCAAAAGAGACGTTCTACGTAAATTGTTAGACAAAGATGGTACTGTAGCCTCCGTCTATATATAAAATAAATATACATGTATTTGTGCAATTATGAAACATTGTTGAAATAGGATAAATCAAACGATTTGGGGCATTACTTAAAATAGTATAGCTAAATCCGCGATCAACCCTCACTACAAAAGCTGAGTATATGAAAAGAAGCAACAAAAAATAAATGTTGCATAACTTAAGATAAAAAGAGCATGAAACAATACATGGTACGTACTCTACCCACAAAATTTTCATATGCACATGAAATTACCATGAAAGTGAGCAAAATGCATTGATATTTATCTTAAATTGGAGGCCACATTATTGAATTATAGCTGGCCAATACGTGTTCCCGCGGTTGTGCGAGGGACCAATCTTATATCAAGTTTCTCGGAATGTCAAACATGAACGAGTTTTCCTTATACTCATATGTACACATATTCCAATAGTGGCACATCTCGGTTGGATACCCTGGATCAAGGGACTGATGTTGGTAGGATTTCAGCACATAATGGTTGTATTTTGGGGCCCATATAAATAGCCTCTTCTTACCTAAGTGAAGGGAACAACTTCATACATCTCTCCTCCATTGTTCTTTTTTTTTTTTTTTTTTTTGATAAAGGGCTTTATTACTCAGAAAGCATTACACCCGGCCTCTGCATCGTGAGATGCACACAGCCTCAATCCGAAACTGAAAATAAACAAGATGACAAAGCTACAAAATCCTCTGTAGACTGTAAAGCTACGAAATCCTCTGTAGAATGTCAAAGCTATGGAGCCTCAATCCGTAGATCAAGCGGCCATCCATGTGGGATAAAAATATCCCTCGCCACCTGCTCCAGTCGTGCACATGCCTCCATAAAAAGGCCTCGTAACTCCCCTCGCTGTAATGTGGACCACGAACGGAGAATACCTGTGCTCCTGAATAGAACCTGCATACGAGAAAGATTTTTATCATTGAAAATCTTGTCATTTCTACATAGCCAGAGCGACCAGATGACGGCCAGCGCTCCTACCCTAATAATAGTCTTAAATCGTTTATCTACCCCATTCAACCAGTTACCGAATATATTCGCAACGGAAGTGGGTTGATATAGATTTGAAGCCATTTGGATAGCGGCCCATATAGAACGCGCAAATGGGCAATCAAAGAATAAGTGTTTAATTGTCTCATCGTGAGAACAAGAAACACACTTAGAGCTTCCATGCCAATTACGTTTGACAAGATTATCCTTTGTAAGTATGACCCCCTTACGAAGGTACCACGCGAAGATCTTAATCTTCAACGGCACTTTCATACGCCATACATTTTTGAATATATCGATTGGCATATCCGTCTGGATCATGGCTTTGTACATGGAGTCCACCGAGAACTGTCCATTCTTAGTGATCTTCCATCGAAATTCATCGGCGCCTGGTGTAAGAGTAACTGTAGTTAATCTATCAACCAGGGTTTGCCAAGACAGTAGTCTAGGCCCAATTAAATCTCGCCTGAACGTAACATTAGGAGGTGAAGTTTGCATGACCGTAGCCAGCGTATCCTCCTTATGTCGCGCAATGGTATACAAGGCCGGATACTGTTCTCCATTGTTCTTAATATCAATATTGTGAGATCTACCATCCTAGTGCTCCAAGTTTGTTGATACTTCAAGGTTTACTTTAGAGATTTAGATCTAGTGTTTTACCAAAATAATTTGACCCCCACTAATCCTTTGTGGATCTTATTACTCTTGGTTGTTTGGACGCTCTAGATGGAAGAGGCTGTTCTAACACTAATATTTGTGGAGTAAGGCTTCGAGATATTCTTGGGGAGCTTCCAATTGAGTTGTAAATGTTGTACTAAACTTGTTTGCAAAGTTTTGGTTGCCGCCTTCAAGTGCACCACTTAGTGGATTGAGGCACTACGAGTTGTGCGGAGTCTAAAGGAGAATTCAACCATTGTGGCTAATCATGCATCCACATTTCTCCAACAGATACTAATCTCCATTTGAAAGTGAACTTCGAGATAAATCCTTGTGTTCATTGCGTGGTTATATCTCAATTATTTACTTATTACTTGTATGTAGATTATATCCTTTTTTAACTTGTATGCTAGATTGTATCTTGTCGTTGTAGAATCAATATTCTTGTTAAATTGCTAATTTGATAAAGAAAGAAGTAAATTTTGTAGTCACCTATTCACCCTCTCTAGTCGATTTTTTTTATCCTTTTAGCGCGTCGTCTTCTCTTTATCCCTGGCGAGGTAGAACTAGGTAAAACCATAGTTTCCCCAATTTTTTTTTGTCACTAACCAGAGGTTACTAAAAGTTCATAAACTTACAAAATGGAAAATCGTGTGACAAAAAGGTAAAACATTCTTTTACAGTATTGGTTAACATTCCAACTAGGAAGATTAGCAACTAAAAGTTCCAACTAGAAAGAATGACAACTAAAAGTGCAGACAATGTTGCAAAAATATACATATGATTTTTTAAATATTTAATGGGTGCATTTTCAAAGGACACTGGACAAATGCTGACGACATTATGTTTGCCGAACGCCTCTGATGGGGCACTCGGCAGAAGGCATGACGATGCCAGTTTTCCGTCAGGTGTAGCCGTGGGGGAACATGGCCATCCTTTTGGCCTAGTGTTTCCTTGTTTCCCGAGTATCCCACTTCGACTGTTGACATATGTGACGGGTTTATCAAGTGTCAATGATAAAACACCATGGAAATCAAGTGTTTTGGCTAGGATCTCGCTTTGCCGAGCGTATTTTATCAGCACTCAGGCATCCATAACGTATTTTCTGAGTGCCTACATTCGGCAAATCTTGAGGTAGTCGGCAAAAAAAAAAAAGTGCAATCGCACCAACAACATAATTACTCCAATAATAAAAGTATAAAACAGAAGCGGAAACTAATTAAACAAGACCAGATAACTAAATACACTGACTAAAACTCAATAAAGATCAGACATCAACATTCTAGCGGTCCCAAAAAGGAAGAAACCTCTTGAAATCTATGAAGGCAAGCGACTTCAAACTTCGTATTAATCTCAACCGCGAGAACAGGCTAAGTAACAAGAGGTTGGACAACATATAAGTGAGTAATACAGGAAGATCAACTCAACACGTAATGGCACAACACGGCCAAAGCCAAGGACGGACGGTAAACTTTGGCGCTAGGGACACCACCTTATTCATAGTAACAACGAAGATTGCACTGGTGCCGTGCGCGCTGGTTAAGCGGCGGACGCGTCGAGGCAGACCCACTGGCCAAGGAAGACCTTGAGGCAGTTGATGTTGGGGTTGAAGCCGAGGAACTGCTCATCGGTCAGGGCGGCGCCCGCGGCGACGGAGGAGCAAGTCTCGTCCGTCTGCACCTGGTGCACCTTGTTGCACTCAAGCGCCGGCACCGCCTTCACCGCATAACCTGCAACACCATCGCAGCAACGTACATACCATTTATAATTGGTTGCGGCCATTTGCATGCAGACGATTCTGGGTGGGAGTTGATCGACAATTTCGACATTATACGGCGTGGACGTAACGAACGTACGTACCTACTATCATGTCGCGCTGCACCTGAACGGTCATCCTGGCGTCGGCGAGGACGACCGCCACGAGGAGAGACGCGATGAGGAGAGCGGCGGTTGCGTGGTTCGCCATTGCAGAAGCTACGTACGCCGACGCGAAGGAAGGATAAGCTAGCAGATAGGCGCAGTGAAGCTTACGAGGCTCTGTTTTGTTTTGGTGGCGGCGAGAATCTACCGCCTAGCTCTCGCCTTTTTATAGCGTGGAGGGTGCAAAGTCGATAAGGTGCATGCAACAAAAAGAATCAGACATGGGCCTTGGAAACTGCGTCCAAAGAGCGGATAGGATGGACGTGTCGTCGAAACCATTTGTAAGCCGGCCAGTCGCGCCCTGAGAATTGGTCTATGACCAGCTGAAACGGATTATGGTTCCTATGAAGCTAGTAGTTTGAAATAATTTTTATACGGCGCGACCTTTTCGTTTCCTTGGTTATACAGTGTCATTTGACTGAGTGAGGATTTATATATACTAGAAGAATACCCCGCGCGTTGATGCGGGGATCGTTTTAGAAACTATAGTACATTGTAAAGTTTATAAGAGATGTGATACAATTGATCATAGTATATATTTCTAAAATTATTAATATGAATAATTGGATGGTTTAAGAAATAGATGTGATGGGTAGTTTGCATGTAGTAATTCATAAATATTAGTAGAGATGACATGGAAAATTGATTGGCTAGGAGGATGGATGATGTGGATAGCTTGCATGTTGAGATAGAAAAATCATTAATGTATGTTAGTGGGGTTTTGCTTTATAAAAAGTATAGATTTGACATGTCTACTCTGCAGGCTATTTTTCATGAAAGGAGAAAAAAAAAGCTCCAGATCTTTTCAGTTCTCCCTGATCATCCAATTGGAGTTGTCTATACTAAAGTCTCTGAATTTATTAACCTGGCCTATAACCGGCAGTGGGATGAAGAACTACTCCATGAGCTTTTCATCCCGGTTGATGTGCACCGGATTTTACGAACACTGTCGGGGGTTTGTAGATTTAGACCTGGCTCCTGTTAGGTGCCATGTCCTAACTGAACATGTGCAGGAGAGAGAGTTTTGCCGGAGACTGGGGACACGGGTTTACCCATGTTGAGGTTTCCGGCTCACTACTTCCTACAAGAATTACTATAAGGATAAAAACCCATGCCTACATTACAGTGAGATTGGTTCTAGCCCCCTTAGGGTTTGTCCAACTCGGTATTATATAGAGAGCCGGGCTAGCTCTTACAAGGCAATGCCTACCATCTATTCTTTAACCTAGCTACGGACGGACTCGATCTTTCGACTTCTTCTCCAAGTCGAAATTTTTCACGTTTCCGCCTTCATACGCCATATTACCGTCTTGTGCTTCGGCCTGCTGGGCCGCCTTATAAGGCTTATCCTTACAACACTCGTAGGAAAATCTTTTATAGGGGCAAACCTATTAGCAGTGAGCCAGCGTGCGGCCAAAAGCGTACGCTTCCAGAAAAACTCATCGGAAGCGTGTATAGGCGCACGCTGCCATTATAGTTCGCCAAGCCATGTGGACGAGGCGGTCACTATTAGAAGCGTGTGCTCCCGCGGAAATGCTTCCACTAAGTTAACCTCGAACAGTGTTTCGGCAGGGTCGGACGCTGCTAGTATTGTCTGAACTATTTATTTATGGCACCCACGCCCTGATTCTGTTGGAACGTGTAGAGATAAACAAAAACTTTTCTACGCGGTACTTCCAAAATTTAACCGAGGTAGAAGGCCACAAGGATTACCACTAGACGCGCATGTGCGGATTATCGATGAAGCACGTTGATGCAGTGTAGTCCCACGATCCGATCCAGCCGATCCAATCCCGTGATCGTCGAAGTGCTGTTCGTACAGCACCTCTGCCGATACGAGGATGAGCTCCGGCGGCGGACTGCTAGGTCCTTACAGCGGCTGGACTGAGTGGGGTTAGGGTTCCCAACGCATGTGAGTGGAAACTTTTGCCCGTTGGCAAACATGCACCCCTCTTTATATAGCGAGTGGGAGTGGGCTTCACAACGCTTGTGGCTCATTCCCTCTGTGAGTCCAACTCACTAATTCGGTCCATTTCTGGTTCGTGTTCAACCGACCAATATATTTGCTCCCGCTCTTAAGTGTGGACCCTGCAGGCTCATGGCGACTTGGACACGATTGGAGTCCGACTCCCAATCGATCAACCGGCAGCGGCTCCTAGCAAAATGTGCCGACTCCCAAGTGCCATAGAGTCGTGATGACATCCTTCCAATGTGACTTTCATCTGAATCCCTTTTGCCTCACGATATACCTTGTCGAACTATAGGCGAATTATCGTCATCCCTTAAATAGCTCAACTCTGTTCTCGGTCCGTGATATATGATTCATCTGACTAACTCTTAGTCAATAGAACCAGTTAACACTTAACTGAGTCGCGCATGGCCATGCTTCCGGAATCACATCACTCGAGAGGGCCAGAGAATATCTCTCTATTCGGAGGGGCAAAATCCCATCTTGATTATCCACATCACACAGCTTGCTTCTCATTCGAACCGAACTCTGCCTTTTTAACTGCCTTGTCACGGAACAACGTTTGACAGAACCCAAATCGGTGATCCACAACTCGGATTGTGCGACAATCTCAGATCTAAGGATTACATTAATTCAGACATGCAAATAACGAATTACTCGTTGCATCTCAATATGGGTTAGTCCGACTTGTTAAACTCTTTAGCCGACTTGCTAAACTCTTTAGCCGAGACCGTGAACGTTGGAATGGCATCACCATGCCCATGACAAGTGGAACCGATTCATCAGCAACACTCGTCATTAGTCTAGGATGTGGGTCCATCACAACCTTAATGACGAAGGCACAATTTAGCATGAACAACATGAATACATAGTTCCACAATTGAATCACATATTCAATGACATATATCAGATGTTCAAAACAAGGACGACTTAATAACTTTATGAATACATTGGGAATTACATTATACATGATTGCCTCTAGGGCATATTTCCAACAGTCTCCTACCTGCACTAGAGTCAATCATATCGACATCATATGTCTAGGCATCGAATGCCCATACCTCCCATGTGCGCCTCATGCTTTGGCTGTGGTAGCGCCTTTTTAACAGATCTGCAATGTTTGCATCCGTGTCTACTTTGAATAACTTGATATCACCTTGTTCGACAAACAGGCGAATGAGGTGGTAACACATGAGTATATGTTTGTTCTTCTGGTGTTGTCTAGGCTCCTTGGCTTGTGTGGTAGCACCATTGTTATCACAATATACGTCCAATGAATTGGACGCGCGCTGAACCACACCAAGATTCATCAGGAGGTTCCTGATCCAAACAACTTTCTTTGCAGCCTCCGAGGCAGTAATATACTCAGCCTCTGTTTTAGATGGAGACACAGTATCTTGCTTGGAACTCTTCCAGCTTACAGCTTCTCCGTTCATTACGAACACGTATCCAGATTGCGAACGAGAATCATCTGAGTCGGTGAGATAACTCGCATCGTGTAACCCTTTACACTGAATTCCTCATCACCTCCATAAACTAGGAACATGTCCTTAGTCCTTCTCAAGTACTTAAGGATGGTTTTAACTGCTGCCCAGTGGGTTTCGCCAGGGTCAGCCTGGTATCTGCTCGTTACACTTAGATCAGAGGAAACATCCTGCCTAGTACAAATCATGGCATACATGATGGATCCGAGTGCCGAAGCATACGGGATCACACCCATACGACTTCGCTCATCAGTCATCGAAGGACACTGAGTCTTGCTAAGTTTTACACCATGGGACATCGGTAAGAACCACTTCTTAGACTCTTCCATATTTAATTTCTTCAATACTTTGTCCAGATATGTACCCTGACTCAATCCATTGAGCCGCCTTGATCTATCTCTATAGATCTTGATTCCCAATATGTAAGTCGCCTCACCCAAATCCTTCATTGAGAAACCCATTTCCAATGATTCTTTTGTTTCTTGCAACATCGTGACATCATTTCCCATTAGTAATATGTCGTCCACATATAAGATTAAATTTTTTACTTTGCTCCCACTAAACTTCTTGTATATGTTGGGAATATGCCCTAGAGGCAATCATGTATGATGTAATTCCCACTGTATTCATAAAGTTATTAAGTTGTCCTTGTTTTGAACATCTGATATATGTCATTGAATATGTGATTCGATTGTGGAACTATATATTCATGTTGTTCATACTAATTGTCCTTGGTCGTTAAGGTTGTGCTGGACACACATCCTAGACTAATGTGAGTGTTGGCTGATGACACGGTTCCACTTGTCATGGGCATGGTGATGCCATTCCAACGTTCACGGACTTGGCTAAAGAGTTTAGCAAGTCGGACTGACCCACATTGAGATGCAACGATCAAGTCGTCATTTGCATGTCTCAATCAATGTAATCCTTAGACCTGAGGTTGTCGCACAATCCGAGTTGTGGATCACCGACTTAGGTTCTGTCAAACGTTGTTCTGTGACAAGGCAACTATAAAGGCAGAGTTCGGGTCGAATGAGAAGCAAGCTGCGTGATGTGGATAATCAAGATGGGATTTTGCCCCTCCGAATGGAGAGATATTCTCTGGGCCCTCTCGAGTGATATGATTCAGGAAGCATGGCCATGCGCAACTCAGTTAAGTGTTAACTGTGTCTGTTGACTAAGAGTTAGTTAGGTGAATCACATATCACGGATCGAGAAGAGAGTTGAACTATTAAAGGGATGACGATGAATCGCCTATAGTTTGACAAGGTATATCGTGAGGCAAAAGGGACTAAGATGAATATCGCATTGAAAGGTATGTCGTCATGACTCAATGGGACTTGGGAGTCGGCACGTTCTGCTAGGAGCCGCTACCGATTGATCGATTGGGAGTTGGACTCCAATCGTGTCCAAGTCGCTATGAGCCTGCAGGGTCACACACTTAAGAGCGGGAGCAAGTATTGGTCGGGTTGGACCCAAACCGGAAATGGACTGGTTTTGTGAGTCGGACTCACAGAGGGAATGGGCCACAAGTGTTGTGAAGCCCATTACCATACGCTATATAAAGAGGGGCGCAGGTTGCCCAGCGGGCACGTTAGTCCACTCTCCCATGCGTTGGGAACCCTAGCCCCACTCAGTCCAGCCGCCGCACCGGACCTAGCAGTCCGCCGTCGGAGCTCCTCCTCGTATGTGTGGATACCGGCAGAGGTGCTGTACGTTCAGCACTTCGACGTTCGAGGGATTGGATCGGCCGGACAGGATCGTGGGACTGCACTGCCCCGACCCGACGCGCTACATCGATAATCCGCACCTGCGCGTCTAGTGGTAATACTCGTGGCCTTCTACCTCGGCTAGATCTTGGGAGCATTGCGTAGGAAAAGTTTTCGTTTATCTCTACGCGCCCCAACAGTGGTATCAGAGCGGTAGCTTCTGGTATTAGGCCCGAGATCCGTACATATGTGATATGTTGTTAGCGTTAGATGTGATCTAATTGCTGTTTTGGTGGTCGGTCTATGAGATAGATCGGTTTTGTACAAGGTTGATTGGATCAATCGTACTCGGGGTTAATGGATGATCAGGTTTCCGTGATCATACTGCTAAGGTCGTGGAACAACTTACCCCTACCGGTCGGTTTCCGCCATCGGGGTATACCATGACACATAAATCCAGTTGTGGTGATCGAAGATCAAAGAGTTTGGTCGAATCGGCCTTAGATGTCGTTGCGAGTTCACAACGCCGGTAGATATCGTATCTATGCATAACTTGTTTTTGCAGGAAGTTGTGAATGGTATGGCTTATGTGCATGTGATGTGTGTAATCCATATATGATCTGCGTATCATGTTTTTGTCAGCCGGCTGGAGCCTAGGTGCTGTCATTTTATTGTATACCGGCCTGCGTGTCGGATTCTCTATGTAAATTTTCATTTACTAGCTAGTGTAGCTTGTTGGAGAAACCGGTGGCATGCAAGTCGATGTACAAGTCGGCTACATGGAGTAAGATGGCACGTGACAAGAGTTGGCACGAGTCGACTTATAAGCTTCGTGGAGATGGAGATCACCATGAAGAGAGCCATATCATTTCACATTATAATTGCTTTATTTGTGTTATTGTTATGTGTCTATTTACCTCTATGTAGATAGTTGGTAGATTCTTTAATCCCTCAAAGAAGGTCTAGTCGGTCGCCCCGCCAGTGCTGCACCATCACAAGTCGGACATTCTTGGTAGTGGGCTCATAAAATTGAGGTGCTACCAATTCTTTCCGGTTAGGTGGGTTCGAGTCGGACTCTTACAAGCAGAAGCACTTGGTAATCTAGACGAGTCCATCACAACGGTTGTAGGGCTCGGGGCGAGGTAGGTTGGGAGCCGGGGCATGTGATGTCACCCAACTAACAGGAGTCGTATTGGATACGATTGGCAAGGTGTTGCCTACCTAGATCACTTGACGGCTAACGGTGATGCTAAAGCTCACTAGTCGGCTTGCTTATTTAGGGTCCTGAATCACTGAGCAACCATCGGAGGGATGTTGGTTCTAGTGGGAGCATAAGTATTAAAGCGTTTAATATGCCTGCTCTTTTATGAATACATGTCTTAAGTGTTTTTGCGTATTTTCTGTTGTAGATCAATGGCACCTAGCAACCTTCCTCAGTTGTCCGCGTTTGCGTTGAGGTCAATCCTAGAGAAAGATAAGCTTAATGGAACTAATTTCACCAACTGGTATCGTAATCTGAGGATAGTCCTCAAGCATGACAAGAAAGAACATGTTCTAGAAACTCCACTTCCAGAAGAGCCTGATGATGATGCGACTGTCGCTGTCACCAATGCCTACCGTAAGACTAGAGATGAGTCTACGGAAATTAGCTGTCTTATGCTTGCACACATGGAACCGGACTTGCAGCAGCAGTTCGAGAATGTTGAGGCCTACGATATGATCGAAAGCCTCAAAAGTATGTTCCAGGCTCAAGCAAAGACTGAGAGGTATAAGTCTCTCAAGCTTTGCTTGGCTGTAAGCTGAAAGACGGCGATCCACTGAGTACGCATGTAATCAAGATGATTGGTTACATACAGTCTCTGGATCGGCTGGGCTTCCCCATTAACGAAGAGTTCGCTGCTGATATAATTCTGAACTCTCTTCCTACTGCGTATGGTCCGTTCATCTCGAACTACCATATGCATGGTATGGATAAGAGTATCACTGAATTACATGGGATGCTCAAAACGGCAGAGGCTGATATCAAGAAAGGCACCAGTCAAGTGTTGATGGTGCAGAATAAGGCTAAGTTCAAGAAGAGTTCTTGGACTAAGAAGAAGAAGGATAAGTCAGGAGGTAGCGCCCATGGCCCTGTCCAGAGTGCTCCCTCAAAGACTAAGCCTTCTCCTACAGCCGGAGCCAATTGCTTCTATTGCAAGCAGGATGGCCACTGGAAGAGGAACTGCACCAAGTATTTGGCTGACAAGGCCAAGAGTGGAGGTATGACTTCCGACTCAGGTACACTTGTGTGCAATGTTATAGACATTTATCTTGCTGATGCACCTAATAGTTCTTGGGTATATGATACCGGATCAGTCATTCACATTTGCAACTCGTTGCAGGGGCTGGTAAGAACTAGGAGCGTGGCAAGAGGAGAGGTTGATATTCGGGTCGGCAACAAGGCGAGAGTCGCTGCGTTGGAAGTCGGCACGATGCAACTTCATTTACCTTCAGGATTTATTTTGGAACTAAATAATTGTTATTATGTTCCAGCGCTTAGTCGAAACATTATTTCCGCCTCATGTTTGATGAGACAAGGTTATGAGTCGAATATTAAGAATAATAGTTGTTCTTTATATTTGAAAGATATGTTTCATGGCTTTGCACCCGTTCAGAACGGGTTATTTATTTTAAATCTTGATAGTGAATCGGTCTATAACATAAATGTTAAAAGGTTGAAACCAAATGATCTGAATATGACTTACTTTTGGCACTGTCGGCTTGGTCATATAAGTTGGAAGCGCATGAAGAAGCTCCATGATGATGGACTTCTAACTTCGTTTGACTTAGAGTCATTCGAGACATGCGAATCATGCCTACTAGGCAAGATGACCAAGACACCTTTTGCAAGGAGTTGTGAAAGGGCGTCCGACTTGTTGGAACTAATACATAGTGATGTATGTGGTCCAATGAGAACGACAGCCAGAGGTGGTTATGAGTACTTCATTACCTTCACTGATGATTTGAGTAGGTATGGATATATCTATTTAATGAAACACAAGTCGGAAGCCTTTGAAAAGTTCAAGGAATTCCAGAGTGAGGTACAAAATCAGCTCGGCAAGAAAATAAAGTTTCTACGGTCGGACCGTGGAGGCGAGTACATGAGCCATGAGTTTGATGACCATCTAAAGAGTTGTGGAATAGTTCCTCAACTCACTCCGCCGGGTACACCGCAGAGAAACGGTGTATCGGAACGGAGAAATCGGACCTTGTTGGACATGGTACGATCAATGATGAGTCGGACAGATCTACCTTTAACATTTTGGGGTTATTGTCTAGAAACTGCAGCTTTCACACTAAACAGAGTACCATCAAAGTCAGTAGAGAAGACACCACATGAGATGTGGATGGGCAAAAAGCCAAGTTTGTCTTTTCTTAAGATTTGGGGTTGTGAAGCATTTGTCAAGCGACTTCAGTCGGACAAGCTCACGCCCAAGTCGGATAAGTGTATTTTCGTGGGGTATCCGAGGGAAACCTTGGGGTACTACTTCTACAAACGGGAAGAGGGCAAAGTGTTTGTCGCTCGGAATGGTGTCTTCCTTGAGAAAGAGTTTCTCAGTCGGGAAGTCAGTGGGAGCACAGTGCAACTCGAAGAAATTCGAGAGGAACCGGCTAGGGGCGAGTCGGCGAACGCCTTGGAGGCTGAGCCGATCGTGGTACCTACACCGGTTACAGCACCAGAACCACGGAGATCAGCCAGATTACAGAGTGCTCGAGATGTTTTACTGTTAGACAGTAACGAGCCGGCAACTTATTCGGAAGCGATGGTGGGATCTGATTCCGAGTCATGGCTTGGAGCCATGAGATCCGAGTTAAAGTCCATGGATGAAAACCAAGTTTGCAATTTGGTTGATCTGCCTGACGGTGCAAGACCCGTCGAGTGCAAATGGGTCTTTAAGAAGAAAATTGATATGGATGGAAATATTTCCGTCTATAAAGCACGACTTGTCGCGAAGGGGTTCCGACAAGTTCAAGGAGTTGACTACGACGAGACCTTCTCGCCCGTAGCGATGCTTAAATCAATTCGGATCATGTTAGCCATAGCAGGCTATTTCGACTATGAGATATGGCAGATGGATGTCAAGACGGCTTTCCTTAATGGAAATTTAACTGAGGACGTGTATATGATACAGCACGAAGGTTTTGTCGATCCAGCTAATGCTGACAAGGTATGCAAACTTCAGAAATCCATTTATGGGTTGAAGCAAGCATCTCGGAGTTGGAACATTCGCTTTGATGAGGTAGTCAAATCGTTTGGCTTCATCAAGAGCGATCATGATTCTTGTTTATACAAGAAGTTTAGTGGGAGCAAAGTAAACTTTCTAATCTTATATGTGGATGACATATTGCTGATTGGAAATGATGTCATGATGTTGCAAGAAACCAAAGAGTCACTGGAAAGGAGTTTCTCAATGAAGGATTTGGGTGAGGCAACTTACATATTAGGAATCAGGATCTATAGAGATAGATCCAGGCGGCTCATTGGATTGAGTCAGAGTACTTATCTAGACAAGGTTTTGAAGAAATTCAAAATGCAAGAGTCCAAGAAGGGATTCTTGCTGATGTCCCATGGTATAAAACTTAGCAAGACTCAGTGTCCTTCGACGACTGATGAGCGAAGTCGGATGAGTGTGATCCCGTATGCTTCGGCAATCGGATCCATCATGTATGCCATGATTTGTACTAGGCCAGATGTTTCCTATGCTCTAAGTGTTACGAGCAGATACCAGGCTGACCCTGGCGAAGCCCACTGGGCAGCGGTTAAAAACATTCTTAAGTATTTAAGAAATACTAAGGAAATGTTCCTAGTTTATAGAGGTGATGAGGAATTCAGTGTAAAGGGTTACACGGATGCGAGTTATCTCACCGACTCAGATGATTCTCGTTCGCAATCGGGATACGTGTTCGTAATGAACGGAGGAGCTGTGAGCTGGAAGAGTTCCAAGCAAGATACGGTGTCTGCATCTACAACAGAGGCTGAGTATATTGCTGCCTCAGAGGCGGCAAAGGAAGCTGTTTAGATCAGGAACCTCCTGATTGATCTTGGTGTGGTTCAGCGCGCGTCCAATCCTTTGGACATATATTGTGACAACAATGGTGCTATCGCACAGGCCAAGGAACCTAGACAACACCAGAAGAACAAACATATACTCATGCGGTACCACCTCATTCGCCAGTTTGTCGAACAAGGTGATATCAAGTTATGCAAAGTACACACGGATGCAAACGTTGCAGATCCGTTGACAAAGGCGCTACCACAGCCTAAGCATGAGGCGCACACGAGAGGTATGGGCATTAGATGCCTAGGCATATGATGCCAAGATGATTGACTCTAGTGCAAGTGGGAGACTGTTGGGAATATGCCCTAGAGGCAATCATGTATGATGTAATTCCCACTGTATTCATAAAGTTATTAAGTTGTCCTTGTTTTGAACATCTGATATATGTCATTGAATATGTGATTCGATTGTGGAACTATATATTCATGTTGTTCATACTAATTGTCCTTGGTCGTTAAGGTTGTGCTGGACACACATCCTAGACTAATGTGAGTGTTGGCTGATGACACGGTTCCACTTGTCATGGGCATGGTGATGCCATTCCAACGTTCACGGACTTGGCTAAAGAGTTTAGCAAGTCGGACTGACCCACATTGAGATGCAACGATCAAGTCGTCATTTGCATGTCTCAATCAATGTAATCCTTAGACCTGAGGTTGTCGCACAATCCGAGTTGTGGATCACCGACTTAGGTTCTGTCAAACGTTGTTCTGTGACAAGGCAACTATAAAGGCAGAGTTCGGGTCGAATGAGAAGCAAGCTGCGTGATGTGGATAATCAAGATGGGATTTTGCCCCTCCGAATGGAGAGATATTCTCTGGGCCCTCTCGAGTGATATGATTCAGGAAGCATGGCCATGCACAACTCAGTTAAGTGTTAACTGTGTCTGTTGACTAAGAGTTAGTCAGGTGAATCACATATCACGGATCGAGAAGAGAGTTGAACTATTAAAGGGATGACGATGAATCGCCTATAGTTTGACAAGGTATATCGTGAGGCAAAAGGGACTAAGATGAATATCGCATTGAAAGGTATGTCGTCATGACTCAATGGGACTTGGGAGTCGGCACGTTCTGCTAGGAGCCGCTACTGATTGATCGATTGGGAGTTGGACTCCAATCGTGTCCAAGTCGCCATGAGCCTGCAGGGTCACACACTTAAGAGCGGGAGCAAGTATTGGTCGGGTTGGACCCGAACCGGAAATGGACTGGTTTTGTGAGTCGGACTCACAGAGGGAATGGGCCACAAGTGTTGTGAAGCCCATTACCATACGCTATATAAAGAGCGGCGCAGGTTGCCCAGCGGGCACGTTAGTCCACTCTCCCATGCGTTGGGAACCCTAGCCCCACTCAGTCCAGCCGCCGCACCGGACCTAGCAGTCCGCCGTCGGAGCTCCTCCTCGTACGTGTGGATACCGGCAGAGGTGTTGTACGTTCAGCACTTCGACGTTCGAGGGATTGGATCGGCCGGACAGGATCGTGGGACTGCACTGCCCCGACCCGACGCGCTACATCGATAATCCGCACCTGCGCGTCTAGTGGTAATACTCGTGGCCTTCTACCTCGGCTAGATCTTGGGAGCATTGCGTAGGAAAAGTTTTCGTTTATCTCTACGCGCCCCAACAGTATAAACAAGAATCATGATCGCTCTTGATGAAGCCAAACGATTTGAATACCACATCAAAGCGAATGTTCCAACTCTGAGATGGTTGCTTCAACCCATAAATCGATTTCTGAAGTTTGCATACCTTGTCAGCATTCGCCGGATCGACAAAATTTTCGGGCTGTATCATATACACGTCCTCAGTTAAATTTCCTTTTAGGAAAGCTGTCTTGACATCCATTTGCCATATCTCATAGTCGAAATAGGCTGCTATGGCTAACATGATCCGAACCGACTTAAGCATCGCTACAGGGGAGAAGGTCTCGTCGTAGTCAACTCCTTGAACCTGGCGGAACCCCTTCGCGACATGTCGTGCTTTATAGACGGAAATATTTCCATCCATATCAGTTTTCTTCTTGAAGACCCATTTGCACTCGACGGGTCTTGCACCGTCTGGCAGATCAACCAAATTCCAAACTAGATTTTCATCCATGGATTTTAACTCGGATCTCATGGCTCCAAGCCATGACTCGGAATCAGATCCCACCATCGCTTCCGAATAAGTTGCCGGCTCATTACTGTCTAACAGTAAAACATCACGAGCATTTTTTATCTAGCAGATCTCCATGGTTCAAGTGTTGTTACCGGTGTAGATACCACGACCGGCTCTGCCTCTAAGGCCCTTGCCGACTCGCCCCTAGTCGGTTCCTTTCGAATTTCTTCAAGTTGCACTGTACTCCCACTGACTCCCTGATTGAGAAACTCTTTCTCAAGGAAGACACCATTCCGAGCGACAAACACTTTGCCCTCTTCTCGGTTGTAGAAGTAGTACCCCAAGGTTTCCCTCGGATACCCCATGAAAATACATTTATCCGATTTGGGCGTGAGCTTGTCCGACTGAAGTCGCTTGACAAATGCTTCACAACCCCAAATCTTAAGAAAAGACAAACTTGGACTTTTGCCAGTCTACTTCTCATGCGGTGTCTTCTCTACTGTGATGGTACTCTGTTTAGTGTGAATGCTGCAGTTTCTAGACAATAACCCCAAAATGATAAAGGTAGATCTGTCCGACTCATCATTGATCGTACCATGTCCAACAAGGTACGATTTCTCCGCTCCGATACACCGTTCCTCTGCGGTGTACCCGGCGGAGTGAGTTGAAGAATTATTCCACAACTCTTTAGATGGTCATCAAACTCATGGCTCATGTTCTCGCCTCCACGGTCCGACCGTAGAAATTTTATTTTTTTGCCGAGCTGATTTTGTCCCTCACTCTGGAATTCCTTGAATTTCTCAAAGGCTTCCAACTCGTGTTTCATTAAATAGATATATCCATACCTACTCAAAACATCAGTGAAGGTAATGAAGTACTCATAACCACCTCTGGCTGTCATGCTCATTGGACCAGATAGATCACTATGTATTAGTTCCAACAAGTCGGACGCCCTTTCACAACTCCTTGCAAAAGGTCTTGGTCATTTTTCCGAGTAGGCATGATTTGCATGTCTCCAATGACTCTAAGTCGAACGAAGTTAGAAGTCCATCATCATGAAGCTTCTTCATGCGCTTCCAACTTATATGACCAAGCGACAGTGCCAAAAATAAATCATATTTAGATCATTTGGTTTCAATATTTTTCACATTTATGTTATAGACCGATTCACTATCAAGATTCAAAATAAATAGCCCATCCTGAACGGGTGCAAATCCATGAAACATATCTTTCAAATATAAAGAATAACCATTATTCTTAATATTCGACTCATAACCTTGTCTCATCAAACATGAGGCGGTAATAATGTTTCGACTAAGCACTGGAACATAAATCCATTAAAAATCCTGAAGGTAAATGAAGTTGTATCGTGCCGACTTCCAACCCAGCGACTCTCGCCTTGTTGCCGACCCGAATATCAACCCCTTCTCTCGCCACGCTTCTAGTTCTTACCAGTCCCTGCAACGAGTTGCATATGTGAATAACTGATCCGGTATCATATACCCAAGAACTGTTAGGTGCATCAGCAAGATAAATGTCTATAACATTGCATACAAGCGTACCTGAGTTGGAAGTCACACCTCTACTCTTGGCTCTGTTAGCCAAATACTTGGTGCAGTTTCTCTTCCAGTGGCCATCCTGCTTGCAATAGAGGAAATTGGCTCCGGCTGTAGGAGATTGCTTAGTCCTTGAGGAAGCGCTCTGGACAGGACCATGGGCGTTGCCTCTTGATGTATTCTTCTTCTTCTTGGTCCAAGAACTCTTCTTGAACTTAGCCTTATTCTGCACCATCAACACTTGACTGGCGCCTTTCTTAAGATCAGTCTCTGCCTTTTTGAGCATCTCATGTAATTTAGTGAGCTTCTTATCCATATCATGCATGTGGTAGTTCGAAATGAACGGACCATACGTACTAGGAAGAGAGTTCAGAATTATATCAGTAGCAAACTCTTCGTTAATTGGGAAGCCCAGCCTATCCAGAGACTGCACGTAACCAGTCGTCTTGATTATATGTGGACTCAGTGGATCGCTGTCTTTGGGCTTACAGCCCATCAAATCTTGAGAGACTTGATACCTCTCGGTCTTTGCTTGAGCTTGGAACATACTTTTGAGACTTTCGATCATATCGTAGACCTCAACATTCTTGAACTGCTGCTGCAAGTACGGTTCCATGTGTGCAAGCATAAGACAACTAATTTCCGTAGACTCATCTTTAGTGTTACGGTAAGCATTCATGACAACGACAGTCGCATCATCATCAGGCTCATTTGGAAGTGGAGTGTCTAGAACATGGTCTTTCTTGTCATGCTTGAGGACTATCCTCAGATTACGGTACCAGTTGGCGAAATTAGTTCCATTAAGCTTATCTTTCTCTAGGATTGACCTCAACGCAAAATCGGACAACTGAGGAAGGTTGCTAGGTGCCATTGATAAACACTTAAGACATGTATTCATAAAAGAGCAGGCATATTAAACGCTTTAATACTTATGCTCCCACTAGAACCAACACCCCTCCGATGGTTTCTAAGTGATTCAAGATCCTAAATAAGCAATCCGACTAGTGAGCTTTAGCATCACCGCTAGCCGTCAAGTGATCTAGGTAGGCAACACCTTGCCAATCGTATCCAATACGACTCCTTTTAGTCGGGTGGCATCACATGCCCCGGCTCCCAACCTACCTCGCCCCGATCCCCATAACCGTTGTGATGGACTCGTCCAACTTACCAAGTGCTTCCTCTGTAAGAGTCCGACTCAAATCCACCTAATCGGAAAGAATTGGTAGCACCTCAATTTTATGAACCCACTACCAAGAATGTCCGACTTCTGATGGCGCAGCACTGGCGGGGCGACCGACTAGACCTTCTTTGAGGGATTTAAAATCTACCAACTATCTAAATAGAGGTAAAAAAGAGACATAACAATAACACAAATAAATCAATTATAGTGTGAAAAGGTATGGCTCTCTTCATGGTGATCTCCATCTCCACAAATCTTGTAAGTCGACTCGTGCCAACTCTTGTCATGTGCCATCTTACTTCATGTAGACGAATTGTACATCGACTTGCATGTCATCAGGGTTCTCCAAAAAGCTACACTAGCTAGTAAATGAAAAATTACATAGAGAATCCGACACGCATGCCGTTATACAATAAAATGACAGCACCTAGGCTCCAGCCGGCTGACAAAAACATGATACGCATATCATGTATTGATTACACATATCACATGCACATAAGCCATACCATTCACAACATCCTGCAAAAACAAGCTATGCATAGAAACGATATCTACCGGCGTTGTGAAACTCGTAATGACATCTAAGGCGCTACGACAACGCGAAGCCGGCGGTCCCGACGATTTCGGAAAACGCAGATCTTATCTGCATTCCGAACATGGATTTCTTGATTGGATAAAACAGTTTTACCCAAATCTGATCCGTATTCCGATTCGACCAAACTCTTTGATCTTCGATCACAGCAGCTGGATTTGTGTGTCACGGTATACTCCGATGGCGAAAACCGACAGGTAGGGGTAAGTTGTTCCATGATCTTAGCAGTATGATCACGGAAACCAGATCATCCAGTAACCCCCGAGTACGATTGATCCAATCAACCTTGTACAAAACCGATCTATCTCATAGAACGACCACCAAAACAGCAATTAGATCCAATCTAACGCTAACTACATATCACATATGTGCAGATCACGGGCCTAAAACCAGAAGCTACCACTCTGATACCACTGTTGGAACGCGTAGAGATAAACAAAAACTTTTCTACGCAATACTTCCAAGATCTAGCCGAGGTAGAGGGCCACGAGGATTACCACTAGATGTGCAGGTGCGGATTATCGATGAAGCACGTCGATGCAGTGTAGTACCATGATCCGATCCAGCCGATCCAATCCCGTGATCGTCTAAGTGCTGATCGTACATCACCTCTGCCGGTATCCACACATACGAGGAGGAGTTCCGACGGCGGACTGCTAGGTCCAGTGCGGCGGCTGGACTGAGTGGGGCTAGGATTCCCAACGCATGGGAATGTAAACTTTTGCCCGTTGGGAAATCTGCGCCCCTCTTTATATAGCGAGTGGGAGTGGGATTCACAACGCTTATGGCCCATTCCCTCTGTGAGTCCAACTCACTAATTCAGTCCATTTCCAGTTCGGATCCAACCCGAACAATATATTTGCTCCCGCTCTTAAGTGTGCGACCCTGCAGGCTCATGACGACTTGGACACGATTGGAGTCCGACTCCCAATCAATCAACCGGTAGCGGCTCGTAGCAGAACGTGCCGACTCCCAAGTGCCATAGAGTCATGACGACATACCTTCCAATGTGACTTTCATCTGAGTCCCTTTTGCTTCACGATATACCTTGTCGAACTATAGGCGAATTATCGTCATCCCTTAAATAGCTCAACTCTGTTCTCGGTCCGTGATATATGATTCATCTGACTAACTCTTAGTCAATAGACCCAGTTAACACTTAACTGAGTCGCGCATGACCATGCTTCCGGAATCACATCACTCGAGAGGGCCCAGAGAATATCTCTCCATTCAGAGGGGGAAAATCCCATCTTGATTATCCACATCACGCAACTTGCTTCGCATTCGATCTGAACTCTGCCTTCATAACTGCCTTGTCACGAAACAACGTTTGACAGAACCTAAGTTGGTGATCCACAACTCGGATTGTGCGACAATCTCAGGTCTAACGATTACATTGATTGAGACATGCAAATAACGACTTACTCATTGCATCTCAATATGGGGTCAGTTCGACTTGATAAACTCTTTAGCCGAGTCTGTGAACATTGGAATGGCGTCTCCATGGCCATGACAAGTAGAACCGAGTCATCAACCAACACTCACATTAGTCTAGGGTGTGTGTCCAGCACAACCTTAATGACCAAGGACAATTTAGCATGAACAACATGAATTCATAGTTCCACAACTTAATCACATATTCAATGACATATATAAGATGTTCAAAACAAGAATGACTTAATAATTTTATAATTATATTAGGAATTACATCATACATGATTGCCTCTAGGGCATATTCCCAACAGATTTCTCTCATTCAGATCGAACACCCTCTTTCTCTGGAAGAGCCCCGCCACCGCCGCTTTGTCGCCCCATCCCGAGCACCGCCCCGCTCCGTCTCCCTCCCCGTGCACTCCCCGTCGTGCATCTCCGTCTCCCTCCCCTACCATGAGAAGGTAGACACACCTCTGGATCCCCTTTCCTTCCCTCTCTGATTTAGCTTGTAATCCGATTAATTAGGTTATATGTCACATTTAGATTGTATCTATGCCTTATTTAGGTTTAGATTGCCAACATATTTAGGTTTAAGTTATATCTTTGTTAGATTTAGATAGTTAGTGTTATTGTTAGATTAATGATGTTGATTTAGATGGTTAGTGTTAGTGGATGTAGATGGATCGACCGCTGGTGTTGCATATATAGGATCAATATTAGTGATGTTCTAAATAAAATTCATCAATGGGTATAAGGAGTATGTTCATTGCCGGTCACATAAGTTTCCATGTGAGGACATTCTGGACCGGACAACTTCTATGACTGCTAATGCTGCATTCTCCTTCGTATCTTGTTGATGAATTTTAATTAGAATATTTCATTGATTATTGATATCCTAATTATCTCTGTCGTAGCCTCAAAGCCGAGAGGGGATAGATACGTTCACGATTCATATAGCATGGCTGGAGCTTTTCTTAGAGAAATACTACGCAAGTATCAGGGTTTACAGCAACAAACTACTTTGGACCCTAATTCTTTTCGTAGTCTATCTCTAACATCGTCCTGGCCAAGCTATATGGATCTTGGAAGTGTTTCTCGCCTTTCGACTTAGGCGATACGAGAGATGAGAGATATTTAACACGAGATGATTCATTCCCTATAACAACGCATGCTACCCTAGCATTTCATCTTTTGTACTATGTAGAAAGATACCCTATTCGGCATAACCTCATCAGTAGCCCCCAGAGAGATTTAAACTCCATGTTGGCTTCTGGGTTTCGGCTAAACTCAAGAAGAATTGAGATCTTTGAATCTGTTGTTTACTCAGCGCAATCCGTCGCTTTATTTTGGCAAAGTAGCTTCCTTAGCCCATAGGTCGAAAAAAATCATCCTTCATCTATTACGGGAGAATCTTTCTTCCCGACCAGATGTGACGTGTTGCAGACATATCATCAAGTCATCTCCCACGCGGAACCTGGAGTCTGAACCAGACGCAAAACCACGTGTTAAGAAACGGCTTCGTGCGCTTTTCCAGCGCGTAAATCGAGGGGTCGTGGTGGTACATATCCTGCAACAATTACTCCAGGACGTGTGGCGCATATCCAGAACGTCTCTAACAGGCGACACGAATCGTTAGGCGTGGGTATAAAAGAGGAATTTCTCTCTCCGTTCACCGCACCCATTCCATCCTTCGCACCACACTTCCCAAGAGAGAAAGTTCCAGCGACTCCGACGAACCACTCCTTCTTCGGACAGCTAATCTTTCTCCGGCGAACACCATGTCTTCCAACAAGACCCCGACGGAGACATCCTTGCAAGTGGACGCGGCGAAGATGAATATTGCGGCCACGTTCGGCCTTACTTCTCTGGCGACGGGCACCACTCCTAACGGTGGTGCAGCCCCCACCTTCGGCATCTCTCAGACTCTGCCACCACGGATTCATGCCGCGCCGCCACTCCCTACCTGAAGACGATGGAGGCGGAAGGCCTCATTCCGTCTCAAGAAGACGAAGGTTGGAGATCTGCAGAAGGCGACGCAGAACCCAAACCTCGGCCAGGAGAACGGGCAATGCTCGTCTCCCACATCATTAGAGGGTTAGGCTTCCCACCTTCCGCCTATTTCTTAGCCGTGTGCGAATACTACGAGGTACAACCACAATATCACCCGAACAACGTACAATATATATTTGGCTTTCAGGCGTTGTTCAAAGGTTGGTTGGCAATAGCCCCCGCCTGTCCCCAAGGTAAAACCTTACTTACTTTAGCATTTCGTCATTTTCCATCTCTTAATTATTTCGGCTAACCGTTGCAAACTCTTTATCATTTGCAGATTGCCGATAAACGAGGCAGATCTTGCCAACCTTGGGAAGCTGGGGGCGAAGAAGAAGCGCCAACTGGAAGCCGAAGAGGTCATTTCTCCTTCAAAGAAGCGGAAGAAAGCTGGTGCTTCGGCCAACACGCCGATCGTCATCAAAATGAAATGACCTTAGGCGTTCAGTTGGCCCAAGCCAAGTAAGTGTTTCAACCACTGTTTCAGTTTTCTTTTGTCTTTGTGGCTCCCTCCCTCTTAATCTTTTCCCTTCTTTTCTAGTGCAAAGCCTTGGAAGCTAAGGAGGAAATCCTCCAAGAAGAGGTCCACCAAGGCGGGGTCATCGAAACTCATTGACAAGTTCAAGAGCTTTGTCGGTGACTTCAACCAGCTGGTGGAGCAGAAGAACTCCATGGGGAGCTTTGCTGGAGAATTCAACCAGCTCCTCCATGGGATGAACAGTATGAGCTCCTACCTTACCTGTTCAATGCGTCGAAGGCATGGTTCTCATTTGATGGCGTACATGGCGTGATCTGTTCAAAGTGCAGCCGGGGCTTGGTGGAGACCTGATGGTTCCATGGTGATGAGAAGTTAGCACGACGTCGACGCTGACTAGAAGGAAGCTGGAGGGTCTGTTGCTAGCAGAGGTAACCGGGTCGCCCACGTTGGTCTTCCCATGAGACTTGACACTGGACTCACACCATATGGAGGAGGAGGAGGAGCTGGGCGGCAAGAAAATTAGTGTTTTCTAAACGGCATATTTTTCTTTCATTTTGTAGTTGAGTCATGAGCCAAAGCAGATCCACAAACCGTGAGGTAGAGAAGAATATGGTGTTGTTAAAGCTGCCAAGAGGTTCCATGGTAGGGTAGTAGAAAATATGGCATTTTCTACTGTGTTTTTTTGTTAATCCAACATAACTTGTTTCACCAGTTCTGTTAAAATGATAAAGTGAAGATTGGACATTAACTTAAACATCAATGGATTATAGGGAGATCTATTTTATCCTGAAATATTGCTTGGAAGTCCTTGGCATATTAGTTGTTCGGAATCACATTTTTTTATGAACTCAAGAACTCTCACTTACAAGCTAAAGCTGCTTCATTTTTTGAAACCATCTCCCTATTTGATGTGGACTTTACCCAAAGTTAATTCTGGTTCGTTAGTGAGTTGGTCAATAGCGAAGTAAGTTAAAGTGCAACTTTCATTCAGAAAATCGTTGTTCATTTCTAAGTCACGTGTCTACATATCAAATATGTGTAGTAACTATACTTTATCTACCTATGTGTCCTTACTTTCTCTACTTACAACAGAGTTCTGCTCTGGCTTTGTACGATTCAGTTTTAGACGCCGACGAGGTTGAAAATATCATAAAGTTTTGCCCAGCAAAAGAGGAAATGCAGCTTCTAAAGGTTGCTTTCAAATGAACACTTCCTTGAATTTTCCTCATGTACCTTGTTAATGTTGATTAATTTTCTTCTCTAAATGTCTTGCAAAAGTAAGAAAACTATTTTGTAAATTTTGACTGTCAGAACTACACCAGAAACAAGGAAAGCCTTGAAAAATGTGAGCAGGTAAATCTATGTCTTTTCTCTTACAAGTATACTCACGTGTTTCATAAGTTTACCTAATTTATCTCATAATTAGAGCTTCCTTTTCTGTTATCTATTTCTCTGGACATATCTGAGCTCAACCGAAGTTTTTAACTATATGTTACATTTCTACTCCATTTTGCCTTACTATTTATCTTCTGTATGTACTTCTTTCTAGAGCTGATGAAGGTGCCAAGGGTTGAATCAAAGTTTAGGATATTTGCATTCATGATTCGGTTTCAGTCACAGGTCATAAACTGTTATATATATTTTTTAGATTAGGCTCTTTTGTGTTGTTCATGATTTTCTCACTCTCCACTTATTTCGTCCCTGGTTAGATTAGGGATGTTCGAAGGAATTTGCAGACCGTGGCATAAACTTGTGAGGAGGTAAACATTCTAATAACTCGGAAGTTTTTCACATTCATAATTCATGTTTAGCACGCAAGAACTGATCTCCGATATGCCAATCAGCTCAGAGGCTCTGAGAAGATGAAGGTGATCATGAAGAACATTTTGTTAACTGGGAACACATTAAATGAAGGGACACCGAGAGGTAATTATTTTTATAGTTTCCAGCCATCCTATTAGTTGGGAGGAATGCTCCAAGTATCAACCTATCGTACTGGTATATATATTCCTTTCACTATCAAGAAAACAAGTAGTTTTGTAGATGGAACAATGTGAAACAATTTTGGGGAGTAGACTGAACATGTATTAAAATCAACGTATTGCATCTTTAGTGTTCTAGGTTACCAAATAATTTTAACTTCTTGTGCCTCGTATTTTATTTTTGTAGAATTTTAGTTTTAATTACCTTTTTTGCTATTTCCCTGCAGGCCAGGCTGTTGGTTCCGCTTTGACAGTATCCTAAAACTTGTAGAGACCCGTGCAACCAGCGGTAGAACAACACTGATGCACTTTATTTGCAAGGTACAGAAATAGCTGCCAGATATTGATTCATTAAAAAAGAGGAAAAATAATATTCCATAGGTAGCTGATTGACAATAATCCCTGTAAAATCCCGATCCACATTACGCAAAACACTTCATGGTTTGGGAGTGATCTGATTTGTGTGAGTTCTCCTTCGATTTTGTGGGAGAATGGGGGATGGAAAACCATTGATGTTACCCTGATGGCAAGGTGCAGAAGACGTCCACCGTGCACCCGCTTTTTTTCTGGATGTTGCTCATGCAGCCAGACGTGGCCACATCCTTGACGACACAAACTTGTATTTCTAGATGAGATGAGGGGCATAGAGGTCTGGAAAGGGTGGATGCTCGAGAAGCAGAGAAGTGAACAAAAGGATGATCTGTATCCGGCAGAGCTAGCATGTAATGATTGGTGTCAAATGACACCAATGAATTTTTCTAATCTCCTTTAAAATTAACAAAACACTCTCAAATTTGCAGTTATAACGCTCACTAAGAAGACTGGCCCAGTGGTATTTTCTCCTTGCTTCTCCCTTTATTTGCATGTAGACTGGTGATTCGGCTCCTCTGACTCTGGGTAATATCTGATTTTTCTGGTTGATGCAAATCCCTTGATGCCAGGAATATGGCTTGCAAACCCAAAGACATGGGGGGTTTGATGCTATCGCTCTATCTATACTGAATGTTGCCCTCATGGTCATGATCAAAGTTCTTCATAAATTTTACAATAATGTTAACATCCCATGGGTTAAACTGGTATATTTTAAATTAACCACAACAATATCAAATTTTCACGCGAATGCTTAACTAACATAGACGGCGATCCCTCACTATCAGATCAATAACAATTCTTTTTTTGGTTCATCCTTTGGCTTGAAAACTGATTTGGGTGCACAAGAATTTTTAGATTCCATGAAACTGAGCTGCTTACTTATATTTGGATTTTTTCCCTTAAATCTAGGTAGTTTATGCAAGTAACTAGACCATTTCCAAAGTCACCTTTCTACCTAAAGGACAACAGCTGGCCACAAATCCTCGCAGACCCGGCCAGTGCCAGTCATACCACTAATTAAAAATAGCAATCGTTTTTTCTAGCAACACATTATAACTAAATCAAAACGCAACCACAATATGGAAACACGCAAAACAGACGGCGCGGCGAAGCGCGCTAATCCGTCTAGTCTTTTATATGCAGCTCCTTTATGTTTGCACATATTGGCATCTTGAGCTTTAAACATTATGAAAATGTTCATCTGATCCTTTAGGCTGAAAGAGAAAGATTAGTATATGATGGAGTCGTTGTGCAATCATTAAAGGGAGATGATTAACCCAGTTGCTGCTTGTACTATTAGACTTCCAATTAGCCAAACACATCATCTTGACAGTACGATCACCCCAACTGAAAGCAACCTAGCCGCATTCCCTGTACCATAGCCACATCCATGACCGATCCCCGTGTCACTGCTGCCTTCCACTGCCGCCTCCCCTACTCTGTACTCCCCTACCTCACCAAGAAGCAAGAAACGTTCCTAACTGACGCCAATTCTGGCCCCAGCAGCCCAGCACGATGGTAAAGCAGGGTCTAGCATGATCTTAAGAGACGACCATGGGGTGATGATTGTTGCTGCAAGCATAACTGCGAGGATGCACTGGAAGCAGACCTTGCTGCCCGCGAAGGACTGGACCTAGCCATACACTGGTCACCAAAGCCAATTATCCTGGAGTCCGATTGCGCAGAGGCGATCAAAGCTGGCACATGGAAACTCCCCGAACATGTCACTGTCATGCCAGGCGCATAAGCATTATCTGAGAGAGATTTAGAGAAAGAGAGGTAGCAATAAGAAAGGTGATCCGTGAGGCAAATGAAGTGAGCTTAGCTAAGATAGGTAGAGTAGAGGGCAGAACTGCAGTTTGGCTGCACAATGTTCCTGTAGAAATTGCTCAGGCGATAAACTCTGATTGTACCCACCTTGATCATTAATAAATTCTCTCTTTCCATGCAAAGAAAAATAGCTTAAATACATAATATTAATAATTCTGTTATACATTGCCTTTGTCATTAATATGGTCATGTTGCCTATCACAAAGATGATGAAAAGCTGGCTTAGTTTTTGATTTTGAGTTAGCAATTCCAATATATTCCAGTGATTAAGTGTCTTTTAGACTATTCATCGATTGTCAAATTTAGTTCTGATTATAGCTATTTGTCGGACTTTTACTTTTGTTATGTGAAAGCTATTTGCCGGACTTTTACTTTTGTTATGTGACCTGTTGCATTTCAATCTTTCGTATAAATCTTACAAGTGTGCAGAGATTATGTTGTGAGAGTACGCTGCCTCTCAAAACTCAGTTCAGATGTATGTAATAATCCCAGTGAACCACTTGCTCTTAAGACCCCAGTATGCCTTACTAGGTTTTCCATGCGCCGAGTGCTCTTCATCCAAATGAGATCATCTTATCAGTCATATAGCTGGGCTTACGGTGCCGATCCTGCAGGCCTAGACTAGCATTTGTGCCCTTACCTATATGCTACATTGAATTGTATCAAATGCACGTGTAAGATCAATTTTTGCAATACTTCATAATCTCTCAAATGGGCATCTCCTCTCGGTGGCCGCCGACTGCGGAGTGATGTTTCAATCAGCCTGCGGACCTCCGGTAGAAACTATCTCGATCATTAGGGCCAATGAGTTGGCGCAGGCGAACCTGGCTAGTGTACGTGCGGCGGCGGAGTCAGGGGACTCTGCTGCCGAGGCTGCTGTTGGGCCAGGAGATGCTACGGCTCCGGCACTAGCTGCCGAGGTGCCGGCTGTTAGCCTAGACCTAGAGATGACGGTGGCCTCCATCGCTGCGGCGATCTCCCCAACCTGCGACGCCCCAGGGAGGGGGCGCCCAGGGTCCTTCCCAACGCCACTATTCCCGGTGAAGTGGGCTCACCTTCGGGGTGCCCAGGGGAGGTTGCGGCTAAAGCCCCACCCTCTCTCCAAGTTACGAAACGCTCGAAATCTGCGGCGCCGCTAGGACGGCGCCAAGTGACCCACCAAGCACGGGCCGAAGAAGCACAGTTATAATGCGGATTCTGTTCTGGAACATCCGGGGGTTTGGGCGCAAGGGGCGCCGGGCTTTGATTAGGGAACTCATTCGCAACCATAGCATCGACATTCTAGTGCTCCAAGAGACCATGAAACAGGACTTTTCTGATTTCGAACTCCAGGGCTTGGAGGTCGGAGAGAAATTCTTCTGGTGTTGGCTGCCGGCGTCGGGCCGTTCGGGGGGCATTCTGTTGGGCCTGCGGAAAGCGCTTTTGAGGTGGAAAGCATTGACAGGGGTCAATCCTTCCTTAGTGTTAATTGTCTCATACGTGCGGAGAATAAAATCATGACTTTCATTGGGGTTTACGGCCCAGCCAGACACGCCGACTCCCCAACATTCTTAGCCGAGCTTTCTACCAAAGTGGTCGCGTCTCGCTTCCCAGTGCTCATGGGAGGCGATTTCAATCTTCTTACGCGAGCCGAGGACAAGAACAACGGTAACATAAATTGGCAGCGCATCGAGATGTTTAACGATCATATAGCAGAATGGGCTCTGACTGAGGTACCACGGTCGGGGGCAAGATACACTTGGACGAATCGTCAGCGTGACCCGGTGCGTTGTATCTTAGATCGTGTGCTGATCGACCCCGAACTAGATGCCCTCTTTCCTCTGTCGTCCCTCGCCGCGGACCCAATCCTAGGCTCAGACCATTGCCCTCTGACCTGGGACTCGGGTAGGGGACCCCCCCAATCCGCTCCAATCGCTTTTTCTTCGAGTTAGGCTGGTTCGAGATCGAGGGTTTCAAGGATCTGCTCCAATCTCACTTGACCACTCTAATGTGGCGGGCAGGGGCCGTGACATCCTTGACTGGTGGAAACACATGGCTGGGGGCCTGCGACAATACCTCCGTGGGTGGAGCCGTAATCAGGGTAGAGAGGCCAGATTGCGCAAGATCAATCTCCTCGCCCATATTAAGTCACTGGACGAGAAAGCGGACTCGGTGGGCATCGACGAGGACGAGTGGGTTCTCCGATACCACCTTGAAGACCAACTTCTTGCGATCTTCCAGTAGGAGGAGGAGTACCGGCGTCAGCGTGGGAGGGTTAGGTGGGCTCTGCAAGGGGATGCGAACACGGCCTACTTTCACGCAGTGGCGAACGGGAGACGAAAGAAATGCGTCATCACTACGCTGATTTTGCCGGATGGCCCGATTAGCGACCCTTTCCACATCCAAGAACATATTTATGCTTTCTACCGCGACCTGCTAGGTACTGAGACTCTGCGCCGCCTGGGTCTGGTCCCTAACATGTGGACCGAAGAGAGGCGAGTCTCGAGGGCTGAGAATGAGAGGCTCCTTCTTACCTTCTCTGAGTCGGAACCTCAGGCAGTGGTGTGGGACATGAAAGAGAACACGGCACCTGGCCCGGATGGGTTTCCGGTGGCCTTCTTCCGGCGTTGCTGGCCTCTATGCAAGCTGGGAGTGCTGCATATGCTTAACGACTTTATCCTTGGCCGTATCGACGCTTCCCGCCTGAACTTCGGGGTCATTTCGCTAATACCGAAAGTCCAAGGGGCGGACCAGATCTCACAATTCAGACCCATTGCCTTGATCAATGTCATCTTCAAGATCATCTCCAAAGCAAGAGTGATCAGCCCTAATCAGACCGCGTTCCTCAAAGGCAGGTTCATCTTGGACGGGGCCCTTGCCCTCCACGAGGTTGTACATGAGCTGAGGGTCAAAAAGCTGGGGGGCATCTTGCTCAAATTAGACTTCGAAAAAGCCTACGGCCGCGTTAACTGGTCCTTCCTCCTCGAGGTCCTCAGGCGAAAAGGGTTCGACCAAGGCTTCATTCATCGTATTGAGCAGCTAACGGCCGGAGGGCAAACGGCAATCTCAATTAATGGGAAGATCGGCCCTTACTTCCGCAACAAACGAGGGGTGCGCCAGGGGGATCCTCTCTCACCCCTTTTGTTTAACTTTATTGCCGAGGCCCTCTCGGCCATTCTTTCCGCAGCATGTGCTGCGGGTCATATTACTGGGGTGGTCCCCCACTTGATCCCTGGGGGGCTCTCCCATCTGCAATATGCGGACGATACCATCATTCTGATCCACAATAAAGACATCGACATTGCCAATCTGAAATTCCTGCTGCTTTGCTTCGAGGAGATGTCTGGGCTCCGGATCAACTTCCACAAATCGGAGGCCTTCATTCTCGGGGAACCCCAGGCCGAGCAGATTCGCATCGCCAACATGCTCAACTGCAAGCTGGGCTCCTTCCCCTTCCTCTATCTCGGCCTCCCTATCTCGGACAGAAAGTTGACTATCGAGCAATGGAACTTTCTGGTTCAAAAGCTGGGCGCAAGAGTCAAGGTTTGGATGGGTAGGCTACTTTCCTCGGGGGGGAGGTTGATCCTGTCCAACACATGTCTCGACGCTTTACCCACCTACGTTATGGGGCTCTTCTTGCTACAGGATGGGGTGCACGAGAAGTTTGACTCGATCCGGGCGCGTTTCTTCTGGGAGGGCGCGGGTAACAAACGGAGAGGCCACATGGTCAACTTGCGAGCGGTCTGTCGGCCCAGAGACTGTGGGGGTCTGGGGCTGACCAATACCAAGCTAATGAATAAGGCGCTGCTTCTCAAATGGGTTTGGAAGCTTTTTCAAGATGACGACTCGATCTGGCACTCTATCATCACCGCTAAATACCCCGAGGCGTCTAACATCTTCGCTGCGGAGCCACGGGGGGCTCCCAATTCTGGCTCGGCCTCCACAAGATCAAGCATCTCTTCAAACTGGGTGCTAGGTTCTCCGTCCAAGACGGCCGTCGGACGCTGTTTTGGTTGGACAGGTGGACCGGGGAGGCCCCCCTTAGGGATAGGTTCCCCGCGTTGTTCGAGATCTGCATGCTGCCCGACATCTCGGTCGCCGCGGATTTCGAACCCGAGGGGCTACACTTTAGACACAACTTCTCCCCACAGTGCGCGGATCAATGGCTTAGGTTGAATACGGAGCTGGCTGAGGTGGGTCTCACTGCTGGGGCAGATTCGATCTCTTGGGCTCTAGAGACCTCGGGCCGCTTCTCAGTGGCCTCGATGTACAACAAACTCGTGTGTGGGGCGACGATCGTAATGTGTAGGGACATCTGGTCGGCGCATATTCCTCTCAAAGTCAAGATTTTCTCCTGGCAGCTTGCCCTTGATAGGCTTCCGACGCGGAACAAACTATTTGGACACTCCTCTCCGGCCCGCCGGTTCTGCGCGCCCTGCGGCGAGGTCGAGGATGCGGCACATATAGTGTTCAAATGCTCCCTGGCCAGGCTGGGCTGGAGCGTGATCAGGCAGCTGCTGGGTTGCAGCTGGAGCCCGTCCACCTTCCCCAGTTCTTTGCCATTCAGCAGTCCTTGTTAGGGTGTCAACGCCGCACCAGTTAGGTGTTGTTCGCGGCGTTAGGTTGGGCCATGTGGCTCACTCGCAATAAACTAGCAATCGACTCCATTGCTCCAAAGCGTCCGGCTGATGTAATTTTCAAAATGTCAATGTTTGTGCAGGTTTGGGCAAATCTCGCTAAGGATCCGGACAAGACGGTGCTCCTGCAGCTAGCTACCGGGCTCAAGGACATCTTCCGCTCGTTGCTGCCTCCACCGCACCCCCCGCCGCAACCCTAGTAGCGTGTTTTCCGGTTTGTCGCGGGGAGACCGGCACCGTTTTCCTTTTTCAGTTGGCGAAGCTGTAGGCCACCAGCATGTATTAAGCTCCATTCTGTTGAACCTAAACTACTTGCTTTATTAATTTAAAGTAGGGCATGCGATGCCTTTTATCTAAAAAAAAAGATTGGCAGCCTGCTTAGAAAGCTATTGCTCATATTTATTTAACCATGACCTGTCCAATCAACGAAGGCACAAACTGGGCTCTAGCAAGATCTAGAAAAGGCTAACTCTCCTCTTACAGATTTATTTTATATGAACAGATAAATTTTGCAGCTACCTTCAGCTCAATGTTCTTAAGCAAGTAGATAGGATATGGAGGTAGCAATGTAACTTTGTACCATGCGAGAATTGTCTAGTGAATTATTGAAAACAACTGTGTGTAGGTAAAAGATGTGCACCTGTTGCGCCATAATGGAATTGTCCCGGCTACAGTTGAATATATAATTAAGCAATCTATCTGCATTATCCCGCACTGCTATGTAACCATATAGCTGCACCAAGCTAGTGTCCATAGGAACTTTAGCCAATTTTAATGAGAAAAATTGCATCATGGGACATACATAATGCATTTCACAACTTTCCCGGTCCGGAAAGCAATCAGTGGGCTCCGAAAACATCATTGGGTCCAGTTGTGCTTGAGAAAAAAATGATATAATATTAGACAAATACTTATCTTAAATAGTATAACTGTGATTTACACAGACATATTTGTGTTATCTTGGAGAAAAAAACTGTAATAAAAATATCACCTTAAAAAACAAAATTGTAATACACTAATCAAATAAATGGGAGAATAAAACAATGCTTCATGCAGAAGGTACAACTTTCAGGAGCCGAACAATAAGAATAGGTTTACCAGAGCTAGAAGACACGCTAGAGGTTTTTCAGTTCATCCATGACCAAATGTTAACCAAATAATAAGTTGATCCGATTTGTTCTTAATATAATTTCTAAATCTATCCATTATCACATAAGATTCCTAACAAAGCTTGCAGTTGTGTCTTGTGTGACATTGGACTTTTCCGAAGGTCTTCCCAAGAGTAATGGGTATGACACCATTCTAGTAGTGGTGGATAAATTCACAAAATACAGCCACTTCCTGCCATTAGCTCAACCATTTGCTGCTTTCACGGTCGCTAAGCTCTACATTAACAATGTTTACAAACTCCATAGTATGCCCGAGCTACCGATTCCAGATTGAGACAAAATCTTTACAGGTACTGTGTGGCAACAGTCGGATACCAAGATGAATATGAGTTCTCCTTATCGTCCCGAAACCGCTGGACAATCTGAGAAGGTCAATCAGTAAATGGATACCTTTCTCGGGTGTATGGTTCATGTTTTCCCAATGCAGTGGTCTCAGTGGGTATTAATACCGCATATCATTCTGCCATCAAAACTACTCCATTTCAAACACTTTATGGTTACATTCCTTGTCAGTTAGGAGTTGCCCAGATTAAGACTCCTATTGAACTGTCTGATTGGCTAAAGGAGAAAGAAGCTATGTCTTCTCTGATCAAGCAGCATCTCCAACGAGAACAACTCCGCAGTGAACGTTTTTCCATTGGGGATTGGGTTTACTTGAAGCTGCAACCATATGTGCAGATGGCGGTTGCTAGAACTCCTGTCAGAAGTTGTCATTTAACTATTTAAGTACATTGGACATATCAGGTTGAGGCCAAAATTGGTGAGGTAGCATATTGCATGAAGCTGCCTCCTGGGCGTGGCAGAACAATTGCTGGTGAGTTAGAAGGGATTTCCTCTATCTCTGGCTACTTGGGAGAAGGCTAAATGGTCGCTACGTTCACATCCACAGCTGCCAGATTGGGAACGACCTGGCACTCAAGAAGGGGGCAGTGCCACAGCCTATGTTGTGCGGATCATAACCAGTAATTGATAGCATGTGTGTGCGCTGGCCCAAAGCCCAGAAAGTGGGTGAACCCGGGTAGCGTCGTGTGTGGTTATTGGCGTGTGGAACTGGGGCTCGGTATTCAATCATCAGCTGAACTTCTACCTGCTACTCTGAAACTAAATCCTTCTACCTCAACTCTCTGCTCATCTACCCTTAGTCTCTCCAATTCCTGTGAATTATTCCTACCATTCTATAGCAATCATTAAGTCACTCAAATGCCATATATTTATATTGCAACAAGACTAGTGTCCAGTTTCCAATCATGCATCATCTATCACCAAATTTCTATCTTGATATTTCAGATAAAAGATAATAATTTCACTACAACAACCAAAATATACATTGCATATTTCTAAACAAACAAATGCACATTCAGCCTAACACTTGTAATCGATTAATCACATAACTTGCCAAATATCATAATAACTAACTGGAGCAAGACAGGAAAGAGATTTGCACGACTCACTCTCATGACGGGTAGTAATCGGACATATCCTTTGGAGATAAGAGTTTCTGTATATAGAACCGTCGTAATGGCTGCTATTAGCAAAGATGGTGGCTGATGTTACATTATCAGCAGGATGGCCAGCAAGGACATTCTTGGTTCCATTCCTTATTTCTGCTCCATATATCCCTTTGCTGATGGCAAATTGCTCACTTAGGGCGTTACTGAAGGTGCGGAAAAAATGATTGGCGCATGGGGGGTGGCTGTGCCAATTCGGCTTATTACCCCATTCCATCCGGCCATGTTGTGCAAAGTTCCTTGCCATTTTCAGAGATCCATAAGCAGATCTATCACCGAAAAGCAACCTTAGTATCCGGCTCAAATAAGATATATACATACATGCTAAATAATTTGCTGGACAGAAATCTAATTCACCGGTTTAATCTCTAGCGCAACAGAAATTTCAATTCCCCGTACTTAAAAAACAAATATCGGTTCTATGATTTGTAGTGTGTGCAACAAGGCTTGGCAGAATAATAAGACTTCAAACGCCCAAAATTCAAGTAACGCAAAAAACGTACCGGGAAACATGGTGCAGGTTCCGCCATGAGTGGAGCATCTCGTCGCGTAAGTTTCAGGGACCGCCACCGAGCTGAGGAGAAAATAGAGGGGGAGGGCACCGATTTGTGAATGAACGAGGCGGCCCAGCGGAGGGGCTAACCCGTTTGGAAGATTGGTGGAACTTCCCAGCTGTAAACTCATTACAGGAGTATTTTATTAACACCGTATTTTTCAGATCGGACTATTGTTGTTTAAATAGCAGGTTTTGAGCAGAGCATACCAGCGGCGGACAGCAGCACTTCCTCACCCGCGGCTTGAATCCGGCGGGGAGCACGAGCACGACGCGGGACAAGCAGATGTAACCGGCGTGGGAATGGGAGACTGGGAGTCTAGCCGCGGAGGAGGCGGCACCACGTCAGCGACTGAAAGAGGAGGCGGCACCCACTGCGGCGACCGTCGGAGGAGGCAACACCATCGGCGGCGGTCGGCGCGAGAAGGACCGGGGCGGCGACTCAACCCTCGCCAGCGCCACCTCTCCGTGTATCTATACTTGCTATAAACCAAAACCCTACATACAAGCTAGCACATCATTCTTCTTTAAACCATCCAATTATTCGTATTAACAATTTAAAATATACTCCATCCGTTTCCAAATTAATTGTCTCAAACTAAAACAAAAGTGGATGTATCTAGACATGTTTTAGTGTTAGATATAACCACTTTTGTCCAACTTTGGGACAATTAATTTGAGACGGAGGGGGTATATACAATGATCAACTAAAATTTGGATGTTCACTTAGAAAATATAATGTATCATATCTCTTATAAACATTTATTACAATATACTGTAGTTTCTAAAACAATCACCGCAGCAATGCGCGGGGTATCTTTTAGTATATCGGATAAGAAAAACAGCTTGCCCCATCGATTTTTATTTGGGCATGTCTAGGTAGCAAGCGGGTGTGATGGTGCAAGAGTTGACGAGGGAGTGGTTGCTTCTTGATGGCTTTGAAATCCCCGGTAACTGCGCCAGAAAACTTGTTGATATCGTGTAGACGTCCTCGTTGTTAAACCCAAAGAAAAGTTGTGAAGAGTGCAGCAGCAAGTTTTCCCTCAGAAAAGAAAACAAGGTTGAATCGGCCAGTAGAAGGACAAGCAATCTCTGAAGGTTGATACAGCTGAGGTGGAAGGGCGCACTACCGGTTCAACAACAACGTGGAACCTACACAACACAATCAAATCACTTTGTCCCAACGAAGCAGTGAGGTTGTCAATCTCACCGGTTTTGTTGAACACAAAGAGGTTAAACGTATGGTGTGGAAAACACTGGGAACGATATGAAAGCAGTACGAAAGCAGTAGGTGTTTTATCAGTATGAGGAAAAATGACGGGGTCCACAGTTCACTAGTGGTGTCTCTCCGTGAAAGATAAATAACATGTGTGGTGAACAAATTACAGCTGGGCAATTGACAGAAATGAATACTGCACAGTAGTGCATATGCAAGACATAAAGATTACTCTGTGATTCATGCGGGCATTACAACAAAATATATAGACCGTTCCAGCTGCATCTATGACTAGTAATCCACCCTCCGAATATCATCCGAACAAACGTTGGGTATTAAGTTGCAAGCAACAGATAATTGCAGAAAGCAAAGTGTGTAATGTAAACAATAACATCATCCTTAACAAGGCATTGTTGTTTTCTCCCTAATGGCAACATCACATCCTCCATCCGTCATGTTTCTGTCACTCGAGCACGGATGCAAAGGAGGCATGAACCCACTATCGAGCATAAATACTCCCTCTTGGAGTTACTAGCATCTACTTGGCCAGAGCATCTACTAACAACGGAGAGCATGCAAAATCATAAATAACATATGCATGAAGATAACATGATAGATTGATAATCATAAGATATAGCATTCAACATTTATCAGAACCCAACAACACAACATGTAGCATTACATAAAGATGATGCTGATCATGTTAGGCAGCTCACAAGATATAAACATGAGGTACAAAGTGGAGAGAACAGCCATCTAGCTACTGCTATGGACCCGTAGTCTAGGGATGAACTACTCACGCATCACTTCGGAGGAGGGCATGGCGGTGTAGACCCCTCCGGTGATGAATTTCCCCTCCCGGCAGGGTGCCGGGGAGAGCTCCAGAACCCTCCCGGTCTCGGGATGACGATGACGGAGGCCTCAGGTGTTTTTCGGGACAAAGTGGAATATATCTAGGGTTTACATCTCGGGGGTCATAAATAGGCGAAAGGGCAGAGGCGGTGGAGGCCTGGGGGGCCCACACCACCCCACGGCGCGGCCAGGGGCCGCAGCGCCCTATGGTGTGGGCCCCCCTGAGGCCCCTCTCCGGGTCTCTCTGGAACTCCGTGGAACCTTCGGGAATTCTAAGACCTCCGGGATTCGAATTTTCTAATTCCGAGAATATTTCCAGAACAAAGTTTCTTAAACTAAAAACAACAGAAAACAGGGAACTAGATCTATAGCATCTTGTCAATAGGTTAGTCTAGAAAATCGATAAAAATGACATAAAATGTATAGTAAACATGTGGGAAACAATAAGAAAACAACAGGGAACATCAGAAATTAGGGATACGTTTATGACGTATCAGGGTGCTGGTTAGTGATCCGCAACACTCGCTCGAAAAGGAAACATGGTCCACAGCCCAGTAGCCCATAAACAAAAAGCCGACCCCGCGCGACCGGTACCCAACTGCGCGACCGAAAACCCCTTGGCGCGAAAACCCAGGGGCATCGGCCCCCCAACCCTATTTCTCGGTTGCTTTGCCTCCTCCCCAAAGAAGAGCACCGTCAGCACAATCAGCATCCTCCCGCCCCCTACCACAGGAGCTCATGGATCTTCTTTCTTATCGGTGAACACAACTCTGTTGACGAGTTGTTGCAAGTTATCTTCCTCCCTGTAAGTCTGTCCCTGCAAAACGCATGACCCCTGCAAAAAAAGGATCTAAGCAACTTCTGCTCAAACCCTCCCCCCTTAGGTAAATCTTTGCAGACTTGGCTGTTTGAGCTAGAGATTTGTAGATTTTTGCCGGCAGAAGGAACCCATAGCAGCAAAATTTAGTGAAAAATAAGGGAAAACTTCCAAAAAAAATCAACCTGGTACGTTGATGCTTCTCCCCCTTCTAAATACTAGAAGAAATTGGTACCTGCAGATTGAAGCATCTTCAATTTTTTTGCAAAAAGAATGTATTGATGCAGCTGATTAGGGATCCCTTTTTTCCATCCATGCAATCTATTTTTTCTTGCATCCATGAAAAACTGTGAACCAAAAATAATTTGGGCCTTATTTGCTTCATAGTTTAACATGAATTATCCAAAAAAAAATGCTTAATCCTTGTCATGTAAAATAAGGATAGGACATCAACATGGCAGCATGTGACAAAACTAGGCAGATATGAAATTCAACTTAGTCTGTTACAAAAACCACCCAAAAACAATTGGTACCAAATTGACGTGCAACCACACTAGCTTTTATCATCAACTTAAACATAAAAGTTGGGTAACAGTTTCCTCTTTGCAGAGGTGCACACAGATTTGAGAGAAGAAAACAAACAGAGCACCTAGACAATTTCTGGCTTGATACGATATTTTTGTGTACGAGCTTGAACTGAATTGTATGCAGAATATTTTTTCTTCTGCTCTAAACATCCATCTTCCATCATGTCCCACTGCATTTGGAACAAAAAATACAGACTTATCATTAGTAGGTTGACAATTTGGTTGTACACCTGATACTTATGTGTCAAAAATACTGAATACAGTTATTTTTCCCCCATTTTTCTTTGTAGAGAAGTTGTTGTCATGTGATGGCGTGTGGACACACGTTCATTGAGAGACCCCAAAAGGAAGGTATGATGAGTAAAGCAGCAAGATTTTCCCTCAGAAAGAAACCAAGGTTCATCGTACCAGTAGGAGAGATCTGATGTCAGCAGAGCGCACTACCAGACTCAGCAACAACGTGGAATCTGCACACAACATAACCAAGATACTTTGCCCCAACGAAACAGTGAGGTTGTCAATCTCACCTGTCTTGCTGAAAACAAAGGATTAGACGTATAGTGTGGAAAATGATGTTTGTTTGCAATGAAAGAAATGAGAACAATGTTTGCAGTAAAAAAGAACGGTGTTACAGTAGGTTGTATTATCAGTGTAAAAGAATGGACCAGGGTCCACAGTTCACTAGTGGTGTCTCTCCATAACAGATAAATAACATGCTGGGTGAACAAAATTATAGCTAGGCAATTGACAAAATAGAGGCTGCACCGTAGTGCATATACATGACATGATGACTACTATGAGATTCATTTAGGCACTACAACATGATACATAGACCGTCATCCAACTGTATCTATGACTAATAATCCACCCTCAGGACGTCATCAGAGCAAACTTTGGGTATTAAGTTGCAAACAACAGATTATTGCATTTAGTAAATGCGTAATGTAAACAATAGAACCATCCTTAAACAAAGCATTGTTGTTTTACCCCTCATGGCAACAACACATCCATAATCTTAGAATTTACTGTCACTCTCCCAGATTACTGGAGGCATGAATCCACTATCTAGCATAAATAGCCCCTTTTTGGAGTTACAAGCATCAACTTGGCCAGAGCATCTACTAGTAACAGAGAGCATGCAAGATCACAAATAACATATATATGATAGATCTATAATCAACTTGACATAGTATTCAATATTCATTGGATCCCAGCAAACACAACATGTAGCATTACAAATAGATGATCTTGATCATGTTAGGCAGCTCACAAGATCTAAACATGATGGCATAAAAGAGGAGAAGACAACCATCTAGCTACTACTATGGACCCGTAGTCCAAGGATGAACTACCCACGCATCACTCCGGAGGCATGCATGGTGATGAAGAGCCATCTTTGATGATTTCCCCTCCCGGCAGGGTGCCGGGGAGAGCTTTAAAACCCTCTCGAACTAGGGTTGATGATGGCGGTGGCTACGGAACTTTTTGTGGATGGAGGCTCAGGTCCTTAGGGTTTTCCCGAGGAAGGATATTTATAGGAGAAAGGGAGATGTCGGTGACTGGCTTGGGGGCCCACACCACGTGGACGCGCGGCTAAGGGTGGCGCCGCCATATGGTGTGGCAGCCTCCCTGCCCCCCTTCGGGTCTCCTCCGGACTCCGTGTACGTGACCGAGAAATAGAACCCTGGGCTTTTATTTCGTCCAATTCCGAGAATATTTTCAGAACAACTTTTCTGAAACCAAAAATAACAGAAAACAGGAACTGACACTATGGCATCTTGTCAATAGGCTAGTCCCAGAAAATGCATAAAATGCTATGAAGTATATAGAAAACATGTAGCAATTGGCATAATAACAACATGGAACATCAGAAATTATAGATACGTCGGAGACGTATCATCATGTACATTTATATTGTCAGCTATACTAAATCTTGGTTGCTCTTTATTTCGTACAGATGGTGGACCTGGATCTCAACTTGCCGCTGACGGCAAAGATCATATGGATCCACCATTTTGCACAGTTCTACCTATGCTTGAAACAGTAGAAGAATCACCAGCCCCAACTAATGGGCGCAGTGCAGATATGGAAGATGAAGGCAGTGGAAGAGGACCTCTTCACAACTTGAACCCTCCACAACAATCTAACCCAAGTGTACCCACAACTACTACTGCTACAACATCGAAAGCCCACGAAGAAGATTTTCATGAAGAGGTTGCTTCCACTCCACAGGAGCCATTCCTAGGTATGAGGTTTGATTCAATAGCTGGTGCTAGAGCTCACTACACTGAATACGCTTTGAGGTTGGCTTTTTCTATAAAATCCAACACATCAAAAAGGGCAATGTGGAAAAATGTGTTGGAGAAGCAACAATTTGTTTGCAACAAGAACATGGCACCCAAGTCTGGAACAAATTCAGAAAGAGAGACTCAATGTTGTGGAGGAAATTAGCCATGTTCAAATTGATAGTGACGATGCTGGTGATGATGAAGCTGGCCCAAGCAAGAAATCAAGTGGTAGCAAGAAATTTAGGCTGAGAAGGAAAAGGCAATCAATCAAGCAAATAAAGTGCCTTGCTAAGATGATTGTCAAATTTATCAATAACAAATGCGAAGTGACTTATTTCATTGTTGATCACAACCATCCAATGATTGAGAAGCCTTCTCTGACAAAGTACCTGAGATCACACAGGGGGATTCCCTCAGATGAAAAACAATTCTTAGGTGTCTTCATGATTGCAACATAGAAATCGGGATGCCTATCAGATGTCTGTGTAGTATTATTTTTGTAGTTCCCTAATTTGCCGTTTTGTTTTTTCTCCGGAAAGTTGCATACGTGAACCATGTCTTACAATGATAATTAAATTGTGCAGCATGGATGATTAAAGTGGTAGAACTAAATTGTGTAGTATAAGTTCCACAAAAGGCACAAAGGATGGTTAAAGGTGCAGGGTTTGATGGTAAAGGTGCAGAGCATGACGGTTAAAGTTGCAGAGCAGGGAACCTAAGTTGTGTACCATTATCATGATAATTAAGTTGAAACCACATGATGAATTAGTTGTGTAGTATGAAGTTCCACATGTCTGATAACTAAGTTGCAGAAGCATGTTGTTAAAAAGTTGCAGAGCATGACACCTATGTTGTGTAGCATGATCATGATTATTAAGTTGCAGAAGCATGATTATTAAGTTGTAGAGAATGACACCTATGTTGTGTAGCATGATCATGACTATTAAGTTGTATAAGCATGATTATTAAGTTGAAGAGCATGATACCGTGTTGGCATATCATGGTACCTAAGTTGTAGACCTTTAATGACCATGCAAAAAAACAACTTAATGACCCATGTAAATACAACTTAAAAAATACCCCATGTAACGCGGATTTAAAACAGAAGGTGAAGTAGTAGCCGCATGTCATTTAGAAAAAATCTGATAATAAACTTGTTTAAGAAACATGTAGCATTGTGTTTTGGTTTGTGAAAATTGTTTCTCTGATTTGTGTTTTTCCACTGCAGGTCGGGTGATGACTGTGATGTCTTCATTTTATGGTCTTGAAGGGTTTGTGCCTTATGAACCTAAAGATATAACCAACTTGCCGCATAGTTTTAGAACTATATACCAGGAGTATGACATAGAAGAAACTATTGCTTACTTTATGGAGTTGCAGGAGAAGGACCCTAGATTCTTCTACAAGGTTTCGAAAGATGACGAAAATAGAGTTGAGAACATTTTTTGGGTGGACACTGCTGCAAGGAAAGCTTATGTGGAGGCATACCATGATTGGGTTTCACTTTCATGACCAACCATTTCAACATGCCTTTTGCTCCTTTCATTGGCATGAACAGGTATGGGAAGTCATTTATGTTGGGGTGCAGTTTCACGCAATATGAGAAGGAGGAAGCTTTCAAGTGGATGTTCGAGGCATTCCTTGAGGCTATGGATGGTAGACAACCATACATCATCATCACTGACCAGGACAAAGCTATGTCGAATACAATAGCTGCAATCTTCCCTCACATTGTGCACTGCAACTGCCGCTGGCACATTATGAAGAAGGTCAGTGAGAAACTAGGTCCGTACCTAGGGAGGCATCCTGGGCTGGTTAAGGATTTTAATGAGATCGTTGATGAGAGTATGTACGCTGAGGAGTTCGAGGCTAGATGGACAGAAATGGTCAAGAAATGGGAGCTTTGTGGACATGAAACATTTGCTTGGCCGAAAAAGTATGCGCACACATGGGTTCCATGCTACTTTAGGACACGCTTCTTCCCTTTCCTACAATCGACACAAATAAGTGAATGTTTTAATTCTGTTCTCAAACTCTATGTCAATCCACATAATTCAATCAAGCATTTCGTGTAGTATGAGAAAATTCAGCAAAGGATGCTCTGTATGGAGGGGCTCAATGATTTCTACACAGATGAGCTTGTGTTGGACCCATCTATAGTGTTCCCAATTGAGAAGCATGTGATGGTTGTTTACACAAGACCCATTTACCGCCGCTTCGTGTTGGAGTTTGAGATGATATGACGCTACAATGTCCAACCACATAGCTAAGACATGTACATGCATGTTCCTAACAGCCTTAGGTGTTATCCATATGGGGCTAGGAGCTACATGGTTAACACCAATGGTGGCGCCTTATGTTTTGAGTGCTGCAAATTTTAGTGGGACAAAATTCTTTGCTGCCATGTAGTGAAGATTTTCACCCATCTTGGTGTTGATGCAATACCACAGCGCTACATCAACTGTAGGTGGACACAAAATGCGTTGTCATATGTGGTTATGCCCGGTGTTGCAGGACAGAAAGATGTCATGCCTGAAGAATCGCGGGAGCATATTATGTTTGCAAATTTGAGTAGAAATTTTGTCGGAATTGCTAAGTTGGGTTGCAAGTCAGATCAAGCTGAGGCGATTGCTAGGAGACACATTAGGGAGATGCGGACTGAGTTTTCTCAACTAAAGAAGGTGAAGAGGAAGAAGGTCATAAAAAACAACAACCAAAACGCTGCTCCGAGTTCACATTCAGGCCCTGCACGAGTAGCATCTCAGCAGACATGCAGTAGAGAAAATCAGTCCTGTAGGTCAGCCCCTAATATGCCTCGGTCAACAACTGCACCGCGCATGGCCCAGCCAACAGGGCCTACTCACCCAACTGCAGTGCGCATGGACTAGTCGACATGGCCTAGTGAGCCAACTACATTTGTCCCTAATGTGCCTCAATCAACAATAGAAACACGCATGGCCCAGCCAACGAGCGCTAATGAGCCATCTTTGATAGTTCCTAGAATTCCTCGACCAGCTCCTAGAACACAAAAACGTCCGATGATAGGTCATGTTTATGTGTCAGCAACTACAACACATGGACCTCCTCCAACAGCTGGTAGAGTTGATCAGCCATCCATGTGCGATGTTAATTTGCACCTGATATATCAGAACGCTCCAACTCAGCACATGCCATCATTTTTAGGACAAATGCATGATTTTGTTGCTAATCATCTGGCTGGCCCTAGTGGTGGTCATTCAGACATATCAGGAGCTTTAGTAGTGCCTTGCATTGGCGGTGGACGGGATGTGACACGTCCCCATGACAAGAGATTGTTGCATGGGGCATCGACTATTCAAATTGCAGAGCCCATGGTTATACTGAACACTCTCAGATATAATACTAAAGGGCGTAAGAAAGGTAGATATATATCTGGGATTGAGTTGCAAGCAAAGAGGACAAATCTATGTGGTACATGTGGTCAACCTAGTCACAATTCAACTACTTGTACCGCTAGTTTGGGTCATAATAAGCCTGATGGGGCTGTTTGGTTTTTTGTATTTGGTTTGTACCATTTGTGAAATAAAAATAAGCATCATGATGCTACTATTGTTACATGAAGGGACTGTCGAACAAGGAAAAACAAAGTCATGTAATAAACTAGTAGTTATAGTAACTATTTTGCCATACTCTGCTATGTACCTCATTTTAGTTTCAACAATTTCTTTCGGCTGACATCGTTGAATGTTGATGAAACCCATATGTCTGTTAATATTTTCCTGATGTTCTACATGTTTGAGCCTTCGTAAGCTGGAAGGGTCCTACCAAACCAAACATATGCATTGTACAGCGCACATACACCACAATCGTGCCTGCACATATTTAGAAATGTGAAAAACCAAAAATCAGTGAGCAAATATAGAGAATTGTACTAAAATGAAAGTGTGGTTCTTATTGGTAAATATGCTCTAAAAAGCAACTTGGTAAAAACTGGGTAGACCATACCCTACAATTAGGGGTAGGAGGTAAGACATGTTAACTTACAAAATATTTATGTTAAAAATAACTTTCAGAAAGAAAAAATTCAACTTGTTGTGACCGTAAAAACTCATGAAGGAACACCTTATTACATTGTACAAAACTTACGGGGTAATCTGTTTTGGTGGTTCAATATCCACATATCCGAACTCATCCAATTTGACAATAGAATCTTTGTAGTGCTCGTCCCACAAGACCCTGACAATTGCAATAAGCTTCCGGCTGCAACTGTGAGTCTTTTATCTGCCTTTGACCTTATTGAGTCCAGAAACTCAAAACGTTTGTCCCTTATATTTACGACAAGAAGCCAATAGTGGTTTATAAGGATTTTTGCTTCTTGTACCTGGTACGTCTCCAGCGTATCTATAATTTCTAATGTTCCATGTTGATATTATATCAATTTCTACATGTTTTCTATACACTTTATAGCATTTTTATGCATTTTCTGGGACTAACGTACTGACAAGATGCCACAGTGTTAGTTCCTGTTTTCTGTTGTTTTTCTATTTCAGAGAAGTTGTTCTAGAAATATTCTCGGAATTTGACGAAACAAAAGCGGAAGTCCCTATTTTTCTGTCACGTACACAGAGTGCGAAGGAGACTCGAAGGAGGCCTGGGAGGCAGCCACACCAGGTGGCGTAGCCCCCTCTTGGCCGCACGGACACGCCGGTGTGGGCCCCCCTGGTCGCCCACCGGCACCGCCCTTCCGCCTATATATTGCCTTCCTCGGGAAAACCCTAAGTACCCGAGCCTCCATCCACGAAAACTTCCGCAGCCGCCGCCGTCGTTAAACCTAGTTTGGGAGGGTTTTGAAGATCTTCCCGGCAACCTGCCGGAGAGGGGAATCATCACCGGAGGGCTCTTCATCACCATGCCTGCCTCCGGAGTGATGCGTGAGTAGTTCATCTTTGGACTAGGGGTCCATAGCAGTAGCTAGATGGTTGTCTTCTCCTATTTGTGCCATCATATTTAGATCTTGTGAGCTGCCTAACATGATCAAGATCATATTATTGTAATGCTACATGTTGCGTTTGCTAGGATCCGATGAATATTGAATACTATGTCAAGTTGATTATAGATCTATCATATATGTTATTTTTTAATCTTCCATACTCTCTGTTGCTGGTAGATGCTCTGGCCATGTAGATGTTTGTGACTCCAAGAAGGAGTATTTATGCTGGATAGTGGGTTCATGCCTCTAGTTTTCTGGGAGAGTGACTGTCGAGACATGGACTCGGCAGAACTCTCGTATGGGATACTAGGGTTTGTAGATTAGGAGACGCATACGCGCTAGTGATCTCGCCGGCTAGCAAGGAGCATGGTTTACCCAGGTTCGGGGCCCTCGTAGAGGTAAAACCATAACTCCTGCTTGTTTGATCTGTATTATGAGGATACCGTCGAGCGGTTACAATGGCGATGCCATGGTGAACCGTACGGGGTGTCTTCTGTGTATTGTTTAGTCTATCTTGCATCTAGTTGTGGCTTGTTCTTGCCTCTCTATTTCTCTCCTCCCTCCTGGCTTTATATATGCAGCCAGGAGGGGTTTACATGAGTCCTAGTAGACTACATATAGGAGTTCTTGTCTTGTGCTTCAAGAAATCAAGTATGGGTTCTTGGACCCGGATGGGCCTTCGAGTGGGCTCCCCGTATCATAGAAGCAGGTAGAGACTCAAGGACAAGCTTCGATTCTGAAGAGTGGTCGATAAGTTGTCGAGTCCTTAGCAGTCGATAACTCGTTGACCCCGAAGGACCCGATAAGTCGTGGAGGACTCAAAACTTTTTTTTATAGTCGATGACGTTTGATGTTTGAGGGCCTATGACTCGGAAGTTCACAGAGCTTAAGGATGTATGTATCATGTTGTGAGGATGTATGGATCCTGTTGTTATGATGTATGGATCTTGTTGTGAGGATGTATGGTGTTTTTAGCAATATGTAAAGGGATGTGGCTCAGTCGCTTGGTTCACTCGATGGATCGGGACCAATTAATTGCACTTGGGCAAAAACGGTACTGAATTACGCAGATTCGAGTCTTCCGGCTCGAACCCGGATAGGTGATTGTTGTGACTCGGTCCGTGGAGGACTTATCGAGTCAAACTTAACCTTTAACAGGGTACCTAGCGCGCGCCGGGATTTTTCATCATGCCGCTAGCACGGAAAATTTCCATAGGACGCAGCATGAGTGCTATTCCGGGTCCAAAAGACGGATCCTTGGTCTTACCTTCGCATCCATAGAATGCGGCATCTAGGCGTGCCGCGATGGCTGTACGACCCGGTATTTGAGAATGATGCGCGATGTGTTTGTACATCGAAGTCGCGATGTCTTCAGTCATGATTGTGGAGCCGCGACGTTTTCGGCGATGATCGTGGCAAGTGCCCTTTTGTTTCAAGATTCCGAAGAAAATAATCGTGTTGGCTGACATTTGCATGATGTCACGGTGCACTGAGCACTCGCTTTGCCTCCCGATGGGACGTGGCGAGAAGTATCAGAGACTATACGTGTCAGCGTCGACGCGGTGGATATGTACTCCACACAGCGGACGGAGTCGACGCGGTGGAGATGTACTCGACACGACGGACGGAGTTGACACGGTGGAGGTGTACTCGACACGGCGGACGGTGTCGACGCAGTGGAGATGTACTCGACACGGCGGATGGAGTCGACACGGTGGAGGTGTACTCGACATAGCGGACGGAGTCGACACAGTGGAGGTGTACTCGACACGGCGGACGGAGTCGACTTGGAGGTCGTGTAGTTGACGCGGACGCGACGGAGTCACACGATGACGTGGAAGTCGTGTAGTTGACGCGGACGCTCAGCCACCAAGTCCACACAAGAATATGGACCGAAAAGTCTTCAAGATGTTCTTATTTCGAGAATTGGTTCGATTTGTCATATGCGTCTCGTCGAGACGGACAAGTTTGTTATTTTGGTCTTATCCATCCGAGTTAATATGCGGTTTGTACGACCATAATAAGGAGCTCCACAGGTATGCGGTCAACGTGTCATATGTTGTATGTCGAGTGCACGCATAGCGCTCGTCGGTTGTGCGACTAGCGCTCCCGATGGGAGTAGCCCCCCGAGTCTATGTGCGATTATTTGTAATCGGGCATAGACAAAAAGATCTTCTAATGTCGCTTCTTCAATTTATCGGGTGCAAGGTAGTGCTCCCGATGGGAGTAGCCCCCAAGGCTATGTTTCACTCGTAAAGTCGGGCATAGGCTCAGATTGTTCTGAAGCTAACCCCGCGTGCTTGTTTTTTGTTGGCTCGCCGAGGAGGACATGCTCGACTCTCGGAGGAGGATAATTTTCTACTCCCCATAGGGATATATACATCGACTCCCGAGGTGGATATGTGTCGACTCCTAGAGGAGGATATTCGTCGACTCGTGGAGGAGGATATGCGTCGACTCCTAGAGGAGGATATGCATCGACTGTCGGAGTATGTTGTTGTTGATGACGAAGCGCCAGCCTTCGAGCATTGGACGCGCCGAAATAGTTTCGAGTCACACCCTCGAGTATTGGGTGTGGTTGTTGAATGACGCGACACCCGAGTAACGATTGTTGTTGTGGCACGGCGCATCCCACGAGTGGTGTGGCTGTTACGCGGCGCAGCCCCAGAGTGTCGAGTCGACTGAGGTTGTTGCACGGCGTAGCCCCCCGAATATTCGAGTGCAACTGTGACGGAGCCGCGCGGTGCTCAGTCGATGTAGTAGATGTGTCGTCGAGTAGACGCGGTGGACGGAGTCGACGCGCTGGAGGTGTACTCAACACGGCGGAGGAAGTCGACGAGGCGGATGGATTCGACGCGGTGGAGACGTACTCGACACGACGGACGGAGTCGACGAGGTGGACGGAGTCGACGAGGTGGACGGAGTCGACGCGTTGGAGGTGTACACGACACGGCGAAGGAAGTCGATGAGGTGGACGGAGTCGACGCGGTGGAAATGTACTCGACATGGCGGACGAAGTTGACGCGGTGGAGACGTACTCGACACGGCGGACGGAGTCGACGAGGAGGTCATGTAGTCGACGAGGTGGACGAAGTCGACGCGATGGAGGTGTACTCGGCATGGCGGAGGAAGTCGACGAAGCGGACGGAGTCGACGCGGTGGAGACGTACTCGACACGGGAGAAGGAGTCGACAAGGAGGTCGTGTAGTCGACAAGGTGGACAGAGTCCACGCGGTGGAGATGTACTCGACACGGCGGACAGAGTTGACGCGGTGGAGACATACTTGACACAACGGACGGAGTCGATGAGGAGGTCGTGTAGTCGACGAGGTGGACGGAGTCGACGCGGTGGAGACGTACTCGACATAGCGGACGTAGTGGAGTCGACGCGGTAGAGGTGTACTCGACACGGAGGACATAGTCGACGTGGTGGAGACGTACTCGACACGACGGACGGAGTCGACGCGGCAGGGTCGATGAAGGACTCGGGGTCGCTCGATTGATCGTAGCGATGAAGTTGTTGTCGTTGTAGATTTCGAAAAGCCACCCCGAAGCGCACGTGGTGCCCTTCTATAGAGCGGCCTCTCGGGCTCTTTATGTCGGCACTGTAGGCGTTGAACGTCACGTGGTGGTCGATGAAGTCGAGGGAGTCGAAGTTTGTCCGCGGCGGACGTAACGCTGCGAAGTTGGAGTCCAATCGCGATGGTCGCCATGTTTGGCGTGCCTTCGTCGATGAATCGAGCTGGCAGAATCTGACCTACACAACATGATGGATTCGTAAAGTCAATAAGAATATCTTATTTGAAAAATCAAACCGGGTAGCCTCGCCCGCGAAGTCAACGAAGAGCGGCGAGGCAGTTTCCGAGGCTGGGGCAGAGGATGTCCGCGCGGCTCGTGCTAAAGTTCATGTCGCCAAGCGTCAGATCAACGCTCTCGTCGAGGGAGCCGAACGCCGAGGTTACGCCGGCGAGTGCGGCATGAAGTCGAATCCTTGTGAGTCGCTTTTTGTGGAGACGTGTTGAATTAGAAGCCAGGCGAGTCGCTCGTTTGGAGCCCCGAGTGTCGAGTACGGCATGTGTATGCGGAGGGTAATGTCGATGTCGAGCCCCCGGGCGTTTAGTACAGCGAGTCTCCCACGGCGTAGTCGATGTTGCAGCCATTGTTAGAGATCTTGAGGTTGACCTTAGTCTTTCTCTTGACTCGCCACTTCATCGAATTATGTTTTGAGTCCGGATCCGCGATTTGAATTCGCGAACGCGCAGAGATCCAAAATGTGTCATAGTGAGTGAGCCGCTGAAGAAGATCCAACCATTGGAATGTGCTAAAAAATTACGGAGTAGTGCGGGGTTATATTTTGCACGTTTTCAACGGTGTGATCTTCAAATTGACGTCTGAGTCGAGCTCTACATCGATTTTCCCAAGTCGTGCGGAATTCCGTATGATACTAACAGGGCTTCAGTGATTGAGTCATCCACAGAGATATAACCATTAGAATTCACTGATTTTGTTTGGAGCTGATAGAAAATTTGATTTCGCATATTTTCACCGAAGGGATCTTTAAGATTACTTTTGAGTCGCTGTCGATGACGTACGCAATATAGACATTGATGTGTTTTCCTGCAACTTACGCGTGAAGAACGATGCCGATGTAGAGCGTTGAATACCGGGTGCGATGCCGATGAGTGCTTGATGAAGTCGAATGATTCGAAGTAGATCGAACACGACGGGGTCGATGAACCGGAGCTTGAGCTTGACGAGGATGAAGCCGGGGAGACCATAAATCCATCATGTGCGCCGACTGTCGAGTCATTGACGTAACTTCTAAGGTTGTGGATGTGATGTTGCCACTAGGGGTAAAACAACAATGCTTTATCCAATGATAATTTTGTTGTTTACATTACGCAATTTACTTAATGCAATAATCTGTTGGTTGCAACTTAATACCAAAAGTTTGCTCGTATGACGTCCCGATAGTGGATTATTAGTCATAGATGCAGTTGAATAACGATCTATGTATCATGTTGTATTGCCCAAATGAATATCATAATAGTCATCATGTTATGTATATCAATTACGGTGCATTCTTTATTTGTCCATTGTCCAGCTGTAATTTGTCCACACACCATGTTATTTATCTGTTATGGAGAGACACATTAGTGAACTGTGGACCCCAGTCCATTATTTTACACTGATAATACAACTATTGCAAATGCTGTTCTTTTTCACTGCAAACAATGTTCTCATTTCATTCACTGCAAACAAATATCATTTTTCACACTATACGTCTAATCCTTTGTTTTCAGCACCACTGTTTTGTTGGGGCAAAGTATTTTGGCTGTGTTGTGTGTAGATTCCACGTTGCTGCTGAGCCTGGTAGTGCGTCCTGCCAAAATCGGCTGTCAACAACCTTCATAAGTGATTTATTTCTTCTACTGGTCTGATTAAACCTTGGTTTCTTACTGAGGGAAAAAACTTGCTGCTATACTCATCATAGCTTCCTCTTGGGGTCTCCCAACGAACGTGTGTTCACACTCCATCAAACTCTTTTCCAGTGTCGTTGCCGAGGAAGAAGAGGACTTCTGCAAGGCGAGTCTCTCACCTCCGATCTTTTTACTTTGTTAGTTTTGCTTAGTTTTTTTTTCTTGTTTGCTTACTTATATCAAAAACAAAAAATTAGTTATTATAGTTGTTATTTTTGTTATCATGTTTTAATATGGCTAAAATGAGTAAACCTGAGAACACTAAGTTGTGTGACTTTACTAGCACAAACAACAATGATTTTATTTGTACACTTATTGCTCCACCCGCTCCTAATGCAGATTTTGATGAAATTAAGTTTGCCCCGTTAAATCTTGTTATGAGAGAAAAATTTTTGGTGTTAGTAATGATGATGCTGCTGCTCACCTTAATAATTTTGTTGAACTTTGTGAGATGCAAAGTTATAAGGATATAGATGGAGATATTATTAAACTGAAATTGTTTCCTTTCTCTTTGAGAGGAAGAGCTAAAAAATGGTTGCTATCTTTGCCTAGAATTAGTATTAATTATTGGACTAAATGTGAAGATGCTTTCATTGGAAAATATTATCCTCCTGCTAAGACTATATCTTTTAGAAGTAGCATTATGAATTTAAACAATTTGATAATGAGAATGTTGCTCAAGATTGGGAAAGAATGAAATCTTTGGTAAAGAATTGTCCCACTCATGGACTGATTACTTGGATGATCATCCAAACCTTTTATCCAACCGAGATCCTGCAGCAGGCACACTCCAGAGAACACTTGTAATCAACCGAGATGGTGATGATGCCATTGGGACCCGGATCTTCATCTTCAAATAGGACACATGAGTTGAGGCCATGAACTTGGGCAGGCCTAGCCTGCCGAGAAGAGCATGATAAGGGCTCTGAAGATCCACAACCTCAAACTGCAGGCACTCGGTGCGGCAGTTCTCCCGGGTGCCGAAAAGCACATCAATCCATACCCTGCCTATAGGAGCCCAGGATACTCCCAGCACAATACCATGAAAGGTAGTCCGGCTGGGCTGCAGCATGTTCTCGGTAATAACGAGTTTCACCATGGTATCTCGGTACAAGATGTTTATGCTGCTCCCATTGTCAATGAGAACCTTAGTGAACTTCACGTTCATCTCGGGCCTGATGAAGGTTGGGTCCAGCACTAAAGCATAACTGCCAGGGTTGGGCATGATCTTGGGATGATCCGCCCGAGACCACACAATCTCCTGATCACGCCAAAACATGTATTCTGGAACTGCCGGCATCACTGCATTGACCTCCATCTCGCGCCTTCGCAGGCTCTGGTTGTCATCAGGTTCAATGATGAATACCATGTAGCTCTGGTGGTGCTCTAATCATTTCGGCCTCTGCCGCCAACATTGTTGTTGTAGTAGTTGTTGTTGTTCCTGTTGTTGTTGTTGTTGTTGTTGTTGTTGTTGTTGTTGTTGTTGTTGTTGTTGTTGTTGTTGTTGTTGTTGTTGTTGTTGTTGTTGTCGTTGTTGTTGTTGTTCCGGTTATTGTTGTTGTAGCGATCTCCCTGAGCCACTTGATTCACGTTCTCCATTCTCTGGTTGTCCGCCGATCTCGGGGCTGCAACACGGATAAGCTAAACACTGGAGCCCGGAAGCGGCAGAGGTGGAGGAGGGGGCGATTGCCCGAATCCTTCACTCTTGATCCGGTCCCACCAGCTGCACTGACAGGTAGTGTGGTTAGCCGGCCTACTCGGATGCCTAGTATGGTAGCTGCACAACCCATCTCTCATGTTCTCAAAAGTGAACCTCTGTTGGTCCTCTCCGGGTTTCTTCTGATCATTCCACTGCTTCTTGTTGCTCTGGTTTTGCCCATACTTGGGCCTAGTGTTCTTTTGCCTCTGGCTGCTTCCCGCAACAGGTTGATCCGGGTCCACCGATGCTACATGGTTCGAGCCGTAGCGGACATCCGACCTGTCGTCTCTTCTTGTTTCGGAAGTCCTGGCGATCATTCCGCCTGGAGGGTCCGAGACCATCATTACCGAGATATCTCCTACTCGGTTCGACCGAGTTGAGCAGTGGATGTGTCGGATCTCCCAAGGCATACATATCAGCAATCTTGATTGTCTCGGCCAACGTTTGCGGCATTTCTCTCTGCATCTTCTGCCAAAGCATGCTTCCATGTTTGCACCCTTGCGCGAACCACGCGATGGCCTAGGACTCATTCACACCCTTACAGGTGTTTCTTAGTTTGCTCCACCGAGTAAGATACTCTCGGTCAGTTTCTTCTTCCCTCTGCTTGCACATGGCGAGTTGCTGAGGGCGGTTCGACCTCTGGTACGTGCTGGTGAAGTTGCTGATGAAGGCCTCCGAGAATTCCAACCAGCAATCAATGATGTGCATGGGAAAGTTGTTTAGCCAAATCCGGGATGGGCCCTCCAGCATCTGGGGCACATATCTCGCCGCCCACCTGCGGTTTACCACTGGCAATGTGCACAACAATAATATAATCATTCAACCAATCATCCGGCTTGGTGCTACCATCATAAGTTTTTGCTCCTCGAGCTAGCTGAAACTTTGCAACCGCTGGCTCCTTCATGATCCGGGAACCAAAACAAAGTGGTCCTGGAGGGCCTTGTTCCTCCATTATCTCGGATTGGTAAATCCGGTCAAGCCTGTAACGTGCATCATTGGCTCCGAGCACTCGGGGTCCCAGTCGACCAGCGAGCGCTCCCTCCTCCATCATGTTATCATATCTCTGGTACCCGGCTTTCTCCACTGTCGAGTAGTCGTCATCATGTCAGTTGTTCAGGGGACATTTCCCTGTGGCTGAACAACAGGTCCGGCACCGGCTTGAGGCTAGACCGGGTTGGCTACCGCGTGCCGAGATGGATCATCTCGGTTGAGGCCATGTCCTCCTTGATGAACTCGGGAAGCATCATGACCACCTTGAGCAACGTGTTCTTGCTCGGGTTGTCCCTGTACAGCTAACTGTTTTCTGGCGACAGCCGGGTCGTACACTTGGATCTGCTTGTGCTTCCTGGAGTTCACACTCCGAGATCTTCCACCACCGAAATGAGGGGAGAGTCCTGGCCTCTGCATTTCCCCCATGTGTCGGCGAACGGGAGCAGCCTCCGGGTTGATGTAGAGGGAGCCTTGTAGTCGGGCTGGTTCTCATCTTTCTCCAGCGGCTTGTGAGCCGACGGAGTTGGCCAGCCAGCGATCTCGGTGACATTGGACGCGCTTTTTCCGGCTGAAGGAGTCGGGCTGGTCATCATCACCTCCACGCTACCAGCGCATCGATCGATACGCTGGCCGCGGAGAGCGCAAACAGCAGGAGGATCCGCAGCAATGAGCACCCGCTCTGGGTACCCGCGGATGACCGTGGTGGCGACGTAGACCAAATGTGCGCCGAAACCGATGACGGAGCCACCTACGGGCACGGGCCTACCGCCAAAGTCGCCCGCGTTGTCGGTGACGAAATCGAGGGAGTCGAATCTATGGACAAGGCCACAGACCACGCGCTCGCCCGAACGAAGAGAAGATCCCGTCCAGATAGAAACCCCAGCCAGCGCCGCTGACGGCCCCACGGTGGGCGCCAACTGTCGTGGTGGTGTGAAGACAGATCCCATGGGATGGTTTAAGGTTGGGGCCGATGGACAGTGTGGGTATCCAAGGAGGGAGTACACGCCGAGATGGCGCGCTCACTACACTGCAAACAACATAATCTACCCAGGTTTAGCGCCCTTATGTGGAGGTAACACCCCTACTCCTGCCTGTCTGTCAATATCAATGTATGTAACCGAGTACAAAGTTGTTCCTCAACCTCACAGAGCTAGAGGAAGAAGAAGATTTGTCTGGCCCTCTCTTTTCCTAAGGGGGAATTGTCTACTCATTCTCGTCGTCCCTCGCGCAGGAGGGGTGTGGCCACCTTATATACTGGTGGCCACTGACCGGAAGTACAAAGTTAGGCGTAGAACACTGTGCCATAGCGCACGCTCGCTGTCATACGCCAAAAGTCTCCTCCGTAGTAGTCGCTGCCTTGTCACGTCCCCCTATCAGAGATAAGACGTGGCATCGCCCATGCCCTGCACTGCTCCTGTGTACGCGTACACATCATCACGCCTAGTAAGTTGAACCGCATGCGCGTACTCTCCCTTGATCTTCAGGATCTCAACTGCTCCATTGACCCTGCTCCGGGATGGATAGATCTTTGCCTACCCGAATTCTCCAAGGGTATCTCGGATAATCCGGGGGAGCACTTATTTCTTTGTTTGGCTCCTTGCTCTTCTTAGCAAGATAGATTCATCTCGATACCCTTTCAACTCGGTACCCACATGGATTTCGGATAACGGCATCTCGGTAAACCTCATCTCGGTATCCACATCTTGAATACCTTTTAAGACCAAGCTTACCCTACTCGGGGTAGCCCCCCGACACCATGATAACAAGAGGAAAAGAACATTACGTAACAGGATAACGGATAAGTCATAACACCTTAGGTTGGAATGACAGTAAAATAATTTAGGTTGGAGTTGTTACAACAAGATGATATAGGTAACAACAAACACTTATTTTCTTGGCACCCATGGTCTTCACTTCTCTGACAATTTGGCAAGCTGGCTGAAATTAGATTTACGAGCTGTTTCAATGTTGCTTATTGCTCCGTAACACCTTGGGCCGATGATGCACTTTATAGTGGGACAAATGAAACAACTAATGACACCAGCAAAATAGGCTCTCAGAAACTTCATGTCTGCAACGCCGTTCATGTTTTTTTATCATTTTGCACCAGTCTTTGAATGTGGGGGCTATACCGTTCTCAATTTCATATTCTTCATTCATGAAAGAAATGGCTTAAGGATCAAGCTCTAAATGGATAAGACTCCCTTCATTTGGTAGTCCAAACACTCTTTGATAGCTATCAGCATCTACTAGAATCGTGCACCTCCTAGGCATGACAAGCTCACTTCTCATTGGGTCGAAACACGACAGGAACCACATGCTAAGTTCATAAGCCATTGCAGTTGCCTTAACCTGTAGCATGCCCCCCTTGACCACTGTCTGATTAGCTCCTTCTGGTCATCTACCAATAACGCGTTTGGCTTAACAAGTCTTGCAGGTGATGCACGGTTCCTACCAAGCTAAATTGGGAAAAAAATGTTACCTCAGAACAGCAACTAGGTCGGAAGTAAAAAAAATTAAAAATGGGGGAGGAATGTCTCTTGGGCCCTTTTAAACTCACAGCTTGGACCTTCTTCCTCATGCGAACTGGATTTTGTTTTGCATGTCCTGCAGCTCTGCTTTGGATCCCCGCAACTTCGGTGGTTATATTTGTGCTTGTGGTTGGCATGGACGGCGGTAGATGAAGCAATCATGGGTTTCATGAAGCCGTACACAGAGGAAAAAAAGAATAAAAAGGAGAACAACGAAAACATTATTTTTCTGTACCTGAAGGCCAGTGTTCATGCATGTTTGCGCGCTCTTCCCCGCAGTGGCAGTGTTGGGCAAATGGAGGTTGGTTTTCGTCATGATAATTGATTGTGTATCTTTTGAAAAACACTGAGACACAAAATCAACTGCAAAATGGTAGAAAAAAACAAGGTGGAAAACAACTTTGTGAACAACTACATAGATATTTTGAAGTTGCAGAGCATGATATTTAAGTTGTATAGCGTGCTAGATAGGTTTGCAGAGGAAAATGCCTAAGTTGTGCAGCATGAACATGGTGTTTTTGAAGTTGCAGAGCAAGATATTTAAGTTGCAGAGCGTGACACCTATAGTTGTAGCATGGTCAGGATAACTAAGTTGCAGAGCCAAAATATTTAAGTTGCATAGCGTGATATCCCCTATAGTTGTAGCATGATCATGATAATTAAGTTCCAGAGCAAAAAAATTAAGTTGGAGAGCGTTATACCCTATATAGTTCCAGAACAAAAATGGTACCTATATTCCAACTAGAAACCAATAAGTTGCATGCAAAAGACATGACCGCGAAGCCACAAAACATGAGTACTAGTTCTGCGGGTAGGATACACCCAAATAAAATGGAGAGCATAGTCGCTGAGCCGCTTTAGTGCGAAATGCAAATTTGAGGGTAGGACACGACGATCATAAGTTGTACATCATGTTTACTAAGTTGTTTTTTGTGAGTCAAAAAATTTGAAGAGCATGATACCTAGGTTGTCGACAATTTAATGCACGAGTTGTATAAGATGATGAGTAAGTTGAAGAGCATGATGGCTAAGATGTCGAGCACTAATGCATGTGTTGTGTAGCGTGATAATTAAAGTTAGTGAACATAAATAACTAGGGCAATAACTAAGTTTTGTGTAACATGAGATCCACATGTATGATATTTGAGATACATAGCTTGTAGTTAGGTTGCAGAGCATGATGACTAGGTTGTGTAGCATTATCATGATAGCTTGGTTGTGTAGCATGAAATTCCACATGCATGATATTTTGAAGTTGTAGAGCATGATGCCTAAGTTGTATAGCATGCTAGATGGGTTTGCAGAGAAAGATGCCTAGGTTGTGCAACATGAGTATGATATTTTGAAGTTGCAGAGCAAGATATTTAAGTTGCAGAGCATGATACCTATAGTTATGTAGCATGATCATGATAGTTAAGTTGCAGATCATGGTGATTAGGTTTGGTATCATGAATAACTACGCTCATAACTATGGGACATCAACGCCATGGGCTACCCTGCAAAAATACCAAGGCTATAGCACCTACCTACCTACAACACCATGGGCTCCCCCCTACAAAAAAATACCAAGGCTATAGCACCTACCTGCCTAAAACACCATGGGCTCCCCTGCAAAAAATCCCAAGGCTATAGCACCTACCTGCTTACAACACCATGGGCTGCAAAAATCTGAAGAACAATAGGCTATCGGGCATCCGAATTTTCGATGGAAAAAAATGCATGCATCTTTGCGGTTTGAAAAAGGGTCGTCGATTTGGGCGTGATTACCTCGTCTCTTGAATGCGAAGTCGATCTCCCAGCCCTGACCCCCCTCGTCAATCTGCCGCGCTTGAGCTCGTTGTAGCCGAGCTCCCCCTTGTCGCGCGCGACGTCGCCGAGCTCCCCCGCAGCGCCCGACGTCGCCTATCTGCCGCGCTTGCGCCCGGCGTCGCCGAGCTCCCCGCCCACCACCGAGCACCCCAACCCCCCACCCCCAGAAAGATGCCCCCCACCTCCGTCGTCGGGAACCCTCGCCCCGCTGGTTGATTTCGTCGGCGACCACAGAAATGGGGAACCCTATCCTCGATTTGGGAAGTTACCGTGGAGACTAGGGAGAGAGAGCGGCGCGACTCCCGAGATTAAAAAACGCAACGTTTTTTTTTATAGGTGGGGTTTGGTCAGGGCCCAGGTGGGGTTGGTCGGAGAAGTTCTCCACGCGAGGGGCTGGATCGTCTCATCGGGAGCGATCGGACGGTCGTAAATCGAGCGCTCCGAACGACAATGTGGCAGCCGTGCAAATTTTTTAGCCAATGGGTAGTTAAATTACCAGGACAAAAATTCCTGCCAGTTGTTCAACTCCGCCCCTCAGAGTCTGGTCCCCAAAAGCAGTACCGTTGTTAGGGCATCTCCAATGTTTAAGTCATATTGAGACCATAAGGTAGGTCCCACCGTGTGTGCTATAGCAAACCAAATCACCAGCAATGTATATGGACGAGTTGGGCAATAAGATGGAGCCCACTTGACAGCCTTTTCCTTTTCTTTACTCAAGTGTTTACCAACGCTGCAACATGCAAGCTATATGATCCAGGAGCTGTGTCAGAGAAGAGCATAGGAAATCATTTTTCTATTCCTTGTAACCGAGCCATACCGGTAGAGGCGACCGTAAGCTTTTTTCTCTTGTGGCCGAATCTCACAATGTTTATTTCAGGCTAAGGACGACCTCAAGTTCTTATGGCCTAGCCTTAAATCCACATTGGAGACGCCCTTATGTTTCTCTCCTTTTAACCTCGCAGGCATGATCTAGTGAGAAGCTCAAAGGTATGGGCAGTGAAGTGAAAATGGTCCCCCAGTCCACTACGGGAATCAGGCGCTACGCCGACGGCCGGCGGCCCTCGGGGTAGGCCCAATCCCCCTCGGCGTAGGGGTACGCCGACGGCCCCCCTCGGCGTAGCCCCGTCGGCGTACACGTCCGTCGGCGTACGTGTCTTGCCCGTCGGCGTAGAGGATCCCGTCGGCGTATACGTGTCGTGGGACCCACCAGCTGTCAGAACGGAGTCCGTTCAACGGAGTACATACGCCGACGGCCAAACTAGACCCCCCTCGGCGTATTGGAGGCCACGTGGATGTCCCTGCGGGCCTGGCCCAAGGGATACGCCGACGGCATCCCCTCGGCGTAGGGGTGCATACGCCGACGGCCCCCCCTCGGCGTAGGGGTACAATATTTCAATTTTTTTGATTTTTTTTTTGAATTTTTTTTTTTTGAATTTTTTTTTTGGATTTTTTCTGAGTTTTTTTTATTTCACTTATTTAACCACTTAATCACACTATAGTCACATTTATATTTATCTTTAACTATTTTTATTTTTAATCTAAATTACTCGTTTCTACTAACACTTCCCGATCGGTCACCCATCCTGAGATTGCTCCAGCCCCAGCACGCTTAACTTCGTAGTTCCTTCCTTGTGAGATACCTAGAAACAACGGATGTGTTGTTGTCAATATTATCCAATCTATCCTGTTAACCTTAACACTTGGACCATCAATGTCACACTATTTTATTTTGTGAATTCAAACAATTATTTAAGTAAAAAATAATAACTAATAATAAATTTGAATTCAAATAATCTTTAATTTAAATAATAATTAACATTTTTGTCTTTTCTATTTAATATTGAAAAATTCATATCTATAAATCCGTAAATCGAAATTTGACAAATAATATGTCTATATCGATTAGAAAAATGAGATAAATTCAAATATGACGTCCATATAATATTTTCCATCATATATAATATTTTTTTCCTTTTCATTGAAGAAAAAAACCATTTTCCATGTCCGGAGTGTAAAAAATAGGTTTTTTTGTGAAGGACCTACCACAAATATGTTCAAAACTTGAGAGCTATAAATTTTGAAAATACTAGACCATTTTATATGCATAAATAACCAATTTGTTTCATATGAAAAGGTTTACATCCACCTCTTTTGAAGAATAGAAGTTTCTACCGATTCCGCTGGAAACTGGTCAAATTTGAACTATAGGTACCTCATCGTTTGCTCATGATTTTTGGCAAAAATCATTTTTAGGTACACAAGTACCTATTTCAACATAGATACAACAAGAGTTTCTCAATATTCAACCCCTAGCTACGAACGGTCATGCCCCCCGCCTTGACTTTTTCCTCAAACGGGGTTAGAAAATTCCAAAAAATTCAAAAAAAATCAAAATGATGCGAGACCTTCGCGTGGTGTCATTATATAGGTACTAGTATACACCAAAAATAATAAACTTGGAATACGACAGTTGTGTTGAAAATGTGTTCACAAAAATTAGCTATCTCCTACGAACATTCCTGGGTTTCGGGCCAAATGACGAGTGTTATGGTCATATCCATGGCATAGTTTTTTCAAATGTTCCCATATTACACACAAACATGCATCTTGGAAGCACGAACAATGTTGACGGAGGAAGTTTTCCTTTTCATCGAAGAAAAAAACCATTTTCCATGTCCGGAGTGTAAAAAATGGGTTTTTTTTGTGAAGGACCTACCGCAAATATGTTGCAAAACTTGAGAGCTATAATTTTTGAAAATTCTAGACCATGTTATATGCACAAATAACCAATTTGTTTCGTATGAAAAAGTTTCCATCCACCTCTTTTGAAGAACAGAAGTTTCTGCCGATTCCGCTGGAAACTGGTCAAATTTGAACTATAGGTACCTCATAGTTTGCTCATGATTTTTGGCAAAAATCATTTTTAGGTACACAAGTACCTATTTCAACATAGATATACCAAGAGTTTCTCAATATTCAACCCCTAGCTACGAACGGTCATGCCCGCCGCCTTGACTTTTTCCTCAAACGGGGTTAGAAAATTCCAAAAAATTCAAAAAAGATCAAAATGATGCGAGACCTTCGCGTGGTGTCATTATATAGGTACTAGTATACACCAAAAATAATAAACTTGGAATACGACAGTTGTGTTGAAAATGTGTTCACAAAAATTAGCTATCTCCTACGAACATTCCTGGGTTTCGGGCCAAATGACGAGTGTTATGGTCATATCCATGGCATAGTTTTTTCAAATGTTCCCATATTACACACAAACATGCATCTTGGAAGCACGAACAATGTTGACGGAGGAAGTTTTCCTTTTCATCGAAGAAAAAAACCATTTTCCATGTCCGGAGTGTAAAAAATGGGTTTTTTTGTGAAGGACCTACCGCAAATATGTTGCAAAACTTGAGAGCTATAATTTTTGAAAATTCTAGACCATGTTATATGCACAAATAACCAATTTGTTTCATATGAAAAAGTTTCCATCCACCTCTTTTGAAGAACAGAAGTTTCTGCCGATTCCGCTGGAAACTGGTCAAATTTGAACTATAGGTACCTCATCGTTTGCTCATGATTTTTGGCAAAAATCATTTTTAGGTACACAAGTACCTATTTCAACATAGATATACCAAGAGTTTCTCAATATTCAACCCCTAGCTACGAACGGTCATGCCCGCCGCCTTGACTTTTTCCTCAAACGGGGTTAGAAAATTCCAAAAAATTCAAAAAAGATCAAAATGATGCGAGACCTTCGCGTGGTGTCATTATATAGGTACTAGTATACACCAAAAATAATAAACTTGGAATACGACAGTTGTGTTGAAAATGTGTTCACAAAAATTAGCTATCTCCTACGAACATTCCTGGGTTTCGGGCCAAATGACGAGTGTTATGGTCATATCCATGGCATAGTTTTTTCAAATGTTCCCATATTACACACAAACATGCATCTTGGAAGCACGAACAATGTTGACGGAGGAAGTTTTCCTTTTCATCGAAGAAAAAAACCATTTTCCATGTCCGGAGTGTAAAAAATGGGTTTTTTTGTGAAGGACCTACCGCAAATATGTTGCAAAACTTGAGAGCTATAATTTTTGAAAATTCTAGACCATGTTATATGCACAAATAACCAATTTGTTTCATATGAAAAAGTTTCCATCCACCTCTTTTGAAGAATAGAAGTTTCTGCCGATTCCGCTGGAAACTGGTCAAATTTGAACTATAGGTACCTCATCGTTTGCTCATGATTTTTGGCAAAAATCATTTTTAGGTACACAAGTACCTATTTCAACATAGATATACCAAGAGTTTCTCAATATTCAACCCCTAGCTACGAACGGTCATGCCCGCCGCCTTGACTTTTTCCTCAAACGGGGTTAGAAAATTCCAAAAAATTCAAAAAAGATCAAAATGATGCGAGACCTTCGCGTGGTGTCATTATATAGGTACTAGTATACACCAAAAATAATAAACTTGGAATACGACAGTTGTGTTGAAAATGTGTTCACAAAAATTAGCTATCTCCTACGAACATTCCTGGGTTTCGGGCCAAATGACGAGTGTTATGGTCATATCCATGGCATAGTTTTTTCAAATGTTCCCATATTACACACAAACATGCATCTTGGAAGCACGAACAATGTTGACGGAGGAAGTTTTCCTTTTCATCGAAGAAAAAAACCATTTTCCATGTCCGGAGTGTAAAAAATGGGTTTTTTTGTGAAGGACCTACCGCAAATATGTTGCAAAACTTGAGAGCTATAATTTTTGAAAATTCTAGACCATGTTATATGCACAAATAACCAATTTGTTTCATATGAAAAGGTTTCCATCCACCTCTTTTGAAGAATAGAAGTTTCTGCCGATTCCGCTGGAAACTGGTCAAATTTGAACTATAGGTACCTCATCGTTTGCTCATGATTTTTGGCAAAAATCATTTTTAGGTACACAAGTACCTATTTCAACATAGATATACCAAGAGTTTCTCAATATTCAACCCCTAGCTACGAACGGTCATGCCCGCCGCTTTGACTTTTTCCTCAAACGGGGTTAGAAAATTCCAAAAAATTCAAAAAAAATCAAAATGATGCGAGACCTTCGCGTGGTGTCATTATATAGGTACTAGTATACACCAAAAATAATAAACTTGGAATACGACAGTTGTGTTGAAAATGTGTTCACAAAAATTAGCTATCTCCTACGAACATTCCTGGGTTTCGGGCCAAATGACGAGTGTTATGGTCATATCCATGGCATAGTTTTTTCAAATGTTCCCATATTACACACAAACATGCATCTTGGAAGCACGAACAATGTTGACGGAGGAAGTTTTCCTTTTCATCGAAGAAAAAAACCATTTTCCATGTCCGGAGTGTAAAAAATGGTTTTTTTTGTGAAGGACCTACCGCAAATATGTTGCAAAACTTGAGAGCTATAATTTTTGAAAATTCTAGACCATGTTATATGCACAAATAACCAATTTGTTTCATATGAAAAGGTTTCCATCCACCTCTTTTGAAGAACAGAAGTTTCTGCCAATTCCGCTGGAAACTGGTCAAATTTGAACTATAGGTACCTCATAGTTTGCTCATGATTTTTGGCAAAAATCATTTTTAGGTACACAAGTACCTATTTCAACATAGATATACCAAGAGTTTGGCAAAATAAAGATTTTTTTTTAAACACACACGCAAACGGCCTGCGCATCGCGATCGAGCAAAGAAAAAAAAAACAATACCTACGCCGACGGCACCCCCTCGGCGTAGGGTTAGTTACGATCGAACGGGAAGAAAAAAAATTTCCTCCACCTACGCCGACGGCACCCCCTCGGCGTAGGGTTAGTTTTTTTTTTAAAAACCTCACACGCGCTCACACGGTACGGTCTAACGCGGAAAAAAAAAATCATTTACCTACGCCGAGGGGGTGCCGTCGGCGTAGCCTATCACGTAACGGCGCGTTCAAAGGGCGTAACGGGGCATCCCTACGCCGAGGGGGATAGATACGCCGACGGTGCCCCCTCGGGGTAGCCTCCAGACGCCGAGGGGGAGGAGACGCCGACGGGCAGGCGGAGGGCCGATCCTACCGGCCACCCTACGCCGAGGGGGCCGATAGTTGGCCGTCGGCGTATTGGACGGCCGTCGGCGTCTATTGGCTCTCCCGTAGTGGTCATTAGGTTGGTGAAAGACCCGACCAGTGCATACATGGCGTTTAGACAAACATCTGCCAAATTTATGCAAAGACCCGACCAGTGCTTCAATCCAACTCGATTCAAATACCAGACGGGTAGTCTCAACTAATGGCATTTGCCTGTTTGGTTGGGCAGCTTATCCTGGTATGAAGCAAACACCACAACTAAATTTTGTGATCTGAGAGAAGCTTTTAGGGGTAAACTCAATGGTTATCAGGGAGAACTGCTCATGAAAATATCATTTATGTGTAACTGACAAGTGGCCCCAGCATCCGTTCCACTTGCCAGTCTCATGGTATTGAGCAAACATTCTCTTTATTTTAATTTCTTATTACTTACATTGCACAGAGAAGCAAAAAACGAATACTAGCCTACAACCACAGTGGCCGAAATGGAATGCCTTGGAGAACTCAATAGCTTTAATTGGCTATTACTCCCTCCGTCTCATATTAGTTGACACTAAAATAGGTGTATCTAGCAGTAAAATAAGTCTAGATATACCCCTTTTAGCCTCAATTCATATGGGACAGAGGAGTACCTAAAATTACAATATGCAGCATACACCACCGATGATTTACAGTTTATGACGGATTTCACCTGCACTACTCCGGTGACTTGTGAAAATCAGAAAGCTTTTCTCCAATGACATGCTGTGCTTCAGCGACTAGCCTTTTGACAACTTCGCCTGCTGGTATGATCTCCGTGATTAGCCCAACACCCTGGCCAGCATACATGGCCATGCTATTGATATCGCCTGTTGTTGTCGCATTGGGAACCGTACCAGCAAAACGACGTATATCCTTGTGCTGTAATTGCAAAACCATTGTTTAGTTGTCCATTATTAAGTTCCAGATGCATAGTACCAAATGTGCATTTAACGTTGTAATTGTCATAAACATGCAACTTGATCTTATTCGGAGGCCAACGCCATAATATAGATGTACATGTGGAGGCCAAAAAGTTAGAAGGCAAATGGCCAGAAGCCACAATAAATATATCCCTAACACTCTCTCAACTACAAAGCGTACACAATAGCATTGCAGAAGAAGTGTAAAACTAGGAAAAGAATAATCCAAAATCCTGATCTTGAGAGAGCTTTGGACTCTGTGGTGGTTTGCTTTATCTATAAAGCTGGGCTAAGGCCTTAATTTAATTTTTTTTTAAAGAACAACCCAAAGCTATACTCATGCATTCAACTGCAGATTTCTACAAGTACTAGAAAGCGGCACTGTTAATGGTCCAGTTTTGTTTGAAATCAAAGCAATTTATGGCCATGCTACCATGCCATAAATGATGTCCTGGAAACACAGAAGATTTTGGATGTATAATACTCTTATCACTGAAATGATTCTGAGCTGTGATGGCCATTTCAAATCTGAATGTCTGAGCTCTAGGATTCCAGTTCTCCAGTTTAGATGTAGCTTGCAAAGTAGGTTTTGTTGTGGGGACTTTTTGGTGCTAAACTGGAGCAGCACTTCCAGTGCCCAAAGAGCTCCTAAACTTTACCTGACAAGTCTCAATTTCCACACAAAAAATAAAGGTCTATTAGAACTGCAACTCATGAATTGTGATCCCCAGGAAGCAGCTAGTCAAAAAAATTCAAAAGTACAGCTCAATGGCTTGTGCTTTTCAACTTCCCCATATTAGAACCCTGAGAGCTACAGTTAAGACAGCCAAGCCCTGCAGATAAATCACATTCACTTTTCATCGTGTCTAGAAGATACCGCATAAGACTTTCTACAGAATGAAGTAATTTACAATACCGATGAAAATAAGAATAGCAGAAAATTTCATAACAAAGATTGTTGAAACTTTTAAATGAAGAATGAGGGATCAAATTCAGGAAAATTAAACAGCCAATACATACCACACCATGGATGACAGATTGGCCTATAATAGGCTGAGTTTCCTCTGTTTCGTGATCTGGAAGATTCTTCCACTCAACATAGAAGGGTGTCTTCAGGACACGTTGTGGAGCACCAGGCCATCTAGCACGCCCGAACACATTTGTATAGTCCGTGCAGTTCATCTCAATTAGTTTTTTCTTATACAGAGGATGCGCAAAGCTTTCCTCGGTAGCTGCGAACCTGAATGTTAAGGAAAGGTGTAAAAGAATGGCTCTGTATGAAATAATCATACAAAGATGAGACTGAGACTTAATAGAATACCTTGTTCCTAAGCAAACACCATCAGCGCCAAGTGCCAATGCGGCAGCATAGCCACGGCCATCTACAATTCCACCAGCAGCGATAACCGGAATGGTACTATCCGAAACTAGATCCACTACTCTCGGAATCAACGGTAGCAGACCCTCCTTTGTTTTTTGAAAAAAAAAAGGTGTTTGAGATGGAGGTTCACTAAGATAATTAAATGAACACAGGCTTGCAAAGCGTTTTAATACTTCCAGAGATAACCCCACAAAGGGAGCCTAAGCTAAATCATTTGCCTGACTTTATTGCATAGGTGCATGGTGTATATTAGTGCATGTATGTGCTTCTTGCAAGACTAACTAAGAGCATTTCACAAGGTTGAAGCTAAAAAACAATGTGGGACAGTGAGTCGTGATTTTACTTGACCAATCACATGCCCCCCTGCCTCACGCCCTTGAACAATAATTCCATCTACTCCAGCTTCCTTAGCTTTCGCTGCCTCCTCAAGGGTACCAATCTGCAAAAGACACCAGGAAAATTCTTAACATCCATAATCAACGAAATAAATGCAAGAATGAACATACTCATAACAACATCGTAGAACACCAAATCCTTCATTACTGGTACCTACTGTGTAATTCTTGGCACACAAAATTTTACGGAACAGAAATGCTCTACATCTGATGCTAGTGCTAGTTTTTCATAGATATCATTTATTATCCTTCCTATGATCCCATCGTCCTACAAACTGGAGACAAATGAGTAACAGAGATTTTGTTCTTAAGCCAACTTTTTATGTCACTATCAGTAAAAGTATTTCTTCATGAAAAGAATAACGTTCTATAACTCACAATAACATGAATGTAGTGCTTCCATACCGCACCTATGAAATTGTTTACGAATCTTTAAATGTACTTGTCATAACAGAGGCAAGTATCCACTGATAGTCCAAAGCTCTGTTTTCATTCCGTACTGGCTCAATTCGGGATCCATATAAAAACTCCAGCCCCTTTTTTTTCTTAGTACAAATGTCATTTGCCTGGGATCGTATTCTGCTGGAAGACTCCATCTGACTCCTGTAGTCCTGTTCCCTTTTGTTCATGTTACATTTGCCCCGAGAACTGAGTGCTAGCTCAGTGGCAAGAGGCAGCGAGTGCGTGCCAGCCCGCCCGGGTTCGAGTCCCAGCTGAGGCATACTCGAAAAATCAAGTTTCAGCTGAGGAATACTCGAATAAACTGGGTGTCTCACCTACCTAACAACTTAGAACTAAGGGAGGGATCATTCCCCCGTTGGCAACGTTCTTTTTATATTACATTTGCCCCAAAAACCATTGAAGAAAACAGCGCCTCTCTGAAGCTAGATATATACGCAATAATGCCCAATTTCCCATTGTCCACAGTCAATAATTTCCCTTTCCCAAGTTTGACTAATTAACAAAGTGTTAAGCAACCATCTCAAGCTAACAGACAACAACCATCAATGATTTTGGTCCCTCCCTCAACTCTCAAGAACAAAAATGATTTTGCTCCAGTGAATTCTGGCTAATTACCGTTAGGACTGTGTAAACAAGGAATCTATTACAATGACATCACAAATGTCAACTAGGAACAAACATTCACTAAGCAAACCTACCCCGACAAAGATTTGATAGAACTAATAATGGCACAGCAAGTGTTCAACCAAGCACAAGACGGTTGTCATCCATTATTGTGAAATATGCAACCAAGGTTCTCACCTGATGCAAGACCTTGACGCCGGCGCGGTGGGCCTCGTCGACCCGCTCCTTGGGGAACTCGCCCCAGTACACCTGCAGGACGGCGACCTTCTCCTCCAGCACAACCCTCAGGTTCTCCTCGTACGGGAAGGCCAACACGATGGCCACCCCGAACGGCCTCTCAGTCAGGCTCCTCGTCCTCCGTATCAGCTCCCTCACGTGATCCGGTGCCGGCTGCAGGTAAGGACGGCCAGCGATTAGTCACCATGGCACACCGGCCCAGACGTTTCCAAATAGCAAAGGGAAATCAAGGTACCCAGTCGGGGAGGCGGAGGAGGCCCATGGCGCCGGCGTTGGCGACGGCAGCGGCGAGCTCCGGGCCGGAGATGTCGGGTCCGAGCGGCGCCTGCACGACTCCGTAGTCGAATCCCAGGATGCCCTTCCACCCCATCTTTCTCCTAGTCTAGCGGCGCAGTTCACGCTGGCCGGTCGACCCTGATATGCAGGAGTTCAGAACTGCCTGGTGGTAGTGGCGGCGGCCAGTGGTGGGCGGCGGTTCTATAAGTAGGACGTGACGAGCCGTGCGACGATAGCTAGCTGGTGTGCTGAGGCCCCGGGTTCGTCCACCGTGCCGGCCGGCGTCAGTGGGGACGTCACGCGGCGAGGCGGCTGCTCCTTTCCCCATGTGGCAGGTGGTGCTATATTACAAAAAAAGGAAAACGCTTGGAAACAGATCCGAGCGTCCGCTCCCGTCTTCTTATCTCTTCGACTCGCGTCGTGGAAAATTCTCCCTCCGGTTCCTCATCTTTTTTTTTTGAAATTTAAAACCAACTCTCTATTAAGTAAGCAAGACGCCTTATTAAAAACCTTTCAGTCCCCTCAGGTACCCTGGAAGGAAAAGAGTGCGTAAAAAACTTGCTGCCCCCACAATCATAAAATGTTTACATCAGATAGTAGCATGTCCATCACAAAGTCCGGTGGATCATCAACCCAAAGGAAATTTGAAAGCTTACTAAAACTAAAGGCAACTAACTCGTGAGCAACGGAATTTGCATCTCTACTTGTCGAATCCCTGATTCGACAAGTCCCTTAGGTGACCCTATCGGGTTTCGATTAGGAGAAGTCATGGGCGCTGGTGAGATCGTCGGCTAGACAGAAGGCAAGATTTACCCAGGTTCGGAGCCCTCGTAGAGGTAAAACCCTTACTCCTGCCTCGTGTCGATCTGTATTGGATGATTAGATCGGTTACAGGTTGCTCGAATCGAGAGTAGATCTCGAGTTCTGAGGCTTTTTGGTCGTGCGGTATTGCTTGGTCTTCTCCTTGAGGGCTCTTCTGGCCTTATATAGATGGCCAGGTCTCGAGTCCTACCCGGAGAGGGTTCAAAACCCTAGCTAGGTCGGTTACAAAGCTACCTAACTTAACCCGCAAGTTTAGTGCGGGTGGGCTTCTGATAGGCCTTCTGGAGTCATCCAAGGGCGCCTCTTCTTGGGCCTTGACATTGGGCTTGAGAGGGGGTGTCCTTACCCGCAGGGTCCAAGATCTATGTCTTCGTCAGTAGCCCCCGAGCGTGTACTCGATTGGGATTTATTTCCAGTCGGGTAGACGGTCAGTCCTTTTTCGATCTCCTCTTGGAAGTTCGGCTCGACAGTTGTTGTCTTCGAAGGGTGTGTTCCCTGTTTTGTGAGTTATAACGCTCGAGTATCGAGCAGCATAGGTGCCTGTTTTTGCGGCTTTATTTGCAGAAGGATGTGGCACAGTAGCTTAGCTCTCCCGAGAGATCAGGGCCAATTAATTGCGACTAGGGCAAAAACATTTCTGGCCTACACAGATTCGAGACCTCCGACTCGAACCCGATGAGGTGATTGTTGCGACTGGGCCGTTGTGGACTTATCGAGTCGAACTTAACCTATGAGGGTACCCGGCGCGTCCGCTAGGATTTTTCTTCGTGTTGTTGACACGGAACTATGCCGGAGGACGCAGCTTTCGAGTGCGATTCCAGGCCCAAAAGAGAGATCTTTCTGGGTCTTACCTTCGTATTCGAAGAATACGGCATCCAGATGTGCCTAGTCGGCTGAACAATCCAGGTTTTTATGATGTATAATTATCACGTGTAGGAGAGGTAGGTTTTTTCCACCCGATGAATTTGTTTGAGCTCCATGCGAAAGAAGTTTCGTGTTGAAAAAAGCCCGTATGAAAGAGTTTTCATGTTCGGGATGCTGTGCCCATACGAAAAAGTTTTCGTGCATAGGGTATTTTCCTCTCTGTTCGAAGAGGTCTTGCTTTATGAACTGTTCATGGAAAAGTTGCTTTTATCCGAAGGAATTGATATTCGTACGAAGATAATTCGCGTTTGAACTTCCAGTCGAAAAGATCTCAATTTTGAATGACACCTGCCATGACGTCATGGCGCACTCCTCTTCTCCCGATGGGACGTGACGGAGTGGTAGCAGATGGTGGCCCACCTTGTCAGCTTTTTGACCGGGAAACGAGACGTCGTTCCCGTTTTTTACGCGAAATGCGCAGTAAATGCGCACGATCTTCTGTTAAGATCGTGGCACGAAACAGCGCAGACCGCCGCTTCGTTTCATCCTTACGCGTGGCAGCCGTAATAGGTGCCACGTAGCGCATCGTACGGCTGAGGTTGCCTTGCCCCGTGTATAAATAGGGGTGTTAGCGCCGCAGTAAAATTTTCTCCGCTCTCTGTCTTCATCTTCTTCCTCGCGCCCATCTTCATCTTTCCCGTGCTCGAGCTCTTGCTGCAAACAATGGCTGGCGGAAAGAAGCGCGGCGCTGCCGTTTCTGCGTCCGGCGAACCTTCCGCGCAACCCGCGCCCCGCGCCGGCGACTGGCGTTCTCCCAACACCACCGCAAAATGCATCAAGGAGATGCAGCGGGAGGGGTTGCTGCCGGCGGAGGCGGAGAAGCGCGTCCGCCTCGGGAAAAAGGAAGAGGTACCTAATCCCCAGTCGAACGAGCGCGTGGTCTTCGTGGACCACGTGACTCGGGGCCTCTCTTTTCCCCTTCATCCCTTCTTCCTCGGGTTGCTGTGTGTCTATGGCATACAGCTTCACGATCTCCCCCCGAACGCGGTGCAGCACATTACGTGCTTCATCGTGTTCTGCGAGTGCTATCTTGGCATTCGCCCGCACTGGGCGCTGTGGAAGGCGCTCTTCAAGGTCCGGATCTTCCGCGAGAAGTCGCGGGTGGAGTCCGAGCTTGGCGAACCGCTTCGCACCGGCGGCTTCGGGATCCAAGCTCGACAAGAAAGCAGCTACTTCAACATGCACTTCGTCGACTCCGCCCAAAGCTGGCGGAAAAGGTGGTTCTACGTCGTCGACAACAGCTCGGGTGGGATTGTAGAGTTCCACCCGTTCGCTGTTCTAACCAGGCGAAAGTCTTGGGGGCACAAGATGTCAACCGAAGAGACGCAGACTGTTGCGCCTTTACTCGCGAGAGTAGCCGCTCTTCGGGACCAGACCGCGGGAGTTGTGCTCAACGGGATGCATCTGGCGAGCATCTTCTTGAAGCGCAGGATCCAGCCGCTCCAACAGAGGCCCTCCGCCATGTGGGAGTATCAGGGCTCAGAAGATCCCAGTCGAGTAAGCCGCGAGGAACTTTCGAATGTAGAATTCGAGAAGAAAATCGCGGGTATCACCCGACTGAAGGTTGGAGAGAAATTCCCCGATTGCTCTGTTCAAGCCTTCGCCGCCTCAAATCCTCCCCCAGCCGAGGTTAGTTTCTTTCTCTTCTTTCGTTGTTGAGTTGTTCCTCTTTTCTCTGTTCAGAGTCTTAGTCGATAAGATTTTTCTTGTCTTCTTCTTGCATTTGCAGAGCCTAGCCATGGCGGACTGCTACCCGCCAACCACGGGGGAAGCCGCCTCAGAACAAGTGTCGAGCCATCAAGACGGCGCGATCGACACCAGCGTCGCCAATGCCTCTTCGAGTTCAGAGCACGATTCTTCGGATGACGTTGCGGACTCGAATGGCGCTCCGACGAAACGTCGTCGGGTAGATGAGGATGAAGCTACTTCCAAGGACAAATCCTTGGAAGCATCGCCCAGTCAAGCTCCCATCCGTGCGACTCCGCTTCGTTCCCTTGCTCCTTCGCCTTCGTTCCCAGTGATGACGCCCGCTTGGAACGCGGACTTGCTGGATGACGATGAGGATGACGAGTAAGTGTTTTTTCCTTAATCTTGGTCGAACATTTTCTGTGCTTCAATATCGATTGTTTCTATCTTTCGGTGCAGTCTACAGATGATCAGTCCTCGCAGGTACGCCGCGGCCGTTCCTCCCGAGAAGAAAAATAAGGCCAAGGATGCGGGTGAAACTCCCACCGCGGGCACCGTCCAAAACTCTCCCAGAGCGGCTCCTGAAGCTGCGACTGTGGAGCGTGGAGCCCCCAGCTTTGCTGTTAGGACTTCAGCTTCTAAGGAAGTGACGGACAGCTCCGCGGATCCGCTCTTTCGCGCCACCGGCCAGGTAAAACTTCGTCTTCTGTCTTCAAATTTTTATCGGGTGCACGACAGTGCTCCCGATGGGAGTAGCCCCCGAGGCTGTAGTCGACCGCATGCGGTCGGCTACAGGCTCAAAGTCTGGTTTAATTCTTCTTCACGATTCCATTTTTTATCGGGTGCACGGCAGTGCTCCCGATGGGAGTAGCCCCCGAGGCTGTAGTCGATTGTAGATAATCGGGTACAGACTCAAATTTAATCCATTTAACTCTTCCGTCTTCGTGCTTTTGCAGTCGCTCGTTGATTCTCTTGCGGCGATTGGCCGCCGCGTCATTCTCGCTGAATCGGATTGCGAGTCCCTTCGAACGGACCGTAGCCGACTTCAAGCTGAAAACGACCTCCTCAAGGGTAAGTTCTATTATCTCTTTATCTTCACTGTCCTGTGAATTCTTGATTTCTGATAAGCATCCTTTCGCAGCTCGATTTGAATTTGCGGAATCCGAAAGGGTCAAACTTTCTGAGCAGGTAACTGCTCGAGAGGCTGACCTTACGGCCGTTCGCCAAGAGCTGGAGGCTTCCCGCATGCAATCGGAAGATTTTAGTCGACAGCTTGCGGATGCGCGGAAGGCCCTGAAGGAGCAAGTTGAGGCTGGCAGTAAAGCCGACAGTGACATTGTCGAGTTCCTCCGTCCCCTCGCGGAACGTTTTGCGGGTAAGTGCATTTTGCGACTTCTGATATTTTTTCACTGAACTTTGCTAAGTTCGGTCTTCTTTGTTCACAGGTCTTTTGGATGTCCCTCTAGAGATCCCTGGGCTCCAGCGGGTGGACGTGCTAACCGACACACTTGCACAACTCAAGAGACATTCCGATGGAATTCTCTCTCTGATTAACGATGCCTCCCAGGCATTGGTGCGAGTGCATGATCGCATTGTTGCCGGCGGCACTCCTACGCCTGCGCTAGATGATCTGCTGAAGGCTTTTTCGGAAGGCGGTCTTCTGGATGCCTTCGCAGTCGCTCAATCAGAGGCTGGCGCGAAGACTGCGATCCAATTTGCTCTGGCGCACGGAGTCGAAGGGTTGGAGGAGGCTTACTCGTCCATTCCAGTCGATCCTTCCACGGGCAAAAAGGTACGGCTCTCCCGTTTTGGCGAGCAAGCCGCCATTCTTGCTCGGAAGCTTTCTGAGATTTTTGCTCGGAAGAAGGGAGGGTCGACTGGCGCTAGTGGGAGCACCAATGTAGCCTCGTAGTTTTTTTTTCTTATTTCCTTTCTTGAATGTAATGAACCTTGGGATGTATTCCCGTACCTTTGTTGTCCTTGATCGAAGCATTTATCCTTTGGAATTTTTATTCTTTTTGTTTGTGCCTTGTCTCCCGATGGGAGTAGCCCCCAAGCGTGTTTAGTCAGATGTGCGACTAGAAACAACTCGAGTAGGGCATCTCACTTCTTTCCTTGTACATCTTCCAGGCTACTGTGTTTGCCGGGGAAACTTCTGGTGGACGTGGTAATCCAGTAAATCCACTTGTGGCCGCCGTGGGCACTTTTGCTGGCCTCCGTCATAAGGTTCAGGAGGGTGAGCGTCGGCTGAAAGCTCTGCGCGGGGTGGCTGATGTGGCGATATCCAAACAGAAATTGGCGGATGAGCGCGAACAATTTCTGATGGACGAACTATCTTCAGTCGCGAGGGAGTTGCTATGTAAGTGGTGCAGCCCCCGTGCATTTTTCCTCCTTTTGTATTCTTCAGCTGACTAAGTGCGTCTGCCCTTCAGTTGTTAGACCGGATGACAGGGAGGAAAAGCAGTGGGTGGAAAACCACGTTCACCAAGAGGCTAACAGCCCAAAACCTCATGCGAATAACTTCTGGTCTGATCGCAGTCGAGGGTTTGTGATGGCCACCTTGAGATTCCGAGTGCTGCAGGCGAGAATTCTCGTGGGTTCTTTTCACGAGGTCTTGATCGCGATGAATGCAGCTTTTTATCCACTCGAAAGGGGTCCCGAAGACTGGAGCTATCTACTCAGGCTGTTTAGTCGGGAAGGGGAGGTTCGCACGTGCGTACGCAAACAGATGACGTGCGGCGCGGTTGTGGCTCTCTCCTTTGTCCGAATATGGCATCCTGAGATAGATTTGAACTCCGCAGCTCGGCGCCCAGATTATGCACTCGAGGACATCACACCTTTTTATGATGCTGTACGCCCTGCAGCCGAGAAGATTATCCGAATGACCTCTGAAGAGGTAGATAGGGTCTTAGCGACTGAGAATGCTCAGCGTTTTGACTGATCTGTCGGATGTGAGTATCCTGTAAACTGTTTATAGTTTGTAAAAATTGTTGTAAGGTGTGTAACCTTGTATTTGATGATATTTCTTTGAGATGCTAAGTTCTTAGGTGTAGCCCCCGTGTGTGCGATGGGGTGTGTACCTGTGACTTTTAGCATGCAGTAAACAAGAAGCTTCGGGTAAATATGATGAGGAAATCATGTATTTTTATTGCAATGACTGAGAAGTCATGTATTCGAGCTACAAAAATTGGCTAGTATAGCCTTATTGTTGTAGAAACAAGTAAACCTAGGGGTAGAACTTGCGGAGTTGTGCAATATTCCATGGATTGGAATAGATTCCTCCGGTCGCTGGATTTTTGAGCCTGTAGGCTCCTCCTGGGATAACTTCGTGTACAATGAAGGGTCCTTCCCAAGGTGGTTCGAGTTTGTGTCCTTCCTTCTGCTTGAGCCGCAATACTAAGTCACCTACCACGAATGACCGGTGGCGTATGCGGCGACTGTGATAGTTGCGTAGCGATTGTTGATAAACTGCGGATCTTGCGAGTGCGATGTCCCGCATTTCGTCGAGTGCATCCATATCGTCTGCAAGTGCTTTGTTGGAGGTTTCTTCGTTGTAGGCCACAACCCGTGGGGCGCTGAATCGAACTTCCTCGGGAAGGACTGCTTCCGCCCCGTATACCATAAAAAATGGTGTGTATTTTGTAGACCTGTTTGGGGTTGTCCGGAGGCTCCAGAGTACGGAGGGTAGCTCCTCTGCCCAATGCCCTGCTGCAGGGTGCAGACGGTCGAGTAGTCGTTTCTTGATCCCAGCCGAAACTAAGCCGTTGGATCTTTCGACTTGTCCATTCGTTTGCGGGTGGGCGACCGAAGCAAACTTGAAATTGATGCCTTTCTCTTCGCAGAACTGCTGTGTTTCCTTTGCCGTAAAGTTTGTACCGTTATCTGTAATGATGTCGTGTGGCACACCGAATCTGCATATGATGGAATCGAGGAACTCCACGGCGCATTGGGCGCTAGCCGAAGTTACTGGTCTTGCCTCTATCCATTTTGTGAATTTGTCGACTGCGACCAGCAGATGTGTATATCCACCGGGTGTGGATCTGCGTAATGGTCCAACCATGTCTAGCCCCCACTGTGCAAAGGGCCAGGCGATGGGTATCATGTGCAACTCCGTGGCGGGTGCGTGCGGCTTTGGCGCGAATCGCTGGCAGGCGTCGCATCTATCGACCAGGTTTTTTTGCATCGGTGGCTGCTGTGAGCCAGTAGAATCCTGCTCGAAAGGCTTTTCCTAATATCGCTTTCCAGCTAGCATGATGTCCGCAATCACCCTGATGTATGTCCCGTAGTAATTCCTTGCCGTCTTCGGGTGCGATGCAACGCTGAAGTACTCCCGAGATGCTTTGTTTGTATAATTCTCCGTTAACCACCCGAAAGGATTTGCTACGCCTGATTAGCTGTCGCGCCTCACGTGGATCGGCCGGGAGCTGTTTGTTTAGCAGGTAGTCGAGATATTTCTGCGTCCAGACTGGTTCGACCAGAAAAACCTGCCGTGATATGTTATGAGTAAGCTCGATAAGCGCGATTTGCGGGCTGACCTCTGTTTCCATTGCTGCGGGTGTTTCTGCGGGTTTCTTCAGTTTGATCGATCTCTTAATCATTCGCTCGAAATATATCCCTGGCGGTATGGGTGTGTTCGTGGAACCCATGTTGGCCAGTCTGTCTGCTTCTTCATTGCTAGATCTTGCAATGTGTTTTAGCTCGCACCCTTTAAAGCTCCCTTCGAGTAGGTTGTACATGTCGCGATATGCAACCATGTTTTCAGCAATGGCGTCACATTCTTTCATCGTTTGCTGCACTATGAGGTTGGAGTCGCCGTAGATCATTAATCGGGTAGCTCCACAGGCGATTGCCATCTTCATTCCGTGCAATAATGCTTCATATTCTGCGTCATTGTTCGATGCCGGGTCATCGGGTGGAAAATCCAGTCGCAAGACGTACTGCAGTTTGTCTCCGCTAGGTGAGATGAGGACGATTCCTGCTCCTGCTCCTTCGTTTCTCTTGGATCCATCGAAGTACATTATCCAATTGCTCGTATACTCGGGTGGCCCGGGTGTTTGCAGCTCTGTCCATTCGCTGATGAATTCCACGAGAACTTGGGATTTGACTGCGTTGCGTCCAGCATAGGTGATGTCCCAGGCGCCCAGCTCGATGCTCCACTTTGCTATTCTTCCGGATGCCATAGGGTTGTTCATGATTGTCCCGAGTGACGCATCATTAACCACTGTGATGGCGTGTTCCTGGAAATAATGTTTGAGCTTTCGAGCTGTGAGAACAACCCCGTATGCAAGCTTCTGATAGTGAGGGTAGCGTTGTTTGCATGGCGAAAGTACTTCGCTGATGTAATATATTGGTCTTTGAACTCCGTATGCTTTGCCGTCTTCAGGTCTTTCGACTACGATCGCTGTGCTGATGACCTGGTTTGTAGCGGCTAAGTATAGGAAAAGTGGCTCCCTTTCTTGCGGTGTCGCCAGGATGCGCCTGCTTTGCAAGGACCGCTTCAGATCTGCGAACGCTTTTTTAGCTTCGGGTGTCCATTCGAATTTGTCCGTCTTCTTCAGTAATTTGTAGAAGGGTAGTGCCTGCTCTCCCAATCGTGCGATGAATCTGCTCAGGGCTGCTAGTCGTCCTGCGAGCTGCTGTACTCCGCGTAGATTGGTTGGCTCCTTCATAGTCAATATGGCTTGTATTTTCTCCGGGTTGGCTTCGATGCCTCTGGCGGATACCAGGTACCCGAGAAGTTTGCCTGCGGGGACGCCGAAAACGCATTTGGTCGGATTGAGCTTGATCCGATATGCGTTAAGGGCGTCGAATGTTTCTTTAATGTCCTCGAGGAGTGTGTCCTCCACTCGAGTTTTGATGACAATGTCGTCGACGTACACTTGTACGTTTTTGCCAATGAGATTGGCGAGGCATCTTTGCATGCAGCGCTGATATGTTGCGCCTGCGTTCTTCAGCCCGAAGGGCATTGTCGTGTAGCAGTATACACCGTGTGGTGTGATGAAAGCCGTCTTCTCCTCGTCTTCCTTTTTCATGCGGATTTGATTATATCCTGAATAGGCGTCTAGAAAGGAGAGACGCTGGCAACCTGCCGTAGAGTCCACGATCTGGTCGATTCGTGGTAGAGGAAAGTTGTCCTTGGGGCAGTATTTATTTAGTGACGTGTAGTCGATGCACACCCGAAGGATATCCGTGTTTTTCTTGGGGACCAACACCGGGTTTGCTAACCAGGTGGATATTTTGATCTCCCTGATGAAGTTTGCGGCTAGCAATCTGTTTACTTCTTCTCCAAGCGCTTTCTGCTTAGGTTCTGAAAATCGTCGAGTCGTCTGTTTGATAGGTTTGGCGTCAGGAAAGACTTCGAGTGAGTGCTCGGCAAACTCCCTGGGTATTCCTGGCATATCTGAGGGCTGCCAGGCGAAAATCTCCCAGTACTCACGGAGGAGTTTGACGAGCGCGCCTTCCTATGCTGGCGAGAGGGTTGTGGAAACCATCGCCGTCTTCGCGGAGTCTGTCGGGTGCACTTGGTGCTTGCGAGTATCGCTGTTGGCGCTGAATTCCAGTTCGGGTGCGTTTTTCTTCGTGAGGGGCATAACGGAGTGGTCCGTTGTTTTTGCTAACTCTTGAAGTTCTTCTTGCATCCCGAAAGATTTTGCGATCTCATTAAATTCTATGTCGCACTTGTCCGATTTCTGGAAGTCTCCGTCAATGGTGATCACACCGTATTCGCCAGGTAGCTTGAGCTTCAAGTATGCGTAATGTGGCACGGCCATGAATCTGGCGAACGCTGTTCGACCAAGAATGGCGTGGTACTGTGAGGGCCAGTCGACGACTTCGAAGTCCAGGAATTCCCTTCTGTAGTTGCGTGGGGAGCCCAGTACAACTTCTAAGTTGATTGTTCCGAGTGGACGGATTGCTTTGCCCGGGACTATCCCGTGGAAGGATGTTTCTGATTCCCTTAGGCCGTCCAGATTTTTGTTCATTCGACGGAGTGTATCCGCGTAGATGATGTTGATGCCACTGCCACCGTCCATGAACACGCGGGCCAGGTCATAATTGCCAATTTGAGCTTGAATGACGAGGGCGGCGTGTCCCGGCCGATAGACTCGTGGCGGGTGGTCTTCTTTCGAGAACGTGATTGGCTGATCGGCCATCTTCAGGTACTCGGGCTTTGTTGGTGGCGTCTGCACTGCCATGCATATTTGTCTCGAGTTAGTCTTTTGAGCTCTGCGAGAGGGGCATACCTTCTGTATCATCCCGAGGAGTTGTCCATGCGGAGTCGGGTATGTATTTGCTCCCGCGTTTTGTTGTGGTGGCGCTGGTAATGCGGCGAGCGCCATGTTTGGGTTGGTCGGTGGAGGTGGAGGCGGTGGTAGCTGGAATTGTTGTCCCCCTCCTGGCAGTGGTGGATAGTTTTGGGTGGAAGCAAATCTTTTCTTGGCGAGCGCGTCCGAGATTTCGATGAACTTTCGGCAATCCTTGAGAAGGTGTGTTGCTTTAGTCTTGCCCGTGCGCTTGTCTGTGAATAGATGTAGCGAGCAGTACGCATCGAGGTCTTCCTCGGGTGATTTTTCTTCTGCCTTTGGTTTCCACTCGCGACTTCCACGACGACCGGAGTCGCGACTTCGCGTGAATTCTGCTGCCACTAGTTCTTCTCTATCATCGTGGTCGTAATATTTTCTTCTCTTCCTTCGTCCGTGGCGGTCTTCCTCATGTGCAGGTGATGATCCTCTTTCGTTGCGTACTGCATCTTCTCCATTGGCCCATTTTTCGGCTATGACCATGAGCTCCCCGATGGTTTTGGGCGCGGCTCTGCCGAGCTCTTCTCGAAACGCAGTTCTTCTTGCTCCTTTGGCAAAGGCCTCAATCGCCACTTCTTCAGAGATTGTCCCTGCGGTGTTCCTGAGCGTGTTCCATCGCTGGATGTATTCTCGGGTGGATTCACCGCTTTTCTGTTTGCAGGCTCGTAGTTCTTCGATTGTAGCCGGCCTCTTGTAGGTCGACTGGAAGTTCTTGCAGAAATCACGGTGTAGGTCATCCCACGATGCGTAGCAAGATCGCGGTCTCCTCTCCAGCCAGCTGCGAGCTGCTCCGGCTAGGTGCAAATTGAGGTATTGCATTGCCGTGTTCTTGTTACCACGTTGGCATTTCACTGCCGTGAGGTAGTCGCTCAACCATTGGGAGGGCTCGAGTGAGCCGTCGTACTTTGTCACTTCCGTGCTGAGCTTGAATCGCTTGGGTAGGGGCGCCTCGCGGATACTACGGGCGAAACATAGTGCGCCGCAGGTTTCGTCATCCGAAGAGTCGGACGATGACCGATCGCGATATCTTGACGCTCTTGCTCTATCCACTTTGTTTTGCGCAATGTCTGATCGCGCGTCCCGTCCGGGTTGATCGCGGTCGGAGTTCTTCCGTGGTTCCTTGCTTCGTTTGCGTGAACGGCTGCCGCGGTGTCGCGGGCTTTTTTCTCTCGGGCTGCCGTCGCCACTGCTTCGACTGTCATCACGGCGGCGGGCTTCTTTCCCTCGGCCACGACGTGGCGACTTGTCTTTTCTCGGGGAAGAGCTTCTGTGCCTGCGAGGCGTTTCCTTGTCTTTATCCTTCTCCAGTCGCTCCTTCTCCAATTGTTCTTTGCGATCGTGAGAGGCGAGCCTCGCGGCCGCCAGCCCTAGACCTTTGCGAATGTGCTTGTATTGTTCCACCCGAGGATCGCTATCCGTTGGCTGATTCATCTGCATGTAGGTTGCTGCGGCTAGGATCGCAGCGGCTGGGGTTTGCGGGTAGACGTTACCATCGTCGTCGACCCTCATGAAAGAAGACGTGGTAGACCTGTTGGTTCCAGCCATAGATTCGTGGTCCCTCGTCGACGCTGCGGGTCCCTTCCCCCTAGGTCGGGTGCCGACTGAAGGAGCGTGGGATAGCTCGAGTCGACGTTGGCTTGATTCATCCGCCGCTCTCCTGCGACGGGCTAGATCTGCTCGGGCATCCTTGATGTTTGAGGCCGCCCTCACTAAGTGATAGTGGTAGGCGGTTAGGTCTTCCTGTGTGGCTCCCGCCGCAGGCGGTTGGCTCTTTCGCATGGATTCCTTGGCTCTTTTCCAGGCTTCCCGCGAAACGCCGATTATATCGCGCTCGGTCGCGCTATATTCAGTTTCCGAGGGCTGTTCCGACCCTGCCATGCAGACTTGGGCCAGTTGTGGTCCGTGTGTCCTAGGCGTAGATCGAAAAGCTCTTCGCACCCGAGAGGGTTCCTCTGTCGAGAGGGTGTGGTAGTCGACTGCGTTGTAGCGGATGGACTCGCCGCTTTTTCCTGTAGGAAAGCGCGAGTTGGCGGTTCCAGATTCGGTTTCAGATTCATCTGAGAAGTGGAGGATCCCGTCTCTGTTCGCCATGAAGTTGAAGCTCCCGAACGTCAGGGTGACGCTCTTCTCCAGTTCCTCGAACGCCGGGCGGGATTCCGGCGAGTGAGGCGTGACCACAACAGATCCGATCCGTATAGGATTGTTCGGAGCCGTAGTCGTTGGTTTCCAACGGGAGTTGGATGTCGATGAAGCCGAAGATGCCGGTGATCCAGCGCCTGCGATCCCCACGGACGGCGCCAATTGTCGAATCCCTGATTCGACAAGTCCCTTAGGTGACCCTATCGGGTTTCGATTAGGAGAAGTCATGGGCGCTGGTGAGATCGTCGGCTAGACAGAAGGCAAGATTTACCCAGGTTCGGGGCCCTCGTAGAGGTAAAACCCTTACTCCTGCCTCGTGTCGATCTGTATTGGATGATTAGATCGGTTACAGGTTGCTCGAATCGAGAGTAGATCTCGACTTCTGAGGCTTTTTGGTCGTGCGGTATTGCTTGGTCTTCTCCTTGAGGGCTCTCCTGGCCTTATATAGATGGCCAGGTCTCGAGTCCTACCCGGAGAGGGTTCAAAACCCTAGCTAGGTCGGTTACAAAGCTACCTAACTTAACCCGCAAGTTTAGTGCGGGTGGGCTTCTGATAGGCCTTCTGGAGTCATCCAAGGGCGCCTCTTCTTGGGCCTTGACATTGGGCTTGAGAGGGGGTGTCCTTACCCGCAGGGTCCAAGATCTATGTCTTCGTCACTACTGCAGTGAGTAAACTTCACTGAATTAAATTTTGCCTTCTCATCCAAACAATGAGCAAATATAGCCGCCACAGGGTCACACCACCAGCAGCCGGGTCCCTCGTCCTTTTTCGTCTACCTCCAGCAGCCGGACGTTGCTTCAGTGACTTTGTAGTCAAAAGTCATGGCTAGACTTCCGTGTCATCCTAGCCCTCTAAATTCAATCCAATGGACAGAAATAGATCTGGGCAAAGTTTGCAAAATATTAAAGTACTCAGAAAAATATGGAAAAAATCCAGTAGGATCTTATAGGTTGGATTATAGAATTTGGAAAAAAATTATCCGATTCAGACATACAGTTTTTGAACAATCTCATTCTAAGTTCAAAATTCGGTTGTGAAACTTAAAATGAGTTTTTTCACAAACGTATGTATGAATCTGCCAAAAAATTTCCACAATCCATAATGCAATGTATAAGATCTAGTGGATTTTTTTCACAATTTTTTAACACTTTAAATTTTGATGAACTTTATCTAGACCTATTTGTGTCCATTAGATTGGTTTTGAAGAAAGGGGTGATCAAGACCTGTGCTGCCAAGTTCTCCGGAAGAAATACCTGGGAGATGGGGGTTTTTTCCAGTCGGAGGCGGCTGGAGGCTCACAGTTTTGGAAAGGGCTTCATGCCGTCAAAAAATGGGTTAGGAGAGGGCTACGGTACAGGGTGGGGGACGGTAGAAAAACGAGCTTCTGGCTGGACGTCTGGCTTCACTCAACACCTTTGTGTGTCCGGTACTCGCGCATCTTTGAGGTTTGCAACCAACAGGATGCCACGGTAAGGGAGGTTGTGAGTTCGCAGGGGCTGAACCTAACCATCCGTCGATCTTTCAGTCCGAGGGAATTAGGGGAGTGGGAGGAGTTGACGATGGACTTATCCCTGTCTCAACTTTCTTCGGAGATGGACGTGGGGGCCTGGGAGTTGGGGGTTAATCAGCGCTTCTCGTCAAAATCTCTGTATAGGGAGGTTTTGCATTCGGGTGTGGTTGCTGCTGGTTTTAGGGGCCTCTGGAAAGCTAGCATGCCACTTAAAATTAAAAAATTTGTTTGTATGTGCTTAAGGGGGCGTATCCAAGTGGCTAAAAATCTCAAATCAAAAGGATGGCCGGGAGAGGTGGGTTGCAGATTCTGTGGGGAGGAGAAACGGTGGATCATCTTCTTTTTCACTGCCCGACATCGCATTTTCTTTGGTGGTGCGTGCGGGAGAGTCTTGGGTTGGAACTCACGCCGTGGTCGCGGGGAGATTGTGAGTTCATTCTAGATAACAAGAAGCCTAGGACGGTGGCCTCGACCTGGTGGGCAGTGTTTGGGGCGGTGTTTTGGACGATCTGGCTCTCTCGTAACGATCTTGTTTTCAATAACAAAGTTAGCTCTTCGCCTCTGACTAACCTTTTTTCGGTTAACTCGTTTCTTTCCCAGTGGAGGCTGCTCTGCCCGGCAAAGCATGAGGAGTAATGGATCAGTGCCCTGGATAGTTTGAAGATGAAAGCGGCGGAACTCAGGATTCTGGTGGCCCCACGGAGTGGTGTGGGCTGACCAGGGGACTCTCCTTCTGTTGTTTCGTTGTTTTTCTTTTTCCTGTTTTTTTTCGTTGCCTCCCCTGCGTGGGATGTCTAGTCCGCTTTCGGGCTTGTATTGACTCCCTGTTGGTTCGGTTTTTCTTTTCCTATGTTGGACTGAGCGTTTCTCAGCTTGTTTCGAACTGTTGGTTTTGGTGGCTGCTTTCCTAAAGCAGGGCCTTAATAAAGCCTTTTATCTAAAAGATTGGTTTTGAAGGGTTAGGATGTGAGGAAAGTCCATGTAGCGTTCCCACATTTAAATAATGTAAAAACATCTGTGTTATTATGCTAATCCATGGATCAATTACTAGCACCACAGTACAAGATGAAATATCATGCAAATGCATCAAATTCTATTACATCGTATGATCCAGTCTTTACAAAATAATATTACAACATGTATAGTCTTAGAAAACTAACAGAAAACAAACTAATACAGCGGAAAACAAAGTACAATATTGAGCCCATCCTCTTCATGTGTCACAGGCAAAACATGTTGGCAATAGTCTCGAGATCCTAAACGAAATGCTCACTCATCTTCAGAATCATCTGCAGGATGAAATATGCAGCCACAAGGGAGTCAATACAATTTAATGTATTGGCAAGTAACACTATGGTGGATATAAATAGCAAGACTAATACGACATGCTTATTTGGCTGAGTGGAGTTTTGGCTAAGTTTGCATAAAGCCAGTTTTCTCCTATCACTTTTGTAAAAACAAACTTTTTATTTTCAAAAGGGTGGCACCATCAGATTAAGATCCAAGCACCACAACTACTGTTCACTTGGTCAAAATTTTACTTATTTAAAATGGTGATGAGATTCTTCCGTCATTCCTTGTCCAGTTGCTCATAGTTGTCCATAACCGGGGACATGTCTAAGATCTTAGTTTGTTGACTCTGCAGAGTTTGTGCACTTTCACCTTCAGACTCAAATCAGCCCAAACATCTTATACACTCTGAGTGCATTAAGGAAAAGAGAAGATTGAGGCGAGATCTTTCAGAAGAAATTCCACCACCGTTTGGCTTACCCGTTCCACCTATAATTATGCTGCATCTTCTTGTAAGCCTGGTGAGTTCATTCAACTTAGTTCATCAAGACAGAGCCCATATGACTAAAGGCTACACGGGAAGTTACTGAACTTAGAAGGGCATAGTAATCTCTTTGTTCCTGGGTGGCCATCCACAAGTGACAACCTCAAGTGGAATAACCCTTTGACAAGGTCCCTGAGGAAACACTCAACATAAACCGATCACGTCCAAATTCCACCCAGGTGTTTCATTGAATGTTATACTTAGAATGTTTCCTCAACATCTAGTAAAACAATTTGTAGCATTGCATAGCAATCTACTAAGTTCTAAGGCTATCAAAATAACAAGGTAAAAGGAATGACTATACACTACTAGGACTAGCACAATACCCGTGCGTTGCAACGGGGTCGTATTGCAACGAAAAGCGCAAATATACAAACGAGTAATCATATTTGTTCTTTATTTCTGGCATGTGCTTTCAGCTCATCTTGGGATTGAGTTAGATCAATCTTAACATAATTATGTTATATATGACCCCACCATCGGTCACTCTCCCCTCAAACCCTAAGAGCCTCATCGATCGTGTGAAACTGTGAACCTCCAGAAACCTTCCGGAGCCAATCGAGAAGATTTCCCTTCCTTTCCTGCCGAAGACAAAGCCGGAGGTGTCCATCGATAAGTTGTGGCTGCTTTTAGAGAATCATTAATCTCGTATGTTAACTCGTCAAAGTACTTTGCCGAGCATTATCACGTTAACGCCTTGGTTGATTTTTTTCTCAAATATTTGCAATCGGTTGGCATTGATCTACCAATATCAGCAACCGCAATATCGAAAAAATAGAAGTTAAACATCCGATACTTGGATTGTTGAGGGAGGCCATGTCGAGCATAGGTGGAACAACAAGATTTCGTTCTTTGGATGGTAACTTGCAATTAAGTTGTAGAATATTAGTATAGTTTCAAATTAAAATAAGTGATTCAACTTACATATACTCCTTCCGTATTAAATTAAGAGTTACAAAGTTTGACAAAAATGCATGTATCTAACACTGAATTATGTCTAGATACGTCCATTTTTTTCAAAATTTGCGACAATTAATTTGAGACGGAGGGAGTATTTTCTTGGGACCAGGTTAATTGTCGCAGACGTCCTTCTGTGCTAACACACAAGAAAAAAATTACAGTACAAAAATTATCTTTAGTACTAATTCACTATGCGGTAGAGTGACGTGTACATGCATATTATGTACTTTTTTTTAAGGAAATTCACGTGATCGGTCGCTCTTTAGGAGTCCTCGAGCTGCATTGCTTTTCCGATCGGTTATGTCGCTCTTTTCCCGTACTGTAACAGCCCAGCCCAGCAAACGGTCGCTCGTACAAGCCCATGAGACGTTGATCGATCGAGCGGATGTACTACGACGTACGACGTACCATACCTTAAGAGAAATTATATAGTAGAGATAATAGCATAGCATAATATACTTAGTAAAATTTCCTATCCATGCATACTACTGAAAATTCTAACGATGCATATAGAAAATAATGGGTAGTGGATGATGTGTTAGTTGCCTTGTTGAAGTTGGTGAAGAAATCACACTCTCTTCACAAAAGATCGTTGCTCTCCGTATAATCTATACATTAAAACACACAAAATAAACAAGCATCCTAGCAAACCAACACATAAGTGAAGAAAACATACAAAGCAACTATCATATCAAAAGGGGTTTAACCAAGTTGGATATGACAAGGTCAAGGTTTGAGTTTGAAAGATTCATTCTCTCTTGGTTCAATTTTTTTTAAGGGGTTAAGAGTTCACTAAGTATGGTTTAGATTGAGTTTATAGTAATCAAACCTTATTGAAAACATATTATCTAAGAAGTTCCAAGAGTTCACTAAGGATGGTCTAGGTTCACTCCAAGGCTTCATATTTTTGGTCATCCTCGGGTCCTCTTCTAGCTTCCTCCTCGGTGTGGTGACTCCATTGATTCTTGTGGATCTTCATGGCTTTGGCTTAAGTGTTTAGAAGAAAAAAAGTTTTTCATAGTCCACTAAGGGGTTTTGGCTCTAGGGGGTCTAACAAATCCACACTTACAGATTTTTGTGAAAAAGGTATTGAGTTGTGTTCTTCCTTCAATATGCTAAGGTATTCTTGTGTTCTTGATGATGTAGCCCACCATTCTTGCTTGTTGATGTAGGGATCCTTCTTCATGGTGACTTGATCTTGATGCCTTCTTGATTCTTGGCTTAGTCTTCAACTCCACATTCTATCAAATTATTTGGTTAACATATTTTGAGTAATGGTCTTGATCAAAATGATCACACCACAAAGTCTATTTTGGGAAGAAAATAAGAGAAGAAATAATAGAGAGATATGGCATAAAAAGATATGAATTCAAGTTTGGAGTCATGTAGAGTAATTGAGTCCAAAATTCCAAATAGTGCTGCTACTAGTTAGAGGGGATTATTATCTCGTTAGCAAAATGATTCAAATTAATTGGGTTTATAGTTTTTTTAAAGGGAAAAATACTCAATCATCGATTACAAAATTGAATAATTTATAGTAGGCAAACATGGAAACTAATGATATAGAAGTGTCCTACATGTTTCCTAGATTCTATAGATATATTATTTGACGAATCGGATAAATAGAACACAAAATGTATTTTCTTTTGAGTTCAGAAAATTTTCTCTACAGAATTAATTAGAATAGAATTTAACTGTGTGTGTGTGTGTGTGTAAATTATAGGGTATTGCATGTCAAAGTTCTTGGAAAATGGTTCTTGAAATAATAAACTGAAATCTAGGTTTTAATTCCATCTTTTTTTTTACTATATCTATCCCTATCTTTTGTAAGCCAATTCCTCACCCATCCACAGTTGAGGTACACTCTCTCCAATATTTTGATAATAGAGATGTTCCCTATTCTAAACCACCTGATCAATGCTTAGATGAATTTGATAATTATGTTGTTAAACAGGATAACTTTAATATGAGAATGTAGAATCATCGAATGGAAAATTCTAGAGCTATTGATAATTTGCATGGTATTATGGAGAGAACCTCTAGTGATGTTAAAATGATTGTTAAACATTTCCATATGGTTCAAGCTCAAATTGATCAACTCAGTAAGGTGCAAAAAGATTTGCTAGTTAGTTCTTCTAGAGAAAAACATGTTTATGAAATAAGCACTGGAAGTGGTGTTTCTACTCAGGATCCTTTGTATCCCGGGGGACATCCTAAAAGAATTGAACAAGATTATCAACAAACTAAAAAACAATAGTACTCCTTCTAAGAAAAGAAGAAGAAACATAAAACTATTGTAGAATCTTCTGAACCCGCTAAAGATCCTAATAGTATATCTGTCTCTAATGCTGATACTAAATGATACGACACCTCATGTGCGTGTTGCGTACATTCTTTTCCCTACTACTGATGCTATCAAGCGACGGTTACTATTCCTTTTTTTTACCACGCAAGGAGAAGATCAAAGGAGGCATGACTATATTTGAAACAATTTGGTGGAGTCTGTTGTGTTTGAAGGAGTCCGACTGGGGTCCACCTATAGGCCTGACAATATGGCGCACCTATAAAAGAGTCATTTTAATTTTAGTGTGTCGTTTTATTTTCTGTTTAGGAAAAGTGGGTCCGTATAAAGTTATTTTATTTTTCTAGATGGTTTGCTTGTAAGTCAAGTTGAGTTGGCTAATATATAAAGCCAGGTGTGGCCATGTAATAAGGGAGTTGAATTTATTTGAGATTGAGAATACAGAAAAGGTCACATGTCGGGGGACGCCAATATCGTTTGTTTTACTTGCTGATTTGTTAGGATCTGTTGCGCGTGTCGTGGAGTAGATCAATTCTGCTCACCCATCGAAGTTATCTGTTGCCGTTCTTGGTTCGCCGTGAAAGATTGGGCCAAAACCCCTCTCGAATCACGTTGATCCGTATCATCTTGGTATCAGATTCCTCGGGTTCCTCACGGCGATCGCTTGCTGAGATTTATCTGAAGATATTACTGCCGGAGGCGTCACGCCAAGACACCGGTGTTGTCCAATTGTTTTTCTTCTCTTTTGGATTCGATCTACAGTCCATGTTGTCGCCACCATAATACACGGCAAAGCTAGTCCGTGTCGGCAGATTGTAGTTTCACGTAAATTGCCTGTTAGCTCGTCTTTCTGTATAATAGTCTTAGCCAACCTAATAGCGAATGCATTGGATTGGAAGATTGGTGATCGGGAAAAGCTAAAAAAATTGTGACCGAAAAGTACTCCAGATCATGACATCACGTATCTATTTGTGGTCGTACAATGAAATACAATTTAGCACACTATGTTTTATACGCATCTGGACTTTTTAACGGTACGAAGTTTATTGAAATTATATATGTAAACTAATTGCTCTAAAGTTTTTGTACAATTTTTTTGTCTATTCAAAAGGGTTCCAGTTTTGGAATAGAACACAGGTCATCCGATCTACATCTAAAGAATGAGATCGAATGAACACAAACGGCTGCATCGTTGTGACAAATTACGCCTATGACGGCGGCACAATTTTTGCTGCGCACGGCTTGACGGAAAATAAGGACGCAGGGCTACTGCGTGGATACCTGAAGACAGTGGACGGCGAGGAAACAGTCGATGGTGAGGTAGGCGGCGGCAGCAGGGACGGTCTGCTCCTCCTAAAACTGCTCGTCTGAGTTAAGTACGGCGGTGAGTTTCGGGTGAGGATGGCACGGACTGTCGGGGTGTGCGCGGGAGTTGGAAAACATGTCAGAGAGATGCGCCTCGTCGAGGCAGTTTCGGTGATGCAAACTAGAGGTAGGGAGGCGCTTGGTTCTCACCGGGATCGACGATGAACAACAACGGCCGACGATGATTTACGAACGGCAGAGCGGCAGCGGCTCGGATCGTGGTCGTCCTCGTCTCTGAAGTGTACCTAGGCCAATGTAATGATGTCAGGGATGCGCGCAAGATCATGGCGATACCGAAGATAAAAGGGAGAAGATTGGGCGTCGACGGAGCTCACCAGAATATCCAGTAGATGGTGGCGGCCGGGGTGAAGATGTTGTTGCAATCTCTGTTTCTCACTAATTCAGCGACAAAGACTGATGAACAAATAGAGAGACACGTAGGTTTTGTGCCGCGTTGCAACTACCTTGCAGCTTTTCTGATCTTGCATATATTACTCCTATAAAGGATGGAGGGATGGTCTGTCTTCGCCAATCGTCCACGAAGCCCTTCCTCTCGCGCGCAGCTCTCCTGGAAGCGCCACGTGTAGGCGTCCGATTGGCCGCTCACGGGAGGCCTAGCGGTGACCGGTGCGTGCGAAAGTGGGAACCCCAATCCCCATTCTCTCTCGACGCATGCAGCCCTAGATCGCGAGCCGCCTCTCTCCCGCATCCTCGCCAGCTCCCTCCGCCGGCGCTCGCTGCCCCCCCCCCCCCCGCTGCCCCTTCTCAAGCTGCTCGCCACACCCGCGCTGCCCCTCTCGCCGTCGTTGAAAGGTACCAAACCGGTGGCCTGGAGGAGCACGAGGGGTTGGAGCTCTGCCTCTGGTCCCCCTCGTTCGTCGAGCTCGGTACGCCGGCGGGGAAAAGGAAGAGCAGGAACTCCTGGCCGTGGGTCCTTCCTCCATGACGTTCTTGGCGCAGAGGACCACATGCCACCGAGAGGGTCGTCTGCGGCCCCTTCACGGTCTGAATGAGGCGGCGGTAGGAAGAGGCGGCTGGCTGGGCTCGGGCTCCTCCGACCCCATCTCTCCACCTCCATGCGCTGCCGATTCAAGGTACCCAATCCTCTCTTCCTCTTGATTTGCCTCCTCCTTTCTCTCTTCCACTCTCCATAATTTCTCCTCTTTGTTTGTGCAGATGTATTTGGATCAATGCATATAAGGTGTTTGAGGAAAATCCAAGTAGACTGCAGGTATTCGTTTTTATATTATCATGTCTTCTGAAATTTACTTGCAGTCGACTATAACTCTCACCCTTCTCATTTTTGTCAGTGCAGATTTTGTGTGTTGAAGAAGCACGGTCTTTTCGATCTTTAAACACGTTGGATCTGATATAGTATGTCCATTAGGTAAACACATTTATTTATTTATTCCTTGCCTCTTGTATTTCCATTGCCGGGTGTTGTATCAGCATATCTCAAAGACAATCAGCATTGCAATGCCACTGATTATTTTAGTAGCCTCGCCACTAAGAGAAACATGAAAGGGTTATATAAACCTCCTTTTTTTTGGACCCCTAGAATATATTTAGGAAGTGTCCCCAACCAATGATTATTTAGGACATTGGCATTACATAAAAGGGAGGCAAGTTCACCTCACAGTCCTCTCGGTTCAGATTACAACAAGAGGATTTTTTTTGCCTCAATTTATTTTCTAGAGAGGCCATAATCCCCAATTTGTTATTCTAATTTAGTTTTTTGTCCTTTGCCATTTGTTTGATCCACAAGTTAAATGAGTATGAAATTCTTGGTGGCGGCTGCCAATTGTTCCATCCTTTGCAAGCCATTTTCATGTTTTAGTTTTTTGGCTCCTTTGCCAGCCATTTTCACGATTTGAATCCTTTTGCGAGCCATTTTCATGCTTTAGCTGTTTCATAGGCTTCTACCCATTACTCTTCAAAGTGAAATTGTTTAATCGGACCTTTTGCTGCTTAATAATGCTCTGGAAATTCTGCCTGTACTAATATTTAGATTTCTATGCATGTCTTCCTCTGTTTGTAGGTTGCAGGTTTCTTGACCATTATTTTTGTTGCGAGGTGCGCCCCCTGCCCCTTTGCATGGTTGCTCTGAGGTCATTACATTCTTCCTTAAGGGCATTACAATCTGCTTAAATTGTTTGGGTTTGAATAGGGGTAAGCTAAACTGTCTTTTGGTCTTTGGTGCAGGTCACAATTTTTTTATTTATTCCCGTGGTAAGGTCTTGTCTATCAGATTGCATTTCATACTTTAATGACCCCAGATTTTAATGTACTATCTACCACCTAGGTTTATGAAGAATGAGCAGTTCATATTTTGATCATTCTTTTTTACTGTCCAGAGTTCTCTCTCTCTCTCTCTTAATAATCCAAAAGAGCTTCTTTCTTATTGAAATTTATTCAAGTGGGTTCTCTTTTGATCTGATGGTTACATTAGAGGCTCCAAGTTTTCATTTTGTTTTGATTCAACCTGCAGTGAATATTTTTTCTGTGGTGATAATTTTGTTGTGAAATGGCCATGTTGTGTGGTTATATGTATTGAATCGAAAGTGCTAACAATTTTCCCTAATTGGATCATGACCTTATTACGCTTCATGTGAGGCTTAGATGCTAGGGTTATTCTTATATGGTTACATCAAATCCAGTACTACCTTATGTTGCTCTGCGGTTTTTAGATATTGACGGCGATACTTGCTTCTGTTGTATTCATTCTTATATGATTCGGAGTCAATATGGTTTTTCTATATTTTAGTTGGTTAGATATGCTTTTAAATTGGACCATTTGCTGCATCATACTATAGTGGTCCACTTACTGGTACTGATTGTTCAGATGGCTATGGTGGTTTTGCCCCAGGTTGCACTCTGATTCTGTTGGTTGCTCTTTAGGCGCGGCCCTCAAGCACAAAGTTTATCTCCCTCTCCGTTTGTTTCCCTGATGTGAGGTCTTGAAGCCCCTATATAGCACAAATGAAATGTCTCTGGGCTGAGTGGACGTGGCACGTGCCATGATTGAAGTTGGATATGTTCATAATCTGTGGCAAGCGTTTAGCAGGTACTTATATGATGGAGGTCCATTTGGGTTTCTGAGGATCAGTATTATTTCACCCATTTGAGTTTCCACCATTTCGGTATTTTTGCCCATTTTATCTTCAATTTTATTCTTTGACAATATTACTTTGACAAATTTAGATTTTGATTAACGGGTCTTCCTGAGGAAGTAGCTAAAATTTTGCTGGATTTGTTTTGCTATTTCCCTGCATTGCACACTAAAAAAAAGTTCGCTTTGGACTATATACTATGTTATTTATGATGACTAGGTAATATGCCCGTGCGTTGCAACGGGTGTATCAATATTCTTGTAGGTTAGTCCGCCACTATGATGCCATCGCCTTAATTGCCTGTAATTTTAATCTTAATGAGATTGCATATAAAAAAGTGAATTTTACTTGTCAGGGCAGTAGTTAGTTTCGTATATGAAAAATTACTACCTTTATTTCTTATACAAGTCTTATATTAAAAAACATAGGAAGTAGTTAAGAACAACCACAGCTCGTGGAAGCTAATGTGAAGACTTATTGAGCAGTTAACCATGTACGTAAGCCGGGAGCCTCAATGCGGTATTTTTACTGACTATTAAAGTGCTCTACTATTAATTAGGCGTCCATGGAGAAAAAAAGACCTCAAATTCCCATTGTGGTTGCTCTAATAAGAGTGTGATAGTTGGTACTTTCGAGAAACCGGTGGGAAAAAGAGAAGATAAAATGGAAAAAAGCAAACAAGTGGGGAAAATGCATGAGAAACAAGCTTCAAATTTTCAAAGCCATGGATCTTTTTAAACCCTACTATTGTTATATGTGCTAGCTTATAAGACTCCCAAACTACAAATTTTCAAGGCTATGTCCAATTTAATGATAAAGCAATACTTTCTAGAGTGATGCGGCCATTTCATCATCTGCCTTTCGGCACCTGCATGATCCTTTCATAGCTCTCTTCATCAGATCCTCCACTACTTTGTGTGCCTCATTGAGTTCATCGTTAGTAAGATAGTAAGATTTTCGTGGGTCCAATTTTATTTCCGAGCAACTAGCAGGAGCCCTAGGTTCAGTATTTTTAGTTGTGGGAGCTCCGACGGAGGCGACTGTTAGAGCGGTCGAGCGGCGGCGCGCCGTCTCAAGGATCTCGTCCACCATGTGCATGGGCTCGAGTTCTCCTTCTGGCTAAGCGGCGAGGAACTCGTCCACCATCAACAAGGGCTCGTCTCCTACCGTCCTTGGTTCGGCTTGAGCGGGCTGAGGACGGTGGTGGCTCGAGATCTCCTTCTGGCTCGCCGTCGGTCATGATGATGGAAGCGGCGGCAGCGAGCGATGAAGATCTGGGGCTCATCTCTCTCCTGGTCTTCAATGGCACAACATGGCATAGTGGAAGGATGTGGCGGCCGGTCTTCTTCCCTAAAATCCACGAGGAAGCTGGAGCTCCCTGTTCCACTTTGCAACAGACCGAGGTATCTCCAACCTACAGGCTACAACAGCAAGGTGCCCCTCCCTCTCTCCCCCACTTCATTTTTTTAACATATTTTGCAGCAGCTCGCATCGTCGTCCTCGCTAGGGTAGCATCTCTGATACGTCTGCTTTTGTCAGTTTGCTGCTGATCCCCTTCTACGGCTCGGTACACCAGAGAAGATAAATGGTTGATGTAGCAGGAGTTCACTCTCTTCTGCCTCTTTTGGGAGATTTCCGATGTTGAAAACAGTGGTATGACGGCCAGAGTTGCTCCCTCTCTTCTGCCTCTTTCTATTCAATTTTTTCTTCTTCGAAGCGTATATATATTTATTATGGTTGTCTTTCTGATCAGAAAATAGAAGAGTCACCGGTTGAATTTTCCATTCGAATAGGAAAACACCAGTTTGTTGAACCATTCACGATGTACATCTGGTATTTGGCCTTCTTCTCAATATTTGTTAGTATGATTACTTATTATGATTGAGATACACACCCATGATTTAGGTTTCAGCTTATTTTTCAGTTCCGTTCCTACTGATTTGTGTGGTCGACCCTCCCTGGGTCACTGTGAGCCAAGGTAAGACCAGAAAGAGATGAATCGTCCTCGCAGCCCTTTATGCTGGCACCGTGTGGCAGCAATATTGCTGAGCCCCGGATGACTTTAAGGACACCCAGAGCACAGGTCTGCGTCTGTGCTAACTGAATCTTGCAAATCTTGTTGAGTTTTAATTTGTACAACATTCCATGTAAGTTCCAGAGACACCGATCTAGATTACTTGCGCTATGCAGATACTGCTAGGATAGCATTGGCATCCATGCTGAAGAGGTTGAACTCATTCAAGGCTAGCAAGAAGTGCCTTGTGTCGATGATGGGGTACACCTCGTTCGAGAAGGCGACGGGGAATTTCAGCGAGAGCAGAGTCGGCGGGTTCAGGTGTGTGTACAGGCCAATTTGCAAAAAGAATATGTTGCTTATCATGTTCAAAATTAAGAAATATTTTTTTACCCGAGGTAGTTGGCTATTTATTTTGTTAACTTTCTCACTGTTTTTGTCAGTTCAATACTATGGGGTAGGCTTTCTCACGAAAAAAAGAAGAGCGTGCGTAACTGTTCAGATTTTGCGAGCGCAGCAGCCGATATGGTTGGTTTTGCTGGATATGGCTGCAAGGATAGGAAATGTTTGTTCGCCTTGACCAACTGAAGATTGTTGAGTAGATGTTGTTCAGAGTTGTGAATACTTATTTGTAGAACTTTCTTGTCATGGGATTTTATAGTCAATAAAGATGCAGGTTGCAATGAATATTTGTTTAATACAGTTAAACAGTGCTTAAGCAAGGAATACACTCATTTAGGCTAAAGAATGTAGTCATCTATTTTTTCAAAAAAATTGTGTTCCTTGATTGTGTTTTTTACACCGTACAAATGAGGTCTGGTTTATTGGTGCGCATATTATTTGTGGTCATGTGATTCAACTGATCAGTAGTCTTTTTTTCTGTAAACAGACAAGAAGGAAAAGGGTCAATTAAATGCCCCGTCTTTGTAGAAGCCGGTTATGCCTAGATTGTTATTTTGGTGTACCACCTAGGCCTACTAAGTGATCTCTACGTTGTTCCCAGATCGTTGGTCCATTGACACTCCATCTATATAGTCATCCAGGTATTTTTCTTCACATGCTCCTCTTCTATGCGTCTCTTCATCGTAACTGTGCTAACCATTGCTTCAATAGGTTTCACTTAACATATTTTTTGTTTGTCTTATTAATTAAGAGATATTAAATTAAGTAAAGAGTTTCTCTGGCCCACTCTTCAGCTTCTAAATCATATTTCATTGATGTTATAGCACAGCTCCAAAAAGTTGCGACACTTTAGGTTGCAGACTCATGTTTATCTATTTGATATGAATTTTGTAGCTAGATTCAAGTGAATGTGTGATTGAGGCTGTGACGTGCATTTTCTAATTTATTTTTCCTTGAATGATACAGTGCATTTTCTATTTGTTTTTTCTTGAATGATTCAGCGCATTTTCTCCATTTTTACAGAGCTATGTAATTACCTTACAACAAAGGACCATGCATTTTGAGCTGATGAAGCTTCTTGTATATTTGTTATGGGGGTGGCGAGAGTGGGAATACTAAGTTCATCGATTCTCTTCTGGATTTGATGTGTAGGTTTGTTTGTTTTCCTGAAGGTAAAGTGCCTCATTTCCATCATTTCAGTGTTCAGAACTGATGTTTTTATGGTTTCACTAGCTGTTGTTGCTGAATTTTGGAGATTTTCTGTGAAAGTCGTGCAAAAATATCTTGAAATATAGCTGATTAAGCTGTGGACTATAACTGATGGTCACATAAAACGTTTGAGGAACCTAATGTAAGAGCAATCTAAGATAATGGACTTGTATTGTTTGCGCGGTTAAGAACTATGAAATACTGGTTATGCTTTTAGCTGACTTGTACTGATTTTTTTTTTCTGTTTTCATCAACCGAATCCCTAGATTATTGCTTCAATTTTGGAGGTTTGGTCCAACAAATTTTCTTTAGATTTGAGCTGTATATCGTTATAATTGATGCTACTTAGTTGTCTAAATGTAACGCATGCGGGTGATATTTTTTTAACCATGGATAAGGGATATTGATTCTGTATGCCTAAATAGAAAAGGTACTTATTTTTCCTTTCATTGTCTATGCGATATTGTATCATTTTCTAAGTTGTCTAAGAAATACTAATGTAGATATTCTTCAATTTGAAAAATCGCCAGTCTCTTTTTCTTTATCGAGTTGTGGTATCTGGTATCAGTTGCTGAGGAAGTAGTACAATTAATAATTTAAGTCATTAGCTTGGTCATGTCAAATTCTGTAGTGAAGACCATATATCTCAGTAGCTTGTTGGGACGATGATTTTTTGTTTAGCACTATATCCTGATATATGGTTACATGTTTAATGCTCGTTTGTTATTAAACTTATGACCAATAGTACCAATGAGGATTTTTTGTATCACATTACATCAATTTTTCTTGGTTAAAATGAGGATGAAAATGCTCAGAAGAAAGATTACAATGAAAAAAAGAATAAAATAGCTTCTTTACTTGAAGATACTTCTTATAGTCATCTCCTGGAGGTATTTTTTTTGTTTCTCGTTGGCATTCAGCCACCATGGGATCTTCTGGTCCTTGCCCCCTTCTCCTCAAAATTTGGTATGTGTAAGAATACTCACTCGATGAAAATGGCTTGCAGGTTATTATAGATGTTGCTCCCAAGGATCCATGCAGTAATATGCTTATACAGGTGGTGATAAGAATACTCACCACCGTGATAATTATGTCAAGCAAGCTTTAATCTCATCAGCCAAAACTGCAAATTAGGTATACCGTAAATTACATTCAGAGGTTTCCTTGAAATTTCGTTCGTCCTGCAGCGAATAAGCTCCAATCTTCTTTGGGCATACCAGTGTTCTATAACTTTCAGAATACTGCTCAGGTACCCTCGCTGAGTAGTATGCAAAACTGAGTACTTAACAGGTTTAATTAGTATAACCGGATGACCACTCGAGATAACCAGTAAAACAGTTGCTCACTGCTGTGGAGCTACTACTGCTAGATCTCCTTTTTCTGGAAGTAGCGACTGTTGTGTCCAGTCATATTTTATGCGTTCGTTCAGAAAACACTATTGCTTATGCATTTGTCAAAATTTTAATCTTTTGGGAAGTATAAACTGAACTGTTCTATCAATTATGAGTTATTAACACTGCCTGCTTATTAGTTATGTTGGAGGCGGTATTTATTTGGGTGCGCCCTCATGCATCCAAACCTATTACTTCCATTCTCTATATATGTGATAGGTAGTATACAAAAAATTTATTCAGTATGTGTCTAATTTTTTCTTGCAATCCTGCCAACCCAACTTTCTCTCTGGTTAGCACTTGATGCATTGCAACGTTGTGTTAATATAATTCCTTTGTTTCTGGCAGATGAAGCAAATCTGGGAGGAACTTGGTCCTAAAATAAAGGTGTGGCTTTAGCTAGGTAAAACATGAATGGTGGCTTCCATTTCAGCTAAATTTCTGAAGGATGGCAAACCAGTCAAGTTAACAAAGGGTCAAGAGATTAGTTTTTCCACTTATTATGACACCAAGCGTCACTCTAACATGATCTCCGTGAGTTACAAGATTTGTTTTGTATGTGTGAAGCATGTACATGTCACACCGATGTGCTGATGGTACCGTCTCCTTGGTTCATCTGTCGTCTGATCCACGCGCTGGAGCCATGGGAACGTTTCAATACTCGGAGAGAGAAATATGGAAATTTTCCAGCAGTTGTTGCGGACCTTCTTACACTGATGGAGAAGGAAAAAGTAGATATTTTGGGATGGGATGTGTCAAATGATATTGACATGATTGTTGTGTCCTTTGTCCACAAAAAGGATCAGATTTAGTGACCGTCAGAGAGCTTCTTGGACAGCATGCGCACATTCAGTTAATGTCGAAGGTTTGTATGTTGTTACTGTCAGCTATTTATGGTTCCTGCCGTGTCAATTTTTTACTTGAATCTTTTATATTCTCTATAATGAATTAATGATGTAATGTTTCTGCATGTTTACTTAAGTACCAGGGAAATATATGGATGATGTTTATTCATTCTATCATCGAGTGTACAAGTGTTCAGTATGCTCCTTACTATATATGGAAACTATTTGACTCTTCTATGTTTCTTTATCTGACAGGTATTAATGGACTTGCTGGTGTTGGCCTTCTTTCCACTCCTTACAATTCATGAAACTGCATGGGCTGGTTTTGCAGTTCTGTCGGTTTTTGCAAATATGGTATTTCAAACAACCGAGACATGGGGGAGGCTGCCGTTGGAAGAATTGGGTGCTTGATCATATTTGCAAGTCCTTATTTTTATATAATAAGATGGATCAGATAGCATTCTAGGTTATGTGTTGTTTTATGAAAAGAGGAAAAGATCATTTTGTTTATTCCAAGAAATATCCATTTCGTCACACACGCCTCCAAAATTATTCTCAGCCTGATATTTGCCATCTGGAAGGTATGAGAATCTTTCATTTCTTTTAGCTAGAAAATATGCATGTTAAGTTGCCATCCATTTCTTCTTTGTGTCAAGCGAACCTTTTTTGTGCATTGCCACATGTCACGGATGAAACAATTATGATATATCCCAATAGTTACTAAATATATGATGTTGAGAAAAAAAGAGTGAGTGCGGATGAAGTGTAATTTATATTGAAGGGTTTATATTTTCTTACAAGCATATGATTAGTTTATCGGAATATCGGCCGATATCTTGAACAAAGACTTTTATAGAGCATTAATGTCAGTTTGACTATATGAATAATCACATTGGTTCATTGGCTCTGGTGGAATTAAATAATTAGCTCTCACTTTGATTTGATTTTAGATAGAGAGTAACCCACAGATGATTAGTTCCATAGTTGCCAAAATGGCAAAATCTAAGATAGACTAATCATCTCATAATATTGTATGAAGTTCAGTTTTTTCATATTCCACAACAGAGAACATGCTGGAACTAATTTGCTACTTAAGCAACTATATAGTACTTCCCTGTAATTTTATGCTTAGGGAAGTAATGCCTCTCAAGTAAAATAATAAACAAATACTTTAAATGCTTTCTCACGTGAAAGCAAATTGAAATACACTTTCGTTATTTACACAACTCACATTCCTCCGGTAAGCAAAACAAAAATAAACTCACGGTCTTTCATGCCTTTGTCGACCCATATGCACGACATCACCTGCCACCACCGCCCCGCTTGAAGTGCCTAATCATATATTTCAGTTAATAGCTAAATATTACAATCTCGTTTTTTTTGTAAGATTTTCATATTTGGAATGTTTATCATGCTTTTCTTGTGAAAATAAAATTTTCGGCATATTTTTTTATTAGCGCCAGTTAAAGATAGCCAAAATATTGGTCTCTGTTTGTGCGAGCTGGATCCCAAGCAAGCTGCTTGAGACGGGTGGATCGATCAAGCTAGGGTGATGGCGCAGAGGGCTGGAGATCGATCACGAGCTAGGATCAATGGTGCCTCTGGATGGTGGCTCTGACGGTGGCTCCGACGCCCCTTGGCTTGGATTGCAGACGACGGGCCAGGACGGAGCTAGCTGAGCGAATGGATGAGGCGACTTTTGAGATGATTTGAAGTCATGTTTTTTTTTTGTAAAATTGATATTTGAACACAACCTAAGTCATTTATTTCGGAAATGGAGGTACTATTACTGAATATTTGTCTGTATGCACATCTTCTCTTTCTGTCAAAGGATCGTCTAAATTAGTGATTTAACACATACATCCGCATTTTTATGACCATACCATTTTGTGATTGTTGATTTTCTTTGTTCAGACTGCATTCTGAATGTAGGTATCCACATTAGCTTATATTTATCATATACTAGAGTTTTTTATTTCTTACAAAGGAGAGCACGGCTTAAACACATTAAATTTCTTAAGTTGACATGATCCTGAAATTTCAATATAGTGAGAAGGTCATTGCTACTTTCCGACTTTTGATCTACCTACTTTTCGTGAAGATCAACTATGGCAATGTAGAATATTAGGATACTCCTCTTTCACTAAGAACAATATTCACTTGCATTTTGAATTTTAATGCTCTACTGTTATTATGAACATATAGTTAAACAGTTGCTGAATTCTGGACCGCAATGTTGTCAGCTAATAAAATGATTGTTCATTTTTTTTTTGCTTGGATGGGGATAATTTTATCACGTGCAGCTACTTCCAAGTGATATGTAAGTTTATTCGGTAAGAGTTGGTTGAACCGATTTAACAATGTTTGATCGTGCTTATTTATGGCGAATGTCACTATTGGAGATAGCTTCAACATAATGTTATTTGTTCACAATATGGAAGTATGGTTTGGATGCATGTAAAAAATAAGTATGGTTTGGATGGACAAGACAAGCGATGATTGAATTTTCGGAAAATGAGAGTAAACGAGTCAAAATCATTGCAAGCAAGCAGGAAGTACAAACAATTTTTTAATGCACACACAAATAGAAACCTGGAAGTCTGGAACGCGAGAGGAATTTCAACTGAACATAAAAACTTTTAATGAGTTTAGTTATTATTAATAGGCCTCCAAAGTTCTAATATTTTTAAATGAATTAATTTCGACTAAGTCACGCATTTTCAATATGTCAGAGATTATTCATGGCCCATCTCTAAGGGGAGCTTTGATTCTCATATATTGGCAAGTGATTTTGAAATTAATTTTTTAAACGACTATATTATCGGTGTCATAGTCTTGAATCTCTTTGTTGATTTTATATCGGCCAACATAAAATGTTTTTAACCGATTGTATAGTCGTGCGTTGCAGGTACACGCCCTTTGAAATTCAAAAGGGAAGAAAATAGTTGAAGAAGGATGATGACATTGGAGCGCTCATGATGGTTGATGGAGACAACAAAGAGATGTTTCATATGTACTAATTTGTATATAGCTGGAATGGTTTCGAATTTGTAATGACCTCCTTATATTAAGGACCAACAACACAATATTGAACTTTCATTTGTTTTGTTGGCGTTTATCCAACTTAGCATGGTGCCTTTTAACGACGGATTATAGCAACAAAGTAGTGAGTAGATTTACATGGAGCTAACAATTTCTCTCTTATGCACAAAAATTCGGCATAAATCCGATATTTTTGCTAATCGGTGCAACAAGGTCTGGGCTAGGTTAAAAGAAAAGGGAATTCCAAGATTCAACTCCTTGGGTAAATTACAGCACAAGGAAAAAAATAAATACACTCGAGTCTGCCACCACCCCGCCCAACTTAAAGGCCGGAACCATACGCTCCACCTAATAGCTAATTATAAAAAAAATAAATTTTCATATTTATAAGATGATAATCTCTGAATTTATATTTGTTCTTATGGAAAAAATTTCTGGCAAAAATCCGTTATTTGCGCCAGTGGCGCAACGGGTCATCTAGTATCGATTACAACTGAAAGAACGGGAAAGTAGGATCAAGAGCGAGTACTACGGAGCTGCCATCCCAACTCCACTCACCGCATGACCTGCACAATGCCACAACGTCCACTTGAGCTCGTGCCAACCCACGTTACGGTGGCTAACTAACCTAGCTTGTGAATCATATGTTGATCAGGTCTAGACGTGCACAACAACACGCTACAAGACCTGTTTATTCAAACAGAAAATAACTACTGAACCCGCCAGCTAATTGTTGAAGTTCACACAAACACCTGAACAACTACGAACGTGTCGAGTTCGTCAGAGATAGAAGTGCAGGGTTTAATTCCAACACTTTACCCCCTTAAACCTGCACCCTGACGACACCCAGTCTCTCTCGCATCTCCACGAAGCGAGTTCTCCCCAATGCTCGTCAGTCCTGACATGATCGACGTCAAGCTTGCCATCTTCAATGCACTGACGGATGTGATGAAACTTGATGTCAATGTGTTTGCTCCGGCTGTGATGTACTGGATTCTTGCTGAGGGCAATCGCAGATTTGTTGTCGATCAGGAGCTTGAACTTCTCCGGTGGATGCCCCATTAGATCGCCCAGCAAAGTGCTCAAGCACTCACCTTGGCTCGTACCTGAAGTCGCTGCCACATACTCGGCCTCGCACGAAGACATGGCCACTACCTGTTGTTTCTGCGACGTCCAAGTGATCACTGCTCCACCGAGAAACAAGACGATACCAGACGTGCTCTTGCGATCGTTTACATCCCCGGCTAGATCACTGTCGGTGTAGCTAGTGAGCTCCGGCGTACCCATCCCTTTCTTGTAACAGCACCCATAGTCGAGCGTGTCGCGGACGTATCGTTTCACGGCGGCCCAGTGCCGTGTGCTTGGAGCTTCCATGAATCTTCTCGCCACACCCATGGTGAGGGCGATGTCGGGCTGCGTGTTGACGAGGTAGCGCAGGCATCCAATGACGCCTCTGTACTCGGTGATGTCCATCTTTGGCGCGCCGTCCTGCTTGGACAGCTTTAGGCGGACCTCCATGGGCGTGTGGCATGAATTGCATTCACTCATGCCGGCGCGCTCCAGGACCTTCTCTGCATATGCTCGCTGGGTAAGAGTGATTCTTCCATCCTCTTGTCTTACCTCGATTCCGAGATAGTACGACAACAGGCCAAGGTCACTCATCTTGAATAGGCGCTGCATCTCAAGCTTGAACGCCACCACCTCTTTCACGCTAGTGCCCGTGATGATCAGGTCATCTACGTACACCCCCACAAGCAGGTAATTGCTGATGTCACCGCGCCAGTACACAGCATGCTCCAACGGGCTTCGCGTGAACCCGAGCTCAGCGAGTGAGGCGTCGAGCTTTGAGTATCATGCGCGTGGTGCCTGTCGCAGCCCGTACAAGGCCTTGCTTAGCCTCGTCACGGAATGCGGATTCTTCTTGTCGATGAAGCCCGGTGCTTGCTACACATAGACCTCCTCTGCCAGATCCCCGTTAAGAAACGCAGACTTCACGTCCATGTGATGAACGTCCCAGCCGTGGTGCGCGGCGAGCACGAGCAGAACGCGCACGGTCTCCATGCGTGCGACAGGGGCGAAGACCTCATCGAAGTCCACCCCTTGGCGTTGTGCGTATCCCTTCACGACGAGCCTGGCCTTGTGCTTGACGACGTTGCCATTTGGGTCTTTCTTCAACTTGTACACCCATTTGAGCCCGATTGCACGATGTCCCGCCGGGAGTGTGCTCAGCGACCAGGTCTGGTTCTCTGCAATGCACACCATCTCGTTCTTCATCGCCCTTCGCCAGTTTGGGTCTGACAGGGCCTCCTCAACATTTGCCGGCTCCTCTGCGGCAACGAGATGCAGAATCTCATGCTCAGCATCGAGAACTTCAGCTTTAGAGTCCGACAGAGCTCCAGCTTGGCCTTCAGTGTTGTCCACGGGCAGCGTGGTCGCGTAGACGTTGTCGATGCGCCTGTAACGCCGCGGTCCGTCCCCATCATCAGCGGCGTCGAGCGCGCTATCATGGGACGGCGGCGTGCACAGCTGCATTGGGGGCACTGGCGCATTGGGCGTGCCCACGGGCGTGGTTCAGAAGTGCGCATTGGCGTGGCGCACGGTGTGTCGCTCGCAGCATGTGGCTCCGCACGCGCGCACCCACTGACGTGGCTACTAACTCTGTCGTCGACCACAGTGACTCCGCTCGCTGTGGTGTAGACCACAGTGAAGTTCGTCGCTGTGGTGCCCTCGCCGCCGGCGATTGTGGTGTTCTCCCACTGCCATGGACGTCGCTCTTCGAACACCACGTCACGAGTGTCATAGAGTCTCTTGCCAACAGGATCATACAACCTGTAGCCCTTCGTCCCTTCCTCGTATCCGACAAACACCGTCAGAAGGGAACGATCAGAGAGCTTGGACGTGCCGGGTCCTGTCTTCTTCACATGCACGACGCAGCCAAAAGTTCGCACGTGCTCGACGTTGGGCTTCCTCCGATTCCACGCCTCGTACGGCGTGACGCCGTCAAGACTCCTTGTCGGCGCTCGATTGAGCACGTAAACCGCGGCCTTGACAGCTTTGCCCCAGAACGCCGTCGGCACCCCCATGCCTTTCAGCATACAGCGAGCCATCTTGACCACCGTTTGGTTGCAGGGTTCGACGACACCGTTTTGTTGGGGCGAGTACGGCGCCGTGGTGTAGTGTGCGATGCCATCCTTGTCGCAATATTCCCGGAACTCGCCGGAATTGAACTCCCCTCCTCTGTCAGAGCGGAACGCCCTGAGATGGCACAATTGCTTGGCCTCAGCGTGTGCCCGAATCTTCCTGAACCTGACAAAGGCCTCGTCTTTGGTCTTCAGTAGCTCAAGTGTAACATCCTAATTTTGCTAAACTAGGGTGTGTGGTGTGTGTTCATTCCATACATGCATGGAAACAAAATTTGAAACCAATTTAAACCAATTTAAATTGTGAATTTAAATGGTTTGAGAAAATCTCACAAATAGTACTTTTTTTGGTTTCCAAAGTTTTGTTCTGAAAATTATTTCAAATTCATCAAAGCAAAACATGGTTTTGTTGGAAATTTTACAAGGTTTCCAAAAAGTATTTTTGCCAATTTTTATTCTTGCAAAAAGGGCCCCAAAACTTTGTTTTCTGTCCTGTTTTAAAAGAGAAAAGGGATTCTTTGTAAAATTCAGCAATTTCTGGGGGTTTTCGCAAAATGCACTTTGTCTTCTACCTCCTGCCAGTAGGAGAGCCGGCCGCCCACGACGCCCTCTCCACGTCCTGCTTCCCTCCCCCACGGATAAGAAGCCGAGGAGAGCTCCGTGCCCTCCTTTCCCTCCTCCTGCTCGCTGCACTGCCTCTCTCTCTTGCTCTCTGTATTGTCCGGGAGCAAACCCTAGCTCCACTCCGGCCGCCGCCGTTTGCCGCCATCTCCGGCCACACCACGACGGGCCGAGGCCACCGTTGGAACCGCCTCGCCTTCCTCCTCTTCCTCGAGTACGGGTGGGTGCTAAGAGGGCCGCACGGAGGAGAATTTCGTCGTCGTTCTTCCGTCCGGCCGCCGGCCAAATCCTCACGCCGGCGAGGATTCCGGCCGCCCCGGCCTTCCCAGACCACCCTGCGAGCTCCACCGTGCCGTGGTTCGCCTCCCCATCCTTTTATTTCGTCTCCCCGCGCTCCCTAGCTCGTTGCCGCCGCTGTCCGAGCTCCGCCGCCACGGATGTCGCCGCCGGCGAGTATTCCGGTCGGCATTCGGCCAACCGGCGCCACCTACAGGATCCCCTTGATCTCCTCTCTGTTTTGGTATATTTCGTTTCATCTAATTTGCATCCAATTCATCGAATTTGAATTCATCTATGAAGAACAGAGAACGGTGATGTCACCATTGCATCACGATGACGTCATAATCCTGTTTTTTCCTATTTCCAGAAAATGAATAAATTTGGTTAATTAATATCTTCTAAAATATTGCTCAGAAAAATAAAGTAAAAATATGGTAATGTTCAGAAAATTATTTGGAACCCAAAAATGTCACTTTCATACATGTTTGACAAGCTTCAATTTTGGGCATTATTTAATGTTGTTTAATCATTTAAAAATAGAAAAATAAGTTTTTATTCAATAAAATTAGAAAATTAAAAGTTATATACCAAAATGCTCAAAATGATAAAATGCAACCTATTTATGATGTTTTTAAACCCATTTGAGCTTTTAAAATGGTACCTACTTTCATAACCGTCCGAAACCCCCTCCGGGGTCTATTTCGGGATAATTTCAGTAAAAATGTTTAACTGACATATGAAACCTAGCAACCCAACGATCATGCCTAGGGCTTTATTTCAGTGCATTAACTTGCTCATGCATACATGTTGCGCATTGCATCGATGCCATGATTGATTGTTGTTCTTCTTTGTTTCGGTGTTGTTTCCCCCTCGGTAGAACGCGACTCCGAAGCGAAGGCCAGCAACTCCATGACGAATACTTGATCTTAACCGACAAGTCAAGCACTTATTCCAGAAGATCTTTATCTGGTTTTCTTATAACCAAGGCAAGCATAACCTCTTATCTTCTCATATATGGTTTCAACGTGTTTTGAATCTCGTACTTTGCATTCGGTTCCACACTATTTGATGCTAGTAGACATAGTTCACCTATATGCTGCATAACCTAGATATCCTGATCCACTGCTCCTAGCAGCTATAGGTTTGATTGTGCGCGCCTCGTTAAAGCCCGTGAGTCTTGCTTAGCCATGCCTAGTTGTGATTTGATCCATCCGGTTGATGAATCTGGTCAATGCGTGAATCTACTTTGTCAGGTTGTTGTATTTTGTATTATCTTTGATAACTTGACTAAATAACGGCATGGATGTGAGGCCACAATGGGTTGTGGCGTTTTGTCCTGTTCATGTCCCTAGGAGCGAGTTCTCGCCTTCGAAGCCAAGACTGAGCGTGCAACCACACGCGGGGCCTAACAGACAGCGCTCGACCAACTAACTTGTTTGGCCACGTCCATGAGTCACGTAGTTTGATCTTTCCATCTGCTGTGAGTCAGAAAACGATTTGGAGAAAACTTAGGGCGTGACCGGGACAAGTGATGGACGTACTCGGATCTTTATCCCGACTCACAGAACAGGTGCCGTCAGGAGGTGGCCAACTCCCTGTTGACGGGGTAATACTCATGTGTAGAACCCATGCCAAAAGGTTGGTATAGCTGAACCAAGAAGAAAGATATGAGAATCATAAAGAACACTCTTGTCGTGGTCCCTTTTCATTCCTAGAGAAAACCTATAGCTATTGAAGCTGAGATTACCTAGCCATCCTGAGGTGGAACAGATTCCTCAGGATCCAAAGAAACAGAACTTGGGTTAAAGGTCAGCATCATGTACTGATGGCGTGGGCATCACATGGTTATGAAATCATATGGTTCAACCCACCACAATTTAGCACATTCCGGGACCTTCGGTTCAAGTCCAAGGGGTATAAACCCAGGGAGAGGAGTAACTACTATCTAAGTCTCTTAAAGGAAACTATGAATAGCAATCACGAAGTATCTTTCAAAAGACAAACATAGCTCCGGAAGAACTTGAGCAGAGGATAACGGACACATTCGAGATGGAAAGCAGATCTCGAGGTTCAGGATTTAGAACTTTGAAACATGTAAGAATGTGGAATCCGGACAACTCTGAGAGACTAGGATGGAAAGGAAATCTCCCAGTTTAAGAGATAACGGAACATGGAACACACGACTCTATAAACTTTAACACTAGGTCAACTTGGGTAAACTACGTCCTTGCCAAAGAAGGCACCTCGGTTTTGAATGACTAGAAGAGATAGCAAAACCTTTTCAAAACAAAACAGGTAAGGTGACCCAGAGTTAGAGCGATACCAGATAAGGAGCAAAAAGAATCCTAAGAAGGTTTTTCACAAACCATTTGGGGTTTCAAAATAGTTTTCACAAACACTAGACTCAACATCGACCAACGGCAAGGGTTTCCTACAGGCAGTCCTGCTCTGATACCATGACTTTTCACGACCCCGAACCCAGAGATATACATACTGTTATGTGCTCCTAGCCATGGACTCACAAGGGCTTCAGGGTTACCAGCCCCGGCCGCAACAAACAACGGCAGGCAGACTGGATTCATCGGCACGTAGTCCGGATCCCCAGTCTACTACTCCTTGTATCCGTGCTAGTCATAACCAACTATGCATATCAAAGCGTCCACGAATCGAATGAAACTGAAGGAAACGAGACCAAAGCTATACAGAGATGCTATGTGTCCAGAAAGTGCAACAACAATCGAGGGTTACTGGGGTTACCTCGCCCCAGGCCGATCACATCGACGGGCGGGCTCGGACATGGATCATCGGCTCCACAACCCCTCGACTGCGACAACTATGCAGGCATAGCCAAAACTGTATAACAATGAGCTCGAAACCAACAACCGATCAAAGCAGTACTCTAAACATGAGACTTTATTAAACAAGTGTTACTAGAGTATAGCTTACAAGCAGAGGTCACACGACCCAACATTACATCGGACAACGGAAGGAAAATGTAACATCCCAAGTATGAAAAATAGCCTTTAGAATGTTTTGCTCTCTGTTATTTTATGTTTTGCATCATGGCATCATGTTGATTGAAATTGTTTTGTTTGTTTTCCATTTGTTTTCCAACTGTTTTCATATGTCTTCCTTTGTTTTCTATTTGAATTTCAAACCAAATTTCAAACCTTTTGTTTCATCCTTGTGATGTTACAATTTCCAAAATGATATTTCAAATCAAAACAATCAATTGTTTCCATTAAAGTTGTAATTCCGAACTGTTGTTTTGTTTCTATCAAAAATTCATCTAATACCAAAAACAATTGAAAATCAAACAATATTTCAAATGTTTTGTTCATACTTGCTCTGTTACAATCTTTCCAATTAAAAGGTTCAATCAAAAACATCCATTTTGTTTCCATGAAAATTCAAAAGATCAACTATTAAAATTGTTCTATAATAATCCATTTAATTCCAAATTACTTTCAAATTCAAATAAGTTATACAAACAACACCCAATTTGAAAGTATGAAAATTACCAAAACAATTCCAATCTATTTGTTCCATTTAAACACTAATGTGCACCCTATTTAAAATTCTTGTTTTCCAGAATGCACTTAATAATAAAAATTCATCCAAATTTGATTTAAAGTACAAACAGCAACCTTTTTGAAATAATGAAAATTACCACAACAATGTCAAGCAATTGTTTCCATTTTTTTAAACTAAAGGTTCAAACAAATTAAATTCTTGTTTCCAATATTTCAATCAATAATCAAATTCCTCCAAATTTGAATTAAATTCCAAACCACATTTTATTTTTGATCTTTTTGAAAAAACAGAATTTGCTAGCTGTTGCTATTACTTAAATAATCAATCTAAAATTTTCCCCTAATTCTTTCTACCCTAAAACTTATCAATTGCTTCCATTTTTTATTTCTGCAAAAAAAAATATAACACAAAAATAGAAAAGGGAGAGAGAGAGCACCAGCATCCGGCCCAGCCCTTTTCCCCTTTGGCCCAACTCCCTTTTGGCCCATACCCTTCCCCCTTGTCGTCTTCCTCCCTCCTCTGTACGATTCCTTCCCCACCCTCTGATCAACCTCCCCCTCCACCGATGGCCTGCCGTACTAGCTCCTCTCCCCCCATAAAACCAACCTCCTCCCCCTCTGCCTCACCTAAACCCTAGACCCCTCCCCTCTAGCCCTAGCGCCACCGATCTCCTTCTTCTTCCCTGCTTCCCCTGTCTTTTCTGAACCCCAACAGAGCTCGCTGCACCACCACTTCCTCCCCATCGCCCCACCGCCACGGCCAACTCGAGGACACACCGTTGTCGGGAATGGAACGAGGAACACGTCCTCACCAAGTTCGCTGAAGGCATCACCGGCCGTTACTGCCCGAGTCGCCGCCGCCGTGGAGTTTCTGCCGCCGGCCAGGCCTCTGCCGTCCGCCCCGAGTCTGCCCCGACTGACTCCTCCGCCTCCTGCTGTCCGCCCTCGGGTGAGCCCCCTCCCTGTTGCCACCCCTCCTCCTCTCCCTTCCCTTCTTCTGCCCCGCACCACCCCCACGCCCCAGCGCCTCCGGCGATCGCCAACCGCCGATCGCTGCCCGGCCATCTCTTCTGTCGAGGTGCAGGTTCAGTAACACCAAGATTCAGTTAACACCTCAAACCCCACCTCATATTCCCCGAGTTCCCCTTCTATCCACAAAGCAGCGCACAACCCAGTTGGTTGCTGCACCCTTTGCGCGCCCAGGAGGTGGGGGGTTCGAGTCCCCCCCCCCCCCCACCAATTAACCCACATTTTTATTTCTATTTGCTTTGCCACAGAAACTTCCAGTAATCACAACCAAGCCCCTGTATCTTTAATTCTAGTCCCTGTATATTTATTTTTCTAGCCCCTAGGTGTTAAAAATGGCAGATTTGCACCAAATCTTGTAAATTGCATAAGAAAATCATTTTAACTCCAAATCCAACATTTCTAATATGTTTTCAATACCAAATTAAATGTTCTATCCAAATATAAATTTTGTTTACTGTTTTGAATATTTTAAATTGGTGAAACATTTGAATTCTTGTTTAAATCACTTAATTTTGCAAAATTCATAACTTGGTCATAAAAATTCCAAATTCCACAAACTAAATATGTTTTCCAGTCAATTTTTCATGTACTTTCCAAATATAAATTTTGTTTGCTGTTTTGAATAATTTAAATTGCTGAAAACAACTGTTTCTTGTTTAATGCATTTAAAATTGCCAAAATAATAACTTGCTCATTTTAAATCCAATTTCAACAAATGAAATATGTTTTCCATGCAAAACTAAACCACCTTTTCAAATATAAAATTTGTTTCATGTTTTGAATAATTAAAAGTGGTTAAATAATTTAAACCTTATTTAATTCATTTAAAATTGTTAAATTCATAACTTGATCAAATTAAAACCTTTTGGGACATATAAAATATGTTTTCCAACCATAAAAGTATAAACTTTTGAAATATGAATTTGGTTTAATGTTTTGAACAAATAAAAATTCAAATAAGTTCATGTTTGAATTAAATTCATTTAATTCTTGCTTACACTTGTTTAATTCATAAATAATTCATTTGAAATCCTTTTTCAACAAGTGAAACATGCAATCCACCTAAAATTGTGTGTTCTTATCAAATATGAACTTTGTTATCTATTTTGAACAATTAAAATTGGTGAAAACAACAAATGTTTGTGTGACACCTTTTAAGTAACCAAAATTTCCTAACTTAATAACTAGAATTCCAAACTTGGTAAACCTTATTTCTATTTGATTCTATTGTTGTTATTTTGCTGTTTTCCTCATCCATGCATCATGCTAATCAACTTTCATATGATGATTAGTTGTAAAACAATTAATTCAACCATAATTCATGGGCTTTTCATGTGCAACTCAAATTGCATATGGGTCCATTTAAATTGTGTTACCATGTCAACTAGTTTATTTTGATGCATCAATTAAATGGTCATGCATCATCCCATGTTTGTGCACTATGCCATGTTATTGATTGTTTATCTTTCTGCATTGTTTGTTTGCTTCTTCTCGGATAAACGACGACGTTGAGACCGACGATACTTACGACACCCCTTCTAAGGAGTTAGCTCAGTACCAGGCTACTGGGTTTGCAGGCAAGTATTCACTCACATGAACCATCGTGTTCCTTTCAACATTGGTTACCGATACTTTCCGTTGTCTATTCTGCTAGCCCTATGATTAGTTGCTTCTGTTACGAACCTATCACATGTATCCTTTAACCCTGATATTGCCTCACCTCCATACCTATAACCTTTTGCTTGTTGCCCGTGTCTTACTAGCATGCTTAGGGTTGTTTTGCTCGAGTCTGTTACCCGTTACTTTCTGTTACTATTTTTATTATGTTCTGGGGGCTCGATGTTTAATCAATCAATCATGCTAATGTTATTGTTAAATAATAATTTGATGATAAGGCACCGGCAGGAGGCCCTTTGTGGTTTTGAGGCCTGCTAGTGTCGACCCTAATAGGAAAAGGGTCTTGTCTACTGATCCATGATGAGCGCACTACCCGCATGTGGGAAGCGAGTATGGGCGCCCCCCTCAATTTGACTCGATTCGCATCTCGTCCAAATCGCCTCATTTAGTTCGGGTTTTCCATTTGCTGCATGCATGACCTTGCGAGCCCTTGGTACCCGGGTGGAACTTTCGTAGTCGGCATATAGGGGGACACGTTCTTAGAGTGCTATGAGGGTCCATTTTCTTCTGGGCTCGATTAGCCGTGCGCCCAAGGTGCTTTGGGCTTGATGCGAAGAAGAGTTGAGTTGTGTTGAGTGCCCCGCTTGGTGGGAGGCATCCCATCTGGCGGGTTATTCATACGTGTACGGCCAAATTGGTGCAACCCTGCAGGGATAATCTTCTCGAGAAGCCGTGTTTTCCGCGGTTATGGACTACTTGGTGAAAGTACTGGCTAACAAGTACTCAGGACAACTTAAACATAATGATTAACAACCTTACACCCAATGATCAACAACTTGACTAGTAATAGGCTTATTGACACAATAATCTGAACCATCATCATTTCAACTGTGTGAGTTATCCTCGGATTGCTTCTTTGGATAAGGGGCGAGGTCCAGGATGGGTTTGTTTGAGGTTAGTTGATAGGTTGGTTACGATACACGATCTTATCTCCTTTCTGGTAGCCGGAAGTGGTAGAAACTCTGTAGTTGTTTAGAGCAGCCAGTTGCAGCATCCGTTATATCCCCTTTCTTCCGTTGACCCAAAGCATCTGGGCTTGGTGTTGACGGGTTACACTTTGGTGAACTGTGAGTCTTGCTTGCCAGTACGTTTATGTACTGACCCCTTTGGGGCTGTGGTTTCCGCAGACTACGTTTCGAGGATCTACATGGTGGCTACTACGTGGAGTACGACGAGACTGCTGACGAGTAGATAGCGGACCCGGGCAGGATCCGAGACTTCGTGGATGGGCTCCGTCTTTTCGTTTCCGGCCTCTTAGGCCCATTTGGTTCTTGTCTGTACTCAGACATTTTGGATGCTTCCGCTGTGATGTAACGATGATATGTTGGGACATGTGTCCTCTGAATGATTGTATTTGCTATCTCTGCTCTAATGAGAGCCATTTGCAACTTATTTCAATCTTTTGTGTCGTAGAGATCTGTTGTGATATCACTTGTTCCAATGCCGTTGACGTACCATGTGTGGATGTTTTGAAGTACGTCAATGGAAGTATCCTGATTTCTATGGGATAGTTTACGTCGACGCTGAACAGATAGGGGTTGGTTGTCACACATACGTGTGTTGGCCTACTCGTAAGAGGACGCGGGTGCCGGTAAGCCCCGTAATCCAATCTACTACTGTTCAACGGAACGGCGAGTATCCTTTAGAAGTCCGGGTGCGACAAATGGTATCAGAGCCTGTCTGCCTGTAGGATCCCTTTTTACTGGTCGCAGTTGAGTCTAGAAACTATTTTGTAGCTATATAGGAAAAATGAAACGTGAGAGTAGGAATTCTGTTCTTTTTCATCTTTCCCCACCCACCCTCCCTTTTCTGGTAAGGAAGTGCAACGTTGTTTTCCCTTCTCATCTAAAACTTTCAAGTTAGGATTTCACGAATCCTGGTTTCTCTAGGATAGTTATATCTACTAGACCATAGGAATGGAGGTGGTTGTGACATGATTTATCATGTTGCCTACTCACGATTGAGAACGGAGGCGTGTAAGCCCCGGAAGCAGATCCTCTATTCCTTAAGCAGTAGATATTGATCCTTTAGAAGCCCGGATGGGTTTTTCCGTAGTACCTCAGGAGTGTTTTGGTCTCGTTTTTCCCGGTGTTGCTTCATTATCCTGTTCTTCTCAACATCCTTTTCGTCCGTTGAAATCTTGTTGTTGTTTTCCACTTCAGTTATTCTATCGGCGTCTAATCAATAACGCTGTTTCACCCTTCGACCAGATAGTCTATTCTCTGAATGAATCAAATTCTATTCAGCTATACACCCTCGATACAAAACCTCTCCTTTTACTTGAAAATGTTCCGGTGGTTTCCAAATTCCCTGACATCTTTCCAGAAGAGTTGCTAGGAATTCCTATCGTTTTGAACTTCCAGAAAAACTATCCAATGTGCACGATGTGTTTCACGTGTCACAGTTCAAGAGGATCTTCCCAAGAATTATCCGGACCTTTTCTTTTCTCAGTAGGAATCTCGGGGCGCGATTCCTTCAAGGGGGGGCGTTTTGTAACATCCCAAGTATGAAAAATAAGCCTTTAGAATGTTTGCTTTCTGTTATTTTATGTTTTGCATCATGGCATCATGTTGATTGCAATTGTTTTGTTTGTTTTCCAACTGTTTTCATCTGTTTTCCTTTGTTTTCTATTTGAATTTCAAACCAAATTTCAAACCTTTTGTTTCATCCTTGTGATGTTACAATTTCCAAAATGATATTTCAAATCAAAACAATCAATTGTTTCCATTAAAGTTGTAATTCCAAACTGTTGTTTTGTTTCTATCAAAAATTCATCTAATACCAAAAACAATTGAAAATCAAACAATATTTCAAATGTTTTGTTCATACTTGCTCTGTTACAATCTTTCCAATTAAAAGGTTCAATCAAAAACATCCATTTTGTTTCCATGAAAATTAAAAAGATCAACTATTAAAATTGTTCTATAATAATCCATTTAATTCCAAATTACTTTCAAATTCAAATAAGTTATACAAACAGCACCCAATTTTAAAGTATGAAAATTACCAAAACAATTCCAATCTATTTGTTCCATTTAAACACTAATGTGCACCCTATTTAAAATTCTTGTTTTCCAGAATGCACTTAATAATAAAAATTCATCCAAATTTGATTTAAAGTACAAACAGCAACCTTTTTGAAATAATGAAAATTACCACAACAATGTCAAGCAACTGTTTCCATTTTTTTTAAACTAAAGGTTCAGACAAATTAAATTCTTGTTTCCAATATTTCTATCAATAATCAAATTCCTCCAAATTTGAATTAAATTCCAAACCACATTTTATTTTTGATCATTTTGAAAAAACAGAATTTGCTAGATGTTGCTATTACTTAAATAATCAATCTAAAATTTTCCCCTAATTCTTTCTACCCTAAAACTTATCAGTTGCTTCCATTTTTATTTCTGCAAAAAAAAAATAATAACACAAAAATAGAAAAGGGAGAGAGAGAGAGCACCAGCATCCGGCCCAGCCCTTTTCCCCTTTGGCCCAACTCCCTTTTGGCCCATACCCTTCCCCCTTGTCGTCTTCCTCCCTCCTCTGTACGATTCCTTCCCCACCCTCTGATCAACCTCCCCCTCCACCGATGGCCTGCCGTACTAGCTCCTCTCCCCCCATAAAACCAACCTCCTCCCCCTCTGCCTCACCTAAAACCTAGACCCCTCCCCTCTAGCCCTAGCGCCGCCGATCTCCTTCTTCCTCCCTGCTTCCCCTGTCTTTTCTGAACCCCAACAGAGCTCGCTGCACCACCACTTCCTCCCCATCGCCCCACCGCCACGGCCAACTCGAGGACACACCGTTGTCGGGAATGGAACGAGGAACACGTCCTCACCAAGTTCGCTGAAGGCATCACCGGCCTTTACTGCCCGAGTCGCCGCCGCCGTGGAGTTTCTGCCGCCGGCCAGTCCTCTGCCGTCCGCCCTGAGTCTGCCCCGACTGACTCCTCCGCCTCCTTCTGTCCGCCCTCGGGTGAGCCCCCTCCCTGTCGCCACCCCTCCTCCTCTCCCTTCCCTCCTTCTGCCCCGCACCACCCCCACGCCCCAGCGCCTCCGGCGATCGCCAACCGCCGATCGCTGCCCGGCCATCTCTTCTGTCGAGGTGCAGGTTCAGTAACACCAAGATTCAGTTAACACCTCAAACCCCACCTCATATTCCCCGAGTTCCCCTTCTATCCACAAAGCAGCGCACAGCCCAGTTGGTTGCTGCACCCTTTGCGCGCCCAGGAGGTGGGGGGTTCGAGTCCCCCCCCCCCCCACCAATTAACCCACATTTTTATTTCTATTTGCTTTGCCACAGAAACTTCCAGTAATCACAACCAAGCCCCTGTATCTTTAATTCTAGTCCCTGTATATTTATTTTTCTAGCCCCTAGGTGTTAAAAATGGCAGATTTGCACCTTAACTTGTAAAATACATAAGAAATTCATCCCAACTCCAATTTTAACCTTTTAAATATGTTTTCTGTCCCAAATTGAATGTTCTATCCAAATATAAAATTTGTTTACTGTTTTGAATATTTTAAATTGGTGAAACATTTGAATTCTTGTTAAATTCACTTAAACTTGCAAAATTCATAACTTGAGCATAAAAAATCCAAATTGCACAAACTAAATATGTTTTCCAATCAATTTTTCATGTACTTTCCAAATATAAATTTTGTTTGCTGTTTTGAATAATTTAAATTGCTGAAAACAACTGTTTCTTGTTTATTGCATTTAAAATTGCCAAAATAATAACTTGCTCATTTTAAATCCAATTTCAACAAATAAAATATGTTTTCCATGCAAAATTAAACCACTTTCCAAATATAAAATTTGTTCCATGTTTTGAATAATTAAAATTGGTTAAATGATTTAAATCTTGCTTAATTCATTTAATATTGCTAAATTCATAACTTGATCAAATCAAATTCTTTTTGGACATATAAAATATGTTTTCAAACCATAAAAGCATAAAATTTTCAAATGTGAACTTCACTCAATGTTTTGAACAAATAAAAATCCAAATAAGTTCATGTTTGAATTAAATTCATTTAATTCCTGCTTAAACTTGTTTAATTCATAAATAATTTATTTGAAATCCTTTTTCAACAAGTGAAACATGTAATCCACCCAAAATTGTGTGTTCTTATCAAATATGAACTTTGTTATCTATTTTGAACAATTAAAATTGGTGAAAACAACAAATGCTTGTGTGACACCTTTAAGGAACCAAAATTTCCTAACTTAATGAATGAATTTCCAAACTTGGTAAACCTTATTTCCAATTGCTTCTATTGTTGTTATTTTGTTGTTTTCCTCATCCATGCATCATGCTAATCAACTTACACATGATGATTAGTTGTAGAACAATTAATTCAACCATAATTCATGGGCTTTCCATATGCAATCCAATTGCATGTGGGTCCATTTAATCATGTTGTTATCTTGTCAACTAGTTTATTTTGTTGCCTCAATTAAATGGTCATGCATCATCCCATGTTTGTGCACTATGCCATGATATTGATTGTTTGTTCTATGCGTTGTTTGTTTGCTTCTTCTCGGATATACGACGACGTTGAGACTGACGATACTTACGACACCCCTTCTAAGGATTTAGCTCAGTACCAGGCTACTGGGTTTGCAGGCAAGTTATCACTCACATGAACCACTGTGTTCCTTTCAACATTGGTTACCGATACTTTCCGTTGTCTATTCTGCTATCCCTATGAATAGCTGTTTCTGTTACGAACCTATCACATGAATCCTTTAACCCTGATATTGCCTCACCTCCATACCTATAACCCCTTGCTTGTTGCCTTAGTCTTACCTAGAATGCTTAGGGTTGCTTTTGCTCGAGTCTGTTGTCAGTTACTTATTTTACCTTACTTATTTATGTTCTGGGGGCTCGATGTTTAATCAATCAATCATGCTAATGTTATTATTAATAATAATTTGATAATAAGGCACTGGCAGACCCTGTGTGGTTTTGAGGCCTGCTAGTGTCGACCCTAATAGGAAAAGGGTCTTGTCTACTGATCCATGATGAGCGCACTAACCGCATGTGGGAAGCGAGTATGGGCGCCCCCCTCAATTTGATTCGATTCACATCTCGTCCAAATCGCCTCATTTAGTTCGGGTTTTCCATTTGCTGCATGCATGATCTTGCGAGCCCTTGGTACCCGGGTGGAACTTTCGTAGTCGGCATATAGGGGGACACGTTCTTAGAGTGCTATGATGGTCCATTTTCTTCTGGGCTCGATTAGCCGTGCGTCCAAGGTGCTTTGGGCTTGATGCGAAGAAGAGTTGAGTTGTGTTGAGTGCCCCGCTTGGTGGGAGGCATCCCATCTGGCGGGTTATTCATACGTGTACGGCCAAATTGGTGCAACCCTGCAGGGATAATCTTCTCGAGAAGCCGTGTTTTCCGCGGTTATGGATTACTTGGTGAAAGTACTGGCTAACAAGTACTCAGGACAACTTAAACCTATTGATTAACAACCTTACACCCAATGATTAACAACTTGACTAGTAATAGGCTTATTGACACAATAATATGAACCATCATTAATCCAACTGTGTGAGTTATCCTCGGATTGCTTCTTTGGATAAGAGGCGAGATCCAGGATGGTTTTGTTTGGAGTTAGTTATAGTTGGTTACGATACGCGATTTTATCTCCTTTCTGGTAGCCGGCAGTTGTAGTATGTTTCTGTAGTTGGTTAGAGCAGCCAGTTGCAGCATCTTTCATATCCCCTTCCTTCCGTTGCACCCAAAGCATCTGTGCTTGGTGTTGACGGGTTACACTTTGGTGAATTGTGAGTCTTGCTTGCCAGTACGTTTATGTACTGACCCCTTTGGGGCTGTGGTTTCCGCAGACCTACGTTTCCGAGGATCTACATGGTGGCAACTACGTGGAGTATGACGAGACTGCTGACGAGTAGATAGCGGACCCGGGCAGGATCCGAGACTTCGTGGAAGGGCCCCGTCTTTTCGTTTCCGGCCTCTTAGGCCTATTTGGTTCTTGTCTGTACTCAAACATGTTGAATGCTTCCGCTGTGATGTAATGATGAATTGTTGGGACATGTGTCCTCTGGATGATTGTATTTGCTATCTCTGCAACTTATTTCAATCTTTTGTGTCGTAGAGATTTGTTGTGATATCAGTTGTTCAACGCCGTTGACGTACCATGTGTGTATGGTTTGAAGTACGTCAATGGAAGTGTCCTGATTTCTATGGGATAGTTTACGTCGACGCTGAACAGATAGGGGTTGGTTGTCACACATACGTGTGTTGGCCTACTCGTAAGAGGACGCGGGTGCCGGTAAGCCCCGTAATCCAATCTACTATTGTTCAACGGAAACGACGAGTATCCTTTAGAAGTCCGGGTGCGACAGAAAATTTTGTTGCTAATCAACAAGAACCAAAAGGCCTAAGAGACCGCAACATAAGGCGACGTCCCAGCCCATAGATTCCAGGCTGCTACCTGGGAACCCCAAACTACTCGTCGATGTCCACGCTGAATCATCACCGTTGGAGTGAGATCTTCACCTGAACCAAACTAAGCAAACCTGAGTACGGGAGGTACTCAACAAGACTTAGTTAACCTATTATATATCTGCTAGTTTCATAAAGGGTTTTATGAAGGCTGATTTGCGTAAAGCAATCTTTGTTTTTGAAATCGAGGAAGAATAGCACGTCTCATAGAATGTTTTCAAAACAGATGAGAAAGCTACTCAACTCTTGTAGATCATCATCTTTTGAAACCACCAACTTCATTTCCCAGCATCTCACTTTCTACAAGGATCACCCCTCTCGGCATCTCCGAGGAGGCACCCTTCATTCATTGTCAACACGTTTTACGTCATGTTCAAGTTGTCTATGGTCTCTACCTTCACCAAGTCGTCCATAACCGTGGACACGGCTTTTCGAAAAGATTACCCTGCAGGGATGTACACTTTACCCACACGTACCATCCGACTCTTAGCGCCACATGTACGTTCTTCCATGGAACGCGGCAGAGGGTGGCTAGCCACGACCTTTACCTTGTTGAGCCCTATCCATGAGTCAACCCAAACAGGGCCACCCCGTCAACATGGAGTTGGCCACCTCCTGACGGCACCTGTTCTGTGAGTCGGCATCAAGATCCGTGTACGTCCATCACTTGTCCCGGTCACGTCCTAAACACCTCCAAAAGGTTTTTGACTCACACGCAGATGGAAATCCCAAACTACGTGACTCACGGATAGAACCAAACAAGTTAGTTAGTCGAGCGCGGTTACTTAGACCCCGCGTGTGGTTGCACGCTCAGTCTTGGCTTCCGCCCGAAACCTTAGTCCTAGGGGTGGCAAGTATAGGAAGAACAACCACTTCCCAAGTGGCCTCCTATCCAAGCCTTAGTCAGGTTAAACACACATAGCTCATCTTTCCACGTTATCCTGCCTTACTAGATTCATCCGCAACTCTGATTCATCAACCGGATGGAGCAGAGCTAAGCAAGTATACAAAGCTAAGCATAGCATATATAAGGCTCTGTAGGTGCGCACAAACAAACCTAGGCGGCTAGGAGCAGTGGATCATGGTATTTTGGCTATGCAAAGTATAGGAGAACACTACCTACAGACACCAAATACTTTGGAATCGAATGCAAATACGAGAACCAAAAGTCATTGGAAAACATATATGAGCAGATAAGAGGTTATGCTTGCCTTGGTTATAAGAAAACCAGATAAAGATCTTCAAGGATAAGTGCTTGACATGTCGGTTAGGATCAAGTATTCGCCATTGGGCTGCTGGCCTTCTCTTCGGGGTCACGTTCTACCGAGGGGGAAAACAACACCGAAAAGAAGAACAATCAACCATGGCATCAATGCAATGCGCAATATGTATGCATGAGCGAATTAATGCACTAAAATAAAGCCCTAAACATGTTCGTTGGGTTGCTAGGGTTCGTATGTCAGTTATGCATTTTTACTGGAATTGGCCCGAAATGGACCCCGGAGGGGCAATTCGGACGATTCTGAAAGTGAGTGCCATTTTAAAAGCTCAAATGGGTTTGAAATCATCATAACTATATTGTACTTGTCATTTTGAGCATTTTTACATATAACTTTTAATTTTCTAATTTTATTGATTAAAAACTTATTTTTCTATTTTAAATGATTAAACAACATTAAAATAAAGGCCAAAAATGAAGTGTGTCAAACATTTATGAAAGTGACATTTTTGGAAAGAGTACATTTTCATGATCACTCCCATATTTTTACTTTATTTTTCTGAGCAATATTTTGGAAGATATTAATTAACCAAAATTATTCATTTTCTGGAATTTCTTGGATTTATTAAACATAGGGGATTATGACATCATTTTGATGTCACTGTGACGTCACCCGGAGGATGGATCCTCTCTGTGAGCACGCAATCGATCGAATTCGTCGATGAAACTCGAATTGGAGGCGATGGGGAGTTGCAGCAGCTCGGGGCGAACGTATGGGTGGTGCGGGGTGACCAAATGGTCACCGGAAAAGCTCGCCGGCGACCATGTCGTGGCGGCGGACGGCGGAGCACGCGCACGCATAGCTACCAAGGGGGAGGGAGATGGAGGGGTACCGGAAGGCTCACCGGCTCACCGTGAGGCTCATGGACGGGTCGGGGAGGCAAACGGAGGCCGGAGGCGGCCGGAATCGACCTCGACGGCCGGCGGCCGGAGTTGGGAACGGCGGCTCGATTCCCGCCGTGGAGGCCATCCCGGGAAACGTCCTTCGACGGGGAGACGCCGGGCGACCTAGTGAACCCCGTGGGGTGCTCCGTTGGGTGCGGGAGGCTCGAATCGGCGGCGATGGCCGGCGGCCGGACGTACAGTAGAGCTAGGGTTTGGTTCGTTCTTCAGCAGAGAGGCGAAGAGAGGGCGCGGGCGAGCAGGAACAGGGGAGGCGGGATGCGGACGGCTCTTTGCGTCTTATCCTCGCCGGGAGGGTGAAGCAGGACGTGGCGAGGGCACCGACGTCACTCTCCATCCTTCTGTCATGAGGAAGAAGAAAGGAATAAAAAAAATTCCCACAAAACCCCCTGGAACCTTTGTGAAATTACAGAGAGGCCACTCTTCCTTCAAAAACAGAAATGAAACACAAGTTTTGGGGCCATTTTTGAAAAGACAAAATTTGGCAAAAATTATATTTGGAAAGCTTGTAAAATTTCCAACAACACCATGTGTTTCTTTGGTGAAATTGAAATATTTTTCAATACAAAATTTTGTAACCCAAATTAAGTGCTTTTTGTGGAATTTTCTCAAACCAATTAAATTCACAATTTAAATTAGTTTCAAACATTGCTTAAAAAAAATTGTGGTTTCATGCATGTATGATATGAACAACACCACACACCCTATTGTAGCAAAATTGGGATGTTACAAATCTACCCCCCTTACGAGAATCTCGTCCCGAGATTCCCGAAGGAGAAGAAAGAAGGAACACCCGTTTTGAACGATCTTCTTGAACCTTACGGTTGTCTTCTCGAAAAGGCTGATCCGTAGCATCTTGAAGTATTGATCGGATACCCCTAGGTAAGAGGGAAAACTCTTAGGAACTGATCTTCATGAAGATCGAGTATCTCGTGGGTAACTCATGATAGGAATGTTCAAAAAGAACAGTTGAGTTAACGGCATGAAACACATCAAGGTAACGGAGTGAATAAAAGATGGTTTCAAGTTTACGGAAGATGGTTCTTGAAGGGGATTTAGAATATGAGCTTTGCACAATACTTTAAATCCTTTTGGAAAAGAAAGGTTGGACAACTTGTGACATAGAGGTTTCTTGAAAGCAGAATACCAAGATGGAGAGGATGGTCTTGAATATCACAATGTAATATCCGTAGACGAGGGAAATCACGAGAAAACACTGTAATCGTGAGTCGGAGAGAATTTGATACAAGATCATGTTCACTCTTCGGAGTGGACACGAAAGATAACGGAACTTTCACTCCGTCAAAACTTTGTCGAAAACTTTGTCAAAGATCGGGATGTTACTTCACGACTGAGGATGAGTAACCAAAGGATGTGTAACACCGTAATGAAGGAGGAACTCGTGGTCACACCATAAGGCCGGTTAACCAACGAGGATTGAAACACCGAAAGGAATAGGGATTCTCTTCCCTATTGTGGTTTGGACGTAGCAATACATCCGCCACATGGTTAAGATCCCATGGCTGAAGTAACTGACAAATTCACACAATGTGTGAGATGAACGGAACTTCAAGTACAAACAACTTGAAGAAGGGGAACTGAGCAACGGCGGTTACGAAACACCAAGAGATGTTCTCCTGATGAACTTGTTTCCACTGAAACAAAGGTTTGGAGGATCAACGAAGAGACATTGGAAGAATCAACTTCCAGGTTCTCCTGGATGTTCTAGATACCAATATCAGACTCACGACAAGCCTTCTATAGGTCATCAAGTGAAAGTAAAACCCCGGTTTGGAAGAACAGTGAGAAAAACTTGTTAGCATGAGCCACACAAGAATTCTCATGGGGAGTGGCGGTTCTTACGGATTCAGAGGGATATGACATTAGGTCTTCCGGCTAATTGTGTCAACCACAACATCAACCATGCCGGATTTTTGAATGGACCTAATTCAATACCCTTGAGAAGACACCAACCATCATTGCTGCTTGAGATTCAGCTCTGGTTAGTGGGTTGAATAACTGAGACTCAACGTGTTTGATTGAAGAGCTTGCACCGGTTATCAACGAGTTATATATACTAGATTCTCAAGTTATGGATTGCGATGCCAAACTCGAGAAGATGAGCAGGATTATGGAACTCATGTATTAGCAACTTGTGAAAGACGGTTGCACCTACATGGTTTACTTGCAACAAAACACATCGGAGTCCTTGTGGGGGAAACGATTACAAAGATAACGAAGTTTTTAGACTTCTTCTCTTTCTCGAACAATCAGTCAGTGGCTTGGGGTGGATGCAAACTTCTTCAAATAAACGGAGGTAACAACCTACCATCTCAAGAATAGTCCAGACAAGCATGACTGACTTGGGATTATTCCCGAAGGAACAAGAAAACTCTACTCCGATCCACGACGACAACTTTCACCATAAGCTCATGGACTGGAGTAAGCCACTTCGAACACCTAGAACACAACTTCATGATGACACAAAGATGGTTCTCAAAAGTTTCCAACATTGTTGCCATTTTTTTCAGCATGAACCTCTTGCAACTTGGAGAAAACAAGAATGTCGTAGATGGGCTCAACAACAACTTTATCAAGACACTCCAAGAAGAGGGATTCATATGATATATGAACAAGGCAAGACATTGGTTAGAACAAAGGACATGAAGGTGTACTCGGGAAAAACACTATGAGTGGAAACACCGTCAAGATAGTCCTTGAATTTGGACTTTATTTGAAGATAACCCAAATCAAATCAAGGTAGAATGACAGCATTTCCGCAAAGGAGATACTATCCTGCTTCAACACGAGGGAAACTAGATATCCCTTAACAAAGGAACAAGTTAGGATGAGCTTTTGTCTTTCAACTCTCCAAGTTATTGTTTAAGCTCAACCGACTAGTCCAGGATATCCAGCGAAGTTTCTTGGAGAAAGGAGTAGTTCAAATTACCCCTTACTTAGACATTACGGCCAGGTGATAAACCTGGTGATACTTCTTGGAAGACAACCAGAATATCACGAACCACCGGTATGCCTTGGAGTTTGAAAGGAATTCTTGCTTTTCAAAGCAACTGATATGAACATGAGAGCTTGGGCATGGACCTAACTCTTTGACCAAGAATGTGCACCAGAATGAACGGATTTGGTAACACGATCAACTTTAAGTAGAGGCTGGGTGACCGGTAGTGCTAAGAAGGATACATATGTTTTCTTAGGTTTTTCGAAGCAATAAGAATTGCTAGGAGTACCTGATACACATGTCGATGAGCAAACCCATCATTCTCAAGCATTCAAGCTTGGAGGAGGTGGGGGAGTGAAGATGTGTGAGAGCATCACTTCATCATTAAGGCCATGAAACTCAACACGACCTCTTGATATAAAGGAGTGTGATACCCTGAGGTAGAACAGAATATAAGCTAATGAAACTTCTTTATTCTGTGGATTACAAAACTTTGACCTGGTACTAGAGATGGACGAGGTACTGGAGTTTGTTTCTCCTGACATCCCAAGGTGGAACGTTATGACGGGAAACAAGAACAAATGCATTGAAATAATCCAACACCATATGTAACTTGGTTTCCAAACAACGGACGGAGTTCGGGAAGCAGCTAAGGGTAGGAACGTGCTCTGGAAAATCATGAGATCACGTTGGATGCACGGGGTAATACTCATGTGTAGAACCCATGCCAAAAGGTTGGTATAGCTGAACCAAGAAGAAAGATATGAGAATCATAAATAACACTCTTGTCGTGGTCCCTTTTGATTCCTAGAGAAAACCTATAGCTATTGAAGCTGAGATTACCTAGCCATCCTGAGGTGGAACAAATTCCTCAGGATCCAAAGAAACAGAACTTGGGTTAAAGGTCAGCATCTTGTACTGATGGCGTGGGCATCACATGGTTATGAAATCATATGGTTCAACCCACCACAATTCAGCACATTCCGGGACCTTCGGTTCAAGTCCAAGGGGTATAAACCCAGGGAGAGGAGTAACTACTATCTAAGTCTCTCAAAGGAAACTATGAATAGCAATCACGAAGTATCTTTCAAAAGACAAACATAGCTCCGGAAGAACTTGAGCAGAGGATAACGGACACATTCGAGATGGAAAGCAGATCTCGAGGTTCAGGATTTAGAACTTTGAAACATGTAAGAATGTGGAATCCGGACAACTCTGAGAGACTAGGATGGAAAGGAAATCTCCCAGTTTAAGAGATAACGGAACATGGAACACACACGACTCTAGAAACTTTAACACTAGGTCAACTTGGGTAAACTACGTCCTTGCCAAAGAAGGCACCTAGGTTTTGAATGACTAGAAGAGATAGCAAAACCTTTTCATAACAAAACAGGTAAGGTGACCCAGAGTTAGAGCAATACCAGATAAGGAGCAAAAAGAATCCTAAGAAGGTTTTTCACAAACCATTTGGGGTTTCAAAATAGTTTTCACAAACACTAGACTCAACATCGACCAACGGCAAGGGTTTCCTACAGGCAGTCCTGCTCTGATACCATGACTTGTCACGACCCCGGACGCAGAGATATACATACTGTTATGTGCTCCTAGCCATGGACTCACAAGGGCTTCAGGGTTACCAGCCCCGGCCGCAACAAACAACGGCAGGCAGACTGGATTCATCGGCACGTAGTCCGGATCCCCAGTCTACTACTCCTTGTATCTGTGCTAGTCATAACCAACTATGCATATCAAAGCGTCCACGAATCGAATGAAACTGAAGGAAACGGGACCAAAGCTATACAGAGATGCTATGTGTCCAGAAAGTGCAACAACAATCAAGGGTTACTGGGGTTACCTCGCCCCAGGCCGATCACATCGACAGGCGGGCTCGGACATGGATCATCGGCTCCACAACCCCTCGACTGCGACAACTATGCAGGCATAGCCAAAACTGTATAACAATGAGCTCGAAACCAACAACCGATCAAAGCAGTACTCTAAACATGAGACTTTATTAAACAGGCGTTACTAGAGTATAGCTTACAAGCAGAGGTCACACGACCCAACATTACATCAGACAACGGAAGGCAAATTATGTTGCTAATCAACAAGAACCAAAAGGCCTAAGAGACCGCAACATAAGGCGACGTCCCAGCCCATAGATTTTAGGCTGCTACCTGGGAACCCCAAACTACTCGTCGATGTCCACGCTGAATCATCACCGTTGGAGTGAGATCTTCACCTGAACCAAACTAAGCAAACCTGAGTACGGGAGGTACTCAACAAGACTTAGTTAACCTATTATATATCTGCTAGTTTCATAAAGGGTTTTATGAAGGCTGATTTGCGTAAAGCAATCTTTGTTTTTGAAATCGAGGAAGAATAGCACGTCTCATAGAATGTTTTCAAAACAGATGAGAAAGCTACTCAACTCGTGTAGATCATCATCTTTTGAAACCACCAACTTCATTTCCCAGCATCTCACTTGCTACAAGGATCACCCCTCTCGGCATCTCTGTAACATCCCAAGTATGAAAAAATAGCCTTTAGAATGTTTGCTCTCTGTTATTTTATGTTTTGCATCATGGCATCATGTTGATTGCAATTGTTTTGCTTGTTTTCCTTTTGTTTTCCTCTGTTTTCATTTGTTTTCCAACTGTTTTCATTTGTTTTCCTTTGTTTTCTATTTGAATTTCAAACCAAAATTCAAACCTTTTGTTTCATCCTTGTGATGTTACAATTTCCAAAATGATATCTCAAATCAAAACAATCATTTGTTTCCATAAAAGTTGTGATTTCAAAACTGTTGTTTTGTTTCTATAAAAATGCATCCAATAACCAAACCCTTTTCAAATTCAGTTACTTTCCAAAACAGCAACTATGTTGAAAATTATGAAAATTGCAAAACAAATCAATCAATTGTTTCCATTAATCCATAAGGTTCAACCATTAAAATTATGGCTTTTAATAATTTAATTAATCCAAACTTAATTCAATTGTTATTTCAAATTCAAATCATTCACAAACAGCACCCAATTTGAATTCTTGCAAATTAACAAAACAATTTCAATCCTTTGTTTTCATTTTAAACTAAAAGTCCAATCCAATTTAAATTTTGTTTCAAATAATTCACTTAATGATAAACTCCATCCAATTTGAATTAAATCACAAACATCATTTCAAATTTGAAACTTTTGGAAAACTAAGTTTACAATTGGTTGTTTTTGACCTAATCAACCCACACAATTTTTCTCGAAATTTTCCCTAACTCCAAACCCTCATCCTCGTCCTAATTCATTTCAGCAAAAAATAAATAAATAGAACAACAAATAATTAAAAAGACCAAATGGAGAGAGAGCACACCAGGCCCAGCCCTTTCCCCTTTGGCCCAACTCTCTCCCAGCCCATACCCCTTCGATCCCACTTCTTCTTCCACCTCTGTACGGTCTTCATCCATGGTGTCCACGTGGTTCAGAGAAACAGGCAACGGTGGAGCTCCTCCCTCCTGCCCTATAAGACCTAGCTAGTGCCCTAGCCCCTAACCCTAACCCCTCTCCTTTCTTCTCCCTCTCCCCGCCTCCAAATTCTCTCCCTCTTCCTCCATCTCTCTGTCTCCTTTCATCTGTAACTGCAACCTCTGTACCTCCAACCGAAAGCTCCTCTTCCTCCGGTGGTCGCCGGCCGTCTAGGGCCCCTCCGGCCGCGGTGAGGGCGGGAATGGAGCCGCCCCACCGCGGGCTCCCTCCTCATCACCACGGCACGGGCGGGGACGCACCGGAGCGCCGTCGCCGTCGCCTTCTTCCCGCCGGTCGCCACCTGCTGCGTCTCCCTGTCCGCCCCCAACGACCTCCTCCTGCTCGAGGCCCGCTCGGTGAGCGCTCTCCCTCCCCTCGCTTTTCCTCCCCCTTGCAGCACCCATACACCCCACAGCGCCTCCACACGGCGCCCCTCCGGCGACCACCCGCGAGCGCCGCACAGCAGCCCGGCGGCCATCTCTCTGTCGATGGTACAGCAGCGATCAGTTCAGTTCAGAAAAAAACCCGCCCACCTGCAGCTTATCCACCCCGAGGTCCCCTTCCTGTCACAACCGAACAGCTACCGTAGTGGTAGCCACCACCGCGCAGCGAACCCTCAGATCCCAGGGTCGAGTCCCCAAGCCCCCACCTTTTCTGTCTAATTTTCCTATTTAGATTCAGGGCAGTTTCTGCACCTTATCCACCCCCCACCACCCTTGCTATCACCAAACACATCACAGCCGCACTGGTCCTGTCCCTAGCGCGCGCCCTGGAGGTCTAGGGTTCGATCCCCCTAACCCACCATTTTATTTCTGCTTTTTTTCCTTTTTCTGCCCAAATCTCAGCATTTCAGATCTGGCTCATTACTTCAAAAATCCATATCAATTTGAATATCACTCCAATTTGAATGATTCAAAATCCTGTGGTTTCATAATTTTGTGCTCCTTCTAGTAATGTCAAGTTTGCAACATGGTTCTGTAACAATTTTTGCACTAAATAATTAATTACTGAAAATGCAATAAAATTTGGAAACTTTGGAATTTCATAACTTTAGTTCTACTCATCCAATTTAAGCAAACTTGGGCTCTAAAAATTTGTCTTAACAAACTCTACACATTGGTATTTTATTTGGTCACAATTGAATTAATTTTGAGCATGTTTTCCTCTGTTTACTAAAAATGGCAGAATAAGAATGATTATGGAAAATTGCATAATAAATTCAATAATAACCCAAAAATTATGTTTAATAACTCTAAATGTTCATTGAAACATTAGCTACATGTTTTCAACCTTTTCAATGCAATTTGTTACTGTTTTGAATATTTTAAATTGGTGCAATATTTGAAATCTTGTTTAATTCACTTAATTTTGCAAAAATCATAACTTGGGCATAAAAATTCCAAATTCCACAAACTAAATATGTTTTCCAATCAACTTTTCATGTACTTTCCAAATATAAATTTTGTTTGCTGTTTTGAATAATTTAAATTGCTGAAAACAACTGTTTCTTAATTATTGCATTTAAAATTGCCAAAATAATAACTTGCTCATTTTAAATCCAATTTCAACACATGAAGTATGTTTTCCATGCAAAATTAAACCACCTTTTCAAATATAAAATTTGTTTCATGTTTTGAATAATTAAAATTGGTTAAATGATTTAAACCTTGTTTAAATCATTTAATATTGTCAAATTCATAACTTGATCAAAACAAATTCTTTTGGGACATATAAAATATGTTTTCAAACCATCAAAGCATAAACTTTTCAAATATGAACTTCAATCAATGTTTTGCACAAATAAAAAACTCAAATAAGTTCATGTTTGAATTAAATTCATTTAATTCTTGCTTAAACTTGTTTAATTCCTAAATAATTTATTTGAAATCCTTTTTCAACAAGTGAAACATGTATTCCAACTAAAATCTTGTGTTATTTCCAAATATGAACTTTGTTATCTATTTTGAACAATTTAAATTGATGAAAACAACAAATGCTTGTGTGACACCTTTAAGTAACCAAAATTCCCAAACTTAATAAATGAATTTCTAAACTTGGTAAACCTTATTTCCATTTGGTTCTATTGTTGTTATTTTTCTGTTTTCCTCATCCATGCATCATGCTAATTCACTTCCACATGATGATTAGTTGTAAAACAATTAATTCAACCATAATTCATGGGCTTTCCATATGCAATCCAATTGCATATGGGTCCATTTAATCATGTTATGTTATCTTGTCAACTAGTTTATTTCTGATGCATCAATTAAATGGTCATGCATCATCCCATGTTTGTGCACTATGCCATGTTATTGATTGTTTATATTTCTGTCTTGTTTGTTTGCTTCTTCTCGGATACACGACGACGTTGAGACCGACGATACTTACGACACCCCTTCTAAGGATTTAGCTCAGTACCAGGCTACTGGGTTTGCAGGCAAGTATTCACTCACATGAACCATCGTGTTCCTTTCAACATTGGTTACCGATAGTTTCCGTTGTCTATTCTGCTAGCCCTATGAATAGTTGCTTCTGTTACGAACCTATCACATGAATCCCTTAACCCTGATATTGCCTCACCTCCACTCCTATAACCCCGTTGTTTGAGCCCGTGTCTTACTAGCATGCTTAGGTTGTTTTGCTCGAGTCTGTTACCCGTTACTTTCTGTTACTATTTCATTATGTTCTGGGGGCTCGATGCTAAACAATGAATCATGCTAATGTTATTGTTAATAATAATTTGATGATAAGGCACCGGCAGGAGGCCCTGTGTGGTTTTGAGGCCTGCTAGTGTCGACCCTAATAGGAAAAGGGTCTTGTCTACTGATCCATGATGAGCGCACTACCCGCATGTGGGAAGCGAGTATGGGCGCCCCCCTCAATTTGATTCAATTCGCATCTCGTCCAAATCGCCTCATTTAGTTCGTGTTTTCCATTTGCCGCATGCATGTTTTTGCGAGCCCAGGCCAGGGTGGAACTTTTGTAGTCGGCATATAGGGGGACACGTTCTTAGAGTGCTATGAGGGTCCCCTTTTCTTCGTGGGGCTCGATTAGTCGTGCGCCCAAGGTGCTTTGGGCTTGATGCGAAGAAGAGTTGAGTTGTGTAGAGTGCCTCGCTTGGTGGGTTTGATTCCCGTCTGGCGGGATATTCTTGCGTGTACGGCCAAATTGGTGCACCCCTGCAGGTAAAATCTTCTCGAGAAGCCGTGTTTTCCACGGTTATGGACTACTTGGTGAAAGTACTGGCTAACAAGTACTCAGGACAACTTAAACCTAATGTTTAACAACCTTACACCCAATGATTAACAACTTGACTAGTAATAGGCTTATTGACACAATAATCTGAACCATCATTATTTCAACTGTGTGAGTTATCCTCGGATTGCTTCTTTGGATAAGGGGCGAGATCCAGGATGGGTTTGTTTTGGAGTTAGTTATAGATGGTTACGATACGCGATCTTATCTCCTTTCTGTTAGCCGGAAGTGGTAGTAACTCTGTAGTTGGTTAGAGCAGCCAGTTGCAGCATCTTTTATATCCCCTTCCTTCCGTTGAACCCAAAGCATCTGTGCTTGGTGTTGACGGGTTACACTTTGGTGAACTGTGAGTCTTGCTTGCCAGTACGTTTATGTACTGACCCCTTTGGGGCTGTGGTTTCCGCAGACCTACGTTTCCGAGGATCTACATGGTGGCTACTACGTGGAGTATGACGAGACTGCTGACGAGTAGATAGCGGACCCGGGCAGGATCCGAGACTTCGTGGATGGGCTCCGTCTTTTCGTTTCCGGCCTCTTAGGCCTATTTGGATCTTGTGTGTACTCAGACATGTTGAATGCTTCCGCTGTGATGTAATGATGAATTGTTGGGGCATGTGCCCTCTGAATGATTGTATTTGCTATTCTCTGCCCTAGTGAGGGCCAGTTGCAACTTATTTCAATCTTTTGTGTCGTAGAGATCTGTTGTGATATCACTTGTTCCAATGCCGTTGATGTACCATGTGTGTATGTTTTGAAGTACGTCAATGGAAGTATCCTGATTTCTATGGGATAGTTTACGTCGACGCTGAACAGATAGGGGTTGGTTGTCACACATACGTGTGTTGGCCTACTCGTAAGAGGACGCGGGTGCCGGTAAGCCCTGTAATCCAATCTACTACTGTTCAACGGAACGGCGAGTATCCTCTAGAAATCCGGGTGCGACAAATGGTATCAGAGCCTGTCTGCCTGTAGGATCCCTTTTTACTGGTCGCAGTTGAGTCTAGAAACTATTTTGTAGCTATATAGGAAAAATGAAACGTGAGAGTAGGAATCCTGTTCTTTTTCTTCTTTCCCCACCCACCCTCCCTTTTCTGGTAAGGAAGTGCAACGTTGTTTTCCCTTCTCATCTAAACTTTCAAGTTAGGTTTTCACGAATCCGGGTTTCTCTAGGATGGTTATATCTACTAGACCATAGGAATGGAGGTGGTTGTGACATGATTTATCATGTTGCCTACTCACGATTGAGAACGGAGGCGTGTAAGCCCCGGAAGCAGATCCTCTATTCCTTAAGCAGTAGATGTTGATCCTCTAAAAGCCCGGATGGGTTTTCCGTAGTACCTCGGGAGTTTTGTTCTCGTTTTCCCCGATGTTGATATCCTGTTCTTTTCAACATCCTTTTCGTCCGTTCAAACCTTGTTGTTGTTTTCCACTTCAATTCTTCTACCGGCGTCTAATCAAAACTTCCCAAATTTCAAGTCTATCTGGCCAGAAAGGTTGTTGTTGTTGTTGATTCTAGGCTATGAGAGCTGGCATTCCTATCACCTGGGGTTGTTTCGAGGAAGCATTCCTGAAGCACCACATTCCAGATAGTCTATAATCCAAATGAATCAAATTCTATCCAGCTATACACCCTCGATACAAAACCTCTCCCTTTACTTGAAAATGTTCTGGTGGTTTCCAAATTCCCTGACATCTTTCCAGAAGAGTTGCCAGGATTGCCTATCGTTTTGAACTTCCAGAAAAACTATCCAAGGTGCACGATGTGTTTCACGTGTCACAGCTCAAGAGGATCTTCCCAAGAAGTATCCGAACCTTTTCTTTTCTCAGTAGGAATCTCGGGGCGCGATTCCTTCAAGGGGGGCGTTTTGTAACATCCCAAGTATGAAAAAATAGCCTTTAGAATGTTTGCTCTCTGTTATTTTATGTTTTGCATCATGGCATCATGTTGATTGCAATTGTTTTGCTTGTTTTCCTTTTGTTTTCCTCTGTTTTCATTTGTTTTCCAACTGTTTTCATTTGTTTTCCTTTGTTTTCTATTTGAATTTCAAACCAAAATTCAAACCTTTTGTTTCATCCTTGTGATGTTACAATTTCCAAAATGATATCTCAAATCAAAACAATCATTTGTTTCCATAAAAGTTGTGATTTCAAAACTGTTGTTTTGTTTCTATAAAAATGCATCCAATAACCAAACCCTTTTCAAATTCAATTACTTTCCAAAACAGCAAATCTGTTGAAAATTATGAAAATTGCAAAACAAATCAATCAATTGTTTCCATTAATCCATAAGGTTCAACCATTAAAATTATGGCTTTTAATAATTTAATTAATCCAAACTTAATTCAATTGTTATTTCAAATTCAAATCATTCACAAACAGCACCCAATTTGAATTCTTGCAAATTAACAAAACAATTTCAATCCTTTGTTTTCATTTTAAACTAAAAGTCCAATCCAATTTAAATTTTGTTTCAAATAATTCACTTAATGATAAACTCCATCCAGTTTGAATTAAATCACAAACATCATTTAAAATTTGAAACTTTTGGAAAACTAAGTTTACAATTGGTTGTTTTTGACCTAATCAACCCACACAATTTTTCTCGAAATTTTCCCTAACTCCAAACCCTCATCCTCGTCCTAATTCATTTCAGCAAAAATAAATAAATAGAACAACAAATAATTAAAAAGACCAAAGGGAGAGAGAGCACACCAGGCCCAGCCCTTTTCCCTTTGGCCCAACTCTCTCCCAGCCCATACCCCTTCGATCCCACTTCTTCTTCCACCTCTGTACGGTCTTCATCCATGGTGTCCACGTGGTTCAGAGAAACGGGCAACGGTGGAGCTCCTCCCTCCTGCCCTATAAGACCTAGCTAGTGCCCTAGCCCCTAACCCTAACCCCTATCCTTTCTTCTCCCTCTCCCCGCCTCCAAATTCTCTCCCTCTTCCTCCATCTCTCTGTCTCCTTTCATCTGTAACTGCAACCTCTGTACCTCCAACCGAAAGCTCCTCTTCCTCCGGTGGTCGCCGGCCGTCTAGGGCCCCTCCGGCCGCGGTGAGGGCGGGAATGGAGCCGCCCCACCGCGGGCTCCCTCCTCATCACCACGGCACGGGCGGGGACGCACCGGAGCGCCGCCGCCATCGCCTTCTTCCCGCCGGTCGCCACCTGCTGCGTCTCCCTGTCCGCCCCCAACGACCTCCTCCTGCTCGAGGCCCGCTCGGTGAGTGCTCTCCCTCCCCTCGCTTTTCCTCCCCCTTGCAGCACCCATACACCCCACAACGCCTCCACACGGCGCCCCTCCGGCGACCACCCGCGAGCGCCGCACAGCAGCCCGGCGGCCATCTCTCTGTCGATGGTACAGCAGCGATCAGTTCAGTTCAGAAAAAAACCCGCCCACCTGCAGCTTATCCACCCCGAGGTCCCCTTCCTGTCACAACCGAACAGCTACCGTAGTGGTAGCCACCACCGCGCAGCGAACCCTCAGATCCCAGGGTCGAGTCCCCAAGCCCCCACCTTTTCTGTCTAATTTTCCTATTTAGATTCAGGGCAGTTTCTGCACCTTATCCACCCCCACCACCCTTGCTATCACCAAACACAGCACAGCCGCACTGGTCCTGTCCCTAGCGCGCGCCCTAGAGGTCTAGGGTTCGATCCCCCTAACCCACCATTTTATTTCTGCTTTTTTTCCTTTTTCTGCCCAAATCTCAGCATTTCAGATCTGGCTCATTACTTCAAAAATCCATATCAAATTGAATATCACTCCAATTTGAATGATTCAAAATCCTGTGGTTTCATAATTTTGTGCGCCTTCTAGTAATGTCAAGTTTACAACATGGTTCTGTAACAATTTTTGCACTAAATAATTAATTACTGAAAATGCAATAAAATTTGGAAACTTTGGAATTTCATAACTTTAGTTCTACTCATCCAATTTAAGCAAACTTGGGCTCTAAAAATTTGTCTTAACAAACTCTACACATTGGTATTTTATTTGGTCACAATTGAATTAATTTTGAGCATGTTTTCCTCTGTTTACTAAAAATGCTAGAATAAGAATGATTATGGAAAATTGCATAATAAATTCAATAATAACCCAAAAATTATGTTTAATAACTCTAAATGTTCATTGAAACATTAGCTACATGTTTTCAACCTTTTCAATGCAATTTGTTACTGTTTTGAATATTTTAAATTGGTGCAATATTTGAAATCTTGTTTAATTCACTTAATTTTGCAAAAATCATAACTTGGGCATAAAAATTCCAAATTCCACAAACTAAATATGTTTTCCAATCAACTTTTCATGTACTTTCCAAATATAAATTTTGTTTGCTGTTTTGAATAATTTAAATTGCTGAAAACAACTGTTTCTTAATTATTGCATTTAAAATTGCCAAAATAATAACTTGCTCATTTTAAATCCAATTTCAACACATGAAGTATGTTTTCCATGCAAAATTAAACCACCTTTTCAAATATAAATTTGTTTCATGTTTTGAATAATTAAAATTGGTTAAATGATTTAAACCTTGTTTAAATCATTTAATATTGTCAAATTCATAACTTGATCAAAACAAATTCTTTTGGGACATATAAAATATGTTTTCAAACCATCAAAGCATAAACTTTTCAAATATGAACTTCACTCAATGTTTTGCAGAAATAAAAAACTCAAATAAGTTCATGTTTGAATTAAATTCATTTAATTCTTGCTCAAACTTGTTTAATTCCTAAATAATTTATTTGAAATCCTTTTTCAACAAGTGAAACATGTATTCCAACTAAAATCTTGTGTTATTTCCAAATATGAACTTTGTTATCTATTTTGAACAATTTAACTTGATGAAAACAACAAATGCTTGTGTGACACCTTTAAGTAACCAAAATTCCCAAACTTAATAAATGAATTTCTAAACTTGGTAAACCTTATTTCCATTTGGTTCTATTGTTGTTATTTTTCTGTTTTCCTCATCCATGCATCATGCTAATTCACTTCCACATGATGATTAGTTGTAAAACAATTAATTCAACCATAATTCATGGACTTTCCATATGCAATCCAATTGCATATGGGTCCATTTAATCATGTTATGTTATCTTATCAACTAGTTTATTTCTGATGCATCAATTAAATGGTCATGCATCATCCCATGTTTGTGCACTATGCCATGTTATTGATTGTTTATATTTCTGTCTTGTTTGTTTGCTTCTTCTCGGATACACGACGACGTTGAGACCGACGATACTTACGACACCCCTTCTAAGGATTTAGCTCAGTACCAGGCTACTGGGTTTGCAGGCAAGTATTCACTCACATGAACCATCTTGTTCCTTTCAACATTGGTTACCGATACTTTCCGTTGTCTATTCTGCTAGCCCTATGAATAGTTGCTTCTATTACGAACCTATCACATGAATCCCTTAACCCTGATATTGCCTCACCTCCACTCCTATAACCCCGTTGTTTGAGCCCGTGTCTTACTAGCATGCTTAGGTTGTTTTGCTCGAGTCTGTTACCCGTTACTTTCTGTTACTATTTCATTATGTTCTGGGGGCTTGATGCTAAACAATGAATCATGCTAATGTTATTGTTAAAAATAATTTCATGATAAGGCACCGGCAGGAGGCCCTGTGTGGTTTTGAGGCCTGCTAGTGTCGACCCTAATAGGAAAAGGGTCTTGTCTACTGATCCATGATGAGCGCACTACCCGCATGTGGGAAGCGAGTATGGGCGCCCCCCTCAATTTGATTCGATTCGCATCTCGTCCAAACCGCCTCATTTAGTTCGTGTTTTCCATTTGCCGCATGCATGTTTTTGCGAGCCCAGGCCAGGGTGGAACTTTTGTAGTCGGAATATAGGGGGACACGTTCTTAGAGTGCTATGAGGGTCCCCTTTTCTTCGTGGGGCTCGATTAGTCGTGCGCCCAAGGTGCTTTGGGCTTGATGCGAAGAAGAGTTGAGTTGTGTAGAGTGCCTCGCTTGGTGGGTTTGATTCCCGTCTAGCGGGATATTCTTGCGTGTACGGCCAAATTGGTGCACCCCTGCAGGGAAAATCTTCTCGAGAAGCCGTGTTTTCCACGGTTATGGACTACTTGGTGAAAGTACTGGCTAACAAGTACTCAGGACAACTTAAACCTAATGTTTAACAACCTTACACCCAATGATTAACAACTTGACTAGTAATAGGCTTATTGACACAATAATCTGAACCATCATTATTTCAACTGTGTGAGTTATCCTCGGATTGCTTCTTTGGATAAGGGGCGAGATCCAGGATGGGTTTGTTTTGGAGTTAGTTATAGATGGTTACGATACGCGATCTTATCTCCTTTCTGTTAGCCGGAAGTGGTAGTAACTCTGTAGTTGGTTAGAGCAGCCAGTTGCAGCATCTTTTATATCCCCTTCCTTCCGTTGAACCCAAAGCATCTGTGCTTGGTGTTGACGGGTTACACTTTGGTGAACTGTGAGTCTTGCTTGCCAGTACGTTTATGTACTGGCCCCTTTGGGGTTGTGGTTTCCGCAGACCTACGTTTCCGAGGATCTACATGGTGGCTACTACGTGGAGTATGACGAGACTGCTGACGAGTAGATAGCGGACCCGGGCAGGATCCGAGACTTCGTGGATGGGCTCCGTCTTTTCGTTTCCGGCCTCTTAGGCCTATTTGGATCTTGTGTGTACTCAGACATGTTGAATGCTTCCGCTGTGATGTAATGATGAATTGTTGGGGCATGTGCCCTCTGAATGATTGTATTTGCTATTCTCTGCCCTAGTGAGGGCCAGTTGCAACTTATTTCAATCTTTTGTGTCGTAGAGATCTGTTGTGATATCACTTGTTCCAATGCCGTTGACGTACCATGTGTGTATGTTTTGAAGTACGTCAATGGAAGTATCCTGATTTCTATGGGATAGTTTACGTCGACGCTGAACAGATAGGGGTTGGTTGTCACACATACGTGTGTTGGCCTACTCGTAAGAGGACGCGGGTGCCGGTAAGCCCCGTAATCCAATCTACTACTGTTCAACGGAACGGCGAGTATCCTCTAGAAGTCCGGGTGCGACAATCTCCGAGGAGGCACCCTTCATTCATTGTCAACATGTTTTACATCATGTTCAAGTTGTCTATGGTCTCTACCTTCACCAAGTCGTCCATAACCGTGGACACAGCTTTTCGAAAAGATTACCCTGCAGGGATGTACACTTTACCCACACGTACCATCCGACTCTTAGCGCCACATGTACGTTCTTCCATGGAACGCGGCAGAGGATGGCTGGCCACGACCTTTACCTTGTCGAGCCCTATCCATGAGTCAACCCAAACAGGGCCACCCCGTCAATAGGGAGTTGGCCACCTCCTGACGGCACCTGTTCTGTGAGTCGGGATCAAGATCCGTGTACGTCCATCACTTGTCCCGGTCACGCCCTAAACACCTCCAAAAGGTTTTTGACTCACACGCAGATGGAAATCCCAAACTACGTGACTCACGGATAGAACCAAACAAGTTAGTTAGTCGAGCGCGGTTACTTAGACCCCGCGTGTGGTTGCACGCTCAGTCTTGGCTTCCACCCGAAACCTTAGTCCTAGGGGTGGCAAGTATAGGACGAACAACCACTTCCCAAGTGGCCTCCTATCCAAGCCTTAGTCAGGTTAAACACACATAGCTCATCTTTCCACGTTATCCTGCCTTACTAGATTCATCCGTAACTCTAATTCATCAATCGGATGGAGCAGAGCTAAGCAAGTATACAAAGCTAAGAATAGCATATATATAAGGCTCTGGCGGTGCGCACAAACAAACCTAGGCGGCTAGGAGCAGTGGATCATGGTATTTTGGCTATGCAAAGTATAGGAGAACACTACCTACAGACACCAAATACTTTGGAATCGAATGCAAATACGAGAACCAAAAGTCATTGGAAAACATATATGAGCAGATAAGAGGTTATGCTTGCCTTGGTTATAAGAAAACCAGATAAAGATCTTCAAGGATAAGTGCTTGACTTGTCGGTTAGGATCAAGTATTCGCCATTGGGCTGCTGGCCTTCTCTTCGGGGTCACGTTCTACCGAGGGGAAAACAACACCGAAAAGAAGAACAATCAACCATGGCATCAATGCAATGCGCAATATCTATGCATGAGCGAATTAATGCACTAAAATAAAGGCCTAAACATATTCGTTGGGTTGCTAGGGTTCGTATGTCAGTTATGCATTTTTACTGGAATTTGCCCGAAATGGACCCCGGAGGGGCAATTCGGACGATTCTGAAAGTGAGTACCATTTTAAAAGCTCAAATGGGTTTGAAATCATCATAACTAGATTGTACTTGTCATTTTGAGCATTTTGACATATAACTTTTAATTTTCTAATTTTATTGATTAAAAACTTATTTTTGTATTTTAAATGATTAAACAACATTAAAATAAAGGCCAAAAATGAAGTGTGTCTAACATTTATGAAAGTGACATTTTTGGAAAGAGTACATTTTCCTGATCACTCCCATATTTTTACTTTATTTTTCTAAGCAATATTTTGGAAGATATTAATTAACCAAAATTATTCATTTTGTGGAATTTCCTGGATTTATTAAACAGAGGGGATTAGGACATCATTTTGATGTCACTGTGATGTCACCCAGAGGATGGATCCTCTCTGTGAGCACGCAATCGATCGAATTCGTCGATGAAACTCGAATTGGAGGCGATGGGGAGGTGCAGCAGTTCGGGGCGAACGTATGGGTGGTGCGGGGTGACCAAATGGTCACCGGAAAAGCTCGCCGGCGACCATGTCGCGGCGGCGGCCGGCGGAGCACGCGCACGCATAGCTACCTAGGGGGAGGGAGATGGAGGGGGTACCGGAAGGCTCACCGGCTCACCGTGAGGCTCATGGACGGGTCGGGGAGGCAAACGGAGGCCGGAGGCGGCCGGAATCGACATCGACGGCCGGCGGCCGGAGTTGGGAACGGCGGCCCGATTGCCGCCGTGGAGGCCATCCCGGGAAACTTCCTTCGACGGGGAGACGCCGGGTGACCTAGTGAACCCCGTGGGGGTGCTCCGTTGGGCGCGGGAGGCTCGAATCGGCGGCGATGGCCGGCGGCCGGACGTACAGTAGAGCTAGGGTTTGGTTCGTTCTTCAGCAGAGAGGCGAAGAGAGGGCGCGGGCGAGCAGGAACAGGGGAGGCGGGATGCGGACGGCTCTTCGCGTCTTATCCTCGCCGGGAGGGTGAAGCAGGACGTGGCGAGGGCGCCGACGTCACTCTCCATCCTTCTGTCACGAGGAAGAAGAAAGGAATATAAAAAAATCCCACAAAACCCCCTGGAACCTTTGTGAAATTACAGAGAGGTCACTCTTCCTTCAAAAACAGAAATGAAACACAAGTTTTGGGGCCATTTTTGAAAAGACAAAATTTGGCAAAAAAATTATATTTGGAAAGCTTGTAAAATTTCCAACAACACCATGTGTTTCTTTGGTGAAATTGAAATATTTTTCAATACAAAATTTTGTAACCCAAATTAAGTGCTTTTTGTGGAATTTTCTCAAACCAATTAAATTCACAATTTAAATTAGTTTCAAACATTGCTTAAATTTGTGGTTTCATGCATGTATGATATGAACAACACCACACACCCTATTGTAGCAAAATTGGGATGTTTTGTAGCATGAGATAGTGTGGGAATGAGAAGGACTTGGTGGAATACAAGAAGATGATTATCTCAGTAGTTGAGTAGCTTTCTCATCTGTTTTGAAAAACATTCTATGAGACGTGCTATTCTTCCTCGATTTGGAAAACAAAGATTGCTTTACGCAAATCAGCCTCCATAAAACCCTTTCTGAAGTTAGTAGATATATAATAGGTTAATTAAGTCTTGTTGAGTACCTCCCGTACTCAGGTTTGCTTAATTTTGGTTCAGGAGAAGAACTCCATCGGTGGTGATTCAACGTGGACATCGACGAGTAGTTTGGGGTTCCCAGGTAGCAGCCTGGAATCTATGGGCTGGGACGTCGCCTTATGTTGCGGCCTCTTAGGCCTTTTTGGTTATTGTTGATTAGCAACATAATTTGCTTTCCGTTGTCTGATGTAATGTTGGGTCGTGTGACCTCTGCTTGTAAGCTATACTCTAGTAACACCTGTTTAATAAAATTCCAATGTCTAGAGTGTTGCTTTGATCGGTTGTTGGTTTCGAGCTCATTGTTATACAGTTTTGGCTATGCATGCATAGTTGTCGCAGTCAAGGGGTTGTGGAGCCAATGATCCATGTCCGAGCCCGCCTGTCAATGTGATCGGCCTGGAGCGAGGTAACCCCAGTAACCCTCGATTGTTGTTGCACTTTCTGGACACATAGCATCTCTGTATAGCTTTGGTCCCGTTTCCTTCAGTTTCATTCGATTCGTGGACGCTTTGATATGCATAGCTGGTTATGACTAGCATGGGTACAAGGAGTAGTAGACTGGGGATCCGGACTACGTGCCGATGAATCCAGTCGGCCTGCCGTTGTTTGTTGCGGCCGGGGCTGGTAACCCTGAAGCCCTTGTGAGTCCATGGCTAGGAGCACATAACAGTATGTATATCTCTGGGTCCGGGGTCGTGACATCAAGCCACATGAATCTGCTATGGTCGTCAATCACGAGGAGGAAGTACTGATTTCCACCGGCGGTTGCAGACTTGATCGGCCGAAGTCTGTGTGGACGAGGTCGAGGGCGTGCTCTGAGCGATGCTTGGTCGCCTGCGGGAATGCCAATCTGTGCTGCCTTCCAACCGTGCATCCATCACAGATTTTATCCACATGGTGCAGGTGCGGCATTCCTCTGACCATGTCTCCGTTAGACATGGCATTGACTGCACGAAAGTGGAGGTGGCCGAGACGGGCATGCCACAGCCAGGCGGGATCATCCACCTTTGCCAGCAGGCATACGGGCGCCATCAGGTTCAGTGACAACACGTAGAGTCACGCACCAGGAGCTTCTTCTGTCGATCGAAGATGGAGAGGTGACCGCCTTCGACAATGGTCTTGTAGCCATTCTCGTCCAGCTGCCCGATGGATATGATGTTGGTGCAGAGTTGCGGGATGAAGAACACGTCCGTGAGCAGTCGCTGATTTCTGTCAGGACAGCGGAACAGGACATCTCTCTTCCCCTCAATCTTGACCACGGATCCGTCACCGAAACGCACGGTCCCCTTCACTGATCATACATGACAAAGGCGCCTCTCGATCCCGTCATGTGACTACTAGCTCCTGTATCCAGGTGCCATACCCCGTCGACAACAGGGATGGGCACCATGCGCTCTTCATTCAGGTACACCACTTGGCCTTCAGTCGCGACGGTGGTCATCACGCGCTCCGGCTGCGCCAAGGCTCGTGTGTCGGTCATCACAGTGGATGCGGCCACCGTAGACACGATCTCGGCCAGGTGCAGTGCTGGCGCATCGGACACTGCCTATGTGAAGTGCGCTGCCTCGCCCTTCCGCTCGCGATCGCGTTGTGCCTTTCGACACTCTTTCGCCCAATGCCCGGGATTGCCGCAGTACCGGCAATTGTCGGGTTTGCGTGTGCTTTCCGCGTCCGCACCGCCGGTGGTGGAGCCATGGGCCTTGTCACCGCCTTGCTGTTTCGGCTTGCCGCCGTTCTTCGCTCCAGGTGATGACGACTGCCCGCGCTGTTGGCGGGCGCTCCACTCCTCTTCGGTGAGCAACAACTTGCTGCCCGTGTCCGCCTCCGGCTCGCCGCGACCATCTAACACGGATAGACAACCACACAGCTCGTTGATTGACATGGTTGTCAGATCAAGGAGAGTTTCTATCGAGCAGGCCATATGCGAGTACTTCCCACGCACCACACGCAGAAATTTTTGCACGACGTCAAGCTCCGTGATGGTGTCACCGAGGGACTGCAACTCGGTGACCACGCCCGAGAGACGCAGCGAGAAATCTTCGATGGACTCTCCACCTTTGAAGGCGAGGTTCTTGAAATCTCTGTGCAGTCTCTGGCGCCTGGCCTCGCGGACGCGATCTACGTCCACTCGCATCACCTGGATTGCTTCCCAGGCGGCCTTGGCGTTGTCCTTGACCGCGAGCACCGGCACCATCTCGGGCGGCACAGAGCGCAGGATGGCACCCAAGGCCTGCCGCTCCTGCCGGTCATCATCTTCCTCGTCGATCCCTGGATCAATGGTGTCCCACAGACGCGCTCCCTGTAGCTGGACTCGCATCAAGATCGCCCACTCCGTATAGTTCGTACGGAGCATGGGGAGGTGCACCGCGCCGCCTCCGCCGCTCTCGCGCACCACCTCGCCCACCACGATCTCGCGCCCGCCGCTGCCCTCGCCACGCCGGGCAAGACTGCGACCACGACTGCGCTCACTTATTGGTGGAGGTGGGGTTGTGGCTTTCGCGGGTGGCTTCGAAGGCGATCTGGATCGCGACTTCGACTTGTCATCCGCCATGGCGATGAACTCCCTCTGGCTCTGATACCAATTGTTGTTGCAATCTCTCTGTTTCTCACTAATTCAGCGACAAAGACTGATGAACAAAGAGAGACACATAGGTTTTGTGCTGCGTTGCAACTACCTTGCAGCTTTTCTGATCTTGCATATATATCGATTACAACTGAAAGAACGGGAAAGTAGGATCAAGAGCGAGTACTACGGGGCTGCCATCCCAACTCCACTCACCGCATGACCTGCACAATGCCACAACGTCCACTTGAGCTCGTGCCATCCCACGAAGTAGACGTTACGGTAGCTAACTAACCTAGCTTGCGAATCCTATGCTGATCAGGTCCAGACGTGCACAACAACACGCTACAGGACCTGTTTATTCAAACAGAAAATAACTACTGAACCCGTCGGCTAATTGTTGAAGTTCAGACAAACACCTGAACAACTACAGTAACTGAAGGTGTCGAGTTCGTCAGAGATAGAAGTGCAGGGTTTAATTCCAACAGAAGATGCAATCCCGCTTTGGGCATCCTAGCGGCGTGGTTAAAGCTCGCGTGCTGGGCAAATGGAGCAGATGGAAGGAGGATTTAAGGGGTGGCTTCGATGCATAGTTTAATGGTCTTAACTGCTCGGGGCCGTGGGCGAAACTTTCGGTTGTTTCCGTGTGTACGCTGGCGTGGCTTCGGCTGGAGGTACGAGACGGACGTGTATGTGGATTTTTTTTTTTCCTTTTTGAGATCGGTCCTTTGGCTGAGAAAATAACCTTCATGAATGAGATCCCCATACAAAACAGGGCAACTTTCGTTTTAAAGCTGAAAAGAAACGGTAGTTATAACGCTGAAAAGAAACGTACTTGGAAAAGGAGGGGAGAAGTAAGTGTGCCATGGCTGCTCTATGCACGTGAAGGTGTACGTGAAGGGGGGGAGATGAAGAGCTGACTCGGTTGATTTAGCACATGGGCCAGGAAAATCGATCAAGAAAAAGGAAAATAAAATAGAAAGATGAAGGTGGGGTGAGAGATGGATGCCGCTGCTTATTTGACTATTCTCTTCTTTTTTCCTTTTCTTTTCTGTCTTACTATTTGGGTACCAACTTTTGAACCCAAAAATAATTGAAACGAAATTTTTTTATATATAAATATACTAGTGGATAGATTATTAAAATATGTTCATTCAGAAACATTTATACTCCAAAATATATTTGGAAAAATCAAAATATTCAGTAATCCCATATGACCACTTTTTGTAGTATTTGCAAATAGGATATTTAATAAATATATTGTGGCTTAATAAAATCCATGAAAATACCACAAAAGTAATACTGGTTATAAATTTCACTTCATTACATTTTCATTCTAAATAATTCACGAAATTCATTTGATGATATAAAGCTCGATAAATCACTTCATAATCCATAAAATATTGACGCTATAAAATATTTAATATAACGTAAAGCTATTAAATAAGATAAACTTTAAATTTCTAATGGCCAGTATTCTTTTCATAATAAAATAATTAAATCAAAATCTTTTTTTTGAAATAGCGGCTGCTTCAAATAACTTAAATTACTATGCAAAATTTGTTTTTAGAGTTTATTAGATACCCATAGTATTTATTTTAAAACAACCTTCAAGGTTTAAAATTAGAGGTTTATTTGGACCGTAAAGTACAAATACTTTTAACAATATATGATAATTATCTTATGTTTGATTTTCTTGGTTCTTGATGGCTTTTTTTAAAAAGAAAGACAAGTTTAAAATTTTAGTGATTTTTAAACATTCCAAAATCTTGGGATGTTACAGACTACCACCCTTAAAAATATTCTCATCCCGATATTTGGAAAGGCTAGAAAGAAAGATTAGTTTTGGGTAACTGGGTTCCCAAACAACTGGGTGGGCTACCACCCTTAAAAGAAACTTTTGTGGGTAGTCTAAATTTTTTGTCTATATTATACTATATCTTCAGCTGGAGTCATACTTCACCGTCCAAAATATTCTTGTATAGAATGTATCAACTCCTTGTGGGTATTTGGGGTCTTGAATCCATGTATACAACCTTTAGGGTTCTATGGGTCTATATCCACTTCCAATAGGAGATATCTATCCACATAGTTTGGAGTGTGGTTTAACTCAAGATGGCTTGAGTAGAACTTTCCTTTATGGTAGAGTTACAAACCAACAGAACTTTGTTGAACTACCTTTGACACTGAGGTGTCACTCTTTGGGTCGATCAAAATCCTTGGGTCACTCTCAACTTGGTCTTCTGATGTCGTTGGCAATCTTCCTTCTTGTTGTTGTCATCCTTGAAAGCAAGCACCATGCTATTTTTAACGAAACTCTCATGGTAGGCAATATCTTCCTTTGCTTGATACCTCCAAGGTTGGTTTGATCCTTACCGAAAGATTGTACGTTTCAACAACACTAACATAGGTTCATTATTGTATCTTGCCATTCTATGGTATAGGCTTAACATCGTCGTCTCTCTAATAGGTATTTCACTCAGAATTTACCATTCCTCGTAGCAAAAGTGAACAATGTGAGTAGTCACCATGGGAGCCAATCCATGTTGCACTCAATCATTACCTTGTTCTTAGATTGGTGAATCCCGTTCAATAACACTAGGTCAACTCACTTGTCTAATAGAAAGTTTCCAGTCTGTAAGACAAATCTGAGCTAAACTATTGTTTCTCCAACTAGTGGGGTTGTGTAAAACTCTTAAACGCCAACTGGATAGTTGTGGTTTCTTCATTGTTTTTTCTCTTGGTGTAGGGAAAAGCTTCAAAATCTTCATAGCTCATGTAACTTTGAGTCCACTTGTCCATCTTCACTTGTTGATTTGTCTTGTTACTCCTTGGTATACAGTTGGCTTCGTAATTGATGTGATTGTTCCTTCACATAAAAGAACAATTTGAGGCTAACCTTCCTTAAATAGAATGGCTTGTGTCTTGGTAGGATACTGGTTGTGATATTCTTGGGCGAAATGTTTGTTGTTACACTTCATACTCTAGTTCACTAGGGTTGGTGAATGGGTATGGGATTTGGTTTGGCTTAGCATGGATGAGTAGATATTAGAAAGGAAACTAAATAAGGTTCCAAACTTAACACAGCAAAACAAGGAAACACATCTTATAAACATCTAACAATCATTCATCACACCAAACAACATAGTTTTAGAAAACATCTAGTATTGTCATTCCACACTCATTGGTATGATCAATATACTAACACGTTAACGTTGTTCTAACAAAGTAACTAGATTGGTGGTCTCATCTATATCTTCTTGAGTTCTTCAAATTATTCTCTCAATGTCTTGAGGTGTTCTTGAATGTTGTGAAGTCTGGGTATATCTCCATGTTTCTTCAATTGTCTTGGATGTAGATCTTCATGTTGAAGCCAAAAGGTCATGTGAAAACTATTCCTTGCACCTCCTAGCATGTCTTGATGGAAAACAAGGGGTAGGTCATCTGTAAGGTGAATAATAGACGAGAGGATATGAGAAAGATTAAGATGGAATATTTTGTTTCTAGAAAGTTGTGAACAAAGTAGATTTTCAGTCCTAGGGTATTTTCCAAACTTAGGGTCTCAAATTCTATAGGAAACACAATGCTATGATACCATTCTGTAGCGTTCCCACATTTAAATAATGTAAGAACATTTGTGTTATTGTGCTAGTCCCTGGATCAATTACTAGCACCACGGTACAAGATGAAATATCATGCAAATGCATCAAATTCTATTACATCGCATGATCTAGTCTTTACAAAATAATATTACAACTTGAATAGTCTTAGAAGACTAGCAGAAAACAAAGTAATACAGCGGAAACCAAAGTACAACATTGAGCACATCTTCTTCATGTGCCACGGGCAAAACATGTTGCGATAGTCTAGAGATCCTAAACGAAATCCTCACTCGTCTTCAGAATCATCTACAGGATGGAATATGAAGGCACAAGGAGTCGATACAATTTAGTGTATTGGCAAGTAACTCTATGGTGGATATAAATGGCAATACTAATACTACATGCTTATTTGGCTGAGTGGAGTTTTGGCTAAGTTTGCATAAAGCCAGTTTTCTCCTATCACTTTTGTAAAAACAAACCTTTTCTTTTCAAAAGGGTGGAAACATTGGATTAAGATCCAAGCACCACAACTACTGTTCACTTGGTGAAAATTTTACTTGTTGAAAATGGTGATGAGATTCTTCCGTCATTCCTTGTCCAGCTGCTCATAGTTGTCCATAACTGGGGACACGGCTAAGATCTTAGTTGGTTGACTCTACAGAGTTTGTGCACTTTCACCTTCAGACTCAAATCATCCCAAACATCCTATACACTCTGAGTGCATTAAGGAAAGGAGAATATTGAGACGAGATCTTTCAGAAGAAATTCCACCGCCGTTTGGCTTACCCGTTCCACCTATAATTATGCCTGGTGAGTTCATTCAACTTAGTTGATCAAGACAGAGCCCATATGACTAAAGGCTGCACGGGGAAGCTATTAAACTTAGAAGGACATAGTAATCTCTTTGTTCCTGGGTGGCCATCTGATACGTCTCCAACGTATCTATAATTTCTGATGTTCCATGATGATATTATGCCAATTGCTACGTGTTTTCTCCCTTCTTTATGTCATTGTTATCGATTTTCCGTACTAACCTATTGACAAGATGCCACAGAGCCAGTTCATGTTTTCTGCTATTTTTATTTTCAAAAAAGTTGTTCAGAAAATATTCTCGTAATTGGAAAATTCAAATCCCGGAAGTCTTAGAATTCCCGAAGGTTCCACGGAATCCCGAAGAGACCCGGAGGGGGGCCTCAGGGGGGCCACACCATAGGGCAGCGCCCCCCCTTGGCCGCGCCGAGGGGAGGTGTGGGGCCCCCAGGGCTCCATCGCCTTTGCCCTTACGCCTATTTATACTCCTCCGAGGGAAAATCCTAGAAGAATCGACATTTTGCACAAAATACATCCGTAGCTCAGTCGCCGCCACCGACAAGTTTCGGGGGATAGATCTCTGTTTGGCACGCTGCCGGAACGGTGAAGTGCCCCGGAACCCATCTCCATCAACTCCACCGTCATCTCCATCGTTGTTGATGTCTTCTATGAGAAGGAGGGAGTAGTTCTCCCCCGAGGCTGAGGGCTCTACCGGTAGCTATGTGTTTCATCTCTCTCTCCCATGGTGTGATCTATATGTGATCGTGAGCTTTGTAATCTAGTTGAATTTGTAGATATTATTCTTCATCTATTATGCTACTCAAGTGGTTTTTGTTATGAGATCTCCGTAAACACTTTGATCACGGTGTAAAGGTGACAATGTGTGCACCGTGTGGTTTAACATTATATTTATATTTTGTGTTGGATAACCCGATGAAATTGTGATAATTGCGTGGAACCATCTGGGTCCCATGGTGATAGCATGGGGGTTACTTAGTTGGGAAAGTGCTTACTCTGAGGAGTGTTGTTAAAGCCATACGCATAGATTGGTGTTGTTATTTGACCGGAGAGTGGTTAAGAGTAGCATAGTGAAGATAAGATATTTAGTTATTCAATTATGTGATCATTGTTGAGAGTGTCCACTAGTGAAAGTAGGATCCCTAGGCCTTATTTCCAAGCATTAAAACACCGTTTTCCGCCTATTCTGCTACATGTTTGCTTGCTTCCATATTTATTTCATATTGCTATTATTACTTATAACCATCCATATTACTCGCATTTCACTATCTCTTCGCCAAATTAGTGCACCTATAACCTGACAAGTATATTGGGTGTGTTGGGGACACAAGAGACTTCTTGTATCTTAATCGTAGGGTTGCTTGAGAGGGATATCTTTGACCTCTACCTCCCTGAGTTCGATAAACCTTGGGTGATCCACTTAAGGGAAACTTGATGTTGTTCTACGAACTTCTGCACTTGGAGGCCCAACACTATCTACAAGAATAGAAGCGTGCGTAGACATCAAGCTCTTTTTTGGCGCCGTTGTCGGGGAGGTAAGGTAAAAGGTACTCACATCCTCGTGTGTGAGTGCTCGAAGTTATTTCCTTTAGATTTTGCAATTATATATTTTTGTTTCTTGTTTTCACTAGTTAGGCTTAATGGAAAACAACAAAAATATGAGAGGGCTTTATAATCTTTATCTTGAGTTAGGACATGAAGTGTTTGAAGATAAAATTAAAAAACCTATGGAAGTGTGTTTGCATAATAGTGATAGCAATGTTATTAGTATGAATTCTTCGAACACCATTATTGCTAATACTATTGAAAAGTATCAGCTTAGGGAAGCTAGTTTTGATGGATATGATATTTTTAGTCCCCCAAGTTTTGAGGAGGAAATTTTCTTTGATGATAGTGTTCCCACCAAGCATGGCATGGTGGAGCTCGTGGAAGATGAAATCCATAACATCCACCTCATATGACTTTGTGGGGTCCGGATCCTCAACACACTTCTTGGCTATAATCAACAAGTTACAGAGAGAGGTGGTGAGAGCATCATTGTCGAGCAATGAAGGATCAGAAGATATGAACCAGCTAATCATAGAAAGGAAGGATACCTTCCACCTTACCAACTCTATAACCTGGAACATACATCTCAGTCATATCCCTCTCCATGTGCGGTTTGTCCACCTCATCCATACGATGTCAAAACGGAGGGTGAGGGGACCACTTGTAACCAAGAACTCGAGCAAACTTGAAGAACTGAGCTTCACAGTAGGTAGACCCAGTCATCCACTTGAAGTGACAATGCATATCCTTTCCAAATACCAAAGTGGACATGAACTGAACCACAAGGTCATGGTTGTATGGGCACCAAGTTTCCATGATCTTCACTAAGTTGAACCTCTCAACCACATCAGCAGCTTGGGCAAACACTTCCTTATCCTTGATAGGTTGGAACTTGGTAGGATTCATGGGACAAATGGAATGCTTGTACTCAAGATAGATATCAGTGAAAATATGATATTGATCCATGCACCAAAAGCGAGTATCCTCCATCTCACCATCCCTTTGAGTATTGTACCAGTCACCCTAACAAATGCGAGTATATTTAGCAGCTGAGACATCATAACGGTAGGTATTCCTTGTTTCCTTGTCCTTGTTCCTCTTGGAAACAACCTTATTCTTTTGACCACTTGCTTGGGAAACCTTTCTTTTTGCCACAACTTCCCTAGGAGGCCGAGAGTCACTAGATTCCTCATCACTTGTTTCCTTATAAGAAGGACGCTTGCAAGAACTCAGCTTGTCACCATGAGAACCACCTATGAATCGAGCATATAGATGGATAGCATAAGCTGAGTGCACACAAGTCAAAGTAGGAAACATTCATAAAAATAATAGGAAAGCATCCACATATCGATCATGTATCAATCCTAGAAGAAAACAACAAAGTTCTAGAATTTGGAAAAATGAGACAGAACTCAACCGGAATTTCCGGTTCAGTTCTGAAACGGATATTCCGGTTCCACAAAATCAGAACTAGATTGATTTTTCAACTAGGGATAAAACTAGATCGACTAATTGGGTTACCATCCTATTGTTTCAATCATCCAATGGGATACCTTAGGAACATCTACCACCAAGCAATTTCAAGAAAAAACATGTATCCAAGAAGGGGTAGGGGATGAACACCCAAGATTCAAAAACAAGAAGGTTATCCGCTTCCATGGAGACAAATGCTTGGATGAGAACGTTCCCGGGGAGGAGGAGCACTGAATCCGGCAAAAACCTTGAGGATCCAATGGAGGGGGTTGCCAGGACGGCTAGGTCACAGTGGTAGCGGCTATGGTGGAGGAGGAGGAGGAGGAGGTTGGGTGCAAAAGAGCAAGGTAACTGCCCTCGCCCCAACCTCCTCGAGTTTAAGAGCCAGATTCGCTGAACTGAATATTCATGTACAAGTTTGAACCGGATATTCCAGGTCTTAACAGAAATTCCGGTTCACAAGTGAACCGGAAATTCCAACAACCGCTGGTACCCAACTTCCTAATTTTCAAATTGCTTGTGTGCGCGATACAATTTGGTCTTTTAGATTTAGGATAGAAAACCAAACTGAGAATAGTACTTCTCTCTTTCTCACTTTCAAGATTCAAATATGGAAAGCCAAGTTAGAGATATTTTCCTATAAAACACTTAGCTAGGAAAACGAGATAAATGCAATGAAAACCAAATAAAATCCCAACTAAGATCCAATTCTTCACAAGGAACAGGTTGGTGGCCTAAGCCACCACGTAAGAGATCATGGTATGACATCGCAAAGATATATCTTGGGTGCATTACCAATCCTCAACATTTTAGCTCACAATTCAACATTGCAAATAGAGAGATAACAATGAATATTTTCTTTGGGCATAATGGAGGGGAGGGAGAACCCAATGTGTTAGGATAACACTCCCCTTATGTCCATGCCTACACCTAAACCCAAACACATAGCCAACTATAGGGGTGTGTGCAAGATCCTCAAGTCAAACTCCTTGAATCTATGATATTTAGCTCATTCCTCAAAAACATGAATCTTGAATCATCGAGAGGCTTCGTGAAGATGTCCGCAAGATTTTCCTTGGTTGGTGCTAGCTCAATATCACCTCTTGCCACATGATCCCGCATGAAATGATGATGAATCTCAATATGCTTTGTCCCTGTGTGTTGCATGGGATTGTAGGCAATCTTGATGGCACTCTCATTATCACACAAGATAGGCACTTTCTCCAAGTGAACATCACACTATTTGAGGTTTTTCCTTATCCATAGCAATTGGGTGCAAGCACTAACGGCCGCCACATACTCGACTTCGGCGGTGGAGAGAGATATAGAATTTTTCTTCTTGGAAGACCAACTCACCAAAGACCTGCCAATGAATTGTCAAGCCCCTGAAGTAGACTTCCTATCATCTTAATCACCATCCCAATACGAGTCTATGTACCCCTTGAGAGAAAATTGTGCCCCCTTTGGGTACCACAAACCAAATCTTGAGGTATGAACCAAATACCAAAAGATCCTATGGACCGCCACCAAATGGCTTTCCTTAGGACCGCTTGATACCTTGCACACACACCTACACTCAACACAATATTGGACTAGATTCACAAAGTTAAAGCAAAGAACCAATCATAAAACGATACAACTTTTAGTCCACATCTTTACCATCCGGATTGCGCTTGAGGTGGCATTTGAGTTGCAATGGAAATACCTTCTCTTTTGCACCTATGAAGTTAAACCTCTTGAGCATGTTTTGGGTATACTTGGATTGAGAAATGAAAGTCCCACAAGCCAATTTCTTGATCTCAAAGCCAAGGAAGAATTTAAGCTCTCCCATCATAGACATCTCAAACATGTCATTCATAAGCTTTGAGAACTCATTATTGAAAGCTTGGTGAGTTGAGCCAAAGATAATATCATCCACGTAGAGTAGGCATATGAAAATATATTTCTTTACCCTCTTTGTGAAGAGGGTGGGATCGATTTTCCCAACTTCAAACCCACGGTCTTGCAACAACTCTCTAACGTGCTCATACCACGCACGTGGATCTTGTTTAAGTCCATAGAGTTAGAGAGCTTGTAGACATGGTTAGGGAAGTTAGGGTTCTTGAAACCCGGGGGTTTCTTAACATATACCTCCTCTCTCAATGTACCATTAAGAATGGCACTTTTGACATCAATTTTTTTGCAATTTGAAGTTGTGAGAAGATGCATATGCAAGGAGGATACATATGGAATCAAGACGAGCCATGGGAGCATAGGTTTCATCAAAGTTAATGCCTTCCACTTGAGTGTAGCCTTGATCCACCAATCTTTACTTGTTCCTCACAATAATATCATGCTCATCTTGCTTGTTCTTGAATATCCACTTAGTGCCAATAACATTGTGGCAATATTTAGGCTTCTCAACTAGCTTCCAAACTTTATTGCGCTCAAAGTTATTGAGCTTATCATGCATAGCTTCCAACCAATCCGAGTCTTCAAGATCTTCATAGACTTTCTTTGGTTCCACCATCGATATGTGAGATTGATGCTCACTAAAACTTGCCAATTGAGATCTTGTGTATCTCTTGTTTTTCACATCACTCAACACCTTATTATCGGATGCATCAATATGCTTTAAGGATTTTGCAATCCTTCTAGCACGACGGGCTTCGATCTCCTCATTATTGCGAGGAGGAATCACTTGATCATCTTTATCATTTGAGTCCCCGTCTTGACCAGTTTGTTGGCCTTGAGCACCATCATCTTCATGACTTGGTTCAACTTGAGATGAAGAAGGTTGACCTTGGCCTTGACCTTGGCTAGATTGAGTGATAGGAATGGTTGGATCTTGCATAGCAACTTGGTCAACAATGGAGGGTCTTGAACTTGTTCTTGGGTTGGTGCATCACTTGCTCGCTTGGCTTTATTTTCCAATGTACACGAGGGATCCACTGGAGTGGAGCATAGTTCTTATCGAGTGGCTACAAGGTGTCCCTCAATGGGGCGGAAAAAATCCCACACACATTCTTTCTATGGCTTCTTGAGGTATTTAAACATCTACATCGGAAACACGAAATTGCCCAACTTGGGAGCCATCATTTTCTTCAAACACAACACTACAAGACTCAATGATAATCCGTGGGACCTTGTCAAAGACTCTATAAGTGTGGGATTTGGCACCATAACCAACAAGTGTACCCTTAATATTTTTAGCTTGGAATTTAGACAAACAAACACCTTTGATCAAATAGAAACACTTACAACCGAAGACACGGAAGTAGGAGATGTTGGGTTTGTTGCCGGTGAGAATCTCATATGGAGTCTTCACTAAGCCCTTGCGAATGTAGAGCCGGTTTGATGAATGACAAGCGGTGGATATGGCTTCAGCCCAAAGATATTGGGGAGAATCAAACTCCGCCAACATGGTCGTAGCCATATCCAATAAAGTTTGGTTCTTCCTCTCGGCTACACCATTTTGTTGAGTGGTATATGTAGCAGAATACTGATGACAAATACCCTCTTCACTTAGCAACTCATTAAGAGTGTAGTTCTTGAACTCAGAGCCATTATCACTCCGAATAGCCAAGATAGTAAGATTGTGTTGATGTTGCACTTGATTGGAGAAGTCAATGATGGTATGTTGGGTCTCACTCTTCAACTTGAAGAAATATACCCATGTGTATCTTGAATAGTCATCCACTATCACCAAGCAATACTTCTTGCCTCCAAGACTTGCCTCGGGCACGACACTAAAGAGATCAACATGGAGAAGATCCAAGATCCTCTTTGATGAAATGATTGTCTTTGATTTATGGTCGGTGTCGTGCATATTTTATTCAACACAACCCCTACACACACGATCTTTGGCAAAGGAAACATTTTCTTTTAGTCCGAGGATGTGACCACCCTTGTGAAGACTTTGCAAAGTTCTCACGTTGACATGAGATAAGCGGCAATGCCACAACCACCCCACGTAGGCCTTACGGAAGAGACACATCGTTTGAGAGTTGGTGGACTCCGAAAAGTCCCCCACATACAACTCATTTTCGATGTGTCCAACGTAAGCAACATCGAGAGACTTGCTCCACATCATGATTACCTTGGTAGGATCAAAGAAGACTAAAAAGCTCATCTTCCCTAAAGCACGAACTAAAATCAAATTGAAACCAAGGGATTCGACAAGCATGACAGTTTCAAGGGTGATATTAGGGGAAACAACCACCTTGCCAAACCCCTTTACCTCAGATTTAGTTTTAACTTCGTCACAATTTCTTTGCTTCCGGTCATATGACTTGTACACCCACTATCAAGTATCCATTTTGCACCACCAGAAGCATAGCTCTACAAGGAATCATTGAATTGTGTTTGGATCCGAGGAGGGTCCTCTCATATTAGCAACAAGGGTATTTGGAACCCAAATTGATTAATCAATGAAACCCTCACTAGACCAACATATTTAGCTTGCACAACACCATAATAATCAACAAATAAGAAATGATGTGGATTGTTAGTTCCCGCGGAGTTGCTACGAGTAGTGTTTTCCCTAATGACAATACCACTCGCACCAACATTCTTCTTATCTTGTTCGGGATTGGCCTTGTTCTTATTCTTCTTGTTGTTCTTTCTCTTGGCTACAGAGCCAAGACCTTGCTTGACAACTTGTGGTCTAGGAGCAACCACTTGTGTATGGGGACCACTTGTGGCTTGGGAGCCCCAACTTTCTCAACACTAGGGCCATTGCCCCTGATTCTTCCATATATTCCTTCAACCTAGCATTCTTCTCAATAATATTTGCATGATCACAAGAAGAAGAACATGTACTAGGCACATTGAATTGATCAAGTTGAGTTTGAAGTTGTTCACGAGACTTGTTGAGGGTAAAGAGTTCACTCTCCAAAGCCTTGTGAGCCTCGGTGAGCTTCTCTAACCTTCTTCTTTTTAGTTCTCTTATATCTAGAAATTGCATGGTCACGTTCTTTGGTGAGCTTAGAAATTGACTCATTATGTGACTCTTCAATAGATTCAAGCTTCTCCTCAAGATATACTCTAAGATCATGTTCCTCCTCAAGAGCATTAGAGAGGGAACCCTTTTCAAAGCAATCATTCCTCTCGGTTTCACATTTATTATCAAGAGCCTCTTGGGCATCTCCCAATTGACTCATGAGAATGGTGAAATACTTCTTGTTCTCCCCTTGCAAGTTAGTCATATATAGGTTCAAGGAGGCAATTTTATCTTCAACACTAGAACTAGCAAGTTTAGTGGTGGGAGAAGACGATACCTCGGTGTCCTTATCCATGAATCACTTTGCAAAGGGTTGAGGAAGATTCTCATTAGGGGATTCAAAGAGTGAAAGATATTATGAAGTTGCAATAGCAATAGCGGCCACTTCACTTGTGGTTTCTTCTTCTTCATCGCCGGTATCATACTCTTATTTTGTCACAAGCACGTATCTAGAGGATGGCTTCTTGTTGACGGGTTTCTTCTTGAATTGAGGTTTCTTGTTGGGAGCCTTTGACTTATCCTTTAGGACTAGCTTTTCTCCATGGTGCTCCTTATTCTTAAAGGGTCATTCGGCAACAAAGTGATACTTGTCTTGGCAATTAAAACAAGCTCTCACTTTTTGAGTCCCTTCTTTACCATAGCTTGACTTGGTCTCCTACTCAACATATTCCTTGGACTTGGGAGGGTTCTCCAAAACTTTTGCACCACAAGAGCAATGCAATCCTTAAGCACGGGATCATATTCTTGATCTTTGAGCGGGGCCGAATGTTCTTCCAAGGCAACCTCTTCATGTTGATCCACCATCTTGGTCACCACCTTGGCCTTCAAAGCAACGGAGACCCCTTTGTGCATCCCAATAGCACAAGCACGCGTGTCATGCGATATCTTTGACTGCACCTTAAAGGAGGTCATTTCTTGCATCACCTTGGTTGAGATCATAGAGGAAAAGCTGTGTTTACCTTCAAGGCTCTTCACATCCACTGACTCAAATGGAAAGAGGGCACTGATGTACTTCCTATTGATACAAGAATCATCCACATATTTAGCACCAAGAGCACTAAAGGAGGTGGCTAGGGTCTTGAGTCTTTGGTACATTTCCTCATGGCTCTCATCATCTAGCATATAGAACCCTTCGTCCTCATTGCACAAGGTATCATACCTATTCCTTTGCATGCATTCATTGCCCATAAACATGGTGATGAGATCATCCCAAGTTTCCTTGGAGGTGGAATATTGTTGAAGATTAGGAATGTGGTTTGGACCTACGACTTGTTGAATAATCAACAAGGCGGTGTAGTTGAGTTGGCACTCTACCACTTCCCTTCTTGTCAAGTTCTTGGGGTCATGATGATTGTATCCATCTTGAGCGACCCTTCAAAGCTCAATACAAGAAGAGTTAAAGTGAGTTTTCATGAGATATTGTCAATTATCAAAAGGATGTGCATCAATTTTAGGAGGTTCGCCTCTAGGTTTAATATGAGGATGTGGGGTGGGAGGATCGGGGGAGTACCGTCCTTCGACATTGTGGTACTCTCCCTTATCAACCGACCCCTTAGAAGTTTTTTTCTTAGAGTGGGATTCATTTTTACTTTCTCCACCCTTATCCCCATTAGCCGTATCCTCCTTCTCTTCCGGAATTTCTCTCGAGGGAGAAGAAGTAGACAATTACGGTTCCTTGGCTTTCAATAGTCGCAACATGAGATCTCGCAACTCTGTCAACTTATCATGCATGGATGAGGTCAAGGAATCTTTCAATTCCTTGAGATCATCCATAGTGACATGAGAAGAGGCCTCGGGGGATCCTCTATGTTGAGCATACTAAAACTCTTAGGCGATAAAGCCCAATAAAAGAGCTAAGACTCTGATACCAATTGAACATATAGTATGGGAACCTAGAGGGGGGTGAATAGGTGCTACGACCAATTTTAATTTTCTTCAAATTAAGGCTTGACACAAAGGTAAATTCTCTAGATATGCAACTACGGTGAATCAAACACAAAGTAAAGGATAGGGAATGAGGTAAACAAGAACGGAAGAATGCAGAGACAAGAATGTAATCCCGAGTTCCTACTTTTGAGGGGAGTACGTCTCGTTTGAGGGGTGTTAGCTTCGCCACAAAGGCCAACTCAATGCCACAAAGGCCTCACCATATTCTCGGATGAACGTCGCCATGAAGGCCTAGTTCACCTTCCACTATTGATCCTGTTTGAGGTGGGAATCGAGTCCTTTACAACAAGCTTGAGGCACACACCCACAACCAAATTGGGGGCTCCCAAGAATCACCAACAATCACCAAGAGAGTAGCAATGGAGCCTAGGTTTTCCACAAGGAATCCCTAGTCACGAATCCCTCAAACAAATGAGAGGGGAAATGAGAACTAGTTGGTGAAGATGTAGATCGGGTCTTCTCCTTCAATCCTCTAAATATCAACGAATTTGGGTGGAGGGATTGGGAGAGATCTAAGATTTGGTAAGCTCAATAAATGCATATTAATGGCTTGGAAGAACTATCTCACTTGGGGAATAAGGAGGGGTATTTATACCCCCTCCCAAAATGTGGTCGTTGGAGCAGAATTCTTGGACCGGAAATTCTGGTTCAAACTTGAAACGAAATTTTTGGTTGGCTTCTTCTTCAGGTCTGAAACTTGACAGCGTTGACCAAAACTGGAAATTTCGGTCAGCTTGAAAATATCCGGTTGATTCCACTGTCAAAGAATAAGCTCCAACTGGAAATTACGGTTGGCCCGAAAATTCCTGGTTGAAATTTCCGGCTGATCTCTGCGAGCACAAACTCCAGTCCTTAGCCATTTGTTCTCTTGTTCTTCCCAAACCGGAATATCCGGTTGATCCAGAAATTTCCGGTTGACTCCAGTGACCAATTTCATAGAAAGTAACCTCAACCGGAATTTCTGGTTGACCCTGAAATATCTGGTTGGTCACTGTGCCAAATATGGCTGAACTAACTTCACCTCTTTTTCTATGTTCGATGTGGGTGAGAAAATAAACACCTAAACACTTAACACCTTGATTGATAATGCCCTTAGTATTGTTAACTAACACACAAAACCTTAGGGAAAACTAAATGCACTTTAAGTGTTAGAAATGTGTTCTAACATTTTTAGATAATATCGATGATTTTATCTACAGGGGCTAAGTGGTTCCGGAGGAGTTTCGGGGACTTTCCATATAAGGGAAGGAGTATCAGGAAGTCCAGATTTCCCCCTCATGGTTGAACCCTATTTTAGAGGGCTTCCAGGTGGGTCCCAGTGGCTCCACAAGTAGGTACCCATGGTCTCGGTATTTTTCCTGATTTTATTGGAGAGAACAGAAAAAAAAGAAAAAAAGGGGAGAGGAGGTGGAGTTGGACTCCACCCCCAATCCGAGTGGGCTAGGAGGGAGGGGTGCGGCCACCTCCTCTAAGCACAACTAGGAATCCTCTCTCTCCTCTTTGGGAAGTCTCTCCTCCCTCCCACTATATAAAGCACCCCAAGACTCATAGCAAAACACATAATTGTCTCTGAAGCCCCCTCTCTCTAGTAGAATTAGAGGGTCTAATTAGAGCTCCTATAATTGAATTAGAGCCTCTTATATTTGGGTTTTGTGGTGTCCTCTCCCGATACCTAGCTATAATTCTAGTTTTCTCTCATGTGTTGAGAACTTCCAGCTTCATGAATAGCTCTGATCACAGTTGATTAGAGCTACCAATTATCAACGCCGGAAGGCTGTCTCTCTTCGTTGGTGCCGAGTCGTGGACGACGGAGCGCTCACAGGTTGACACAAGCGTATGCATGCACACTATAAGAGGGATTACACTTGTGATCCTTGATGAGGGAAGACTTAGCAAAATCTTAGCAACTAAGCCTAGTTGTGAGGATCTATGATTTTTCAGATCTCTTCTACGACTACATCGAATCCATTGCCCGGTGAGTCGTGATCCTGATCCTCGCATGTATGGGCATGCCTCGTTATGTGCATAGTGATCTTGGCAGACCACGTAGGGCAATTTTTTAAAATTCTGAAGCGTATATCAGCATTGAGGCCATGTCTGTACATGCTAGGCTCGCCAATCTAACCTATAGTGTATTGCAATGTATACATGGCTTACACCCACTATATGTGAACGTAGAAGTGAAGCACGTGATCTTCATAGCCCACTTTACTACTGCAGAGTTTCTTGGTGGTTCACACTTAAGGGAAAACATGACATTTGTATTAAGTGTAAGGGATTATCTTATATAGCTACCTCTGTATGATAACATATTATATACAAGCAATATAAGAAACACAGAACACACAAAATATCAAATGAATTAAAATGCGACATGATATGGTCTTGCGCCTTGATCTCCATCGTGCACACCGACATATCACCAAGTCCATAGAGCTTCCTCTTTCCAACGGTTTCTTTGAACAATTCACAAACTCACCTTGACCATATCATATCAAAAGCCTCTGCAAAATAAAGTTATATGCTTCTACTTTATCTTTTTCATGTTTTACGTGGCTGCTAAGGCTTTCATAGAAGAATCGTTTCTACCTACGAACTTGTACCACAACACTGATCGAACAATTTTCTTTATTACACCCCTTTCGAGGCCCTGCGTTGTAAATTCCATATCAACTATTAAAAGAGAGACAAACACCCATCAGCCACATACATGGTACAAGCCATGTGTCAGGTGTGGAACCAGTCTCGTGTAAGCGCACGCGTAAAGTCAGTATGGGCCGCAACATCCAACAATGCCTCGACATGAAAAATTACACACTAGAGGGTAACAATTCGTAACATCGATGCCCACATTCAACATGTGTTCTAACCGTTATAACAATACTATGCATAGATCGGTTGTGATACTATTAAGGGGTTCGTAACAGGATAACAAAAAAAATCCTACCGGTGAACTCCAGAAACTAGCCAGGATCTATCTACTAGTAATGCGGTAACGACTACGGTGTTTCCGTAATTTGGGATTTTCCTCAAAAATTCCTTAAGAAAAATAGCCCTACGCCCCTCGTGATAAAGGAGGAGGGGTGCACCTCCCTTTAGCTCCCCCATGTGGGGCTAAAGGGGAGGAGGAGGTGGGAGGGGATCTAAGCCCCTCTCCTTGCTGCATGGGCCTCTAAGTCCCATCAAGGAGGGTGCAAGTTCCCCCTTTGGGCTGCCTCCTTTTTTAATTATTATTCAATATTAAATTAATTAATATATTAAATTTAATAAATATATTTAATTCAATGTTTTAATTCCTTTTAATATTAAATTAACATGTAAATATATTTAATTCATAATCAATATATTTACATATTATTTAATTAATGTGCCTCCAGAACACCCCGAACTCCCTCGGTCCTCTTCGGAACAATTCCGATGTTTTTCCCGTTCTTTGGAACCATTCCGGTCTCTCTCATTCTGTACTCTGATAATTCCAATGTTTCCTGTAATGATCTGTGAGCGTTAACAAGCCCTTAAGTGTGTTACCCTTGGTTCTGGAATACTCCATATATGATTGAGAACTCTCTCCGATCAATGATCAATAGCGGGACCTGGATGCTCATAATGACCCATATGCATTCCAGAATAAAATGTCGTGGAACCATAAACATAGTGTCCTATTCCCTTTGTTACTCAGATACATATCTTGTCTAAGATATGATCGTTGACATCTCCATGTCATGTTCAATCCCGCTACTGACAAGAATTGCTTTACTCGTTGTCGTAATATTCCATCCTCGTCACCTAGTCATATGCTGCAACTTTATGGATGTAATCTCACCGAGTGGACCTAGAGTATATCTCGGTCACGTGGATGAACAAATGACAATCTAGATACATATGCCTCAACCCATCTCTTTGAAATTCCTGATGTACACCTTTATAATCACCCTTTTATGATGTGACGTTGATGCAATCAAAGCACCCTACAATACAATGGTTAAATATGAACTCGCGGTTCGAGGATTAGGATACTATATCATGTGAATGTAGCAACAATGAAATTGTGACACGATCACGTTTGCAATAATCATGATGGGTATCTCCATCATGTCATTAAACCAATGAAATGATCTCATTGTCAATTTACATAAATGTCACATGATCGTGAAACCCTCGATCATCGATTGTCCAATGAACTAGTCAGTATAGAGCCTCACTAGGAACTTTGGTTTCATTACATGTCACTGATACGTTGCAAACGTATCTATAATTTTTGATGCTCCATGCTTGTTTTCTACCCAATACCTTTTGTTTTCCACATGATTTCTTTCATTTTCCGGATGTTTTCACAGACTAACCTATTAACAAGATGCCCCAGGCCAGTTGTTGTTTTCTGCTGTTTTTCTATTTTAGAAAAGTTCTTAAGAAATATTCTCAGAAAGGGCTGAAAATCCAAGGAGATTAATTTCCCGAAATGAAGACGGAGTCTAAAGGGGAGCCAGAGGGGGCCAGGGGGTAGGCGCAGCCTCCTCCTAGGCCGCGGCCAGTGGGCCCCGAGCACCGCCTCACGTCCCCCCTATGCTAATAAATTACCCTAAACCCTAAAAATCACGAGGACGGAGTTATTTTCCATGAAACATACAGAGATGCACCGTCACATCAAAAGTCAAATCTAGGTCTTATGGAGTCCTGCTCCGTCACCCTGCCGGAGAGGGGGATCGCCGAAGGCCTCTACATCGCAGTGATCACCTCCGAACAAATGCGTGAGTAGTTCATCTCGGGACTACGGGTCCATAGAAGTATCTAGAAGGTTCTTCTCTCCCCTATGCCTCCATCTTTAGAGTCTCGTGAGCTGCCTCACATGATCGAGACTACCGTTATGTAATTGTGCATGTTGTGTTTGCTCGGATCCGATGAACCATGAGATTATGATTATTTTGTTCATGTCAATCTAAGAAGATTCACTTATATTTGTAGAGAGTTTTAATCGTGTCTTGCAATGCTCTCCGGTGTTTATGATTATCTTGGCCACGTAGTTGTTTTCACCTCCAAGAGAGGGTGTATATGCTAGATACTGGGTTCATGCCTCCTTGTTTCCTGCGCTCGAGTGAAAGAAACGTGCGGGGGAGGATGTGTTGTTGCCACTAGGGAGAAAACAACGGTGCTCTTGTCTACGGATGAGAACCACTTATTACATTACGTATTGATCTTAATGCATTTTTCTGTTGCACACATAGCAATCACTTCTTTGATGCAACTTAATACTAAGGAATTTGATGGATAGCTTTCTTGAGGTGGATATTTAGATATGGATACGTGCTGGATGTCGGTTCATATACCTTGACGTAATGCCTACAATGTTAGAACTCGTGAACTTTATCTCGTCATAATAGTATTGTTATATGTTCATGATTTGTTAATTGCCCAGCTGTAATTTGTTCACCCAACATGTTTGTTTTCTTTGGAGAGACACCACTAGTGAACCTATGGACCCCAGTCCTACTTTCCTCATATCTCAAACCTTGTTTTAAGCACTTTCATCATTGTTTCCTTACCGTCCCATTTTTACTTTTATTGTTTTCCAAGACTCTATACGTTTAATTTCCTGTTTTTAGCAAGACCGGGAGATTGACAACCTTTCGGAAAGTTGGGGCAAGAGAGAGTTTGTGTATATGTGCAGGTTCCATGCTCCCGTCAACTACATGTTAGTATTTTCTGGCGTCGTTGATAAAGCAACCTTCTTCAAGACTATGAAGTACTACTAGTTCGATAACTTTCGGTTCCTTACTAGGGGAAAACTTACTCTAGACTGCACCATACCTTCAGCTTAGGGGTCTCCCAACGAGCGTGTGATCACATCCTCATCAATCACACATGCATTAACAGTTTCTATTAATACAATCATAGCATGACATAAAACTTATTATAAACTTAATGAGATATGATAAACAAAACTCATGATTTATTTGCATCTAGAACATATTTCCTTCAATATGTTCACGTTTCTCATCAAACATCCATATTTGCAAGGAAATAAATAGCCAAGATTTTTTTTCACATTGATGCAGTTTTTAATGATTAGTGGCAGTTAAGAGGAATAATCTCACCAAAATGTTAAAAATTATCTGTTGAAATGAGCATACAAGCGAGTGTAAAATCCACTCATCAAGCACCATCAATCACCGCTAAAGTAAAACATAATATATAGTTATAAATATCTACTTATATTTAGAATTTAATATAATAGAATACATGCATATACACTCAGCCACAAATTAATGCATTTAAAAGCTAATTAATTGGTGCATTGATTGCTATTAATATGGAACCATTTATTAGCATGATGCTTTAATATGGTTCTTATCACAACACATCCACAAGGCTATTAAAGGATTTCCCATTTCTCCTGTTCTTCTTCACATCTTTCAAAACAAACATCTCTCAACTCCATTGCAGTTAGCAACAACATCTAGCTACCAAAGATGAGGACCACCCTCATGATTTTCTGCACCGTTGCCTTACTCGCGATAGCAACAGGTATATATTTTCTTATATGTTACCTTGTTTTGATAACTCTTCCACTAATATGATCAAAATATGTGGTTTGATTTAGTTATGGTGTTGTTTTGTGCCAGCAGAGGGTACATGTTTTGGAAGAACTACTTTCCCAATGCCACGGTGTGAAAGTACAAGTTGTCATTCAACATGTGAGGCATTTTTCAATGGGACTATGTGTAGTGGGTGCACTTGGACCTCAGCGTGTGGTCAGGATGGGGGGTGCACCTGCACAATATGTCCCCCCTCGCCCCAGATTAAAGAAACAAATCCTAACTAGCCAATATGCGATGACATGTTTATACGATAAGAATATCACCATTATGGTGTAGTAGGAGCAGATCTCTTACCGGAAGGTGATATAAAATATAAATTTAATATTTCTCGTAAGAAATTATGAGGGGACGATGCATGAGTTGGTGTTTCTGTGTAACTTTGCAACATGGTGTGTGCAAGAAAAAATAACCACTATGTTTTGGTGGACATAATGAGCTAGTTTCTCAAAACTTCAATACGATGTGATGATCTCTCTTCGTAGTCTGGTCGTGCTCCAGCCATTTTTTGGGGTTGTAAGCGCATAAAGATGTCATTCATTCTATGTTGTAGCACCATAATTTGTTTTTGAATCATTGAAAGTTAGTTGCATAATAAATCACATTGAAGTTCATACCAAATATTTTCCCTAAGATAGCTCCTACAACATATCACTAATGTCACACTATACTTAGTCAACAAATGGTCAATCACGCAACAATGAGGGATTATTTTGTTATCATTATTAGGAACAATAATAAATTTACATTATGAACATGAATAACATATTTAGTATGAGAAATAAGGTAAATTTACAAGCATCAATTAATCTTACAACCATTTTCTTGCCACTAATTTCATCTCATGATGAAGACAACACAGATTATCAAAGGCATGTTTAGCTCCTTCCTCCATAAGTATATGATGCATACATAATAAAACATATATGAAAATTCTCCTCGAATAAAAACACTATTTCAAGTTGGTTTTATTTGGAGTCTATTGTTATCTCCATTAATTTTATTTTACTTTATTATGAGATTTTGTATGATTTGAGATTTATATTGAGTTTGATCCTTTGTTGGCTTGTGAGCTTGAGTTTTTTACATATTTATATTGGATGTTATATGTGGATTTGCTAATGAGAGATAAAGGCTACGTAGCTTGGGCTTTATTTTATTCTTAAATCCAAAATTTCACTCAATAAATATTCATATTATTTCAAGATCTAATCATTGTTGATTTTTATATCAAAAGTTTAGACTATGCTACTCCTTATTTGGCTACTAATAATCTCAAAGTATGCATGGTAGCACTAGTACATACTTATCCACAAATGAATTGGATTAATGGTTGGTTAATTTTGAACTTATTTCCCATATTAGAGTTATAATACGATTCTATTCATATCACATCCGACATCGACGGTGTGTTTATGTTACATGAGGTATATAATGTAAGTGGATTGGTGATATATACTCTATATATCTATGAAGATCAAAAGGCCTTTCTTTGCAACGAAGATAGCCATGATGAAGACATATGATCGCATTGAGTGGGGGTATCTTCATGGTTGCTTAATGAAGTTGGGATTTGCACCTAGCAGGATTTCTTCAGTTATGAGATGCATAACTAATGCTAAGTAAGTAGTTAAAGTTATGGAGATTTTACCTCACCAGTGATTCCATCTCGTGGGATTCGACAAGGTGACCTAATAACCATTTTTTTCCTTTTGTGCCCTTAAGGTTTATCCCGTTTGCTGTAGAAGAAAGAGGCCCTTGGTGAGCTACAAGGTTTACGTAATGGTCGACAAGATCCATCTACATACAACCTCCTTTTTGTACATGACAGTGTTTTCTTTGCACATAGTGATCAACAGAGTGTGCAAGCATTGAAATATGTTGTGGACACATATTGTGACGCATCGGGACAGAAGATCAGCTTACAAAAACCTTCTATCTTCTTTGAAAACAAGTGTCATGAGGCTATTAAGCAGGAGATCAAAGTGGCTTTGGAAGTGAACAATGAGGTCCTCAAGGACGCTTACTGGGGGATGCCCCTGCGGAAATTGCACGGGCAGTCTCGTCATTCTTCAACTTTCTTCACGACCGAGTATGGCGCAAGGTGAACAACTAGACTGGTAGGCCGCTCTCTCGAGTGGGAAATAAAGCCCAGTCTATTCTCAATTATGTTATGAGTTGTTTCCAAGTTCTAGTCAGAATTTGCAGCAAGACGAAAACAATTATATCAATCATTGGTGGGTTTTTGAGGATGGCGGGAACAAGATGCATTGGTGGTTATGCGAGTGGCTGCCATTACCAAAAAACCTCGGTGCTATGGGCTTCCGTGATTTCTTTTTTTCTTTTCAATTAGGCAATGTTGGGAAAATAGTGTTGGCGCATGGTCACTGATCCTACATTGTTGTGTGGTGTGGTGTTGAAGGGCCACTATTTCCCTAATCCGGATTTCATATCTGTTGGTATACCACTTTTCGGACGCGAGATTCTAATGAAGGGACTCCAATGGAGGGTTGATAATGGAGAGAGCACTTGTGTGCTGACGTACAACTGGATTTCGGGCTTCCAACGTGATACGATGGGTTTCGATTCCTTGTGATACAGATCAACATGATACGGATGGGTTTCTGGCCCAATCTTTCATGGCAAACCTGATAGATAAGTTTGACCGATAAGCAGAATTGATTCTACTCCCTGATACACAACACAGATCCTTACGAATCAACAAGCTCGGAGGTTTTTGGACAGCTCCCTCAAAACTCAATACATGTGTCTACCCTGAAACACACAATGTGTTCATAACTCAACAAAAATTCAACACCCCCTATTACATGGCTGCACCTGGCTTTATATATTAGCCAACTCAACTTGACTTACAAGAAACCCAACAAGAAAAATAAAATAACTTTATACGGACCCACCTTTTCTAAACAGAATATGAACGACATGCTGAAATAAAAAAAGAACTCTTTTGTAGGTGCGCCATATTGCCTCGCGTGCAGGTGGTCCCCATCCGGGCTCCTTCAAACACATCACGCTCCACCAAAATCTTTCAAACATAATCACGCCTCCATTAACCTTCTCCTTGCGCGACAGTTACAGTAACAATAGTTGTCGCCGTAGAGCATCAATAACAGGGAAAACAATATACGTAGCACATATAGGAGGTTCCATATCATCCTCCCCCTTCAGCCAAAACCATCCTTGGTTTCAAGTCATCTTCTGCAGAAAACTCATCATGAATAGGCTGAACATCCACCACATGGACATCAACAGTAGAATATGCAGAAAAAACATGAATTGCAGAAATATCGGCCGCAACTGTATGACGAATAGGCTCCAAAATAGGTGCAGCAATGTCGGCTACCATAGGAATTGCAGCAGTTTCGGCTTCCCTCTTGTTTGCCTCTTCGATCTCTCTCGGGTTTTTATGAGCCACTCCTTTTTACCAAAAGGCACGGTATATTGCGGTGGAATATATTAATACATCATTACTCCGTGCTCATCGGTCCATGGGTTCCCCCAACAACAAATGGCATGAAACCAACTGAAGTGGAATCACGTCGCAAATTTCCTTGATAATGCTAGCAAAGTTAATGAATCGATAGTAAGTATCAACAAGAAAATCACTGTTTAATAGAAACTACAATATCCATGATAATCAAAATATGAGGTAAATTAGAAGAGGCTATTGAAACTTTAAGCTCAACTTTTTCTTCTCTTAAGTTTAAGAGGGAAATGCCGTCTATTGGAAAAGAAAAATAACAATATATGTTCCCAAGGTGCCTAAACAAAAATCCCCTAATGTGCTTAAAATTAATAAAACTTTTAGTGAAACTAAAAGTGATTTGCATGTTTAATCATCTTCAGGGTTTCCTAAGGTACCCGTTGCTACAATTGGTGTTTTGGAATAAATTATTGTTTGGATTCTTCTTCACTTGAAAATACTTGAATCCACTTTTCTGGGCCTAGCTCAAAGGCGTTAAAGAAAAGCACTTCTTGGGAGATAACCCATGGTTTTATTTTTGCTTTTTTTTTCTCTGTTTTCTTTGATTCAAGGAGATTTCTACTTCTGTAGCAACTCCTTTATATATTTATTTTCATGTATTAGTTGTGCCAAGTAAAGTTTCTGACGAAAGTTGGAGTTGGTTTTGGGATTTCTGCGCAGGAAACAGATTTCTGCTGTCCACCGTAAAAAATCGTGAAAAATCCAGAAATAAGAATGACCTAATTTTTTGTGTGATTATTCCTAAGCTAATTCCGCAACTTTTTTGTTCTTTTTAGTTTTATTATTTGAGGAGTCTAATTGCCCCGAAAAAATTCGTCTTTACAGACTGTTCTGGTTTTGGCAGATTCTGCCATTTTTCTCGCATTTGCTCTTTTATGATGTCAAGTGGATTTCTTTGCTTAACGAAACATCATTGGCTGTAGATAATGTTTAAAAGTAGCAATAGCACTTGTTCCCATACAGAACCCATGGATTTTTTATTGATGCACTAACCCTGTAATGCGAATTACTTTTTGAGTGTGGTGTGAACAAAGTTTTCAAGGGTCAAGAGAAGAGGGTGATATATGTGATCAAGAAGAGTGTAAGGTCAAAGCTTGGGGATGCCCCCGTGGTACATCCCAGAAAATTCTAAGAGGACTCACGCATCTAAGCTTGGGGATGCCCAAGGCATCCCCTTCTTCATCAACCATTTATCAAGTCACTTCTAGTGAAACTATAATTTTATTCGGTCACATCATATGAAATTTACTTGGAGCATCTGTTATTTTTGTTTTGTTTTATTTTGTATCTCTTGCTGCAATAATATCATTGGAACCTAGCATCCTTTTTTGGGAGAGAGACACGCTCCGCTTTTTCGTTTGAATACTCGTTATGCTCGTATTCTTAGTTTTTCTTCTAGATGCTGCGAAAATTCTTGTTTAGCTCTTATTTTCATTGCATCTCGTATTCAGATCTGTTAGTTTTAGTAGTGTTATGTGAGTACTATCATGCTTACTTAATGTATCATTTTGAGAGTTTTTGTTAAAACATATTATGTATGGTGCTTGTTGGGAAAAGAAACTGCAACATTTGGTAAAATTATAAACGATGCATATAGAAGCTTGTATGGACTGTGGCTAGACTTTTTCATATCATGCTAAATGTAATTTTAGTTCTAAATCCTAGTTGTAACATCCTAGGTCTTCAAAATTCAAATAACATCATGCATACATAAGCAACATGGCATACTAGCATGTTTTCACCTTGCATCTACCCTCAACCAGAAAATTAAACTCATTTTAACCACATAGATATTAAAAGAAGTATTTAGAAATTCCCATACCATCCTATGTAAAACTGTTTTATTTTTGAAAAGGAACAGTACCAAAATACTCATTACATCTCTAGCTTTTCAAAACATATTTTTTCTCAATTTTCTAATAAACTATGTGGGGGTATATGTGCTATTTTTGTTAAGGTTTTGAATAAAAAAAGAAACAGAGAACAAAAAAAATAGAAAATCCTAGTTTACCGTGCACCCTAGGCCCAGCCCGCCTTTCTATCACTCTCTCACTCTCTCGCAGTGCGCTGCAGCCGCCAGCCCAACGGGCCAGCCCGAGAAGCATCCAACGCACGCGTCTCTCTCTCTGACCCGCGGGACCCGCAGATGATGCAAGCATGACGTCACGTCTTCTTCTCCCGCACGGAAACAATCCCGCGGAGAGCACCCGAGATCAACGCGGCCATTAAACAGCATAATCACCGCGATCCTTGTAAGGACCCCAGACCGGCAGTCTGAAACCCTACGTATGCATACATTCACGATCCCAGAAAGATCAGTCGTGAACAACATACACAGTTGGCACACAGAAATACATCATCCATTACACGAATACATAAAGGTATTACACAAATGATCACATGATCAAGTTTTAAAGCAACTGCCAAAAGGGCAGGCAACTTAACAACCACAGCGGAAGACAAATAAAACACAACGTAGCTGAGCCCAAGTCACACCTTAACCTACAGGCTGCTGACCCGGAGATGATCCTAGTTCGCAAAGCCGTCAACTCCGTACTTCTCTTCATAGATATCCTTTGGAGGCTCCTTCTCCAAATCTGATAAGTAGATACCAGGGGCGAAACCATAATGAGTACATTTGAATGTACTCAGCAAGACATCCATCATGTCACTTACCAACATGAAAATATGCTTATATGGTGGAATAGGTAGGCTATAAATAGGGTTCACTATCAATGGTGTTCATATATGATGACACCATAGTTGCAGTCAGGTTAATCTGTATCTTCGTTGAAGAAGATACTTCAGAAGAAAATAATATAGTTTTATTTCTCTTGTAGATATCACATGTACAAGAGGTTTTGTAAAACTTTGTTGAAGAAATATTTTCTCTTTGCAAAACTTCTTGAAATCAGTTTCCAGAATTCTTGCTTAGAGTAGAAAAGGTTTTCGTTGCAAAACATTTTGTTTTGAATAACATCATCTGGCTTTTCATCGTCGGCGATACCTCCACGGTATAAGTTTCCATTCCTTTCCGAACTTCACAAGTTCAATACTTCCTTTCCAACATTCCCTTTCAAAAACTCTTTTTGAAAACATTGACACAATACTAGCTACATGGCCATCCAACTGTCCATATCCGAGGACGCGGCTTCTTCGAAAAAGTTGTACTCTGCAGAGGTGTACACATCCACCAGATCCAGTACACCTCCCGTGAAACAACCACGGACTGTAACAACAGTATGTAAACATCAGGTATCTGATCATAACCATCCACTATGTTCAAGCTAGTATATGCCTATCTCTCGATTGAGGTTGTTCTCCCCGGCATCAAGTCCCACCCTGCCTAGCCAGGAGCCTCAATGAATGCATCCGGAGGGAAAATTAATCCCACACTTTATATGCCTCAACATTGGGAGTTTTGACGACATTCGGTTCGAGGGTACGACGCCCCTTATAGCAAGTGAGATAGCACACACTAATAAGAACAAACTTTAAGTTAAGCCCCGTGCCCATGTTGGGGTAGGGTGGCAGTACGGTAAAGGTTGTCCGGCGAAGACTAGGTTATGTGTCATTTTTTAAAACACCACTTTCTCAAAAATGACCACTTCCACATTCCTCCGGAGAACAAGGATCCGCCTTTTCTCCGGGTTTTTCCGTAAAGCCTTTGTTTGGTAGAATCACAATTTTAGGGTGTCCACTTAGGGACTAGTATATTTGATGGTAATAAATACCATGTGGTGGCCTATGGGCTTGGTATTACCAAGTTTAACTACTGGCATCATATTAACCTATAATATAGTATAGTAGTAATTTCCACCTCAAAAATAGTTTTGATAATCAAGTTTTTTGTAACACTTCAGAAGTAAAACATGCATGATATTAAATGGTAAGTATTGTATCAGCAAGCAATCAGGATGGCTTGCCTCAAGTCTCTTAATGTCCCTGGCCTTGAAGCAAATCGAACTTGACGCACAGCTCCACAACTGCTTCTTCTCCTTCTTCGCGTTCTAGCGTCGTAAAGGAAATAAAAGACACACACTTAGGGCTAAAATACAAACAACTTAGCTAAGAAACACATACAGCAACAAATGTTCATTCTCGAGTTCTCTCGAAACAATAACGCGAAAACTATCTCACATAACTCTCACGGTCCAAAACTGTCGTCAGGCACTATGTATGGTTTAGAAAACCACCTCCCACATCATACATACCATATATGGAGTGGTGTACCACTCTCATAATAATATATACAAGAAGCTAAAGATATAGCTTGTGGGTGCAAAATGTTAGGTTGCTAAGGTAAAGCCAAACAGACAGAGTAATACCCATGGCAGTGGGTATTTCTCACCACAAGCAACTATCACTTGATGTGTTCCTGATTTTAGTTGGATGTTTTAGTTTCACAAGATACTCTTAAACACAAGCATAACACAATTATAAACTCATGCTAAGGTAAAACATTCCAACAAAAATCCAAACAACAAGCAAACACACCACAATAGAATAGACTATTTATTCACTATGTTCTTGTTTACTAGAGGTTTTGGAATCCATCCATTATGAAAAATTAGCAAACAACCAGTACCTAAAAACAAGGATAACAAGTCATAAAAATAATCTAAAACACAATCATCACTCAAGGTAATATCCCTATCAAAAGCATAGAACAAGACTGCACTGATAACACACTAGTGTGGAAAACCTACACAAGCATGTTATAAGAAAAACTTATATTCCACAAATATAGCACAAGAAACTAAATGATTCATGGCATCATAACAGAAGTAATAACTTCATAAATATGCTATAATAAACTCATACACTTATGAAAATAAAAGATGAAAATACTATAGCAAAAATCACCATTTTCTAGTGGTGACACTAGTTCATCACTAGAGAAGCAAACAATGTTACTATGATGATTAATTCTAAGCAAGCAAGTCATGATCATTAACTGTACCAAATAACAGTACACAAAACTTACACATGCTAGTAAGCACAAACCTCAAAATAATTTCATGAAACAACCATTTAGCATGCATAAATTTATTCTAGCAATTTCTGTTTTCTTAAACAATTACTAGCAAGCAATCAAGGTATAACTTACACAACCAGTAGCTATGCAACCAAAGAAAAGTTACCTAAACCTTTTCAAAAATCCAAACACTCAATTTAAAGTTATTCACAACAATCTATCAATCAAAAGGAATTTAGTTTATTTGCAAACAATTTAATTTAGCACTCAATAGTGAATCATTTCTTAACAAGATACTCCTAAGGAATATTATGCTAACAAATGGATCACACCTAGCATACTAGTAGAATCCTTATAAGAACTAAACTTCTCACTTGCATAAGTGAAAACAAACCATTATATTTTCCATGGTGGAAAATATTCCTATCAACCACATAATGAAAACATGTTAATTTCTCATATGTGCATAGTTGGGAAATTTCATCCACAACAAAGATGCAATGGGACCAGTGGGTTATGGGCCCACTAATACCAAGGCAAAAGAGGTACTAAACCTCTGGTTACTCATGACAAACATTAGAATAAGAAAATAAATAAGACAAGGCTATTTACTCTAGTGCATACAAGACTAGTGCATAAGAATAACAAAACCTACACATGCTTCACCTCAAAAATACATGCAAGCTATCAGAGGCAAAAGCATCAAAATAACAGTACCAAAATGGTACTGGATCTATAGCAAACATAGCACAAAAATTATCAAGGCATTCACCCAAAAATCTAGCTTTCACAATAAGTCCAAAGAATAAACACTAGAACAATATCAAATGCTACTCATGCTTTGCTATAAGATCACATGCAAGTTAATGAAGATAATAGCATATAAATCACAGTACCAAAATGGTACTGGACTCAACACAATCATAGCACAAAAAAATAGGTAACAAGCACACAAGAAGTTGGTTCACACAAAACATAAAAAAAAAAATCTAGTGAAACAACATATGCTACTTCTTTAGCCATAATATATTGCAAACATGCACACACTTTGTGTGGTAGAGGTAATGCAAGGAAACAACCTAATAACAAGATTCAACACATCTCTACATCCTAGGAACAAAGATTAAGTCAACCAAGCATTTCATTTTAACAAAAACAAATAAATAAATCAAAACAGAAAAGCTTCTGTTTCTAGATCTGTCCACCAAAAATAATCTAGAACTCAAAAAATTAATCTAAGCTAGGTTAAGATAGATCTACTCAATACCAAACTCATCCAATTGGGTTTGCTCCAAAATTCATTTTTAAACTCCTTATACAAGTCAAAGAAAAGTCTACTGGTCCTTTAGCAATTTGGATGGCATTTTCATTCTACAACTCATCTTGATGTGAGGTATATCTCATTGGATAGATATTTTCAATACCTATCCAGATCAGTTGAGTTTGTTCCATTTGATTATATATTTTAAAAGTTATGTCCAAAACATTCTCAGAGATAGTCTGTGGCAAAACAGTCATTGTGTCCAAAATATTTGTCCAAATCCAGATCTGCAACTTTGGCACGGCTTGGATTTCATGTATGTATGTCCATGGTTTTTCTCAGATTTTATTGTGAAGTCTTTCTATTTTTAACAAGCCTAAAGTAAATGCCTCAGATCTGTAAAAAAAAAAAAGAATAAAGTCAACACTGCGTGGGCTGGGTCCACTGCGGCTGCGGCCCAGCTAGCGGCAGCGCAGCCCACAGCGCGTGCGCGCGCGGGGGCAGGCGCGGGAAACGGCCATTCAAGCGCGTCCGTTGATCGCCCGATCAACGGCGCTGGCTCGTCTCCTTCCTCCCGACCCTCTCTCTCTCTCGATCGCACACGGGAAGAACAGCGACGGCGAGGGGCTCACCCTGGAGGCACGGCGGGGACGGCGCGGGGTCGGGGAAGGGTACTAGGGCCCGGGGCGGTGGAGGGGTGCGGTCCAAGGCGTCGGAGACGGCGTGGCGTGGCGGCGCCGAGCGGGGCGTCCGGGGCGGCGAGGTGGATGGCGGCGGTGGTCCTGTGCACAAGGGAACACGAGGGGATGTCAGGGAGACTCAGAGAGAGTTGGGGGATGTATCCAAGGCAGAGGGAAGGGAAGAAAAGGCTCGGGTTGAGCGGCACCGCGTCGAGGTCGTGGTGGTGACCGCCGGCGAGTACACGGCCCGGGAGCGCTCCAGGGGCTCGGGCTTGTGTCTAATTTGCTTTGGGGAGGCAGAGGGAGTTGTGAGGAGGTGCAGGGCGTGAGGGTTTGCCCTCTGGGGCTGTGTAGGCTCGAATCAAAGTGGGTGTGCATCGGTTTGGCAAAGGCATGGGCTTGCCTTGCCCCTTGGGGTTTCTCCACGGGTGGCCTGGCTTCTAACTGGTGCCATGAGGTGAATAATGGTACAAGGGTGTGAGCAAGGCCACAGTAAGGGCCAAGGGATGGGCAAAAGTGAAAGTGCACACTATTCCAACCACTACAAGTGACATCATCACTTAGTCAACATGCCACCTCATTCTCTCCCTCCCTAGCCGACCAAAAGAGGATCCAATGCCCCTTCTAGAAGCTCAATAACATTGTTTTTCGAATTGGCAAAGTGGCAAGGCTTGGATCAGTACACACAAGTTAAATCATCAAGTTTAAAAGTGTAATCACTGTTCTGTCAGAAAAATTCAGTTAGGCAGTTTTCTGAATTTTTCTAAGTGCTGGAACAGCAGACAGAGATAGCAAAAGTTGGAGTTGTTTTCAGGGTTCAAATGCTCTCCAAAATTTGTTTTCAAAACATGGACTTGTTAACCATGTTATATACTTTCAGAAACCACTTTTGGAAACAATTTTGAAATAGTTTAAGGCCATGAAAACAATGTGGAAAAAGGTATACTTTCTGTTTTTATCTGTTTCTAAAAACTGCCTTAATTTTATACCACAAAAACAACAAGCAAAAGATAGTTTTTATTTATCCCAAAATAAAAGTGAGCTTATGGATTTGTAGTACATATATCAAGGATTAATTAGAAGTCAAGAAATCATAAAATAACAATCTCTAGCTTGGTGAAAACAATGGTAGAAAACAGGTACTTGGCTTTATTTTCAGGAATTGTTTTCTATAGGAAAGTTAAAAGAAAACCTTCATAGATCATCTTGGAAACTTGTTTTCTTGGATCCAACATGGTTAAAAGTTTGTTTTAAGATGCAAACAAGAATGGTCCAAGTCTTGGAAAGAAAATCCACTCAAGTATTAATAAGAAAACATTAGGGAAAAATATCAGGAATATTTTTCAGAAACATAAGGTGTTGGTTTTATAATGAAACAAAACTTATGTTGCAAATATGATTAGGATCATAACCCAAGTTATTTAAAACAATCATGTTGTTGTAAACATTACTTTGTTGGCCCTAATAGTTGTCTTCTTGAGCACAGATCAAGGGTCTAAAAACTGGGATGTGACAGACCTTCCCCCCTTACCAGAATCTCGTCCCGAGATTCGCAGGCAAGCGAAAAGAGGGTATGGTCAAAATTACAATGTTAGATGATTTGTTTACAAAACATGTGTTGGTGTTTTGTAACATTATTTACAGGGGCTTCCCCCCTTTGATTTATCTTACCAGAATTCACCGGTAAATTTGTTTTCTTTACAAAGGTTTGGGTGCCATGTTCTAAACTTCGAACATATTGCTCCTTAAAACCATGATATCCAACCAGGGCTTATTCTTTGGTTATAAGATTTATTTGCTTACCACTCAATGATCAATCTAATGGATATCCATCATCATTTAAAAAGTATGAGCTTTCCATTGCTCACCGACCAAAATCCAGGAAAATCCACTACCTTCCTCTTAACCTATTATAGTTAAATCTCAAAACATTTGTTTTCCTCAAAGGTAGTTTATCTAGATCATAAAGCTATAACAACTCTGAGTACTATCATCTTTATAAGGTTTCTTTCAGAAACTCCAAGCTCATATTGATTTTTCCTAAAATCTATCATCATCAATATATATCCACCAATCTTTCTAAGCCTCAAAAGAGTTCTACTATCTCATACTGTAGAATCTGGTTCCTCCAACACATATATACGGGAGATATTGTTGACTAGTAATGATCATAGATTACCCATCTAATATTTTTTTCCAACCTTTCATTACTTCAAAATAGCTATAGAATCATTCTAAGGCACCTTTCTCTTGGTTTTTGGAAAAAGTTGATTACACTTTTTCTTTTTCACGGTGATACAAACTCTGTAACATATCAACTTTATAAGTTACTTTGTAAGGTATTTGGTTTTAGATAGCAGCATAAAAAGAAAATTTATGAGCCAACTCAGTAGGGTTTTAAGCTAAAGAGATGAGGTTATATTACTAATTTGGTAAGGTCTCCAATTCTGTAAGGCCTCGAACTAGAATTAGATGAAACCATTTTACTAACTCAGTAGAGTGGCACAACTTTATGTGGCAAAAATTTAATTTACTTTGTAGGGTGTTATACCCAAATTAGATGAGATTTTTGTTAGTATCGTTAACTATTTAAGATTTTACTTAGTCTGACGTGACACTTCTAGTGTCCCATTTACGTCGGGTTTTCTCATGGTGCGACGATAAACAAAACAAGGGGGTTCACAGGTGTGTTTTGAAACGTACCATTGGCTATGGCATGAGTTGCAGATGCTCCTGCAACATCATCTTGGTCTCGAGGTCCACTCATCAGATTCTTGCGTTTCTTCTGGGCTGGACCCTGGGTTTCTTCAGGATGAGCTAGAATACGGTTCTTATTGGGACATTCGCGAACAAAGTGCCCTTCCTGCCTACAGGCAAAGCAAACCCTGGTTTTAGGCTTGACTTTCACCCGTCTCCTTGAAGACTGCTCAGACCAAGCCGGATCATACTCCCTCTGGGGACAATTACGAGCGAAGTGCCCTTCCGTCCCACAGACAAAACACTCTTCAGTCACCCATAGACTAGTTTCTCCTGGCGTCACCATCTTCCTTTTGCGGCTCTCTCCAGCAAGCAGTTGCTGGTATCCTCTCATAAGGAACATAGTATTCTCAGCATTGGTGATGGCAAGCTGAGTCAACTGTTCCAGGATAGCATGGGTGGCGATGTGCTCAGCACGAGCGGCTTCACTTTCTTCCCTCAACAGAGCAAACAGTTGAGCAACTGTCGGCTCAGGTGACGGAGGTAGATTGCTGGCCATGCTGAAGAAAAAGAACGGTGTAAGACGATAATAACTAAAGGTGGTCTTGGTTTTAAAGGCTCGTGACATGTATCGGCTTATAGCGGATATGGGAACGGTAGATAACACGACAACAAGCAAACATCGACGAAACTAAAGCCAACTCAAACCCAGATTAACACGCATGTGAAAAACGAGTCTTAACAAGCATAACTTATCTTAAAGTTTCACAAGGCTAAAGCATAAGGCTTACAACACAATAACAAGTCCTAACAACTCCATATAAGTTAGGAAGCAAGATTGAATAAAACACAAATTCATTTCAATCAAGAGCACACACAAAGAAACAAAAATAGGAAAACTGTTGTTTCCTAGATAACCCTAATCATTCCATCGTTCACTTAATTTCTAAACCCCGAATGTCATAGTATCTACAACGTCTACTAAGATTTGGTTTTCCAGAGTAGATACACCTGATACCCTATTGACTAGTAAACGAATAGGTCATCATCTTATTTTCTCGTGACTTCTCCTTTTTTCCAACTAGATCAAAAGGTGTCCTAAGTCAGTTAATTTCTTGGTTTAGAAAGAGTTGTCAGCAGTTTGCATGCTTTGGTTAGGTGTCAACCTAAAATTACGCAAAGCATGTTAGTCTTGTTAGCTCTCTATTTAATCATGTTTGTCCGACAAGATACGACTAGCGTCATCGTACGTCGAATATTAAATTGTGCTCTTTTGATTGGCTTTTGAGGGGGTTGCGCATCATGGCATGTGAAGACTTCTTTTGCACTTTTTCCCAAAGGAGGGAGGTATATGACTTTTAAAAAGGGGATTTCTCTTGTTTGGTGTTTTAAAAGGGAACATAAAAAAAAAGTGCGACATTTAGCCATCATGGTAAAAGAGTCTTTTGCAAACAGACAAACATAGAGGTTTTGGTCAGTAGTGGTTGGTGCATTCACGCCTTTCTTCTTTGAGGGTTGTCGTTGTTGGAGTTTTATATGTTATAGTGCAGCACTGGTAGCAACGCTATCAGCTCGTGTGGCTTGATGGTCCTCTATTATTAGGTCCAATGGTGCTTTTATTGATGGTGGGGGAGATGGTGGTGGTTCACGACGGGTGGCATTATGAAGCGACAACAAGTATAAGCCTAAACAACAAATTCTTGTTTTTGAATACTATACAAACACTTTTGCTTGCAAAAAATTAACACGAGGCGATTCAAAAACAAGAGCGGGGCAATCACAAATCTGCACATTTTGAGCACCCCACAACCATATAGAAGCCTAGATGAACCAAAACCCACACCACATAACAGCACAAAGTCCTATGGACACACATAAGTAAGCAAAAACACACAAGCAAGACTCCATTGGGGCTACGTCGGGGAAGGCGACTCATGGAGTCATCGCTAAATTACTCCAAACTAGACTGATCCAAAATCCTAGAAGTGGCTGAAGAACTATATCTACTTCTGACCATCATCACTGTAGAGCTAGGCAATTATTTTGGTCTTCTCGGGACATCGGCAAGTATAAAAGCTTTTGGATAGAAACAAGATAATAGAAGTAAAGTTTTGATGAAACTTTATGCAACAATCTGTTTTTGAAACTCCCACTATTTTCTGGACAGAAAACCTCAAAGACGAGAGATGTTTCAAAAACAGAGCGGAGCAGTTGTAAACCAGTAAGAAATAAACTCCTAACCGAGAGAGATACTAACTCTGTAAGGCCCGCCCTTCGAACCACTGTTCAAGGACGCCCTTGATATGCATTTAGAACTTTTTGCAAAGATCAGAAGGAGGGAAAATATACTAAAATTCCCTTAGATAAAAATTAATTTGGATAGTAAAAAGGTTTTTACTCCAACAATACTTTTCTTTCCTATCTGACGTCCATGCTAACTAAGGTCTCCTAAGGTCAGGATGGCTCTGATACCAACTCTGTAAGGACCCCAGACCGGCAGTCTGAAACCCTACGTATGCATACATTCACGATCCCAGAAAGATCAGTCGTGAACAACATACACAGTTGGCACACAGAAATACATCATCCATTACACGAATACATAAAGGTATTACACAAATGATCACATGATCAAGTTTTAAAGCAACTGCCAAAAGGGCAGGCAACTTAACAACCACAGCGGAAGACAAATAAAACACAACGTAGCTGAGCCCAAGTCACACCTTAACCTACAGGCTGCTGACCCGGAGACGATCCTAGTTCGCAAAGCCGTCAACTCCGTACTTCTCTTCATAGATATCCTTTGGAGGCTCCTTCTCCAAATCTGATAAGTAGATACCAGGGGCGAAACCATAATGAGTACATTTGAATGTACTCAGCAAGACATCCATCATGTCACTTACCAACATGCAAATATGCTTATATGGTGGAATAGGTAGGCTATAAATAGGGTTCACTATCAATGGTGTTCATATATGATGACACCATAGTTGCAGTCAGGTTAATCTGTATCTTCGTTGAAGAAGATACTTCAGAAGAAAATAATATAGTTTTATTTCTCTTGTAGATATCACATGTACAAGAGGTTTTGTAAAACTTTGTTGAAGAAATATTTTCTCTTTGCAAAACTTCTTGAAATCAGTTTCCAGAATTCTTGCTTAGAGTAGAAAAGGTTTTCGTTGCAAAACATTTTGTTTTGAATAACATCATCTGGCTTTTCATCGTCGGCGATACCTCCACGGTATAAGTTTCCATTCCTTTCCGAACTTCACAAGTTCAATACTTCCTTTCCAACATTCCCTTTCAAAAACTCTTTTTGAAAACATTGACACAATACTAGCTACATGGCCATCCAACTGTCCATATCCGAGGACGCGGCTTCTTCGAAAAAGTTGTACTCTGCAGAGGTGTACACATCCACCAGATCCAGTACACCTCCCGTGAAACAACCACGGACTGTAACAACAGTATGTAAACATCAGGTATCTGATCATAACCATCCACTATGTTCAAGCTAGTATATGCCTATCTCTCGATTGAGGTTGTTCTCCCCGGCATCAAGTCCCACCCTGCCTAGCCAGGAGCCTCAATGAATGCATCCGGAGGGAAAATTAATCCCACACTTTATATGCCTCAACATTGGGAGTTTTGACGACATTCGGTTCGAGGGTACGACGCCCCTTATAGCAAGTGAGATAGCACACACTAATAAGAACAAACTTTAAGTTAAGCCCCGTGCCCATGTTGGGGTAGGGTGGCAGTACGGTAAAGGTTGTCCGGCGAAGACTAGGTTATGTGTCATTTTTGAAAACACCACTTTCTCAAAAATGACCACTTCCACATTCCTCCGGAGAACAAGGATCCGCCTTTTCTCCGGGTTTTTCCGTAAAGCCTTTGTTTGGTAGAATCACAATTTTAGGGTGTCCACTTAGGGACTAGTATATTTGATGGTAATAAATACCATGTGGTGGCCTATGGGCTTGGTATTACCAAGTTTAACTACTGGCATCATATTAACCTATAATATAGTATAGTAGTAATTTCCACCTCAAAAATAGTTTTGATAATCAAGTTTTTTGTAACACTTCAGAAGTAAAACATGCATGATATTAAATGGTAAGTATTGTATCAGCAAGCAATCAGGATGGCTTGCCTCAAGTCTCTTAATGTCCCTGGCCTTGAAGCAAATCGAACTTGACGCACAGCTCCACAACTGCTTCTTCTCCTTCTTCGCGTTCTAGCGTCGTAAAGGAAATAAAAGACACACACTTAGGGCTAAAATACAAACAACTTAGCTAAGAAACACATACAGCAACAAATGTTCATTCTCGAGTTCTCTCGAAACAATAACGCGAAAACTATCTCACATAACTCTCACGGTCCAAAACTGTCGTCAGGCACTATGTATGGTTTAGAAAACCACCTCCCACATCATACATACCATATATGGAGTGGTGTACCACTCTCATAATAATATATACAAGAAGCTAAATATATAGCTTGTGGGTGCAAAATGTTAGGTTGCTAAGGTAAAGCCAAACAGACAGAGTAATACCCATGGCAGTGGGTATTTCTCACCACAAGCAACTATCACTTGATGTGTTCCTGATTTTAGTTGGATGTTTTAGTTTCACAAGATACTCTTAAACACAAGCATAACACAATTATAAACTCATGCTAAGGTAAAACATTCCAACAAAAATCCAAACAACAAGCAAACACACCACAATAGAATAGACTATTTATTCACTATGTTCTTGTTTACTAGAGGTTTTGGAATCCATCCATTATGAAAAATTAGCAAACAACCAGTACCTAAAAACAAGGATAACAAGTCATAAAAATAATCTAAAACACAATCATCACTCAAGGTAATATCCCTATCAAAAGCATAGAACAAGACTGCACTGATAACACACTAGTGTGGAAAACCTACACAAGCATGTTATAAGAAAAACTTATATTCCACAAATATAGCACAAGAAACTAAATGATTCATGGCATCATAACAGAAGTAATAACTTCATAAATATTCTATAATAAACTCATACACTTATGAAAATAAAAGATGAAAATACTATAGCAAAAATCACCATTTTCTAGTGGTGACACTAGTTCATCACTAGAGAAGCAAACAATGTTACTATGATGATTAATTCTAAGCAAGCAAGTCATGATCATTAACTGTACCAAATAACAGTACACAAAACTTACACATGCTAGTAAGCACAAACCTCAAAATAATTTCATGAAACAACCATTTAGCATGCATAAATTTATTCTAGCAATTTCTGTTTTCTTAAACAATTACTAGCAAGCAATCAAGGTATAACTTACACAACCAGTAGCTATGCAACCAAAGAAAAGTTACCTAAACCTTTTCAAAAATCCAAACACTCAATTTAAAGTTATTCACAACAATCTATCAATCAAAAGGAATTTAGTTTATTTGCAAACAATTTAATTTAGCACTCAATAGTGAATCATTTCTTAACAAGATACTCCTAAGGAATATTATGCTAACAAATGGATCACACCTAGCATACTAGTAGAATCCTTATAAGAACTAAACTTCTCACTTTCATAAGTGAAAACAAACCATTATATTTTCCATGGTGGAAAATATTCCTATCAACCACATAATGAAAACATGTTAATTTCTCATATGTGCATAGTTGGGAAATTTCATCCACAACAAAGATGCAATGGGACCAGTGGGTTATGGGCCCACTAATACCAAGGCAAAAGAGGTACTAAACCTCTGGTTACTCATGACAAACATTAGAATAAGAAAATAAATAAGACAAGGCTATTTACTCTAGTGCATACAAGACTAGTGCATAAGAATAACAAAACCTACACATGCTTCACCTCAAAAATACATGCAAGCTATCAGAGGAAAAAGCATCAAAATAACAGTACCAAAATGGTACTGGATCTATAGCAAACATAGCACAAAAATTATCAAGGCATTCACCCAAAAATCTAGCTTTCACAATAAGTCCAAAGAATAAACACTAGAACAATATCAAATGCTACTCATGCTTTGCTATAAGATCACATGCAAGTTAATGAAGATAATAGCATATAAATCACAGTACCAAAATGGTACTGGACTCAACACAATCATAGCACAAAAAAATAGGTAACAAGCACACAAGAAGTTGGTTCACACAAAACATAAAAAAAATAATCTAGTGAAACAACATATGCTACTTCTTTAGCCATAATATATTGCAAACATGCACACACTTTGTGTGGTAGAGGTAATGCAAGGAAACAACCTAATAACAAGATTCAACACATCTCTACATCCTAGGAACAAAGATTAAGTCAACCAAGCATTTCATTTTAACAAAAACAAATAAATAAATCAAAACAGAAAAGCTTCTGTTTTTAGATCTGTCCACCAAAAATAATCTAGAGCTCAAAAAATTAATCTAAGCTAGGTTAAGATAGATCTACTCAATACCAAACTCATCCAATTGGGTTTGCTCCAAAATTCATTTTTAAACTCCTTATACAAGTCAAAGAAAAGGCTACTGGTCCTTTAGCAATTTGGATGGCATTTTCATTCTACAACTCACCTTGATGTCAGGTATAGCTCATTGGATAGATATTTTCAATACCTATCCAGATCAGTTGAGTTTGTTCCATTTGATTATATATTTTAAAAGTTATGTCCAAAACATTCTCAGAGATAGTCTGTGGCAAAATAGTCATTGTGTCCAAAATATTTGTCCAAATCCAGATCTGCAACTTTGGCACGGCTTGGATTTCATGTATGTATGTCCATGATTTTTCTCAGATTTTATTGTGCAGTCTTTCTATTTTTAACAAGCCTAAAGTAAATGCCTCAGATCTGTAAAAAAAATAAAAGAATAAAGTCAACACTGCGTGGGCTGGGTCCACTGCGGCTGCGGCCCAGCTAGCGGCAGCGCAGCCCACAGCGCGTGCGCGCGCGGGGGCAGGCGCGGGAAACGGCCATTCAAGCGCGTCCGTTGATCGCCCGATCAACGGCGCTGGCTCGTCTCCTTCCTCCCGACCCTCTCTCTCTCTCGATCGCACACGGGAAGAACAGCGACGGCGAGGGGCTCACCCTGGAGGCACGGCGGGGACGGCGCGGGGTCGGGGAAGGGTACTAGGGCCCGGGGCGGTGGAGGGGTGCGATCCAAGGCGTCGGAGACGGCGTGGCGTGGCGGCGCCGAGCGGGGCGTCCGGGGCGGCGAGGTGGATGGCGGCGGTGGTCCTGTGCACAAGGGAACACGAGGGGATGTCAGGGAGACTCAGAGAGAGTTGGGGGATGTATCCAAGGCAGAGGGAAGGGAAGAAAAGGCTCGGGTTGAGCGGCACCGCGTCGAGGTCGTGGTGGTGACCGCCGGCGAGTACACGGCCCGGGAGCGCTCCAGGGGCTCGGGCTTGTGTCTAATTTGCTTTGGGGAGGCAGAGGGAGTTGTGAGGAGGTGCAGGGCGTGAGGGTTTGCCCTCTGGGGCTGTGTAGGCTCGAATCAAAGTGGGTGTGCATCGGTTTGGCAAAGGCATGGGCTTGCCTTGCCCCTTGGGGTTTCTCCACGGGTGGCCTGGCTTCTAACTGGTGCCATGAGGTGAATAATGGTACAAGGGTGTGAGCAAGGCCACAGTAAGGGCCAAGGGATGGGCAAAAGTGAAAGTGCACACTATTCCAACCACTACAAGTGACATCATCACTTAGTCAACATGCCACCTCATTCTCTCCCTGCCTAGCCGACCAAAAGAGGATCCAATGCCCCTTCTAGAAGCTCAATAACATTGTTTTTCGAATTGGCAAAGTGGCAAGGCTTGGATCAGTACACACAAGTTAAATCATCAAGTTTAAAAGTGTAATCACTGTTCTGTCAGAAAAATTCAGTTAGGCAGTTTTCTGAATTTTTCTAAGTGCTGGAACAGCAGACAGAGATAGCAAAAGTTGGAGTTGTTTTCAGGGTTCAAATGCTCTCCAAAATTTGTTTTCAAAACATGGACTTGTTAACCATGTTATATACTTTCAGAAACAACTTTTGGAAACAATTTTGAAATAGTTTAAGGCCATGAAAACAATGTGGAAAAAGGTATACTTTCTGTTTTTATCTGTTTCTAAAAACTGCCTTAATTTTATACCACAAAAACAACAAGCAAAAGATAGTTTTTATTTATCCCAAAATAAAAGTGAGCTTATGGATTTGTAGTACATATATCAAGGATTAATTAGAAGTCAAGAAATCATAAAATAACAATCTCTAGCTTGGTGAAAACAATGGTAGAAAACAGGTACTTGGCTTTATTTTCAGGAATTGTTTTCTATAGGAAAGTTAAAAGAAAACCTTCATAGATCATCTTGGAAACTTGTTTTCTTGGATCCAACATGGTTAAAAGTTTGTTTTAAGATGCAAACAAGAATGGTACAAGTCTTGGAAAGAAAATCCACTCAAGTATTAATAAGAAAACATTAGGGAAAAATATCAGGAATATTTTTCAGAAACATAAGGTGTTGGTTTTATAATGAAACAAAACTTATGTTGCAAATATGATTAGGATCATAACCCAAGTTATTTAAAACAATCATGTTGTTGTAAACATTACTTTGTTGGCCCTAATAGTTGTCTTCTTGAGCACAGATCAAGGGTCTAAAAACTGGGATGTGACAATCCTGCCCCCTGCTCGGCCCTATGTAAGCCCTCGCATCCCCTCTCCCCGCCGTACCACAAACCCTAGGCTCTCTACACACGGGCTGCCCGCGGTGAAGCTCGGGACCTCACCACGTCCGCCGCCTTCGCCGTTGGTTACCGGTGAAGACAGCGTCCCTCCTTCCCTCTCTCAACCTCTATTTACGCCCTCTCATCCTTGCGCCCCTCTCTGACATGTTTGTGCACCACAAAACCCCGCAGATCGATGATGTCGTCCACGCCCGCAACCACCGGCCGCCCCGCACAACTCCGGCGAGCCATTCGGGAGGAACCATATGTGGGAGGGTCAACGTCTACGCCACCAAGGTCTCCTCGATGTTCGGATTATCACGGTAAGCTCCATTGCCCCTTTCCCTCGTGTAGCCACCGCGCCGTGCGTGCAGATCCGCGCGCTCTCTCTTCCGGCGAATAGCGCCTCTCGTCTGCGCGCGTTTGAACGCTGACCGTTGGATCAAATCCAACGGATCAGATTAGATCCCTTTCGAACCGGTAAGTTTAGATCTGAGCCATCCCGCGTCACTTAGATCTAACGGCTCCTGTGCTCGATCCGTGTGAACCGGTACGGACCAATCAGAATGCACCATTTGGAGTGACACGGATCGACCTTTTTCTTTTTTTGACAGATTTGCATTAAAACTTGTAAATTCAATAACATTTCTTCTGTAAACCCAAATGCAATAATTTTGTAATTTTTGAAATCAAAAAAATAAGTAGAACACAATAGATCAATAGATTTTCATTTTCGAGACATGCACAAACTTGTTATTCACAGATCCTTATTTTGCCCTATTTTGCTCATAACTTTAGTTTTGTAATTCCTTTTTGAGAAAATCCAAGTGCTATAGTTTTGTTTAGATGTATTCTGTACAGAGAGTAGAAAATAACAACACCTAGACCACTTTAGCATCTTAAGTTTTGATTTTGGTTTATTAGACCTATAGAAAATCACTAAAAATGATATATTTAATATTTTTGTATCTATTTTATTTTCGTAAAACCCTAAGCATGTTATGAAAACCAGAGAACAACATTTGACTCACATCCTTAATCCTTTTGGGGTCGGTGCATTTTTCATCATTGATATCATGCATACATGTCTATGTAATGTTTTCTTTTATTGTTTGTTTATGTATTGTTGTTTTATTTGTATAGATTGTGAGGAGGAGAAATACTTCAATTGTGGTTGATGTTCCTACTCATCCTGCTGCCAAGGCAAGTGACATCCCATATTTGTACCTATATTTTCAATAAGCATTAGTGGATTTTAGTAGTGTGCACGATAGGATCTTTTATAAAGTATTATGCTATGCTATTATCCTAGTAGTGTGTAGCCACCCTTTTTTGAACCTTGTTATTTTTGCAACCATCAAGTTTAGTTATGCTTAGCCATGCTTGTATACGGGTGTTTTACTAAGTTGTGGATGAAAAACTTAATATAACTTCAATGAACTACCTGGGTGGATTGGTAGTGCGGAGCTGTTGAAAGTTGAGTGTCTCCCCGAGGGAAGTTCACTTAAAGGAATGCCACCCAGGAACAAAGTGATTATGAAGTTCCCCAAGTTTAGATTGCTTACCGTGCAACCTTTAGTCATATGGGCTATGTCTTGATTAACTAAGTTGTGAGGGTTCAGCCTGGCCTTGACAAGCAGATGTAGCATAATTATAGGTGGAATGGGTCTTGCCATTGGGATGGATTCTTGCTTCTGAAAGATCTTCTCTCAATTCTTATCCTTTCCTTAATGCACTCAGGGTGTATAGGATTTTTGGGTTGAGTTGAGTCTGAAGGTGAAAGTGCACAAGCTCTGCAGAGTTAACAAACTAAAATCTTAGCCGTGTCCCCGGTTATGGAAAACTATGAGCAGCTCGACAAGGATGTACGGAAGAATCACATCACTATTTTCAATAAGTAAAATTTTGACCAAGTGAACAGTGATGTGGTGCTTGGATTTTCTTCCAATGATGCCACTCCCTTGAAAACAAAATGGTTTTACAAAAGTGTTAGGAGAAAATTGGCTTTTTTGCAAATAGCCTTAAGATCCACCTAGCCAAAGTAATCATGTAGTATTAGACTCGCCATTTTATATCCACCATACGTGTCATTTTCCAGTACATCAAATTGTACTGACCTCCTTAGGAGGCTGCATATTCCAACGTGCAGGATTTTCTGATGATCAGTGAAGATGTTTCTAGACTCGAGTCTACACCCAACATGCCTGCCTGTGGCGCATGCTTGAAGATGGATGCTCATTTATGATTTACTTCTGTTGCTTGAACTCTTAGTTTTAGCTAGCCTATAAGGCTATGCACCTTGTAATAAGTTATATTTGACTACTCTGGATTCAGCTGTAATAATTTTTTACTCTTATGCAATGATACCTTTAAGTTTTGTACTGTGGTGCTAGAATTGATCCAGGGACTAGCACATAACACAGGTATTCCACTTTTACTAAAAGGTGGGATGCTACACTAGTGGTTATTTAGTAGCATGATTTGTCTAAAATAGCTGAGAGTGTTTAATGTGTCATTGAAAGAATCATGACTTGTTCTTGTCATATTGAAGCATAAATTTGTGGTATTATCCTTTGAATGTTTTATTTGGTTCACTTGGCGCATGCTCACACCATGTTTATGACTACTAACAAGTCACTAATAGCCTCTGTGATCATTTAGTTTTTGAACTTGTGGTACCACGTATGCTTTGATTAATGATGTGTATGTCGCTATGCATGATTATGGTCATTATTGCTCTCATGATTTGTCGCTCCCAGTCTTTTGCTAGCCTCCACATGTACTGAGTATGAGCTCTAATCGTGCAATCCAACTCCCAAAAACCAAAGTATTCCAAATGTGTCCACCATACCTACCTACATGTGGTATTTAACTGCCACTCCAAGTAAATTACTCGTGTTTTGTGTTCATGTTTTTGCTCATGAGGATGTAAATAGATAATATGTATCTCACTTCTTGATTGAACTTTCACACCCTAGACTAGTGGATTCATCCGCTTATCCAATTGATAGAAGAGCTGGTAGTGGGGTGCCCAGCCCCAAATTAATACAAATAAATTCTCTTCACTATTTTTCCCCTGATTTACCAGTCAAAGCATAATTGTGTAAACAAAAGAGAAAGAGGGATGAACTTCTACACCGGTTGCGTCCTTCAAATGGGAGCCTCTCTTGTGAAGTCTAGTTGGCTTCTGACGGATTTTATTTTCTGTTTACCATTCGTTGACATAAGCATACACCTCCCTAAAAGTAGACAATCATCCACGTTATGTAATTGTTGGCAGGCACCAGAGGATTCGGTTAGCCATGGTTTGTGTAAGATGGTTGGGAGGAGTGTCAAACATTTTATACCTATGTTTAATAAAATAAAATCTCTAGCACACGAGTGATCCATGCTTCCCTCTGTGAAGGACCTTTCTTTTACTTTTATGTTGAGTCTCCATCTTCTAACTTTATGCACAGTTGAGAGAGCATAGTTGCCATTCCGAGTTTAATGTGCATTTGTCCCAGAAACATTATTAATTGATTCATGATGTGTTATTGCTTGCTCTCAAATTATTTGTTCTAGTCTTTCTTATAAACTTTGAAGCTGTCCTGGCATTTATGTTTTGCCCCACTCTTAAGGACTAGCGAAATATCACTTTGCAATGCCTTCTCTATACTTGAAACAAACATATAACTTTCGATGCATTGTTATTCATGATCTTTTATTTGTGTTACTTCTCACGATGCAAGGTGATTGCTATGCTTTATTATTAAAGTTTTATTTATCATGCTTGTGTTGAAGTTCTATGATCTTAGCTTACACAGGCTTTTACATTATTGATGATCAAGTTCGTGTTGGTAGCATGTCACCTCAGAAATTATGTGTTTTTATCGTTTACCTACTCAAAGACGAGTATGAACTAAGCTTGGGGATGTTGATACGTCATAAACGTATCCTTAATTTCTTATGTTCCATGTTGTTTTCATGTTATTTCCCACATGTTTTCTATACAGTTTATCTCATTTTTATCCATTTCCGGGACTAACCTATTAACAAGATGCCACAGAGCCAGTTCCCTGTTTTCTGCTGTTTTTAGTTTGAGAAAAGTTATTCTGAAAATATTCTCGGAATTGGAAAATTTGAAGCCCAGACGTCTTAGAATTCTTGAAGGTTCCACGGAGTCCCGAAGAAACCCAGAGATGGGCCACAGGGAGGACGCACCATAGGGCGGCGCCCCCTATGGCCGCGCGTGGGGGTGGTCTGGGCCCCACAGGTGCCCTCTGCCATCACTCTTTCGCCTATATAACCCCCCTGACATATCAACCCTAAAAATATACCACCTTTTCCCGAGAAACACCCAAGGCCTCCGTCATCATCATCCCGAGATTGGGAGGGTTCTGGAGCTCTTCCCGGCACCCTGCCGGGAGGGGAATTCATCGCCGGAGGGGTCTACACCACCATGCCTTCCTTTGAAGTGATGCGTGAGTAGTTCATCCCTGGACTACAGGTCCATAGCAGTATCTAGATGGTTGTCTCCTTCACTTTATGCCTCATGTTTAGATCTCGTGAGCTGGCTCACATGATCGAGATCATCTTTATGTAATGCTACATGTTGTGTTTGCTGGGATCCGATGAATGTTGAATGCTATGTCTTCTGATTGTCAATATATCATGTTATCTTCATGTATATGCTATTTATGATCTTGCATGCTCTCCGTTATTAGTAGATGCTCTGGCCAAGTAGATGTTAGTAACTCCAAGAGGGAGTATTTATGCTCGATAGTGGGTTCATGCCTCCTTTGCATCTATGCTCGAGTGACAGAAACATGACAGATGGAGGATGTGTTGTTGCCATTAGGGAGAAAACAACAATGCTTTGTCTAAGGATGATTCTATTGTTTACATTACACACTTTGCTTGATGCGATTATCTGTTGCTTGCAACTTAATACCCAAGGTTTGCTCGAATGACACTTTCAGGATGGATTATTAGTCATAGATGCAGTTGGATGACGGTCTATATATCTTGTTGTAATGCCCACATGAATCACATAGTAATATTTATGTCTTGCATATGCACTACGGTGCAGCCTTCATTTCTTTCAATTGCCCAGCTGTAATTTGTTCACCACACATGTTATTTATCTTTCACGGAGAGACACCACTAGTTAACTGTGGAACACGATCCATTTTCTCATACTGATAATACAACCACTGCTTCCACTATTTTCATACTGCTGCTACTGTTTTCATACTATTTTCCACACCATACGTTTAACCTCTTTGTGTTCAGCAAAACCGGTGAGATTCACAACCTCACTGGTTCGTTGGGGAAAAGTGATTTGATTGTGTTGTGTAGGTTCCACGTTGTTGCTGAACCAGAAGTGCGCCCTGCCATCTCAGCTGCACCAACCTTCTGAAATTACTCCTTCCTCCTACTGGTCGATTCAACCTTGGTTTTTTCAGAGGTAAACTTGCTATTGTGCTCTTCATACCTTCCTCTTGGGGTCTCGCAACAAACGTGTGTTACACGCGCATCAGCGTACAATCACATTGTCTGCTCCTACGTCGTCCCGATTGGCACCGCTAATATCTTTGTCGGGCTAACGGCGGAGGTGATGGCATTCCGGGGAGGAAACAAGTTTTTTCCGCCCACACACCACCCAGCCAATAAAGGTAACGAAAATGCACATCGCCCTCGTAGATATAAAGTTCAATCCGCTACACAAGTTCCTAGATCTATGTTTGTTGGCATGGTGCAAGCAGAGACTTCGAAAGAAAGCCTTGAACCTGAATTAGTACTTGCTGCCATTGACGACAAAGAAGATTCGGAAGCCGGAAGTGATTCCGGTGATGATGGCATCGACTTTTCTGAGAAAGTTTGGAAGGCTACCGGATGCTTGAACGTCGTCTACATGACAGCTCCGGCAAAGCCAGCAGATGGGCGGGGTGATCAAACGCCCTCCAAGGAGGAGCAATACACCGAAAAGCTGATAGAAGCATTTCCGGATGCACATAAGCCAAATCCTCCCTCTCTGGAAGCACAATTCTAGAAGGCGAAGTCCAAATCTCCGCCTCCGCCACCCCAAAAGACAGACCCGCCAAAGCGGAAGCCACCATCCAAACCTCGGAAGCTGGATCTTCAGGATAGGGTGTTGGAAGACGGCGGGCGTAGCAGAATGAAGGATGTTGGTGGGAAAAAAACCTCACCATATGTGGAAACCCTAGATGAATATGACGAGTACGCATTACTCCGAAACCCAGTGGATCAAGCGGAACCACCGCAATTCATGGAAGCCAGACGTCATCTGATAATGAAACAGACTGATTACCTGGAAAATAAGCGCAAGGAACTGAGAAGCGCAGGAAGCCATTAAGCAGGCTTAGGCTTTCTCCCAAGAGTACGAGAGGGGGGTCACACGATCCGCGTTAGATCAAAAATCGTCAAAGCCATAGATGTTGAAAACCCAGTTCGACAAGAGTTGCTGACCGTCGACTGGACGAAGGAATCAACCCGCAGGAATGCAAAGGGGGAACTTGTACTCGGAACCCCAGCAATAGCATATGACATCCTGAACGATGATCGCTACTCACTGGAAGAGAAGATAAAGTACGGGAACGTGCTGCTACGTCAAGCTATGATCCAGCAGCAAAATGGCGAAACACGCTCCGGGAAGCTGTTCGACAATTCCCAAATCTGCAGAACCTAGATAGTAACCGTCATTCCCAGTGCTACCAAATCCCTGAAAAAAAGGCTAAGGTACACCGGGATGACGAAGTGTCAAAGACAGGTTCCAGTCAGAGAAAACATGAGGGGAAAGGCGGGAAGAAGGACCCATTCCCTCATAAGGAGGAAATTCCTCACCAATCCCACACTGCCAAACACAGGGATGATGTGTCGGCTTCGCAAATCCCAATGGCGGACGCGTAAGATCAGATGGTTGTCAATGGCAGGAGCATTCACGCTCACCAAGGCGCTATAATGGGGGAAGGATCGGAGGCAGAATGCCCCCTCAGAATGCAGCATGTTCCAGCTGGAAACGCGAACGCCAATCCTCGGCGCGAGCCTTCAAGGAATGACGGCTCACATCACTCCAGATCCATGCAATCTGATGCACGAGCAATGCTGGACACGCCGAAAGCAATAAAAGATGCAAATTACCTGGGTCCAAAATGCTTTGGCAACAATATCCGCCAGCTGGAGCTCTAGGAAGGGTTCGCCAAAGTCATAGCAACGCATGAGTGTTATGACGGATCCACTAGCCGAGACACTTGGCTGCCAGATTACCACATGGTTGTGAAAATCAATGGAGCATCCAATCTGGAAGCATTGCGTTTTTTCCCTTGATGTTAATACAAGGAGCAAGAACATGGATTGAAATCCTTCTGCCAAAGTCCATCAACAGTTTGGAGGACATGGCCAGGGTATTCACCCAATACTTTCGGGGTACGTTGGTCAATCCAACCAAGCAACGCGAAGGGAAGAGAATGCAAGTAATTGACATACCTTATCCAAGTCAAGGACTTTCCCTTGCTCGAACGATCGGATGCCTTGATTGACTGATTCAGATGGGAAATAAAAAAGAAATGAGAAATCTTCTCACTGGTTGTGGTTGAGTTCTCTTCTTTCCATAGATTCAAAACTTATGGGAACAAACTATCACCAGAAAAAGCCTTTGAAAAGTGAGAAGCCAATAGATAGTCTGAGCGGAGTTTTAGATTTCAATCAAGAATTGCGTACAGTAGAGGGTCTCCCTTGGTTGTGCAGGTGGTTTTGATTCCTTAGGCCTTGTTAGTTGTTCTTTCTAGCCAGTTCTTTCCTTCATCTTGATCACTAACAAAGACGGGGGAAGCATACTCCCAACAAGCAAACAAGCAACTCCAAGAGCTCGAGCCTAAAGCCTTAGTAACGTAACGTGCATCCTCATTGCCCGCGTAAAGCAAGCGTAGGATCGAAGGCTTAGAATGATAGCAAAAGCATATGTTCCCTACTACACTAAGCATTATGAGAGCCAATCATTAAATAAAAGAAGGACTTGCTTCAGTTCAGGTCAAGCGGGAAGCCCATGCACCTTACTTAGATGAATAATAAAGCCAGACGCACTTCCCTGCAACACAAAGTTGAGTTCTATACAACAACGAAACCAATGTGGATTACATCTCACGATGGACTACATTGAAGAACAACTGCGAGAGGTTAAGTGACCTCTAGACAATGCACGCCTTTGTCAACGGCATGAGGAACGGATTGGTCAAGTTTATGATTACTTCATCCGACCATGTGCACCTTGGATCCATGCTTAAAACAAATAACAAACATGCGGATGCAGAAGGCCTGAATGGCGGAAAATTGGACCAATTCATAAACATACGAAGACAACCCAAGTTTGACCACAAGCCTAACCAAGATCCACCAAAACCTCACAAGGACGTAAACGCTGCCTTTGGCAAAGGCGGGCAGTCCAATGACGGAGATTAGAAAGGAAAGTCCAAAGAACCATACTTCAATGAAGATATATGGAAGATGGACTAGGACAAAGTGAGAAAGGAGTCGTGTCTCCATCATTCTAGGTTCGGGACGCCAACGCACTCAAACCAGCAATGCCGCCAGAACAGCGAATTCAAGCGGGAATCTAACAGTGGGTATAAGGGAAAAAAACTTCAAAGGGAAGTATAACCCAAAACCCAAGCCCAAAGACGGACAAGCAGACAATGCCTCTGACACGGATGAACAAATCCAGCAACAACAGAGGAAAGGCGAACCAAAATTCCCTGAAGTAACAGGGAGTGTGAATAACACTTTTCTGGCAACACCGTCTGCCAGAAAGGTGAAAGCCACATGGAGGGAAATCAACGCCATTCTTCCATCCAACCCAAAGTTCCTGAAGTACACTAAAACCGAAATCACGTGGGATCACACTGATCACCCACAAAACATCCCGGAGCCCAGAGCACATGCTTTGGTGGTAAGCTCGATCGTGGAAATATCAGACTCCACAAGGTTCTCATGAACGGCGGTGCTAGCATAAACCTAGTGTACCTTGGTACATTGGAGAAGCTTGGGATATCCCAGAAGCAATTAAACCACAACAATGTGAAGTTCCACGGGCTTGTCCCGGGAAGACACGCCACATCCATGGGTGAGATATCCCTAGACGTCACCTTCACGGAAGAAAATCACTTTCGAACGGAGAAAATCTCTTTTGAGGTTGTCCCGTTCCAAAGTGTGTACCACGCAATATTTGAGCATACGGCGTTCGCCAAATTCATGGCACGTCCATGCTATGTCTACAACAAGTTGAAGATGCCAGGGCCGAAAGGCGGCGCCATCACCATTTGTGGAGATTTCAAGCTGGCGAAGGAATGCGAAACGGCGAACGTCGTTTGCGCGGAAGCCGTCATTGCCAAAGAAGAGCTGCGAGAGATGGAAAAAGGGGATGAAACACGAAGAAATGCCAATCGGCAGATAGGCAACGCTGAAGATGAAAGAATTCTTCAGCGCCCAGAACACCAAGAAGGCTAGGCTAGACCCCAACGACCCTGACAAGTTTATCACCATTGGGGCCAATATGGACCCCAAATAGGAAAGCGATCTCGTGCAGTTCCTCCGTGAGAACGGGGATATATTCGCCTGGCATCCACAAGATATGTCGGGTGTACCCCGGGAACTTTCCGAGCACTCCCTAAAGGTGAAGGAAGGATGAAAGCCGGTGAAGCAAGGACTCCGCCGTTTCGATCCGCCAAGACGCAAGGCCATTGGTAAAGAGATTCTCCGGCTTATAGCAGCCAAATTTATCAAGGAAGTCATTCACATAGATTGGTGCACCAATCCGGTGTTAGTCCCGAATAAAAACATAGTAGAATTATAAATGTGTATAGTGTCCTAAAGATTCTTTCGCTTTGCCGAGGATTGATCAAATAATAGATGCAACGGCTGGATCCGAGTTTTTATGTCTTTTGGACGCTTATTCTGGTTATCAACAAATCCGTATGTGAGAGCCAGACCATACGTACCATTACAACATCATGCCATTTTGCTTGAATAATGTTGGTTCCACGTACCAGCATTGTGCAAAAAATGCTACATATTCAAATTAGGGGTAACTTCCATGCATGCGTAGATGACATTGCAGTAATAACCAAGAAAAAGGCTACCCTCTTTGACGATTTGCGTGAAACTTTTGAAAACATACGCAAATATAAAACGAAACTAAATCCGCTAAAGTGCGTGTTTGGAGTTCCATCGCGACAGCTTTTGGGTTTCATCGTCTCTCATAGAGGTATTGAAGTAAACCTGAAAAAGATACAAGCCAACCTGAACATCAAAAGACCAATTTGTCTAAAAGATGTCCAGACATTGACAGACTCAGCTGCTACCGTTAGCCCTTCCATAAGCAGGTTAGGCGACAAAGCGCTTCCGCTATACAAATTCTTAAAAAATCTGACAAATTCGTATGGATGGCAGAAGCAGACGTTGCCTTAAGGCAACTCAAGAAAACCTTGATGGAGGCACCAGTTCTAGCGCCCCCGCAGGAAGGTGAACCCATGTTGTTGTATTTGGCGGCAACCAACAGAGTAATAAGCGCGATCGTAGTGGTGGAACATGCAAAAGACGGAAACGAGTTCCCGGACCAGCATCCGGTATTTTCATGAGTGAGGTTTTCTCCGAATCAAAACAGAGATACCCGCATTACCAGAAGCTGGCTTACGGTGTATTGTTTGCATCAAGAAAACTCCGCCATTATTTCCAAGGACACTCCATAGCAGTGGTAATTAATGCAATGTGGATGCTACATGTCAAGTTGCCAAATGGGACATCGAACAAGTAGCGTTGAACATTAAGTATCAATCCCGGACAACGATCAAATCCCAAGTATTGGCGGATTTTGTCGTAGATTGGATGAAAGAAATGGACAACACAACCGTCCCGGAACCTCCATGTTTGATCATTCACTTTGAAGGATCCAAGATAAAAGAGGTCTCGGGGGCTAGGATTGTCCTAAAATCCCCAACGGGAGACATAATGAGCTATGTGCGACAAATCCATTTCAGTGCCACCAATAATGTGGAAGAATATGAGGCTTCGTTACATGGCTTGCACCATCTGTTTCCTCGGATTCGAGGTAAAACACATTAGGCGCGAAGAAAATTGGGTAGAAGATGCACTAGCAAGGATGGGCTCTGAAAGAAAGGAACTCCCACAAGATATATTCTTGGAGCACCTCCATGCACCATCCATCAAAGGGACAGACGTAGACTGACCACTGATTTCAGCATTGGTGGCGCCCTAATCGTAACCCCGGACTGGACCCAGCCATATATAGATTTCTTAGTAAATCAGAAAATCCTAGAAGAAGCACTCAAATGGAGAAAAGAAAACTCATCCGACCTTGCAAAGGCTATTGCGTAATCGACAGAAAACTACACAAATGAAGTACTTCCGGCATATTCTTGCAATGCATAAGCCCGGATGAGGGAAGGGAAATCCTTCAAGAAATACATGGAGGTGATTGTGGACACCACGCTCACTCAAAAATCCTGGTCCAAAAAACCTTCCGTCAAGGGTTCTTCTGGCTCACCGCAAAGGCGGACTCCGAACAACTAGTAAAATGTTGTACGGGATGCCTACTTTTCGCCAAACAAACGAATTTGCCGGCACGAGCTCTGAAAACCATACCAATTACCTGGTATTTGTGGTCTAGGGGCTGGATATGATGGGACCATTCAAGACACCAAGAGGAGGATTGACACACCTCCTAGTAGCGGTGGATAAATACACCAAGTGGGTGGAAGCCAAACACATCAACAAGCTTGACAGAACAACAACCAGAATTTTTTTCATTGACATTGTCATGAGATTTGGCGTCCCGTATAGCATAATCACAGACAATGGAACAAATTTTGTCGTTGGACAACTAGCCAGATATTATGAGAGGGCGGAATCTGGCTAGACTTAGCCTCTGTCGCACATCCACAATCCAATGGAAAAGTTGAGAGAATGAACAACTCAATACTTCAAGGGACAAAACCACGGCTAGAAGCGCCCTGATGGTGTGTAACACACGTTCGTTGGGAGACCCAAACAGGAAGGTATGAAGAGCACAGTAGCAAGTTTCCATCAGAAAGAAACCAAGGTTGAATCGAATAGTAGGAGAAAGAAATAACTTCTGAAGGTTGAAGACATCTGATGTTGGCAGGCGTACCGGTTCAGCAGCAACGTGGAACCTACACAACACAATCAAATTACTTTGCCCCAATGAAGCAGTGAGGTTGTCAATCTCACCGGTTTTGGTGAAACAAAGGATTATATGTATAATGTGGAAAACGGTAATTGTTTGCAGTAGATGAAAAGAGAACAGTGATGGCAGTAAGAAAATAGTAATTGCAGTAAGAAAACAGTGGTTGTATTATCAGTGTAAAGAAATGGATTGGGGTCCATAGTTCACTAGTGTTGTCTCTCCACAAAAGATAGATAACATGCTGGCTAAACAAATTGCAGCTGGGCAATTGACAGATATAAAGGCTGCACCGTAGTGCATATGCATGACATGATGATTACTATGTGATTCATGCAGGCATTACAACAAGATACATAGACAGTTATCCAACTGCATCTATGACTAATAATCCACCCTTAGAGTGTCATCCGAGCAAACCTTGGGTATTAAGTTGCAAGCAACAAATAATTGCATTAAGAAAAGTGTGCAATGTAAACATCGTTGTTTCTCCCTAATGGCAACAACACATCCCCCACCCGTTACGTTTTCGTCACTCGAGCGTGAGTGAAAGGGAGGCATGAACCCACTTTCTAGCATAAATATCCCGTATTGGAGTTAAAAGCATCAACTTGGCCAAAGCATCTACTAGTAACAAAGAGCATGCAAGATAATAAATAACATATACATGATAGATTGATAATCATTGGACATAGCATTCAATATTCATCGCATCCCAGCAAACACAACATGTAGCATTACAATAAGATGATCTTGATCATGTAGGGAAGCTCACAAGATCTAAACATGAGGCATAAAGAGGAGTCAACAACCATATAGCTACTGCTATGGCCCGTAGTCCAAAAAAGAACTACTCACGCATCACTTAGGAGGCAGGCATGGTGATGTAGAGCACTATGGTGATGAATTCCCCTCCCGGTAGGGTGCCACGGAGAGCTCCAGAACCCTCCTGAACTAGGGTTGACGATGGTGGTAGCTATGTATCTTTTTGGTGGAAAAGGGTTTAGGGTTAACCCGAGGAGGAGTTTAAATAGGCGAGAGGGCTACGTCGTTGGGTGGCCAGGGGGCCACACCACCAGCTGGTGCGGCCGAGGGGCGCGCCGCCCTATGGTGTGGGGCCTCTAGGGCCCCCCTCTGGGTCCCATCCAAACTCCGTGTACGTGATAGGTTTCTAAGACCCTAGGATTTCGTTTCGTCCAATTCCGAGACTATTTCCAGAACAACTTTTCTGGAAAAAAACAACAGAAAATAGGAACTGGCTTTGTGTCATCTTGTCAATAGGTTAGTCCCAGAAAATCCATAAAAAATGACATAAGGTCTATAGAAAACATGTAGCATATGGCATGAAAACAAAATGGAACATTAGAAACTATGGATACGTTTATGACATATCAACATCCTCAAGCTTAGTTCCTACTCGTCCTCGAGTAGGTAAAATGATAAAAACAAACAATTTCTGAGGTGACATGCTACCAATATAAACTTGATCATCTAAACTGTAAAAACATAAGTACGCTGAGATCATAGTACTTTAAACACATACATGATAGATATAATTTTAACATGAAACTTAGAAATCACCTTGCATCATGAAAAGTAACACAAATAAAAGATCATGAATAATGATGCACTTGAAATTTATACGTTTGTTTCTAGCATAAAGAAAACATATCAAAGTGATATTTCGCTTGTCCTTAAGAGTGGGAAAAAACATAAATGCCAGAACACCTTCAAAGTTCAAGCGGATGACTAGAACAAATAATTTTGGAGCAAGTATAACACATCATGAATCAATCAATAATAATCTTTGGGACGGATGCACATTAAACTCAGAATATCAATTACGCTCTCTCAACTGTGCATAAAGTTAGAAGATGGATACTCAATATAAAAGTAAAATAAAGGCTATTTGCAGAGGGAAGCGTGGATTAACTCATGTGCTAGAGCTTTTTATGTTATTAAAAAGAGGTATTGAAAACATTTTTTCAGAGAGGTGTATGCTTATGTCAACGAATGGTAAACATAAAATATGATACGTCACAAGCCAACTAGACTTCACAAGAGCGGCTCCCATTTAAAGGACGCATCCGTGGTCAGAAGGTCATCCCTCTTATCTTTTTTTACACAATTATGCTTTGACTAATAAACCAGGGGCAAAAATAGTGAAGAGAATTTTATAATAACCAATTTTGGGGCTGGGCACCCCGCTACCAGCTCTTCTATCATTTTGGATAAGCGGATGTGCCACTAGTCTAGGTGTGTAATTTCTAATCAACAAATGAGATAAAGATTCTCTATTCACGTCCTCATGAGCTAAAAGAGGGGCACAAAACAGGAATAATTTTGAAAGTTTAAAGGTAGCACATGAGAAATTTACTTGGAGTGGCGGTTAAATAGCACATGTAGGTAGGTATTGTGGACACATTTGGCAAACTTTGGTTTTTGGGAATTGGATGCACGAGTCGAGCTCATACTCAGAACAGGTGGATGCTAGCAAAGACTAGGAGCGACAAATCAAGAGAGCAATAATGGCCATAATCATGCATAGCAACAGAAACATTATTAATCAAAGCATAAAGGGTATTACAAGTCAAAAACTAAATGATGTAGAGGCTATAAGTGATTGGTTTGTACTCATAAACACGGCGTGATCATGCGCCAAGTAAACCAAATAAAGCATTCGAAGAAGAATACCATAAATTTATGCTTCAGTGTGATAAAAACAACTCATGATTCTTTCAATGGCACATTAAGCACTCTCAACTATTTGAGACAAGTCATGCTACAAGAACAACTACTAAGAATAGAACTAATATAACATCTAACATGACATGAAAAAGTCTAGCCATAGTCTATACGAGCTTCTTTTTGCACCGTTATAAGCACGAAAATTGTACTATTGCTTTCCAACACCAAACATTTTATATAAAAAAAACTCTCCAAGAGATATAGCAATGAAACAAGAGAGTACTACTACTACTCTACTATAACTAACAGGTCTGAATAAGAGATGCATGAAAAAAAGAGCTAAATAGATTTGCAGCAGCTAGAAAAAAGAAAAACTAAGAATACGAGTATGGAAGAAAATAAGTATTCATATGAAAAAGCAGAGTGTGTCTCTCTCCCACACAAGAATGCTAGGTTCCAACTATGTTTATTGCATCAAGGAAAACAAAAGAAAAGAAAAGAAAAACAAACATACGCTCCAAGTAAAGGGCACATGATGTGACCGAATAAAAATATAGTTTCACTAGAAGTGACCTGATAAGTTGTTGATGAAGAAGAGGATGTCTTGGGAAGCCCCAAGCTTTGATGCTTGAGTCTCCTTAGATTTTTCTATGATGAACCACGGGGGCATCCCCAAGCTTTGAATTTTCACTCTTCTTGATCACATTATATCACCCTCTTCTCTTGACCCTTGAAAACTTTCTTCACACCAAACTCAAAGTAATTCACATTAGAGGGTTAGTGCGCAATCAAAAATTCACATGTTCTCCTTGCACACAAGCGTTATTAATGATTTTTAAACATTAGCTACAGCCACTAATGTTTTGTGGAGCAAAGAAATCCACTCGACATAGTAAAAGAGAGAATGCAAGTAAAAGGCAGAATCTGTCAAAACATGAACAATTTGTAAAGACGAATTTTTTCGGGGCACTTAAGTTGCTCAGATAAAAAACACAAAGGTAAAAAGGATCGGAATTAGCTGAGGATTAAGCACAAAAATTTGCAGGTCATTTTGATCTTTCTAGAATTTATACCATTTTATATGGTGGACAACAAAAATCTGTTTCCTGCGCAGGAATCCAAATCTAACCTCAATTTTTTTTTGAGGGGGGTTACCGTAGGGGAAAACCCCTACGGTTAGATTTTCAATATATTGATAATGAGGGACCCTCAAAAAATACAAATGTCTATGGGGGTTTGAAATGAAACTGGGGACACATATCAAACAAAAATATCTCTACTCCACTCTAATAATGAGTCTAACAGCGTCTGTTTCACCCTATACTGGTGCAACAAAAGGTCACTCTGAAAATTGGCCTTCCACCTCGCGAACTGTGGAGACACTCCTCTGAATATCAGATCATTTCTAGCTTTCCATATGTTCCAAGCCCCACAAGCAAATATCTCCATAAAGCAAGGCCCTCTAAAACGCTGCCTAGCGGCAGTGATCCGAGAATAGATTGGTTGGTTATAGTCCCATCTCATATGAATACGAAGGAGTTTCTACATAAGTAAACCTCAAATTTTCACTAGAGACTTTACTTGGCACAAAAAATGCGAGAAAATAAAGATACGAAGGAGTTTCTACATAAGTAAACAACACCTTGACTCAAAGAAAACATAGAAAAACAATGCAAAAATAAAACCATGGGTTATCTCCATAGAAGTGTTTTTCTTTAACGCCTTTTAGCTAGGCACAGAAAGAGAAAATCAAGTGTTTTCAAGTGAAGAAGCATCCCAATTGTACCTTGTTCGAATAATAGAATCAAAAGGAAAATTCATTATCTTCTTAGGAAAGTGTTCCATACCTTTCTTGAGTGGGAATTTATATTTAATATTCCCTTCTTTCATATCAATGACAATACCAACAGTTCTAAGAAAAGGTCTTCCCAAAACAATAGGGAAAGAAGCATTGCATTCGATATTCATGACAATAAAATCAACGGGGACAAGGTTATTGTTAACCATAATAAGAACATCATGAACTCTCCCCAAAGGTTTCTTTCTAGCATTATCAGCAAGACGAAGATCCAAATAACAGTGTTCCAAAGGTGGTAAAACAAGCTTATCATAGAGTTTCTTAGGCATAACAGAGATAATAGCACCAAGATCACATAAAGCATTACAATCAAAATCATTCACCTTCATTTTAATGATGGGTTCCCAACCATCATCTAACTTCCTAGGTACAGAAGCTTCACGTTTTAATTCTTCTTCCCTAATTTGCATGAGAGCATTTGTAATATGTTTTGTGAAAGCCATATTCATATCACTAGAATTAAGACTACTAGCAATTTTTTGTAGGAACATAATTACTTCAGAGATATTGCAATCATCAAAATCAAGATCATTTTATCAAAGGTAATGAGACCATTATCTCTCGTATCTCGAAAAAATTCAGCACTTTTATCAGGAATAGTTTTAGATGTTCCAGGCAATTTTAAACGTTTAATAGAAGAAGTAGAAGTATTGCCAACACCAATTACTTTACCGTTAATAGTAGAAGGTTTACTAGCATGATAAGTTTAAGTTTTACTAGTTGTAGTAACAGTGCAAACATTATCTATATCATTCTTTCTATCTATTTCATGTTCCCTTTCCCATCTAGCATGCAATTCAGCTAACATCTTAACATTGTTATCAATTCTAACTTGGACGACATTCAAAGTTTTGCTTTCTTTAACATCATGAGGCATAATATTTATTTTAACAAGATCAACATCAATAGCAAGGCTATCAACTTTAGAAGCAAGAACATCAATTTTGCCTAACTTTTCATCAACATATTTATTAAAAGCAGTTTGTGTATTAATAAAATTCTTAAGCATGTTTTCAAGATCAGAGGGTACACTTTTATTGTTTTTGTAGGAATTACCATAAGAATTGACATACCATTACTATTATTAGGAGGATATGGCCTAAATTTGTTGCTACCAAAATTATTCCTATAAGCATTGTTGTTGAAATTATTATTTTTGATGAAGTTCACATCAACATGCTCTTCTTGAGCAACCAAAAAGGCTAAAAGAACATTATTTGGATCAATAGGAGCATGGCCATTCACAAGCATAGACATAATAGCATGAAGCCTATCACTCAAGGAAGAGGTTTCGTCAACAGGGTTTACCTTCTTACCTGGTGGATCTCTCTCGGTGTGCCACTCAGAATAATTTATCATAATATCATCAAGAAGCTTTGTTGCAGCACCCAAAGTCATGGACATAAATGTTCCTCCAGTAGCTGAATCTAGAAGGTTTCTTGAAGAAAAATTCAGACCTACATAAAAGGTCTGGATGATCATCCAAGTAGTCAGTCCATGAGTGGGACAATTCTTTACTAAAGATTTCATTCTTTCCCAAGCTTTAGCAACATGCTCATTATCAAGTTTCTTAAAATTCAGAATGCTACTTCTCAAAGATATAATCTTAGCGGGAGGATAATATTTTCCAATGAAAGCATGTTTACATTTAGTCCATGAATCAATACTATTTTTAGGCAAAGATAGCAACCATTCTTTAGCTCTTCCTCTCAAAGAGAAAGGAAACAATTTCAGATAATAATATCTCCATCTACATCTTTGTATTTTTGCAGCTCACAAAGTTCAACAAAATTATTAAGATGGGCAGCAGCATCATCAGTACTAACGCCAGAAAATTGCTCTCTCATAACAAGATTTAACAGTGCAGGCTTAATCTCATAAAAATCAGTAGTAGGAGCAGGTGGAGCAATAAGTGTGCTAATAAAATCATTGTTGTTCGTGCTAGTAAAGCCACACAACTTAGTGTTCTCAGGAGTACTCATTTTAGCAAGATTAAAAACAGGACGAAAATAACAACTACAATAAGAACTAATTTTGTGTGTGTTTTAGATATAGAGAAGCAAACAAGACAAACTAAAATAAACTAAGAAAAACAAAAACAAATAGATTGGAAGTGAGAGACTCCCCTTGCACAAATCCTCTTCCTCCCCGGCAACGGCGCCATAAAAGAGCTTGATGGCGTGTAACACGCGTTCGTTGGGAGACCCCAAGAGGAAGGTACAAAGAGCACAGTAGCAAGTTTCACTTAGAAAGAAACCAAGGTTGAATCTACCAGTAGGAGAAAGAAATCACTTCTGAAGGTTGAAGACAACTGATGTTGGCTGGACGCACTACTCGTTCAGTAGCAACGTGGAACCTACCAAACACAATCAAATTACTTTTCCCCAATGAAGCAGTGAGGTTGTCAATCTCACCGGTTTTGCTGAAACAAAGGATTAGACGTATAGTGTGGAAAACAGTAATTGTTTGCAGTAGATGAAAAGAGGACAATGATGGCAGTAAGAAAACAATAATTGCAGTAGGAAAACAGTGGTTGTGGTGGTTGTATTATCAGTGTAAAGAAATGGACCGGGGTCCACATTTCACTAGTGGTGTCTCTCCATAAAAGATAGATAACATGTTGGGGTAAACAAATTACAGTTGGGCAATTGGCAGATATAAAGGCTCACCGTAGTGCATATGCATGACATGATGATTACTATATGATTCATGCGGGCATTACAACAAGATAAATAGACTGTTATCCAATTGCATCTATGACTAATAATCTACCCTCAGAGTGTCATCCGAGCAAACCTTGGGTATAAGTTGCAAGCAACAGATAATTGCATTAAGCAAATATGTAAACAATGTAAACATCATTGTTTTCTCCCTAATGGCAACAACACATCTCCCACCTGTTACGTTTCTGTCACTCGAGCGTGACTGAAAGGGAGGCATGAACCCACTATATAGCATAAATACCCCCTCTTGGCGTTACAAGCATCAACTTGGTTAGAGAATCTACTAGTAACACAGAGCATGCAAGATCATAATTAACATAAACATGATAGATTGATAATCATTGGACATAGCATTCAATATTCATCGAATCCTAGCAAACACAATATGTAGCATTACAATAAGATGATCCTGATCATGTAGGGCAGCTCACAAGATCTAAACATGAGGCATAAAGAGGAGAGAACAGCCATCTAGCTACTGCTATAGACCCGTAGTCCAAGGATGAACTACTCACGCATCACTCCAGAGACAGGCATGGTGATGTTGAGCCCTCCGGTGATGAATTTCCTCCCGGCAGGGTACCGAGGAGAGCTTCAGAACCCTCCCGAACTAGATTTGACGATGGCGACGACTATAGATCATTTTGGTGGAAATGGCTCGGGTGTTTAGGGTTAACCCAAGAAGTAGCTTAAATGGGCGAGAGGGAAAAGTTGGTGGGTGGCCAGGGGGCCCACACCACCAGTAGGCGTGGCCAGGGGCACGCCGCCCTATGGTGTGGGGCCTCTAGGGGCCCCCTCCGGGTCCCCTCTGGACTCCGTGGACGTGACATATTTCTAAGACCCGGGGACTTCGTTTCATCCAATTTTGAGAATATTTCCAGAACGACTTTTCTGAAACTAAAAACAGCAGAAAACAGGAACTGGCTCAGTGGCATCTTGTCAATAGGTTAGTCCTAGAAAATCCATAAAATGACATAATGTGTATAGAAAACATGTAACATATGGCATGGAAACACCACAAGCATCCGACACCGCCGCCTCTTGTGGAATGGTGAGCAAAGCTAGGGTTTTGGCACAGCCACCGCCACAACGTCCCTCCAATCATCTCTCTGATCAGCGAGTTGCAATCGTCAGAGTTGCTACAAAGACCCGCGGGAAGGTCCATAAAGATCCTTCCTAGACCGCGGGTGTATCCATAAAGATCCTTCCTTGCGCGAGAACAACGATGAGGATGGCAACATCCACATGCTCTTCCTCTTCTCCTCTACATTCAGCCGATGATGCCCGCTACTACTACTTGTAAGTTGTTACATTTAATTGCGAAGACGTGTGCGTGCACGTGCATGCTAACTAGTTAATCTTTTTTTTTTGAGAATTTGCTAACGAGTAGTTAATCTATATAAAGCCCGGAAGTTTTCTCTAAAAAAACGTTGAGCAGAAGACTGAGCCCACACAAAGCTCGATCTGGACCAGCCCACGAACACGAGGGCTCATCTGGGCCAAGCTCATGTACGCGATGTCTCCATCTTCCTCACGTGGACTCGCTCGTTGCGGGAAAGCAGCTCCGGTCTGGATAACGGCACGCCAGCGAGGAGTCGGCGCTACGAGACACACCCCATCCGGGGCCTGGGACCCACGCGCTAGCCACCCACACGGGTTTCTCCTGCTAGAAGCATCGTCTTCGTCGCTCTCGTCTCCACTACCGTTCCCCCCAAACTGAACATAAACAAAAGACCACGCCGTACTCCCACTCCCACCCAAATGGAATCCACGGAGGGCTCACCATACCCCGCTCCCCGCCACTAGCCGCCCGACGCCACCAACCATGCTCCAGCTCCAGCCCCCTCGCTTCCTGCCGCTCCCCCGCTGCCGCATCCCCGGCGGCAGCAGCAGCCGCCGCCGCCGCGCTCGCCCGCCGGCCCTCGCCGTCCGCTCCCAGTGGAAGCTCCCCGACGTCGACACGGGTGAGCCCACGCCCTCCCCGAGGCCAAGGATCCCTGGGGAGTCGTTAGTTAGGTTGTGCTCTCTCTGATCGCTGCGGGCCCTGCTGTTTCGCAGATGCGGTGCAGGACCGGGTGCTCTCCTGGCTCTCCCGGGCGCGGGGCGCTGTAGTGGACGCCACGCAGGCGGCGCGTGACAGGGGGAAGCGCAAGGAGGAGGCCGAGGTGAGAACGAAGAAGCAGCGGAAGGAGGAGGTGGAGGAGCAGGGACTCGTCTTCGCGGTGCCGGAGATCACCGTCGAGCGCCGGGTCGGCCGCGGCCTGCTCTCCATGGACGCCGTCGTCTCCATCGAGCAGTTCGCTAGGTGCGGCAGAAAGTCATCTATTACTGTTGCTCTACTACTCCTACGGATTAAGCTGTCTTGTACTAGTAGTATGTAGTGGGCAATATGAACAACAAATTGATGGTTGGATTTCACATAGAAATGACTACCAGTTCGCTTCCTGGCTAGCGTAGATGATTAAATTAGAGCCACCCGATGTGTTCATCTTCAACTCAGTTGTCAGGACGCACACGGGTGATATCAGGGTGATTCTGAACCCTGTGCTCTAAGTAATAGGCAGGATCACCGCAGGTTGTGGGTAGAACTATCTGGAATTGTTGTGTAATATTGCAAAGATATTAGGTCTTGTCTGAAGCTTGGGGATGGATAAATTCAATCAATAACTACAAAATAGAAACCCTTTAGGGCCTTGCATTGCTGCAACAAATAAGAAATGGAAAAAAAAAATGGGTATACAATGGGACTAAACAATGCATAGCATAGGAAGCAGAAATTTATTCGACCGAACCGATGTAAACTAACCAAACCAGTACAATAACAATGGAGATGGTTGGTTTCCCTAGTATAATTTCCAGATGGTGTCTTGGGAATCCTCTCTTTATTTTACGAGCAAAAGAGAATCCTTAGTGGATTGATTCCAATGCAAATCAGCCAAATTAAACAAGAAAGGCAGGATTGTACATTGACCGAACGACCAATCAGCGATAACGATGACGACGAATTGAGAATGATAATCAAAAGTTGGTGCAGTCCAGCCCACCATGGAAGAGGTTGTGCGCCATCTTGTCTCTGGCCTTGCTGGCGCTCTCTGAATGCACAAGGTTCTCTGGCACTGTCTCGACGTCAATGACGTTGCACTGCAGCTCTGGATCCATCTCCTCTCCTCTCATCTCGCATATGTTGTGCAACACACAGCATGCGCCAATCACGGCAGGGAGGTCTGAGATCTTCATGTCTGCGCGCTTTTGCAGAAACATCCATCGTCCCTTGAGCCGTGCAAAGGCATCCACGGCTACACACTCGATCTCTGTGACCTTCTCGTTGAACATGTGTTGTTCCCTTGTCAGGTTTTGGTTCTTGTATGGGACGAGAAGCCATTCCATCAGCGGGTAGCTAGAGCCGCCGACCACCCAGGAGCCAGGCATTATGTCATGGCCAACACGCTGCTGCAGCTTCGAATTGACGAGGACCTCATCATCATGCATGGCACCAGGCCAACCGATGCATACATCGGTGAAAATGCCGTCAGGGTTGACGACCCCCTGGAGCGTGGTGAAGAAGGAGGGCTTCTTGTTGCGCTTCGACCAACCACGGTTGTAGTACCTGGCGATATGGAATTGCGGTGCGATAATCGGGAGGTGGGTGGTATAGATGGCACCTATGACGTTTGGCACGCCGGAGATGGCCTTAAAGCTGTCCTTGAAGGCGGTGGCCTGGTCAGGCCACCGAATAAAACGGGGCATAAGTCTCTGCCAGATGGCAGCGCAGACCTGGAGGACGATCTTATGGCAGGTAGAAAGGCCGAGGCCGAAGCGGTCAGAGACGCCACGAAGGGACTCACCGGTGGCGAGGCGCCAGACACACACGGCGACGCGCTGGCGCACGGGGATGGCGGGACGGAGTGGGGTGTCCTCCTTGGCGATGGTGGAGCCCAGCACATCACATATCATGTCAAAGGTTTCCCAACCCATCCGGAAGTGGCTGCGGAATTTATCCTCTGGGTAGTCAGTGCTACTGCAGTGCTTCCACCACGTGCCCGACCGGTCCTTTACCCAAAGCCGCCGCTGCTGTTGACGTGAGACGTCAATCTCCCCAGCTTCGGCACTGTGGCAGGCAGTCCGCTTGGACGACCTACTAGTCTCGCTCTCACCCCCTTGAGTTTGTTGAGGCTCCACCTTGACCTCATCATTGTCACCTTTTATGAGGAGATGTTTATCATGGAACGCCTCGTCGAGGAAAGTGGGTTTGTTGGCGGTGGACCTCTTGTTTGTGTCATTGCAGTCACCGCCACCATTGCCCACCTTGGGTTCGCCGCCGATACCGCGTTTCCTTTGATAGTTGGGCATTGTGAGCGTGTCTTGGAGAGAGAGGAGGTGAAGAAGATATCTTTTGGATTGATGGTAAATGATGGTGTCTTATACTCATTTGCTAGTGGAGTAGGTAGGTGTGAGCATTGCTGTCTGACAAAAGAAAATAAGTAACACGATTAGTGTGAAAATCTAATCGGTTCTAGCTGTTGTCACTTTCCTTCCTTTTTTGGATGGAAAACTTGACAAAGAAGGAAATGTATGGGTGTAAACGGTAGCGCTGGATTATGGAAAGAACAGCAATGAAGCCAACCAGGAGAATATTGTGTCACCATCATGGTGGGAAAAATGATTGCCAAATTTGGATGGCCGCATGCACGTGCATCGGGCGACGAGGTTTAATATATTCTATCTTTTGGTAATACTTTAGAATGTTTCCTGTATTGACATAGTAATTCATATTGTACCAATTATTTGCCAATTAGACTCCTAGTTCCTTATAGATCTGAAATGCTATTTTTCCCGCCGCGGGACTGCGCATTTCTCGTGGATTCATCACTGTACGCTAGGGTCCTGACACGTGGAAGAGAACCTATGTAGCAACCATGTGGAGCTGTTTGCTTTGACGTAGCTTCGAAGCAACCATGGTCTGATTCTAGTGCCGCAGGACTGAATTGACAAGCATGGCCCACCTGCAGATATACAACTGTGAACAGAGACAGGTACAGCTTCGTAACAGGGAGTTAGGGACATTCATGGTTGTGTCCGCACGGGTGGGCTGTGCTATTTAGTTCCGTTGTATTCTTAGAAATGAAGTTTTATGAATAAAAAAGAAGTGTGATTTTAGGAAATTACTACTCATTTACTAAAAAATGTAGTCAATGGATAGTTTCTCAAGAAAAAGTGTGGCTTTGTAAATTTAATCTTAGTTAGTCATTAGTGTGCATGGTTTCTAGCAGTTGGAGAGTTACTGATCCGTTGAAATCGATATTATCTGACTCGGTAGGGACGTATTGGGTTAGGTTGAACCGGTAGAATGTGATACACCTGCAGTACTTTCTAGTAAACATGGACTGGGAAATTAGAGTATATCTGCTCCTTGACTTGATGCTAGGCAACTTGTGTCCAGAGATGCAATTTATGGATAAAATTGGGTTCAGATGTTGTTTCGGGGTAGTGGTCCATTCATTTTACGCTTCATTTAGGATACCAATAGGAGATCGAAAGCTCAATTGAGCCATTTTAAATTGTGTACGGCCAAAGTGTGAGAAGTTTACATGACTTTCTGTATGTCCTGGCATTTTGCTATCATTTGTGTTCACTCATTCTCATGAAGTTCTTTGTTAGGTTGAATGGTTTGACTGGGAGGAAGGTACAAAGGATCTTTAAAGCGCTTGCTCATGAACATGTCCACAGTGATGCTCGAAGTCTAGTTGAATATTGCTGCTTCCGGTACTTGTCAAGAGATAACTCCGATTTTCATCCAAATTTGAGGGTAAATTAGTTGCTAATTCAGCATCAGTGTTGTATTGAAGTGTAGCAAACCAATGTTCCACTTGTTTGGCAGAAGCATAAAACATTACTCCATGGTTGCTGCACTTATCTTGTTTAGCTAGTTCTACTTTTGGCTAATGTTTCTACTTTAAATGTCTGCAGGAGCTTCAGTTTCAAAGGCTTGTCTTTGTGACTATGCTTGCATGGAAAGATCCATATGATGAAGACAATGATCCACACTCTTCACTCGATAACTACTCTATACTGGTGAGCTTTGATTCTTGTGTATTCCCAACATTCTTTCGTTCTGAACAAGTCCCCAAATAATTATTTGAGAGGATTTTAGTTCATGCACCACCATGAAGAGTCTCTTGACTGCAATTTCAGAAAGGGGGGTTTCTGATATTAGTATTTTTAATGTGGTAGGGAAGATTTGTTGGAGAGGATGCATTTGTCCGAATTGCTCCTGCTGTGGCAGGTGTTGCTGATGTTTCAACAGCTCATCATCTCTTTAGGGCCCTTGTTGGCACAGAAAAGGGACTTACATTGGATGTGTGGACAACATACCTTGGTGAACTTTTGAAGTAAGACTGCCTCAACATATGTAGCAGATTTGAACTGACTATAAATCTTTGCTTAAGCCTGAAGTTGCAGGAAATGTATTTTTCAACTTTATGTTATATTCTAGTATGCTATGCCTCTTTTATTTGACCTGTAATTTAGATCTTTGTTCAGCTCATGATTGGTAGATGTTGGTGACTAGATATTACTATAGAAATAGTATTCTTGCTTTAATAATTTTTAAGACATGACCACTATCGTGAGATTTTGTGCACCAATTTGAACTGATAATGGTAGTTCATGATTTCATCTCTATCATATGTTCATGTTGAGTATACATTAAGTATGTGAATGTTATGTGCCAATTAACCTGTGTTATGATGTGTACTCTTACAAGGGTTCATCATGGGAGGCAAAAACATAAAATTGGAGATTATGTTCTCTCTGACGAGCAAGTCCTGTGCATAGGCTCTAGTAAGAAGAGGCCTGTTCTAAAATGGGAGCAGAATACTGCATGGCCTGGACACTTAACCTTGACCAACAAGGCACTCTATTTTGAGGTATGGATGCCTACTTGAAATGTTCAGTACTTGTTTGGAAAGATTTCTGTATTTTTGAAAATATTTGGTTTATTTTTATTATCATAATACATGGTTTTGTGAAGGAAACTTTAGCATTTTCATGCAGTTAATTCCCTCTAATGTTTTCTGTGTTATAATAGCAAAACAAATAGGGCGATTCGATTTGTGTAGTAGTTCTGGAGTAATGTTTGATTTTATTTAAAACAGATTGAAACCATGCAGGAGAGCTACATGTCTATATTAGAGGAGAAAAGTTCTACAAGACCACACTACAACAGAATATAATAACTCATATAAAAAGGAAGAAAGGAAAAAAAAATCAGTCATATAATTATTTTTCCTTGTCCTGCATAGCCAATCTACTCGATACCATTTTGGAACTTCAGAAGCTATCAAGTACCTTGAGCCTGACGACTCCACTTTTGTGTTGATATTGGCAGTCCATTGGACTGGCAGGTATGAAGAAACCATTGAGACTTGACCTTACAGATCATAATTCAAGCGTTAAGAAAGCAAAGGTTGGACCATTTGGATCCAGGCTATTTGACTCTGCTGTCTCTGTTTCGTCTGGTTCAGTGTAAGTATGACCAACTACTACTTAGGATGTCCATTTCCGTTCTGCACATGTTATTAAATTGATACCCGCAACTTGATAGGAGAACACCCGGGTCACTGGTTACTGCCAGATTGTTTTGGGTGCAAGCATGAAAACAGTACACCAAATTAGCTATTTGACCTGCGTGACCGCTAGTGTTCGAAGTCATAACAATGTGCGTATAGATATGGCGAAACGCCAACGTGTTTACGCCCTAGGCCTGTACCTGTAATTCGTTAATCCAGTGAGAAAGTACCATATTACTCGGGAGGTTCTGTCACTACTTTACATGACCCATTCATGATTTATTAGCATTTCCCTATGGGAGCAATCATCTTAAGCACTTGCATTTGCATATATGATCTACAGGCTTTATGGTTATACTATAGATATAGAAGCATACTGTCCATGGTATTTGATCTTAATCGTTTACCGAAGCTAAAGTGACCTCATGCTAACCAATTAAATTTTGACAGGTCAAATGAGTGGACATTAGAGTTTGTTGATTTTGGCGGAGAGCTGAGACGAGATGTATGGCTCGCGTTCATTAATGAAATTGTTTCTGTTTATAAGTTCATTCGTGAATATGGACCAAGCGATGATGATCCCACCATTCATCATGTATATGGCGCCGACAGAGGCAAGAAAAGAGCTGTTAGTAGTGCAACAAACAGTATTGCAAGGCTTCAATCTCTGCAATTCATACGTAGATTACACGAGGATCCAGCTAAGTTAGTACAGTTCTCCTACCTATCGGGTGCACCTTTTGGTGATGTTGTTCTTCAGACCCTAGCAGTGAATTTCTGGGGCGGGTCACTGATTACAAAATCCAAAGTAGCAAATGAAAGATCGCCTCAACGGCATAAACATTCTGAAAGCTCATCTAGTGGTCGCTCAAATGTTCTTGACATAGACGGTAGCGTGTACTTGGGCAAGTGGATGAAGTCTCCAAGCTGGGCATCCAGCCATTCAGTCAGTTTTTGGAAAGGCTCTTCAGTCAAGCATGGTGTAATATTGAGTAAATCTTTAGTTGTAGCTGATAAAAATCTTGTAGAGAAGGCGATGGTTGCATGTAAAGAGAAGAGCAAAGTAGTTGAGAAGACGCATGCTACAATTGTTGCTGCTACGGTTGAAGGTATTCCAGGCAATATTGACCTCTTCAAGGTATTTAACTGTCATTCAGTAGCATGGCTTTTAAAAGATAACGATTCTTCAGTTAAGCTACTTCCCATGATAGCTGTAGTATCTGTGTAATTGTTGTGTAGTACATATTCAGATTATATGCTTATTTTCAGTCAGATCCCACTCTTTTTTGCTCAAATATAGCGAACAAATGGCCGCCTATTAATTTTCATTGAGAAAGCAGGTCTCTCTGCATCACAGCCAGCAACTCCATGTCTCGATATATGTTTAATATGGTAAATCGTAAATTTGTAACATCTCTGATTTTCTGTGTCAGGAACTTGTACTTCCATTTGCTATTATGGCTGAAAAATTTGACAAACTTAAACGCTGGGAGAATCCCCGTTCAACCGTTTGTTTTCTACTAGTAGCATATACCATTATTTTGAGGTAAGTCAGTTTGCTCTAATGAGTTGAATATTGAGTTTCTGAGGGCTTTTTGTGGTCTTGTTGGAGACCAGTAGGGGTGTACGATGGGAATGAGTTTCCTTAGGCTGTTGTCACATTTTACATTTGGCTGTTATAGTTGGTTTAAATTATACAATTCTGAGCAAGAGTGGCATACAAAGGAATGCACACCCCGTCACTTTTATACAGCAAGGTGAATTGCAACTTACTCCCTCCGTTCCCAAATACAAGACGTTTTGGCAATTCAATTTGAACTGCCAAAACATCTTAGTATTAAGGAACTGAGGTAGTATTTCATTAGTTTACCATACTGGTGTACTGTAGGACGATACCATGGCAAAATTGTATACCATCTTTGCATAGTCGTCCTATTATGGGGTTCTAGAAGGTAATAGACGGTCCTTTTGAGATCTTTAGGGAAGATTTTTGTGCTAGTTGGAACATTTGCCTACAGAGATAATTTTCGAAGTACACCACCACAAGTGAAAATTTATGTTAGTCAATTAGATTTAGATGGGTCCAGATGTAGTCCAAGGAATTGATAGCAGGACATGCTCATGTCGTACCATTTTCTGACGCTTTTACATGCTCTTTATTTATTTTCTCCAGCTATGGATTGATGGCATCCATGCGTATACAACTAAGCGCATATTTATAACGATTTAATTATGATCTGTAGGAACATGGCCTTTTATATTTTTCCGTTTACCTTGATGGCGATGGCCCTTTCAATGCTTTCCCTGAAAGGGCTGAAAGAGCAAGGCCGGCTGGGCAGATCTTTTGGCAATGTGACAATAAGGGATCAACCACCTTCGAACACGATCCAGAAGATCGTAGCTCTTAAAGAGGCAATGGCCTCGGTGGAAAATTATCTCCAGGGCCTCAATGTCTCTCTTCTGAAGATGCGCACAATCTTCTTAGCAGGCCAACCTGAGGTACGCTGAAGTAAATTTCATCATCGCTTAAGCGACACTAACCAAATACACATAACCAGCTAATTTCAGTGGCTCCTCAGTGCACCCCCACGAAGAACTCTATGGTTGCTACGTTACAAGCTAGTCCTGGGCCGGTCACTAGAAGGTGAACAAATTGCTTCTTTATTACTCATAAATTATATTTTATGAATGATTGTAACCTTTGCAAACATTTCCTTTTTAGGCAACTATCTCTGGCAATGGCTGAGGATGCAGCATTAGAGCATGTGGTGTCGCCACCAAGAAATCTCCAGAAAACTGCTCCAAAGAAGATCACTCCAAGGAAGAAGAAAAAGAACTAGCTTTGGCGAATTTTTAGGTGTTGCCGTTGGTCATTTTGTGAGATGTGGACTCCCTAAACTAAAGCACTTACGTTGTGTGCACATGTTTGTAGTTTGTGAGATGTGGACTCACAGAGAACCTGAGATTGGTGTTCCTTTTGTGATGTAACCAGCGGCATGAGATTTCTGGTCCTTTTATGATGCAACCAAAGACACCATATTTGTTCTCCCTTTCCATATGAATATCTTATTCCGGTGTGCAATTGTTATCATTCATCTAGTTTGTTTGTAGAGAAGTGCTGTCAATTTTTTTTGTCAGTCTATTGTTCAATTTTGAGGTGACTTGGAGTCATGGAGGAAGAGAAACGAGCTCAGCTGTGAGATGAGAGGGCAGGGGCAAAATAGTCGCTGCATGTCTAAGATTAGATGAGAAACCTGTTATATTCAGGGCTGGGGCATTTGAGCAATTGGGCAAAGTAAAACGGGGCATATCATCCATGCCAAAGTAAATGTGACGTTTGGGGCAAATGGCAAAGTAAAGCGGGGCATTTTATCAAATAGCCCAACACATCCAGGAACGAACAGGGCAGGCTAGCATCTAGACGCATACGGGGCCTGAAACGGAGACAGGCAGTGACGCCGGCGACTCGACCGGAAGCAGCCGGCCGCCGCGACCAAGCCTGAGCGCCGCGCTATCCGCCGCCTCATCCCTCCTCGTCCCTCTCCGCCGTGCTCACTATCCTCCTCGGGGACTGACCGGACGCCGTGACCAAGACCGAGCCGGCAGTGACCTCGGCGGCGACGACGAACGGCAGCGAGTGGCAGCACATCCCGGCGTCTAGAGGTGAGTCTCCTCCGGTTCTTACTACCCTCCTCTACTCAATACTTCTCTGATAATTTTTGGTCTATTTCTAGAAACCCTAGAATCTAGGGATGGATCTGGACTGAGGACTGCCATGGATTCTATCAGCAGTACGACGGCTCCTGAAGGGTAATTTTCTCTTCTTGATTTTCGGACTGTATATTTATCGTGTTAGAGCCAGAACAATACAATTTAGTTGTTCTCTCTAACTTGTGTAATTTTCCCAATCCGAGTAGGAGCGATGCCGACAATAGCTTTGACATAACTTTTAGAGTCGCTGAGTTTGTCGCCAAGTTTGATGATGGTCGTCAAGTCCATTGTCCAAAGCAAGATGTTGTGTGGCAGCAGGTTAACACTACAGGGATGACATTGGAGAAGCTAAAATCAAGGCTGGGAGAGTACATCTCCTATGGTTCATTTCAGGAGGTGCATCTTTTCTGTGAAGACAAGACTTTAGGAGGGGTTCATACTATCATCCAAAATGGCAGTGAGTTGCTTGTTGCATTTATGGACAGATGGGAATCAAAACAGCTCTCGATTATGGCTAAAGTAGTGGACTTAGCTAACATACCGTCAAGTGCTGCTAGTCAATGTAGTATTATATCAAATGCTGAAATTTCCAGTTGTTTACAAAATGATGACAACATAGGCATTGGTGATTCTAGTGATGTGAATGCAGACCATGTACCAATTGTGGACTGGTCCACCATTCAGATTGAAACAGTTGAGGATGGTTCCATGGATGCTCCTATATCTCAAGAAAAGATGTGTTTGGCATTAGGCATTAATGAAAACTCTATTCTTCATGCTCCTGCCCCTATAGTTGAACTTGTCATTGATAAGGAGATGTTAGCTGAAGCAGCAATACCTGTTGATGACAAGATGCCAGAAGAGTTAAACATTTCGTATGACATAGACCACCCTATTGTAGAGATCGGGACAATGTTTCCTTCTATGATTGATTGTAGAATGGCAATAAAACAATTTGCCATTAATGAGGAATTTGATCTGGGGGTAAAAAAGGCTGACCGGACTAGGTGGTCCGCAGAATGTTTGGCTGAGGGGTGTCCATGGTCTATAACTGCCCGTCTAATGGCAGATAAGAAAACAACAAGGGTACTAACATCTATCTTTTGCAGCTCATCAAAATGATTAAACTGTGACTTGTTTAATTGTGTTTTCACTAATACGTATCTCTTTATACATGCAGATTACCCAAATAGTTGGGCCCCATAATTGTTATTCGAGCAGCCAAGTGACATCTGCCATGGCCTCTCAAGCATGGGTGAAACAAAGGTCAATCAAGATACTCCGAGAAGAGCCTAACATAGGTGCCAAGGCCCTTCAAAAGAAGCTTCGGGATACTTACAATGTTAAAATGGAGTATCACACCGTATGGAAGGGGAAAGAAAAAGCTATGGATGAGGTTTTTGGCACATGGGGTAATAGCTTTCAGTTCTTGTTCAACTTCAAAGCCGAGATGGAAAAGAGAGATCCAAGTAGTATTGTGGAGGTGGACACTATTGTAGATGATTCTGGTAAAATTTGCTTTCATAGATTCTTTATGGCTCTTAGGCCTTGCATAGATGGATTCATTTCTGGTTGTAGGCCATACCTTAGCATAGATTCTACTGCTCTTAATGGTAAATGGAATGGACACTTAGCTTCATGCACAGCACTAGATGGGCACAATTGGATGTTCCCTATTGCAATTGGGTTCATAGACGGAGAGACTGAGGATAATTGGACATGGTTTATGGAACAAGTGCGTAAGGCTATTGGTCCACTTCCTCTTCTTGCTGTAAGTACAGATGCATGCAAAGGATTAGAAAATGCCGTTAAGAAAGTTTTCCCCCAAGCTGAACAGAGAGAGTGCTTTAGGCATTTAATGCTGAATTTTATGAAAAAATTCCACGGTGACACTTACAAGAACATGTGGCCAGCAGCTAAAACCTACAGACCAGAACGTTTTGTTTACCACATGCAAAAGGTTCTTCATGCTTGTCCTGATGTTGGTCCATATTTGAACCAATATCATAATTTGTTGTGGATGAGGTCTAGTTTCAACACTGAGATCAAATGCGATTACATACATAACAACCTTGCTGAGTCTTTCAATGCTTGGATCAAAGGAATAAAGGATCTCCCTGTTGATGAGCTAGCTGACACATATAGGCAATGGGTGATGAGGTTGTTTGAGCTCAGGAGAACAATTGGGGCCTTGCTTAAAGGGAAAATCCTTCCTGCTGTGATACAACAAATACACAACCAAACAAGAGGTCTTGGTCACTTGAAGGTTGAGAAATCAAGCCCAACAAAAGCTGAGGTTAGAGACATATTACATGACAACATAAGGCATGTGGTAAACATAGCTACTCAGGAATGCACTTGTCTTAGGTGGCAGCACACCGGAAAGCCTTGTTGGCATGCTCTTGTCTTCTTGATAGGAAAGAGGAATGTCCCACTTGAAAACTATATTCATGAGTACTACTCATTGGAGAAGTTTAGGGCTGCCTACCAAGGAGAAGTTGAGCCACTGACAGATAAGTCACAGTGGCCTAAGGTTGACCTTGGCTTTGTAATGTATCCACCACGTCCGAAGGTGTCCGCGGGAAGGCGTAGGAAGAACAGATTTAAGAGCTACTTGGAAGGTGGTGGTAGCAAAAGCAAGGCAAAGGCGAAAGACAAGGAACCGAAAAGATTGGGAAGCCAAAATAGATGCAAAAAATGTGGCGTGTTGGGCCATAGGCAGAATACTTGCCCAACAAATGGTGTTAGGAAAAGGTACTAAAATGTGTTTAGTCTCTTTCATTAACAAGTTTTGTTCATATTTTTACTATTGTTTTGTTCACAGGAAAAGAAAGACTAAAAAGAGCTCCGGAGATGCACTAACAATAGATGGGGCGGCAGCAAGTGCCGCGTGTGTCGAGCTACCAAATGCTGAAATTTCAGTGGCTCCTCAGTGCACCCCCACGAAGAACTCTATGGTTGCTACGTTACAAGCTAGTCCTGGGCCGGTCACTAGAAGGTGAACAAATTGCTTCTTTATTACTCATAAATTATATTTTATGAATGATTGTAACCTTTGCAAACATTTCCTTTTTAGGCAACTATCTCTGGCAATGGCTGAGGATGCAGCATTAGAGCATGTGGTGTCGCCACCAAGAAATCTCCAGAAAACTGCTCCAAAGAAGATCACTCCAAGGAAGAAGAAAAAGAACTAGCTTTGGCGAATTTTTAGGTGTTGCCGTTGGTCATTTTGTGAGATGTGGACTCCCTAAACTAAAGCACTTACGTTGTGTGCACATGTTTGTAGTTTGTGAGATGTGGACTCACAGAGAACCTGAGATTGGTGTTCCTTTTGTGATGTAACCAGCGGCATGAGATTTCTGGTCCTTTTATGATGCAACCAAAGACACCATATTTGTTCTCCCTTTCCATATGAATATCTTATTCCGGTGTGCAATTGTTATCATTCATCTAGTTTGTTTGTAGAGAAGTGCTGTCAATTTTTTTTGTCAGTCTATTGTTCAATTTTGAGGTGACTTGGAGTCATGGAGGAAGAGAAACGAGCTCAGCTGTGAGATGAGAGGGCAGGGGCAAAATAGTCGCTGCATGTCTAAGATTAGATGAGAAACCTGTTATATTCAGGGCTGGGGCATTTGAGCAATTGGGCAAAGTAAAACGGGGCATATCATCCATGCCAAAGTAAATGTGACGTTTGGGGCAAATGGCAAAGTAAAGCGGGGCATTTTATCAAATAGCCCCTATATATAGGGCAAAGAACTACTTGCACATTAAAAAAAAAAGGAGAAAAGTAACAAGAAAGATCTGTTGGAAGAACAAACACTGTCGACTGTAGTGTTTTATTTCGACAGTGCACGCTGAAGGACACGAGGCCGGCAATCAGCTCTATACTTGGGACTTGGTTCCCACCTAACCAATGGTTAGGTTAACCTAACCTAAAAAAACACCCATTGGGCCAAATGGATAACCCAGAAGCCCGTTAGGTTCTTTAGGTTCGATCCAATCCAACCGAGGGTTACCCTGTACGTGCTCCTCCCCGACCGCGACCGGCTGAACCGCCCCGCCCGCCGCCTCGCCCCTCCCGCCGCCCCACCCCGCCCGTCCTCCGCGCCTCCCCAACCGGCTGAACGGCGCCGCCCTGCCCCGTCATCCGCAACGGCGCCTCCCGTCCCGCCCGCCGGCCCACCCCGCGCCGCTCCTCCATCGTCCTCTTCGCCTGCGGCAAGAACGGCGAGTCGGCACCACCCCACCCCGCCCATCCTCCGCGCCTCCCCAACCGGCTGAACAGCGCCGCCCCGCCCCGTCATCCGCAATGGCGCTGCCCCGTCGTGGGTCTCTCTCGCTGTCCACCTCTGATCCCCTCTTCCATTCTCCACCGCCACCGCCGTCTCAGCTCCCGCCGGCCGGCGTAAGGAGCCAGCCAGGAAGACAAGTGGGGGCTTCGCCACTGTTGCCTCTAGGTAGCAGTAGCCTCTGGAACAATCTCACTCAAACAGGTCCGAAGTACCCCCATTTCCTACCACCGTTGATTCTATCTTGTCAGCGTGGCAGTTTTTTTGCACATAAACATTGTTGTGATATAACAATTGTAGGCCCTCAAGTTTTAGCATGATATACTCAAGTTTCAGTTTTTATATCCCTTACGTCTGGTAGCAGCTGACGTTGAGCACTGGCCTGCTAGCCACTACCCTTTGCCCTCCTCCTGCCTTGTTAAATGATCTGGAAAGCTGCTGGCTGCCTGAAGAACAGCAGTAAAGCCTCGGCGATACGACTCGCAGCGGATCCTGTCATAATAACAGGAGAAGTCATCAAGAAACCCAGTACCATCGTCACACAAAAAACCCCATGTGCATAAGCTGACTTTTGACTTCCGGTAGCATTTGACTTTCAGTTTTTATATCCCATTGAAATTCATGCCAAGCTGTTTGGGAAGCTTCTTTATCTTACAGACGTGGCTAACTAATGTCAGATTTATATCACCATCAACTCGCTATTTTTTTTTGATTGGTTGTGTTCTTTCTAGATTAGTATTTGTTACCCTTAAGGTTTCCTAGTATCTGTTACACTTAAGGCTTCCTAACTTAGCCATGTGAAACCTGATTATAATTGTGCATGAAACTAATTTGTTACACTTATATGTTGGACAGGTGTAGATTTAATTGGAAATGAATGATGGCGTGGACTTGGTGGCGAGGTACATTGCTGGAAGACAATCACGAGGTGTTGGCAGTTCAGAAATGAGAGTGGAACAAGATAATATTCAAGAAGATGAAGAAGAATTTGTGTTCGAGGAGGATGAGAATGACGAAGATGAAGACTATGGGTTAGAGGATTATGATGAGGAGGACAATGGAGAAGGGGAAGGTTCTCACACAGATGCTCAGGGCAGGAAGTTTAGATCGAAGGCTTGGCGAGAATTTGAGCCTATCCATGTAGATGGGGAAGTTTCCAAAGGAGAATGTAAGCATTGCAAGGCAGTAATAAGTGCTAGGCGAGGGCATGGAACAAGTGGGTTGCGCAATCATTTGAACAGGTGCAAAGATAGGGCAGCGGTGGTTGGAGCTTTAAATCAGATGAATGCAACCCTCATGACACCTGATGGTGTGAGCCGGTTGTGGAAATGGGACCCTGATGTTGCAAGGAAAGAACTTGTGAGGATGGTTGTTCTACACGAGTTCCCTTTATCAATTGTTGAGTATGATGGCTTTCGAAAATTTGTGAAGAGCTTGAATCCGTCATTCAACATGATCTCAAGAAGAACTCTGAGAAATGATATCGCAAAAGCATTTGAAGATCATAAAAAGGATTTGAAGGAGTTGTTTAGTGCTTCCAAGTCTAGGATATCATTGACTATGGACATGTGGACCTCGAACCAAACAATTGGGTACATGGTCATTACATCACATTTCATCAATGCTAGCTGGAAAATGGAAAAGAGAATAATCAAGTTCAATGCCTTGGAAACACCACACACTGGAGTAGCCATGTTCAACGTGGTTCTTAAGTGCATCCGTGACCTGAACTTTGAAGACAAGTTATTCGCAATAACACTGGACAATGCTTCAAACAATGGAAGAATGGTGAAAATGTTGAGAGAAAATTTGATTGGCAAGAACATGTTACTTGGAGGTGGAAAGTTCTTGCACCAAAGATGTGCAGCCCACATACTCAACTTGGTATGCCAAGCAGGAATTGCCTATCTTGATCCAATCTTGACCAACATCCGTGAGACAGTGAAATTCATAAAGGTTACTGCAAATCGGAAAGAAAAATTTGCAGACATTGTTACACAGAAGGGCATATCTTGTGACAAGAGTCTTTGTCTCGATGTTCCAACAAGATGGAACTCGACATTCACTATGCTAATTATAGCAATGAGATATAGACGAGCATTCGATGCCTTGGAAAGTCAAGATCCCCAATATACATATGCACCTTCCTCCGATGAATGGGATGAGGCAAGAGAAGTATGCAATTTGCTCAAGGTGTTCTATGAGGCAACAAAGGTAGTATCTGGTTCGAAGTACCCCACTTCAAATCTTTACTTTCAGCAAATGTGGCAAGCCAAGGAAGCATTGGATAAGGAAGCATCTCGAGAGAACTCCCCATTTCCTGCAATTATCGCTCCCATGCAAAAAAAACTTAACAAGTATTGGAAAGTGTCGTGGCTTGCACTCTCAATACCTGTCATTCTAGATCCAAGGTTCAAGTTCAATTATCTTGAGTTCAGGTATCCTCGGGTCTTTGGGAATAGTGCTTCAACTAAACTTGCAAGTGTGAAACAAGTGTTCAAAGAGCTATTTGAGGAGTACGCTAAGGTGAAGCTCTCAGAAACTACACAAGCACAACAAGGAGTTGATGATATGGAGATGGACATGGAGAGTAATGACCCATTGTCTGACTGGGACCGCCACCTCAGCATTAGCATCAACTCAACAAGTGCAGGGTCCTCTGAGCTTGATGCTTACTGGCTAAAGCCTCCGCTAGCTCGACAAGATAAGTTTGATATTCTAGCTTGGTGGAAAGCCAATTCAATCGAGTATCCCATACTTGCTAGCATGGCCCGAGATGTTTTGGCCGTTCCCGCTTCTACGGTTGCATCGGAGTCCGCGTTCAGCACAGGTCGTAGAGTTATCTCTGATTTCAGAAGTCGGTTGACTCCTGACACAGTTGAAGCTCTCGTATGTCTACAAGATTGGTTTCGAACATCAAGTGAGATCTCCATCATTCTAATCATACTTGATTGATTATATGTCTTCTCTGTTTTTATTTGAATCTTGCAATGCCTCAAGTTTATTTTAATTGCTTCTTTGTATACGTAGGTACAACTGATGTTAGCACGGCAACGGCATCAGTATATGACATACTTGGTGATGAAGGCCTCTCTATTGTACCAGGTAATTAATTGTTTCCACCTCTGTTTGCTTTCTACAAACAACTGATGAACTGAAGCATGCGTTAGCAAGAATACATAGTGTGTTTGATAGGTGCAAGAAGTTTACAGAAAGAGATTGTTTTCCGATAAGAAGTATAGTATGATGCAAGTAATTTCTGGACTAATATATTCCTTGATAGAAAAAACACAGTAGCTACGCTCTGAACCATTATTCTGTACCTTTTCGAACTCAAAGATATTTATATGTGAGATGTATCGGTGTGTACACACATACTCCTACAGTGCCACTGCCATGCATGTGTGTAACTGAACATTGCACGATCAATTAGAGTCACGAGGTTGGGCATGCATGCAGTACTAGGACCTAGTATGCAGTACGGTGTACTGGTAGAGTGGTAGTATACGTCCAGCTGACGGCATTGCGGTTACCACACTACTGGTGCCAACTTCTGATCGAGGCACAAATCATTGGGCTCTAAGCTAATAGTACCAGCTTCTCCAACAACAGAAATAATTACTCCTCCTGTTAACAAGAGCAGGTGAATAGAGCCTCACTAACTTGAACAAAGTGCATGCATGCGTGATAATACGAATATATGTTTCATGCATTCTACCTAGGATTAGATATGGGGGTAAACCATATAATTTCTTTCCTCTTGAATTCTTCAACTAATGTTAGCATGCCGTTCTCTGTTTTCTTTTCATGACTGGTTGTATCTGTTTGCATGGCTATTTGTGGTTCTTATTTCATTGCCGTTCCTCAATGTAGATGTAGAGAGATAGCATGGAGCTATGGAGCGATGATGCAACTATAAACTATTGGTTACGTACATTCATGGAGCTATGGAGTGGCATTTGTTATTTCATTCCATGTTGATGAGACTTGAAAATTGTCCAAATAATTATATGAATGATGATATTGGTGGAAAGACTTGAACCTTATTGCACGTATGATTGTGATCGATTTATATCTAAGTATGCATTATGATTGTCAATTGTTGAATATGCACGTGAATGCTTAGGTTTTTAGTAAAGGCCATGGCAAAATTTTATGCACCTAGCATTCAGATCGGCAAGCCGAGCTTTGATAGTATTTACCATCATCACATAATGGTTCGAACCTAAATAACCAACGGTTAACCCTTTCTAACCTAATTAACCTAATGGTTAACCTGTTTTATCCATTTATACCAAATGGTTATTTAGGTTCTTAACCGAAAGATAAATGGTTAACCAAATCCCACCGATAATCAGCTCCCCAGCGGCGGGGACATCAAAGCACGACGTACGGAGTCCTCACCCGGTACCTGCCGCTCGCATCGTTCCAAACCACGGCACCGTACACGGGCTCACCTCCGGCGTTAGGCGCGGTGAGCTTGATGTCCACCTGGAACGTGGCCTTCTGCCCCGCGCCAGCGAACTCCATCGTCGACGGCGTCACGGCCACGACGACGTTGCTCGCAGACACCCACGACGCGCGGTACGTCGACGGGCCCGCCGTGACGCTGGTCACCGTCCTGCTGAAGCGCATCTCGCCCGAGGTGGCGTTGGGGGCGAAGGTTGCCGACGAACGACGGGTAGTTCACGTCGTTCGACGCGATGGCGGAGCAGTTGTACGCCGTCGACGACCTCGTGATGGCCTTGATCTGAGCGTCGGTGTAGTTCGCCGCGCAGAGCAGCGCCACGAAGTCCGTCGGCCCGGCATCGTACACGAGGCCCGGGTCCATGGCCGAGTTGGGGCTGACGTGCCCGGACCCCATGACCAGCGGGCTCGCCGCGGTGGCCGTGCCGTTGCCTCTGATGAGGCTGCCGGCGTCGGTGATCGGGCGGAACGTGTTGTCGTGGGTGATCGCGGTGGTCATCATCGCCGACTTGATCATGGCCGGGCTCCAGTCGCGGTGCACAGAGCGCAGCAGCGCCGCCACGCCGCTGGCGTGCGGGCACGACATGGACGTCCCGGACGCGACGTAGAAGTCGCTGCCCAGCTCGGTCTGGCCTATCAGCCCCACGGCAGATACGGGCGCCCACGACGCGAGTATGCTGTCCCCCGGCGCCAGTATGTCTGGCTTGAGCACGCCGGGGTAGCTCGGCGACGGGCCCCTGGAGGAGTACGCCGTGACCAGCCGGCGCCGGCCTCGTGCCGAGAACCGTCTGCTGGAACTTTATGGTTGCTTTCGGTGTAGTGGTAGCGTTGACGTAGCTCAGCAGCGCCGGTGCATCTTTCGGGCTGATGAAAATGGCCGGCATGGCCATGGTGTGCTCGGTAGACACGTCGTTCGTGATGAAGATGGCCGCGACGACGCCGGCGTCAGCTGCGTCGTGTAGCTGTTGGTCCAAGCTCCCAGTGTCACGGCACACGATGATGCTCGTCGTCAAATTCGCCAGCGACGCCGACGAGTTGCACGCTGAGATGGCGTCGTCGTACACCAACGGCATGTCCACCACCCATGCGTTCGCGGGGTACGTCGTGACGCCGGATATGCTGCCCTGCGTGCCCTGCGTCGCGTTGCCGTAGGACACGGTGCCGGAGAACATTTTCCGATCGACTGTGCCGGCAGCGACGGTGAGCAGCCACGGGATGCCGTTGTGCAGGGCGCCGGGCCGCGGTCCCTCGTTCCCCGCAGAAGCCGACACGAGGATGCCGCGCTCCATGGCGGCGAACGCGGCGATGGCTATCGGGTCCTCGTACAGCGGCACGCCGTCGAAGCCCATGGAGATGGAGATGATGTCCACGCCGTCCGCGATCGCCGCGTCCATGCCGGCCAGCACGTCCGACGCGTACCGGCCATAGCCTTCCTCCCAGAGGACCTTGTACATGGCGACATGAGCGCGAGGAGCGACTCCGCGCGCCGTGCCGAACCCGTAGCCGAAGAAGGACGCGCCTGCCACGGCGCTCCCGCCCGCGGTCGACGACGTGTGCGTGCCGTGTCCCTCTACGTCGCGCGTCGAGTTCATGGTGATGACGACGCCAGGGTTCCCGGCCATAACACCCTTGTTGAAGTACCGCGCGCCGATGAGCTTCCGGTTGCACAGGGAGGCGGGGAACTCCACGCCCGGCTCGCACTGACCGCGCCACCGGGACGGCACGGGGGGCATGCCGGCGTCATCGAAGCTCGCGCTCTCCGGCCACACCCCAGGTGTCGATCATGCCGATGATGACGCCCTCGCCGAACTTGGCCGCCGGCAACAGCCCGCCGAGCGGGCTGAGGCCGAGGAACTCCGTGGAGTGCGTGGTGTCGTGGCGCCAGCCAATGGTGTGGCGGTCAGGGTAGGCCGAGACGAATCCCGGTGCGCGGCTCAGCGCGCGGAGCTCGGAGGCCGAGAGCATGGCCGCGAAGCCGTGGAGCGCCTCGTCGTAGGTGTAGACGAGCCGCGGCTGCTCGCCACGAGCGCCGTCAGTTGAATGTGCTGCAGCAGCTACAGACGACAGCACGGTTGAGTACCACTCATGGTGGTCGGAGTGCGCCGCTGGCATGTCGGCCTTGTCCATGTGGATAATGTACGACGTCCTCCCGGTGGCGGCCGCCGGGGCGAGGAAGAGGGAGCACAGGAGCCATGAGCTGCTCACCAGCAGAAGAGCTGATGGACGACGAGCGTGCAGTGCAGCTGCCATGTTTGCTATCGAATTGTTCTAGGCATGGCGTCCATTATATACGTACGCGCGCACGGGCATTGCATTCCTCGGACTCGACGTACAAGGACAGGGTTGTCCTTAGGACTCCTTCCCATTGTTGTGTGCCAGGGTGCGCATCGACGGTATCGTTTTCTCTCATCCTGAAATCATCGAGAGCAACGTTAGTCGATGTGTCGCAGGAGGAACCGAGGAGCTCACAAAATCCAAAATTCTATACATGGCCTTAGCTCCTTAGCGTCTTAGGCCTGTCTCAATGGGGTTTCTTAGCGTTGTATCCTAAGCAAAATGCTTATGTGACATAGGAATTGATGAAGAAAGAGAGGGAGGTTATATCTTAGCGGGCAAGTTTCGGTTATTTCCGTGAAGAATAGCCAGGAGAGCTTAGCAGTGTCTTCTGCCTCTTAGAGAGTGGGAGCGTCTAATTAGCAGCTAACCGATTTTCAATTTCGTATCAGTCAGTTCTTTTGCTCTGAGTATTGGGTAAGATCGAATAGTGACACGAAAATCATCGTGCGGTGCAGACCGCCGTGTGTAAGATTGGGCAAAAAAAAAAAGATGCCGAATTAAAAATAATCTCTACCTGCTTATTAGCAACCGTTGAGACTTTGTAATTTGCTCGCTGACCAGTGAATCTGCATCGTTCATTGCCTCGGATTGTATCTATACATAGGTTTTTTTCTCGAAATGGGAGCCCAACCCTAGCCATGCATCAAAATGATGCGCACGTCCGGTTTTTACATCTATACATAGGTAATGAAGCAGTCACTTTGTCGATCGATGCACACATCCATCGATGAAAGGAACGCGTCCTGGTCTAGTGCCGATCCCCATGGCGGCACCGGGCCTAACCTTGGCCGCTGCCAGAAGCCAATCGAAGGGCGGCCATGTCGTCGCTACCGCCAGCCCTTGCCGTGGCGGAAGCACCCCATCTACCGAAGCCGGCTTGGGACGGGCGGGCTCCAGAGATCTGGGTCTGGGGCTGGGCGACCGTAGCAATATCGTCGGAGCATGGAGGCCGGGATAGCCCCTGTGTTTTGCAGAGGGTTGGAGCAGTGTTGGTTGCCGGAGGTGGTTTGGGCTAGGGTATGTCTGTCGGCGACTCCTGCCGGCCTCCTCTTGGGTCGTTGTCGATCTCCTCCTCTCCTATGTCGTCCCCTTCCACGCAATAAAGGAGGTAGGACGTGAAGAGTTTCGTATCATAATTTCAAAAAATGCTTGCAACGATAAACATAAACAGTCAAGATCTATTACTATGCAGACATAGAATAACGGAGTAGAGACGGAATTTATACATTTGAAGACCGAAAACGGGGATTACCCTCCCGCGCAAGGGTTGATGATGAAGAAGGCGAAGCCGGCCTCAAGGTCATGTAGTCATTCCCGCGACTAGTGCCGCGTGTCGCAGCTCTACACACGTACGGCATAGACAACGACTCCCGGTCTGCGCGGCCCAGCAGAGTTAACGGAAGTGGAGTGATGGACCCAAGAACAAAAACAATTCATTCATAACCAATGTATGATCATTAAGAGATATTACTCATAAATATAGAACAACGACTTGTCACTAACAAATATGAATAATTGTCTTCCTTGAGGCAAGACACACTTGTAGTTATCACGCTAACAGTGATTACAAACGAACTTATTCAAATGGTAGATGCAGAGAGAGAGAGAGAGAGAGAGAGATTGAGAGAGAGAGAGAGAGAGAGAGAGTTGATAGCCATCACAACATCTTGCTTGCCATTATCGACGCACATAGTCTCCTCGTCTTTCCAAGCTAATCAAGCAATAAATCTTGTTTTCATAAAATATGACCGGTATCGTTTAGGTAAAACATTCATAACGCGTATATCATATATACCATCATCATTGATGACGTGCCGGTAATTTATTTCATCTTCTTGGTTTTCAACACAACCAAGAATACATGGAGGTGAACAATTCCCCTTGCATGATATAGTCCATGACATATTATCGGCAACTAGGGTGGACAGCCATCACAGCACCCCATCACAAGCAAAGTTCTATGTCATCCAGTAATTAGGCTCACCGTGGTGTTTCATTGTTATCAACCATGACTACCACATCCTATGGGCATCCTCTTCCATTTTGCTTGAGAAGAAAACCTGACTTACAGTGCATACATAGTATCAAGCTTAGGGATCATTCCAAATGTTCATAATGTGCATGTAGTTCACTCTCTACGGCAGAGATCATAGCATACTAAACTATGATGAAATTACTTGAACAAACTTGATAATCATATTATCTCTTTGGCAGCGGTCTTTTCCCTGTAATTCTAAGTTTTTCTTAGGATTATTAGTCCTGCTGGTTCTTTATACCAGTAGAGACTCCAGTTAGTGGCTTTTCTCTTATATGTATGCAATGCAGTGTAGATGTCCTTGTTGGCTTGTTATCTGTTGGCTTTACTTATGAGTTATGCTCAAATTTCAAATTGTGGCCTCATTTGAGCTTGTGGTTGGACTTTTACAACTGTCCCTCTGGTTTGTGTGCTGGAATTGCACATTGGTGCTTATTGGCTTGTTGTTCGTAGTTTCTATGCTCATGATCACTTGAGTTGAGCTTTCTGGATTGCTTTCTTGGGCCATTTTTGAGAAATTGCCCTTGTTGCTTCATATTTATGTTGATTTGTCACTAACTTAAGTACCTGGCTAAGAATTCATCTTAGTCAGGGCTCCATTGCATCCAAAACATCGAAATTGCCCCACCATTGGTGAGGGCAAACATTTTAACATAGCCAAAACTATTTTCTTTTGTTTTTCTGTTTTGCAGGTTAAGAAAGAAGATCAGAAGATGTAGTCTTCTAGGTTTTAGCTTAGGTTAGCTTAGTATAGGTTTAGAACTTTGTAATTCTGGCATTTTTGCCTATGTAATATAATTTGTAATGCAAGTTTGTATCCTGATGTTTAAATATGAATGAAATTTGAATTCCATTCCTCTCATTGTAAATTTCGAACACTTGTGTGAATTTGAATTATGTTTGAAATATTTGAATGTCAATCTGTCATTTAAATATATTTGTGTATTGGAGTTTGTAAAATGATCGAGATTGGTCTTCCATTGTATAAAAATGTACTAGTCATCTATTTAAGTTGATCATTTCAATAATTCAAATGTCTACTTAACATATTTGAATCTCAAATAATTCAATTCAAATGGTTTTGGTTAATTTCAATTCCTGTGTTCAGAAATGAGATAGGAATAGATGTCTGAGACTTTGCTTCAGAGACTTGTTTTCCTTTCAATTCCTGCCAAATGGTTTTGTCGAAAACCCTGATCCAAAATATATGAGTCGAGGGTAACTCAAGTGTTATTGCCAGATGCCAATTACTTGTTTCCAGATAATCGGTTCCAACTCAACTTGTCTTCGTAACCCATTCTTTCATAAAAGCGCAAAATTTACCCTGATTTGACAAAGATGCATGAATGCAAGAATGCATAATTCTATATCTACCCTCGTGTATCATGTAACTACGGGGTATTACATCCTCTCTCCCTTAACAAAAACTTCGTCCCAAAGTTGCAATCCTGTGGTACCTGAATAACTCAGGATAGTGATTTTGAAGATCTTATTCCTTTTCCCATGTAGCTTCCTGTAACATCCCAGTTTTTGGGAGGTTATAAGGATCAAAATATAATAAGTGCATTTGCAAAGCATACATCTAAAAATACGGAAAATTTCGGCGTGAAAGTTTAAACGGGGCAAAGTGGCCAATGTTTCTCTCGACATGATGAAATAGGTCTAGATCATCTGGTCAAGAGTACATTTGGAGTGATCTTTATAACAAGTATCTACAAACAAAATCATTTTTTTAGGAAAACCACAATTGGTTATGACCAACACTAACTCTCAACAGCCTTAACCACAAGTCTATTATTGATTTGGGAGTATTAATCTAGGTATGTCTCAAAGAGGGGTGATGATCCAAACTACATACTTGATGATCTTGCTTCCACAAGATAGTAATGCACAATTTGAATAATCTCATCAACAGAGATTTTATGTCCTTATAAAAACATGGACTATTTAAGTTATCAATCCATTCACACAACATCTCTATAAATCATCTTATAACTATTAAGTGAACCTTTACAACTAAATGACCAAAGTTTGATAGAACATAACCGATACAAACAAGCATTAACTCAAACCCCGCAAGTGGGAAATGACATATTAATTTCTATTAACATATTTTGGAATATGTACATACCTCATCAACAATTAAGGAAGTATCTAAAAGAATAAACAAATTTTCTTAAACTAGTATTAAACCCTGATCATTACATATGATCTTCCCAAACCTCTATGTCTGCATTCTTGCATGACAAAGACTATAAAAAAAGAAATAAAGAAAGAAACCAAGATAAGGAAGAAACAAGTAGCATGTTGAAATCCAAGTGTTTGGTGTTATATAAGAATAGTTTGGATAGAAGGTCTGGCCAACCTTGTGAACAGATTATTCCTGTAAGCATTAAACAACTGAGTTTCAATAAGCTAATCTTAATCATAATTGAATACATCACAAGAATGAAATGGTTATTGAACCAATGAATGCACTCCACCTGGATATGCAAATTGCTATTAGAGCTAGTGTCTGGGAACTAGTCTAGATATCCTAAAGGCTCTAGTTGTGAATTTCCGAAGTCAAGTGAGCAGCAAGGGAGAGAAAACACTTAGGCAGTCCAAGAGTTGAGCTTTCTTGCAGATGACAAAGGCAGTATCTGAAGACAAGTGGAAACTAGAGACAAGGACATTGCATGCAATAGAAGACAACAACAAGCAACACTGACTTAGTAAGGAAGCCTAGCATAAGCAATTATCCAGAATATCATTAGGTAAGCCCAGTTAATCTAGAACCCCTAATGCTTGTCAAGCTCATCAAAAATAAGGGCTACATAATAATCTCTTTAATGGAAACAATTATGAAGTAGGAAATAATAACAAGCCATGGCATCCAAATGTCTGGTGATGTGTTGATGTAGATGGTAACAAGCTTAACTACCTTGTTTTCCAGATCCTTGTCATACATAAGACAAATGAATAATAACAAAAATTCATCTATACATAACGATGGAAATTATTACATGTTCTAAAACCAACATGGGATAATAGCCATACTTCGAACCTGAGTGGAAAACAATGAAATAAGATTCTATTGAAATTAAGTATTAATAAGAGCCAAACCCACTTATGTTTTTCACCTGATCAAGTACATGGTATATCAAACAGGGCTTACACACACCTAATTAAAATGTCAACCAAACTTAATAAGAGTTGCAACTATAAAAATAACAAAGCCACATAAAGACAAAACAAATCCATTTATTACCCAAAATCATTTGGTATGACCTCGAATAAAATTCCCTATTTGTGATTTTGATTACTATGCCTAAAAAAACTACTAAGAAGTTTACAAATTGTTTCCTAAAAGACTTGTATCTAAAATTTTCCAATGAAAAACACACCATGTTTTTAATAACATATTTGTGGTGTTGTGTTCATGCCATAGCATTAACAAAATAATTTTGAATCCATTTGAAATTTAAATTGATATAAAATAACAAAAATCACTTAAATTGATCACCCATCTTTAAAATTCAAATCTTCTTCGATTTCACCAAAACAAAACATGGTGAGGTTGAAATTTTGATAAGGATTTCAAATATGATCTTTAACAATTTTTATGTTTATAAAAGGCCCAGAAAACAAGCTTTTCTTTTCAGTTTATTTAAACAGAAGGACTTAAATGATATTTACAAGACTTCCAGTGGGTTTTCAGAAAAATGTTCAATTCATTCTTCAACCTCGCGCAAGAAGTCCGAGAAGAACATCCTCGTACTGCCTTCGTGTCGATGCCTCCACGCCACCTCCTACATGTCTGCTGCCTCTCGCGGATAAGAAGAGCCGATAAGGTCGTCCCTCATTTCTTCTCTCTCGCGCGCACACTCTATCTCTCTCTCTCTCTCTCTCTCTCTCTCTCTCTCTCTCTCTCTCTCTCTCTCTCTACATAACTGCCCGAAAAAAAAGTAACCCTCGCTATGGCCATTGCTCAGCGCCGTCGACTCCGGCCACGCCAGGGCAAACTGAGGCCACCTCCAGAACCGCCTCGCTCTCCTCTATCTACCCGTGGAAGGAATGGAGCCGGGATGCCCGGAGTTCACCGCCCTGACCCTTCTTATCCGCGGTCGGTCAAATCCGTCACTGTCGAATTCGCCTCCGTGTCCACGCTCGCGTCATCGACCACTTCATCTTGCTCCTGGTGAGCTTGGGCATCCCGGGAGCCTTTTGTTCGAATTTATCGTCACTCTAGCTAGCTGTCGTCGTGTGCCGCTGTCCGTCACCGCGAGATGGTTGCCGCCGGTCACACCGGCGACCAATTGGTTCTTGCGCGGCCACCTTCTGGTTCCCCTTGTTCCCCTCTAGCTGTAGGATCAAAAGACTCAAAGCAATTCGTGAAGAATCGCCCGATTTGAAATCAACAGAGAAGAATTTCCCCATTGCTGATGCAGAGGTGACGGCAGCATGACATCGTGAATTTTTTTATTTTATTTTTTATTTAAATTAAAATTGGCGGGTGGGTCCCACCTGTTAATTTTTAAAAAGCGGATTAATGAATAATATTATTAATTCAATAACTTTTAATTCACTTCTAAAAAAATACAAATAAAATATGTAATTGTTTAAAAAAATGTAATGTAAATGTTTATCAACTTTTCAGAAATGTTTGATGAATTTTATATTTGAACATTATTTGAATTTGAATTAATTCATTTAAAATTGAGAAAAATAAGGAATAATCCAATAATTCATAAAAATACAAGTTATATACCAAAATGCTTAATAAGACAAATTTAATTCAATTATGATATTTTAAAAGTCATTTGAACAAGTTATAAAGTGAGAAATATTTGTATAGTCATTTAATTCATTTAAAATTGGGAAATTAATAATTTATTCAAACCTTTTCATAAAAAATCTAAAAATATACCAAATTAAAAATTAAGGAATTTTAAATCCAATTATGCCAAAAACAAATCTTATTTATTAGCTTATGAATTCCAATTATGTGAATAGGACCAGAATGTCATGTTTCCAAGTTGAGAATATAATTCAAATAACATGTGTAATACAACTACAAAGCCCTAGCCACACTTATACATGTTTAGTACCTTATATTGAAGCAATAAAGTAACCATGCATGACTAATAGAATAAGTAAATTAGTTCATTCACAAAAAATTTAGTTGACATAAGCACTATACATGTTTCAACAACATTGGAGCTATGTGTATAATTGTTGCACTAATGAACCCTGTTTTTCAAACACGGAGGTTATGATATGTCATACCATAGGCATTTAAACTCCATTCCAATTACTAGGAGTCTCTTAGGATTCAAAGTCTAAGTGTCTAACATGTCCTGGCAATAGCGCCAGGTGTTCTATTCTAACCATCTGGTAAGTATTCAAATAGCATCAAATAACTACCTTGTGTTTCTAAATCAACATTAAACATTATTCCAAAACTTTATCTACCAACATTTCATAATGCTAAAAGAGAAACTAAGTCTTTAGTTGTAAAGTTTTAAAAATAGGAATGAAATCTATTTTGAAAAGTATAATGGAATTCTATACTATTCCAATATAAACATGAAAAATCTTCATTACATTTATTTCCTTAATAGTGAATTCCTAATAGTTTCACACTTCCTAAAGTCTCAAAATAGTCAATAATTGAATTATTAAGTGATAGAGTTGTTTGTATTAGATCCCCATTTCCAATTAGGTTCTTTTTTCTTAGTTCAACAATTTGCAACCAAATAGAAGAAAATGTTTTGGTTATCTTTTGAAAGTTTTTTTCAATATGATATTGTCTTATTTCCTAACTAAGTGATGATTACTTATAAGTTAAACATGATAACAATTGATTTGCTAAATAAAAGTGAAACACACGTGAGTCTAAAGGAAGTAACAACTTAATATAATAAAGTAAAGAATTCCAACTTTAAAACCCTAATGTCAATATCTCATTAAGTGAAAAAAGCCATCACCTCAAGTAATGAAACAACTCTAAGTCACCTAAAACAAATGTGATCTTACTATCGTATCGATCCTAGCTTACACTTGTAAGCTGGAATGTTTTTCAGGGTATTTTACGATGCATCTCATTACTATGCATGTATCATCTTGCGAGTGTTTTCAGTAGTCCTTATTGGTACTACTTTCTATTTTTTAGATCTCAAGATTCCTAGGCGACCCTCGAACCCTGAAGGACATGGAATTATTATTATTTCTATCGGAGGCAAGTTCATCACTTACTCATATCCTTTGAAGTATTTCCTAAGAGTTTTCGGAACCCTATCGTATTACCACCTTATTCTCAAAAGAACGCATGATCCTATTTTTATAATAATATGACTAATTGAATGCCCACCCTAGTGGTAGGGTTCTATTTTGGTGTGCGAATGGAACCATGGTAAGAAGAATTGGTCATTGTAAGATTCCATCTGCATGGGAAAGTATTAGCTAGGAAATAACAACAAATGTCGTCAGAGTTCTTGCGCCGTAAATACCGCGTTGACCATGGGTCTTGTAAGGGGCGAGTAAGCTAGTTGTGATCTTTTCCTGTTCACATGTCAACGGACTGCTAGAGTCGTACGCTGTAGGTCTTGCGAGACTACGTGCACATGGGTGGGATCCCTTAATTCCCACGGACTCTGGGTCTATGATGGTCCTCCCGGGGAGCCTAAATATCTATAGTGAGGGGTAAAATCAGGGGTAAACCTGTGTGGCATGAAATTGATGGGAATGTGTTGTGCGGAGAAGCATGGTTTGGTTTGGATCAACAACCGGGCCCCACACCTGAGTGGGTGTGGACAGGAACTCGAGCATGGTTGTGCAACATGGTATTTATCCCCTATGGGTAAAGTAATGCACCTCTGTAGAGTGTAAAATGATGTGGCATGTTACCCCCTATTCCAGGAAGGAGCTGCGGACGCTGCTGGAAAGGAACTCCATGTAGTTCTAGCTCCTGTGAGGATTTGGCGGGCATAGTTTTAAATATTAAAAGCAATCTCTTGAAGAAAAAATTTCAAAAACCTTGCATTAGCTTATGACTCTTTCGGTTCTAAAATTATAGTTAGTAAATCAAACTACCCACTAGATATCATGAACTTGTTGAGTAACGCTCGTTACTCGTTCGTTCCTGTTTGACCCTATGCTTAGAGTTGAAGCCCTTAAGGGAGATCTTTATCGTGAGGCCATCACTATCTAATGAAGCTGGGAGGAGTCATATACTACTTAACCGATGAAGCGACGCCATCAACAATACTGGTGGAGGAGAACTAAGCAAGTTTTAGGAGGATTCCATGCCTGGAATTAGATTCTCTGAAGCCATAGATTAGGGTTGTGATCAGCCTTAGTGGATTAGGTTCTGAGCTAGAGTTATTCTCCATCTTAGAGTTGCGTTTTGCTTCTTTTGATGTTTCATTTGCACGATATCTTCTTTGGTACTTCAAAGGGAGATTCTCGAAGTTTTGTAGTGAATATATTTTTATCCTATAGGTTTGCTTGGACCTGCTATGTTTCTGTCGTACCACTCTGAGTGATGTAATATTCACGGATAAGTCCTTCTGTGAGTATTATGTCAACGACTTGTCCACTACACATGTAGTGGTGTGTTGGGTCACCGGATTTTCTTTTTGGATGGTTCTTCCATTTGATCTTACAGTATTTGATCACTTGATTTCTCAATCTCTTCCAATATCTTCTCTTTTTTCTCCACGAATGATAGGTCTGGTTGCAATTCTATGTCTTGGTAATCCAAAGGTTCCTCTATATTTTTGAGACAACTTCTGAGTTGTGATACATGAATTACATTGTGAACTTGTGATAAATTTTCTCGCAATGTACTTCAAATGCTACTGCTTCCTTTATACTGAGAATTTTAAATGGACCAACATATTTGGGACTTAATTTTCCTTTTAGTCCAAACCTTCCAATTCCTCGAATTGGACTTACTCTTAAATATACCATATCTTCTATGGTAGGTTCCCACTGTCTTTGGTTCCTATTCGCATAACTCTTTTGTCTACTCTGAGAAATCTTTAGTCGGTCTCTGATCCCTTCGATCGCATTTTGTTTCTCCTTGATAATCTCTTGTGCAAATTCTTTGTTTTCACCAACTTCAAACCAACAAATTGGTGATATGCACTTTCTTCCATAAACTACTTCGAAAGGCGCCATTTTTATGCTGCTTTGATAACTGTTGTTATATGAGAATTATGCTAACAGTAGATGTTCATCCCACAAACCTCCAAAATCCAGTGCACATTCTCCCAACATATATTCAAGAATCTGATGGGGTCTCTTGGTTTTTCCATCTGTTTGAGGATGATAGGTTGTGCTAAAATGCAATTCTGATCCAACTTCTGATTAGCAATGCTTCTAGAATTCTGTTGTAAATACTGATCCTCGAATCAGATTCTATGGTTAAAGGCACTCCATGCTTACGGATGATCTCTTTGATATACAATTCGGCTAGTTTCTCGCAGTTATCGGTTTGCTAGATGGGTAATAAATGAGAACTCTTTGTCAATATATCAATGATTACCCAAATTGCATCCTTATTCTTTCGAGTTTTAGGTAATCCAGTGATGAAATCCATTCCTACTTCTTCCCACTTGCATTTGGGAATAGGTAAGGGTTGCAATAATCCTGCTGAATTCTGATGCTCTGATTTTACTCTTTGGCATGTATGGCATTCAGCTATGAATCTTGAGATTTCATGCTTCATATTGTTCCACCAAAATATTTCCTTAAGATCTTGGTACATCTAAATACTACCTTGGTGTATAGAGTAAGGTGTACTATGAGCTTCTCTCATTGTCATGTTTTTTATCTCCCGGCCATCCGGTATACATAGTCTGTCGGGATACAGTAATGCTCCATCTTCTAGGTTGATTTGAAACTCCAACTTTTGTCCAGGCCTTGGTTTTACAAATTTCCTCAACAATAAACACATATTTGGGTTGTTTCTCCAAGATTTATTCCTTTAAGTCTAGCTCCATATCCATTGTTGCCATGTTTCTTATCTCTTGGCTTTCGAGAAATTCTATCTATCCTTGGGACAATTCCCTAACTCTTTTGGCACCGTATCTTGTGTTATCTGTTCACACATCTCCTTTCGACTTAATGCGTCAGCGACAACATTGCCTTTTCCTGGGGTATAGTTTATGGTTAAATCATAATCTTTTATTAGTTCCAACCATATTATTTGCCTTATGTTCAATTCCTTATGGGTAAAGAAGTATTTTAAACTGTTGTGGTATGTATACAACTTAGATTTAGCTCCATATAAGAAATGTCTCCCGTTTTTCAATGCATACACCACTGCTGCTAACTCCAAATCATGCATTGGGTAGTTGATTTCGTGTGGTTTTAACTGTCTGGATCCATATGCAACGAATTTTCGATCTTTCATAAGTAAACATCCCAGTGTGTTCATAGATGCGTCACAATATACTATATAGTCCTTTCCAAGTTTGGGTACTGCTAAAATTGGTGCGGTGGTAAGCTTGGTTTTCAATTCTTGAAACTGGCTTCACATTGCTCTGTCCATATAAATGGTACTTTCTTCCTTGTTTACTTGGTCATTGGTCCAGCGATTTTGGAGAATCCTTCTATGAATCTCCGGTAATATCCAACCATCTCTAAGAATTCTCTCACTCCTTTAGGTGTGGTTGGTGCTTTCTGAAAGTGCATTTGCATTTGATCTCTCATTTGTTTTGGAGTTGATAACAACACGATTAAGGTTCTAACAGTGCGTTGAAGTTATTTCAGGAAATATCATCTCAACGCAAAAAGGAAGAGTGCAAAATGCCAAAGCCACCAAACTCAGCTTTGTGCAGCGGTAGTACCAGACACTCCAGCGGTAGTACCGCCAGAAGTACCGCCAATATGAATTTGGCTCTGTTTCCAGCGGTACTTAAGTGATACTAGTCTAGTAGTACCGTTGGGACTTAGTTGTGTGAGGAGCAACACTCTCCACGGCGGTAGTACCGCTACTGCCAGCGGTAGTACCGCTCCTTCCAGGACGCGGTAGTAACGCTGGCAGTACCGGTCGAAATACCTGCCAGGGGAGTTTTGCTCGTAGAAGCCTTTACGGTACTAGAGCGGTAGTGCCCTAGTACTACCGCCAGCCACTTCGAGTTATTTCGAATTCGTGGCCAGCGGTAGTACTGGTGGGCCTAGCGGTAGTACCACCGCTGGAAGTACTACGGTACTTCCGCGGTAGTACTGCCTACGCCCTTGAGCTGGGACTTCTCTAGTACTGCTCAGGTTGACAGTGCGCGGTAGTATCTCTGACCCTAGCGGTAGTACCGCCAGGTGCGAAAAGGGTAAAACGGCTAGTTGTGGGGAGGGGGCTATAAATACCCCATCCCCTTCTTCTCCAAAGCGTTGCTCAAACCAGCATTGAAGACAAGCATTTTTTGATCCTCCAAAAGCTAGATTTATCCCATTCCCTCCACCCAAACTCGTTGATACTTGGAGGACTGGAGCAGAAGACATCGATCTACATATTCACCGAGACGATCTTCATTTCCCCTCATTCTCTAGAGGTATCTAGTCTAGGGTTTCCTTGTGGAGAACCTAGACTCCATTGTACACCTGTTGGTGATTGGTGATTGGTGATTGTTGGGAGCCCCCAATTTGGTTGTGAGTGTGTGCCCCAAGCTTGTTTGTAAAGAATTCGATTCCCCCCTCAAAGGGGATCAATAGTGGAAGGTGGACTAGGCCTTTGTGGCGGGGTTCATCGGATAATAGGGTGAGGCCTTTGTGGCGTTGAGTAGGCCTTCGTGGCGAGCTCACACCCCTCCAACGAGACGTACTCCCTTAACAAGGAGGAACTCGAGAATACATCGTGTCTCCGTGTGCTTCATATGGGTTACCTCGTTCCCTTCCTCCTTTACTCGTGCTTGTGTTGTGTTTGTGTTTGTTCTTGTCATATAGGTAAATTCACCATAGTTGCATTATCTAGAGAATTTAACTTTGTGTCAAGCCTAATCTTGAAGAAAAATTAAAATTGGTCGGAGCACCTATTCACCCCCCTTCTCTCTAGGTGCCCCCTATATCCTTCAATTGGTATCAGAGCCTCGGCTCTTTTATTGGGATTAACCGCCTAAGAGTTTAGGATGGTCGATGATACGGAGGTCGCCGGTTCCGTGGTGCATGTATCTATGGGTGATCTCAATGAGTTGAAAAACTCATTGACCTCATCCATGGAGTGCAAAATCGATGAATTGCGAACACTCATGTTGCAATTCATGAAAGACAAGGAATCGGAGACTGCCACTTCATCACCTCCGAAAAAAGATCCGGAGGGCGCCGAGAAAGGGGATACTGGTGATCCATCTAAAGATGCTTCCTCTAAAGACTCCACCGATAAGGGTAAGGAGGGAAAAGGAGAATACCACTCCGTCAAAGGACACTATTCTCCCGACCCTCCCGTCCCACATCCTCATATAATTCCTAGGGGAGATCCACCTAAAATTGATGCACACACTTTTGGTGAATGGCAATATTATATGGAAACTCACTTGAACTCTTCTTGTATCGAACTTTGGAGGGTCAATCGAGATGGATACAATCCCCGTGACCCCAAGAACTTAACAAGAAGAGAAGTCGTAGGTTGTCAACTCAACTACACCGCCTTTCCTGTTCTTCAACAAGCCGTGGGTCCTAACCACATGCCTCATCTTCAACAATATTCCACCGCCAAGGAAACATGGGAAGCTCTTGTCGTCATGTTTGTGGGCAATGAGAGCATGCAAATGAGTAGGTATGATGCCTTTAGCAATGAGGCCGAAGGGTTATATGCATGATGGTGAGAGCCATGAAGACATGTACCAAAGGCTCAAGACTCTTTCCACCGCATTCCACAATGTCGGTGCCAAGTATATTGATGATGCTTGGATCAAAAGGAAGTACATGATTGCTCTCATGCCTTTTGAGCCCACGGACTTGAAGAGCGTTCAAGGAAGACATGACTTTTCTTCTTTGACCTCAACTCAAGTGATGCAAGAGGTGTGCTCCTATCAAGTGCAAACCAAGAATGCTCTTGACAACCGTGCTAGAGCCCTATGAATGCACAAAGGGGCATCCGTTGCTTTGAAGGCCAAAGTTGTGTCAAGAGAGGTTGAGTATGAATAAGATTTCTTTGAGGACTTGGCTCCTTTGAAGGATCAAGAATATGACCCCATGCTCAAAGATGTCATTGCTCTTACCGTGGAATTTTTTTGGAAGAATCCATCCAAGGCCAAGGCATATGTTGAGGAGAAGACCAAGTATCGTTATGGCAACGAAGGGACTCAAAGGGTGAAGTCTTGCTTTAATTGTCAAGATAAGCACCATTTCATTGCGGAGTGTCCCTATGAAAATAGAGAACTCCATGGTGGCAAGCTCATTCGCAGGACAAGTCCAAGGTTGCTTACAAGAAACCTCACTTCAAGAAGAAACCATTCAACAAGAATTCCCCCACCAAGTTTGTGTTAGTGACTCAAGAGGAGTATGATTCTGGAAGTGATGAAGAAGAAGAAACCACAAGTGAAGTGTCCGCTCTTGCTATTGCTTCAACTCCATCATCTTCATCTCTCTTTGAATCCCCCAATGAGAATCATCCTCACCCTAATGCCAAGTCCTTCATGGCTAAGGCCTCGGAGGTATCACCTTCTCTAAACTCTAAGACCCCAAATGTATTGTAAAATCATGCTAGTCTTAGAGTAGAAGATGAAATTATATCTTTGGAACATTTTATGTCTAACGTGGAAGGGGATACCAAGAATTACATTGATCATCTCATGAGCCAATTGGGAGAGGCCCATGAAGCTCTTGAGAAGAAAGGTGAGATTGAAAGAAGGGATGCGGATGAGATAGCATCTCTCTCCATGACTCTTGAGGAAGAGCATGATGGTAGAGTTTCTCTTGAAGAGGAACTTGAATCTATTGAAGAGTCACATAATGAACTTGTTTCTAATATCACTAAGGAGTGTGACCTTGCAATTTCTAAATATAAAAAGGCTAAAAAGGATAAGGTCGAGTTTGGGGTTGGTCATGATAAACTAACCGAGGAGTTTGAAAAGCTCACCAAGGCTCACAAGGCTTTGGAGAGTCAACACTCTACCCTCAAAGAGTTACATGAACAACTTCAAACTCAACTTAATCAACTTAACAACTCTTGAACCTCTACTTCTTATTGTGATCATGCAAATGTTATTGAGAAAAATGCTAGGTTGAAGGATGAGCTTGCAAGGCTCAAGGGCTAGAGCCCTCAATTTTAGGAGGTGGTGACCTCAAGCCCACAAGTTGCTGTTGCTAGACCACAAATGAGTGCTCCTAAGCCACAAGTGGGCAAGCAAGGTGTTGGCTATGTTTCCAAGAAGAAGAACAAGAACAATAAGAACAAGAAGAAGGCTAACAATGGTGATTCGGGTGGTATTGTCATTAGGGACAACATTACTCATAGCACTCCCGCACAAGCCAACAATGTTGCTTCGAGTGGTGGTGTCATGAGGGACAGCACTACTCGTAGCATTTCCGCGGGAACTAACAATCCACACCATTTCTTATATGTTGATTATTATGGTGTTGTGCAAGCTAAATATGTTGGTACTATTGAGGGTTACATTGACTATAAAATTTGGGTTCTAAAGACCCTTGTTGCTAACATGAAGGGACCCTCCTCGGGTCCTAACTCTAGTCAATGATCTCTTGCGGGACTATGCTTCCGGTGGGTCTAAATGGATAATTGATAGTGGATGCACTAGTCATATGACCGGAAGCAAAGAACTTGTGACGGAGTTGCGCCCAAATGATATTGATGCAACCATCACTCATGGATACAAGTCCAAGTCTAAGGTAATGGGGTTTGGCAAGGTTGTGATTTCTCATGATATCACTATCATGGACGCCATGCTTGTTGAATCCCTTGGTTACAATTTACTTTTAGTTCATTCATTAGGGAAGATGGGTTTATCCGTCTTCTTTGATCCCGATATTGTGGTCCTTTTGAGGAGAAAGACTCTTGACGTTGCATACGTGGGACATGTTGAAAATGAGTTGTTCGTGGTGGACTTTTCAAAGTCTACCAACTCTCAATCAATGTGTCTTTTCGGAAAGGCGTACGTGGGGTGGTTGTGGCATCGCCGCTTATCCCATGTCAACATGAGAACTTTGCAAAGTCTTCACAAAGGTGGCCTTATACTCGGACTAAAATAAAATGTTTCCTTTTCCAAAGATCGCGTTTGTAGGTCATGTGTTGAAGGAAAGATGCATGATGCCGCCCACAAGGCCAAGACTATTAGTGGAGGATCTTGGAGCTTCTCCATGTTGATCTCTTTGGTGCCGTTCCCGAGGAAAGTCTTGGTGGCAAGAAGTATTGCTTGGTGATTGTAGATGACTACTCAAGATACACTTGGGTCTATTTCTTCAAGTGCAAGAGTGAGACCCAACAAACTATCATCGACTTCACCAACCAAGTGCAACTTCAACATAGTGTCCAAATCATGGTCATTAGGAGTGATAATGTCTTCGAGTTCAAGAACTACACTTTGAATGAATTCCTTAGTGATGAGAGTATTCGTCATCAATATTCCGCCACCTACACCCCTCAAAAAAATGGTGTAGCCGAGCGGAAGAATAGAAATCTATTGGACATGGCAAGGACAATGTTGTCGGAGTATTCTTCTCCCCCATATCTATGAGTGGAGGCCATTTCCACCGCATTCCACTCCTCCAACCGCCTCTACACTCGCAAGGGCTTAAACAAGACTCCATATGAGATCCTCACCGGCAACAAACCCAACTTCTCCTACTTCCGCGTATTCGGTTGTAAGTGCTTCTATTTGATCAAGGGTGTTTGGTTGTCTAAATTTCAATCCAAAACTATTGAGGGTATATTTGTTGGCTACGGTGCCGAATCCCACACTTATAGAGTCTTTGACAAAGCCTCACGGATTGTCATAGAATCTTGTAGTGTGGTTTTCGAGGAAAATGATGGCTCCCAAGTGGCGCAATTTCATGTTTCTAATGTAGATGTTGAAATGCCTCAAGAAGCCATAGGAAGGATGGGTGTGGGATTTTTCCGCCCCATTGAGGGACACCTTATGGCGACTCGAGAAGGACTATTCTCTACTCAAGTGGAGCCCTTCTCTACAATAGAAGAACAAGCCAAGGAGCCAAGTGATGCACCTAACCAAGAACATGTTGAAGACCCTCCTCTCATTGACCAAGTTACTACGCAAGATGCAACCACTCTTATCATTCATGCTAGTCAAGGTCAAGGCCAAGATCAACCATCCTCATCCTCCTCTCCTCAAGTTGAAGCTAGTGATGATGATGATCAAGGCCAAGTTGGTCAATAAGGGGTCCCAAATGATCAACATGATCAAGTGATTCCTCCTCGCAATAATGAGGAGATCGAATCCCGTCGTTCTAGAAGGATAAGAAGAGCTTTAAAACATATTGATGCTCAAGACAACAAAGTGTTGGAAGATGTTCAAGCTAGAAGATCCGTAAGAAGGCAATTGGCTAATTTTAGTGAGCATAAAGCTCACATATCTATGGTGGAACCAAAGAAAGTGTCTGAAGCTCTTGAGGACTCCAATTGGGCTGAAGCTATGCATGATGAGCTCAATAACTTTGAGCGCAATAAGGTTTGGAAGCTAGTTGAGAAGCCCAAAGATTGCCACAATGTCATTGGCACTAAGTGGATATTCAAGAACAAGCAAGATGAGCATGCTATTGTCATAAGGAACAATGCAAGATTGGTGGCTCAAGGCTACACTCAAGTGGAAGGAATTGACTTTGATGAGACCTATTCTCCTGTGGCTCGCCTTGAGTCCATCCGTATCCTTCTTGCATATGCATCTTCACATAATTTCAAGTTGCAACAAATGGATGTCAAAATTGTTTTCTTGAATGGTCCACTAAAAGGGGAGGTATATGTTAAGCAACCTCCGGGGTTTGAGAACCTCAACTTTCCTAACCACGTCTACAAGCTTGATAAGGCACTCTATGGACTTAAACAAGCACCACGTGCATGTTATGAGCACCTTAGAGAGTTATTGGAAGACCGTGGTTTTGAAGTTGGGAAGATCGACCCCACCCTTTTCACAGAGAAGATAAAGGGAGATATTTTCATATGCCAACTCTATGTGGATGATATTATCTTTGGCTCAACTAACCAAGCTTTTAATAATGAGTTCTCAAATCTTATGACTGACAGGTTTGAGATGTCCATGTTGGGACAGCTTAAATTCTTCCTTGGCTTTGAGAACAAGCAATTGGATCGTGGGACTTCCATTTCTCAAGCCAAGTTCACCCAAGACATGCTCAAGAGGTTTAATTTCCAAGGTGCCAAAATGAAGCCATCTCCTATGCAAGTCAAATGCCACCTCAAGCGCAATGTTGTATCGTTCTATGATTGGTTCTTTGCTTTATCTTTGTGCATCTAGGCCCGATATCGTCTTGAGTGTAGGTGTGTGTGCAAGGTATCAAGCGGCTCCTAAGGAAAGCCACTTAGTGGCGGTCCATAGGATCTTTCGCTATTTTGTTGATACCTCAAGGTTTGGTTTGGTTTGTGGTACCCAAAGGGGGCACAATTTTCTCTCAAGGGCTACACGGACTCGGATTGGGCCGGTGACCAAGATGATAGGAAGTCTACTTCCAGGGCTTGCCAATTCCTTGGTAGGTCCTTGGTGAGTTGGTCCTCCAAGAAGCAAAATTGTATATCTCTCTCCACCGCCAAAGCCGAGTATGTGGCGGCCGCTAGTGCTTGCACCCAATTGCTATGAATGAGGCAAACCATCAAAGAGTATGATGGCCATCAAGATCGCCTACAACCCCGTGCAACACACAAGGACGAAGCATATTGAGATTCGTCAATATTTCATCCGGGATCATGTGGAAAGAGGTGATATTGATCTAGCATATGTACCCACCAAGGATAATCTCGTGGACATCTTCATGAAGCCTCTTGATGATGCAATATTCTTGTTCTTGAGGAATGAGCTAAATATCATTGATTCTAGGAGTTTTACTTGAAGATCTTGCACACACCCCTATAGTTGATACGTGTTTGGGTTTAGGTGTAGGAATGGACATAGGTGGAGTGTTATCCTAACACATTGGGTTCTCCCTCCCCTCATTATGCTCAAAGCAAAAAATCATTGTTATCTCTCTTTTTCTAATGTTTAATTGTGAGCTTCAATGTCGACTGTTGGCCATGCACCCAAGATATATCTTCGCGGTGACATACCATAATATCTTACATGGTGGATTAGGCCACCAACCTCTTCTCTTGAAGAGTTGGTTGTTGTTTGGTTCTTATTTGGATTTTATTTGACTTCTTTCTCTTTTTTGAGTCCTTTCTATCGTTTGGGAAACACACTCTCTCTCTTTTCCTTATTTGAGTTTTGTTTTCCTTACAAAAGCTTGAATGTGTAGTACCATCCCAATTTGAGATCTTATCCCAAGCCTCATGTTTCCCACCCTCAAACAATTTCTGCTCCAAAACTTTTATCTCTTGGCGGAAGGGAGGAACCTGGCTAGCGGTACTACCGCTGCAACTGACAGTAGCACCCAGAGCATGGTACTATCGTGTATCACTTACGGTACTACCTCGCGATACGGGTAGCCCTAGGTGGGCGGTACTACCGCTGAGCACAGCGGTACTACCGCTGCGGTCAAAATCCGTGGGGTTAAATACGGATCGGGGAGAGGGAGTTACTCTTTTCACCTCCTCTCTCCCTCATTCACCCCCCACGTCGGATCTCTCCGCCGCCGCTCCTTCCATCCGCCAGGGAGGGCTATCTTCGGCGATCGAGTGCTCCTCTCACGTTGGAGGAAGCTCGGGGGTCACCTCCAACCTCTTCTCCACGACGATGAGCTCCGGTAACCCATTCAATCTTTCTCCCTCGACTAATCTTCTGAGATGATTTTGTTTAGGGTTCTAGAGATCTCCTAGTCTAGAAGTGGTTTGATGTGCTCCCTAGATGAGTAGAATCCTTAAGATTTGTTGGTGCAATTTGTCCCGGTTGGAATCGGTTGTCCCTTTGGTGCCATGGCAGATCCGTCTGCAGCGGTACTACCACTATAGCTAGGACTGCTGGAGACAGCGGTACTACCGTGGCTCCTGGCGGTACTACCACTTCCTGGAACTTTTTGCACTTATAATTCTGTTGTGAATCTTCTCATAGATTATTTGATTGAAGTTTTCCTTATCTCATTGCTATCCCCCTATGATATCTCAGGTGTAGGAGCTAGTGGTTCTAAGGGTGGAGGTCGCAAGCGTGCGGCTAAGAGGACACGGAAGAACCCCGAGGGAGATGAGGCTCCTGAGGTGATGCCACAGGGAAATCTGACTAGGAGGCAGCGATCTGTGTTGATGAAATCTCAAGCTGCCAGGGACAAGTCTATTGCTCTTATGCCTGATGATCAGTTTCGTAGAGAGAGGAGAACCAACCTGTACACCAAGCCAAGGGATCCAAGGGCTAATGAGTGCTTCTGGACTCGCTTCCAGGAGGTGTATTTTATGAGGAGTACCCGCAGAACAGGAACAAAGTGGTTACTCAATTCTCCATCAATGTTCCATTCATGAGGTCCAAGATGGATTACTTTGGTGAGGCTTTAGAGATCTGTGAGGAGTTTGGTCTTTCGAATTTCATTGAGATCAACGTAGACTATGATGAGCACATTGTGGGCCAATTCTATGCCACTCTTTTCTTCCATACTGATGAGAGAAGGATCACCTGGATGACCAAGGACCAGAAGTTCTCTACTTCTTGGGTTGAGTTTGCTACTTTGTTGGGTCTGCAGGACTTTGGTGAGGTTCCTGATGTTGCTTTCTCCTCTACCTTCTTCCGGGTTCCCTACCCGGAGAAGACTATGGCTCCTATGGAAATGTATGATCTGTGTATCCTGGGCCGTGCTATGGTTGGTCTCTCCAAGAATTTGCTGCCAGTATATGACATCTTGCACCGGATCTTCAGGAAAACTCTTGCTCCTAGGATTGGCAACTTTGATCAGATCCATGGCTCTCTCATTGACTTGATGGTCCATACTCATAGGTGTTGTGCTGATGGTCTGAGGCTCGATATCATGGATATCATTTGGAATGAGATGTATAACTCTGTGATGAGAAGGAGGGTTCCAGTATTTGTTGCTCTTGTGTCCAAGCTCATTGCTGCTACTTGGCGCCGTGCTCAGCTCCCTAATGCTCCCTTAGACAATGACCAAGAGATTTCTACTCACCGCGTCAAGGAGCTTCGTGTCAAGAAGCATGCATCTCCTCTGCTTGGTCCTGAGGACCTTGGTCATGCCACTGATGGCTCTGGTGACTCAGACTTTCAGATGGAGGGAAGGGCTCAGAAGAGTGGGTTTCGCAAGTGGATGACTGAGACTCTAAATAAGGTGTTCTCCGTCAGATTGACATGGAGAATAAGGCTTATCTTGCTCATGTGCGTAGCAAGAAGGAACGTCAGCTGTCTCGTGACAGATTTGCCCATCTTAGGGTGCCTGTCGTCCTGGTTCTGAGGATAGGATCACTACCTCCAAGGAGTGGAAGTCAAAGCATGGTGTCTCTTGGGTGGATACGGACCTTCTTGATGATGCTACCACTTCTCATGAGACTTGGACTCGTGGTGTTTCTGAAGATGAAGTGGAAGATGTCAACTCGGAGGACGAGCATGGTCTTGGAAGCCCAGCTAGCGCCTCTAGCCCCAACGAGTGACCTCCATGGACGTTAGCATCACATCTTCCCTTTTTGGTGTCTTTATGCCAAAGGGGGAGAGAGTTCTATTTAGGGTCGTCTTATCATTTGCTTGGGTGGTTGTTGTCAAACTTTGGTGTTGATGTCTTTGGGGTGTGTCCCGTACTTGTGTTATTTGTGTTGAACCGTTTATCTTGTTGGTTTATGGATTTTATGGTTTTATCTATTGTGTGGCAAGTGGTTCTATTGGTATATCTTTTACTCTTGCTAGGTCTCTAAAAGATAGGGGGAGCACGCATTCTAAAGGGAACAAAAGTTTGTCTCAACAAGCAAACATTCTTGACTTATCATGTGTTTCTCTCAAGAAGTGCTCCACCTAAATTTTAACGACCTCTCTTAATGGTGTTGTCATCAATCTCCAAAAACGGAGAGATTGAAAGTGCATTTGCATTTGATCTCTCATTTATTTTGGAGTTGATAACAACACGATTAAGGTTCTAACAGTGCGTTGAAGTTATTTCAGGAAATATCATCTCGACGCAAAAAGGAAGAGTGCAAAATGCCAAAGCCACCAAACTCAGCTCTGTGCAGCGGTAGTGCCGGACACTCCAGCAGTAGTACCGCTAGCTCCAGCGAACGGTAGTGCCGCCGGTGGTACCGCCAGAAGTACCGCCGGTGGTACCGCCAGAAGTACCGCCAATATGAATATGGCCTCTGTTTCCAGCGGTACTGGTGTATTAGTACCACTGGGAATTAGTTGTGTGAGGAGCAACACTCTCCACGGCGGTAGTACCGCTACCGCCAGCGGTAGTACCGCTCCTTCCAGGACGCGGTAGTACCGCTGGCAGTACCGGTCGAAATACCGTTAGGGGAGTTTTGCTCGCAGAAGCCTTTACGGCACTAGAGCGGTAGTGCCCTAGTGCTACCGCCAGCCACTTCGAGTTATTTCGAATTCGTGGCCAGCGGTAGTACCGGTGGGCCTAGTGGTAGTACTTCTGCTGAAAGTATTGTGGTACTTCCGCAGTAGTACTGCCCGCACCCTTCAGCTTGGACTTCTCTAGTATCGCTCGGGTTGACAGCGCGCGGTAGTACCGCTGACCCTAGCGGTAGTACCGCCAGGTGCGAAAAGGGTCAAATGGCTAGTTGTGGGGAGGGGGCTATAAATACCCCATCCCCTTCTTATCCAAAGGGTTGCTCAAACCAGCATTGAAGATAAGCATTTATTGAGCCTCCAAAAGCTAGATTTCTCCCAATTCCTCCACCCAAACTCGTTGATACTTGGAGGATTGAAGGAGAAGACCCCGATCTACATCTTCACTGAGTCGATCTTCATTCCCCCTCATTCTCTAGAGGGATCTAGTCTAGGGTTTCCTTGTGGAGAACCTAGACTCCATTGCTACACTTGTTGGTGATTGGTGATTGTTGGGAGCCCCCAATTTGGTTGTGGGTGTGTGCCCCAAGCTTGTTTGTAAAGGATTCGATTCCCGCCTCAAAGGGGATCAATAGTGGAAGGTGGACTAGGCCTTTGTGGCGGGTTTCATCGGAGGATAGGGTGAGGCCTTTGTGGAGTTGAGTAGGCCTTCATGGCGAGCTCACACCCCTCCAACGAGGCGTACTCCCTTAACAAGGAGGAACTCGGGAATACATCGTGTCTCTGTGTGGTTCATATCGGTTACCTCGTTCCCTTCCTTCTTTACTCGTGCTTGGATTGTGTTTGTGCTTGTTCTTGTCATATAGGTAAATTAACCGTAGTTGCATTATCTAGAGAATTTATCTTTGTGTCAAGCCTAATCTTGAAGAAAAATTAAAATTGGTCGTAGCACCTATTCACCCCCCACCCTCTAGGTTCCCACTCTATTCGTTCACTTTCCAATCCAAAACTTCTTGTACTTTTGCAGCGTTTACCACAATTCCTTCCTTGGTTATAACATGTACAAGGAATTCTACTTGATCTAACCAAAATTCACTCTTGCTAAACTTGGCATATAGTTCTCTCAAGGTTTGTAGAATAATTCTCAAGTGTTCAGCATGATTCTCTTTGGTCTTTGAGTAAACCAAAATGTCATCAATGAAGACTATCACAAACTTATCCAAGTATGGCATTAAAATCTTGTTCATCAAGTTCATGAAAATTGCAGGTGCATTAGTCAATCCAAATGGTACTACGAGATATTCATGATGTCCGTATCTCGAGAAAAATCTCGTCTTTGAAATATCTTTGCATTTATCTTGATACGAGGATATCCTGATCTTAAGTTGATCTTTGAGAATACTCTGGCTCCATTGACTTGAGAAAAAAAAGGTATTGAATCCTAGGCAGCGGGTACTTGTTCTTGGTGGTTACATTGTTCAGGGTTTTGGTAATCTCCACACATTCTCCTTCCTCCATCTCTCTTATCCACGAATATCACTGGCGCTCCCCATGGTGATATGCTTTCTCTGATGAAACCTTTCTCCTCTAACTCATCCAACTGTTCATTTATTTGTACAATTCCTTGGGTCCAATCTTGTATGGTGGTGGTGCAATTGGTGTTGTTCCGGGTATCAAGTCAACTGTGAACTCGATCTCCCTATCAGGAGGCATTTCGGGTAATTCTTGTGGAAATACATCCAAAAACTCCTTTAATAATGAAATCCGTTCAATCTTCTCCTCTTTCAAGGTATTCAAGTCTAGGTCGGCATGTAATTGAGTATGCTTGTCCTGTTGGAACACAATTATGGTCTTTCCTGGTCCTTTCAAGAAGACAGTGTTTGCTTCACAATCAATTTGAGCTCTGTAATATGATAACCAATCCATCCCTTAGATAACTGCAATATCGTTTAGGGTTATCACATATAAATCTGCATCATACGTGACATTCAAAATGTTGATCATCTGGTTCATCCTGACCTTGGTAACCACTAATCTTCCTCCAGCTGACATGAATGTAATAGGTAATTCTAATCGACAACGGGTCATCCCGTATCCCGCAACAAATTGTTGCAAAATGAATGAAGTAGTATCCCCGGTATCTGACGGTTCAGGTCTTGCACTCGTTGGGAGACCCCAAGAGGAAGGTGTGATGAGCACAGCGGCAGTTTTCCCTAAGTAAGAAACCAAGGTTTAATCGACCAGTAGGAGGAAGGAGTAACTTCAGAAGGTTGAAGCGGCTGAGATGGAAGGGCGCACTACCGGTTCAGAAGCAACGTGGAACCTACTCGGAAGCCGACTCTGTACTAGTTGCCATAGAGGCAAGATTGGAGTCGGAACCTGGATCTGAAGACACAGATTCAGAAGAGGAACATGAATACGCTTTCGAAAGAAAGGTTAAATCTATGCAGGGGGGCTTCCATGAAGTACTTATGGCAAAACCGACTGATAACTCAGATGCTGAAGACGATGAAAACCCCAGAACACCTCCACCAGATGAGGAAAGAGAGGACGGAGAAACCAGTCCCATCTATCCTGATGTCAAGGAATTGACAGAAGAAGAACCTGGCAAAAAGCCTCCCTCTTCCAAGAAGAAAAAAGAAGACTGCCAAGAAACTTCAGTACAAACTCCAGAAGAAAAAGTTGGCGGGTAATGCCAACCAAAACCTAGAAGCAGGAGGAGCAAGCGGAGTCACACCTATGGAGAACAAAAAGACAGAAATCCATGTTCCAGAATTGTCGGAACAGGACGAGATCGATTTGATCAAAACCCCGGTTGGACCATACGAGCCACCGGAAGTGCTGGAAGCCATAAGGCAAGCCATTATGCGGCAGCAGCAACAACTATTCCGATCGCAAGAAATCTCCTCAAAGCCCAAGCTATTGTTAAAGAAAAACAGGAGGAAATCGAAGAATTCGAAAGACGGACTACGTCCGGGATAAAACCCACGAGATTACCCGGAATCGCAAGGCCGTATGTACTGCCAGCAAAAGAACGGTTGCAAAACCATTCCAGGCAACGACAGGTGGAAGGCGTAAACGCTAAGGGCGAACGCATCTACAAGACCTCATCCGAAAACGCGGAAGCCGCGTTCGCTATCCTTAATGATGATCTGTATTCCAAAGACGAAAAGATGTAGGGAGTGTATGCTTTCCTTGTAAAAGCACTGCAACAGCAACAGCGAGGTCAGGCAAGATCACGGAAGTTGCATGACGACTCGGCCCTATGCAAAACTGCCACTTGCGCAGCTGGAGCACCTGGACCTAGAGAACCTGGAGATTCAGGCGATTCTAAGGACAAGAAGGGAGATCCTAAGAAGGACAAGAAAATCCCGGACAATAGGGATGAGCGTCCAGAACGGGATCCCATATGCCGAAAGGCGGAAATATACCCCGTAATTATAAATATCGGGAGGAACAAAACCGGAAAGACGAAAAAATGATGCTGCCTCCGATACGCCCAGCTGAAAAAGCCGGAACACATGAAAATCCTCACAGACGTGAGAGATATCGTACTCCTCCTAGGAATAAAGAAAGGCCAAGGAGTAGAACTCCGCCTCATTCCAAAGGACACGATAACGGACGAAATAGGGATAATCCCTGAAGAGCGCATTCACGCAACAATGGGCCAGAAAGGAGTAGATCCCCTTTTGTCCATTCAGCCGGCAGATATTCCGCACACGTCGATAAGGCGGAAAGAGATGATCTATACTTTGGACCTAAGTGTTTCACTGACAGGATCCGAAGAATGACCCTACATTCTAGCTTCGCCAAGGTTGGTCCAACTTACCAAAAGTATACCGGAAGTACAAACCCGGATACATGGCTCTCAGATTACTATACTGCCGTTCAGATCAACAAAGGGATTACCTGGAAGAAGTAAAATTTCTCCCCCTAATGTTGCTGGATGGAGCCAGAGATTGGATTAACGGGCTTCCGTCAAGAACAGTGGATAGCTGGGGTGATATGGCTAGGGTATTCGCTCAGCACTTCCGGGGTACGTACAAACGCCCTAAGAGCATCAACCAGCTAAACCGATGTGTCCAATTTGAAGACGAGTTGTATGTCGACTTTATATCAAGATGGACAACAATGAAAAACAGCTGCTCTGGAGTAAGTGATGTACAAGCAATGCATTCTTTCATCAATGGACTAAAACCCCGCCTCGTACTGTTCATGGTTGGTTCAAAGGAGCACAAAGACCTCGGATCTATGCTTACTACCACCAATGAGCACGCAACGGCCGAAGATGACATCAGAGCGAGAGGTGGAAATATTGATGCTTTGGTACAGGCCAAAAAGACGCCTCGTTCTGAAAAGAAGACTACTCCGGAAGCGCAGACAAAACCCAAAGACGTAAATTTAACCTTTGGAAAGGATACTGACGGCAAATGGAAAGGAAGAAGCACAGAACCTGTCTCCTATTCTAAGGAAGAGTGGGAAAAAATTAAGTCGGAAAACTATGTCCACCATTTGCAATTTGGGACCCATACAAATGCGCGGTGTCGCCTTAATAAGCATATGAAGGGCACTGCAGGATCCGGGAACAAAGGAAAGAACTCCAAGAGGAAATTCTCCAAGCAAAAGCCAGAGGCTGAAAACGAAGACAATGAACCGGACATTGATGAAAAAATCCAGGAACAGCAGCGAAAAAGCGAGCCAAAATTCCCGAGAGTTGATGGCGAATGCAACCTAACTTTCCTGGCAACTCCCTCAGCAAAACAGGCAAAGCGAACACATCGAGAAATAAACGATGTTGTCCCACCAACGCCCAAATTCTTGAAGTATTACAATACGCCAATTACCTGGGATCAGCGAGATCATCCCGGAAATATCCCAGAATCCGGCACACAAGCTCTAATTGTAAGACCTATTGTTCAAAACACTAGGCTAAAGAGAGTGTTGATGGATGGAGGATCCAGTATCAATATTTTGTACCTGGATACACTGAAGCATCTGCAAATCTCTGAGACCCAGCTCAATCACAGCAACATACGTTTCCATGCATATTTCCTGGCAGACAAGCACATTCCCTAAGAGAAATTTCCCTAGATGTAACCTTTGGAGAAAGACAACACTTCCGACAGGAAAAAATCTCATTCGAGGTGGTGCCGTTCGAAAGTGTATACCATGCAATACTCGGACGTCCAGCTTTTGCCAAATTCATGGCAAGATCATGTTTTATATATAACAAGCTGAAGATGCTAGTGCCAAAGGGAGGAGTAACCACCATATCGGGAGACTTCAAGTTGGCAAACGAGCTGGAAAAAGGAAACGCCCTTTGCGCCGAAAAAGTAATAGCAAAGGAAGAATTGAAAGAGCTGGCAAAGGAAGTATCGCCGAGGGAAATGCCGGCAAGAAAAGAAAGCCGGAAGCCGGCAGATAGTTTCAAAAGCTTCCGAGAATACAAGACATGTTATCCTAGACCCCAAAGATCTGACAAAATTTGTCGTAGTGGGGACAGGGATGACCGACAAATAGAAAAGCGCGCTCATCGAATTCCTCCGTGAGAACTGGGATATTTTTGTCTGGTGTCCTGCGGGCATGCCGGGAGTACCCAGGGAACTTGTTGAGCATCAATTGAAGGTAATTCCAGGGTCAAAACCCGTCAAACAAGGTCTCCGTCGTCTTGATGGAAGAAGACGAAAGGCTATAGGCAAAGAAATTATGCGGCTTTTAGCAGCTGATTTTATCCGGGAAGTTATATATACTAATTGGTCTGCGAAGGAAGTATTAGTCCCGAAGAAAGACATTACTGTTATTAGGATGTGTATAGATTACACCGGCTTGAACAAATTGTGTCCAAAAGACAGGTTTGCGTTACCGCGAGTCGATCAAATAATAGATGCCACTGCTGGCTCTGAGATTTTATGCTTTTTGGATGCTTATTCCGGGTACCATCAAATATGTATGAAGGAGGAAGATCAAATCAAAACTTCCTTCATAACCCCGTATGGAACATACTATTACATAACCATGCCTTTTGGCCTGAAGAACGCGGGTGCTACATATCAGCGTTGCATGCAACGTTGCTTGCATAGTCAAATCGGCAAAAATGTTCACGTTTACATGGATGACATTGCTGTAGTTTCCAAGCAAAAGGACACACTCCTTGAAGATCTACGAGAAACCTTCGAAAATTTGCGCACTTACAAAATGAAGTTGAATCCATTAAAGTGCGTATTCGGGGTTCCCTCTGGAAAGCTTCTGGGTTTTATCGTTTCTCACAGAGGAATAGAAGTAAACCCGGAAAAGATCAAGGCAATCTTGAACATCACAAAGCCTACGTGTTTAAAAGATGTACAAAGATTGACGGGTTTTGCAGCCGCAGTCACCAGGTTTATAAGCCGGATAGGAGATAATGCTCTGCCATTATACAAATTGTTGAAGAAATCCGACAAATTTGAATGGACAGAAGAGACGGACAAAGCATTAACCCAGCTGAAAGAAACCTTGATGAAAGCACCGATTTTGGCATCCCCAAAAGATGAAGAACTTGTGTTACTGTATCTTACAACAACAAACAGGGTTATTAGCGCTGTGATAATTGTTGAAATGCGGAAAGAAGAACAAAGTATACCGGATCAACATCCAGTATACTATGTTAGCGAAGTTTTCTCCGAGTCAAAACAAAGGTACCCACATTATCAAAAGCTAGCATATGGCGTGTTTTTCGCATCTAGAAAACTCCGCCATTATTTCCAAGGACATTCCATAACAGTGGTAAGCAAAGCACCACTAGGGGATATCATTAACAATGCGGACGCAACAGGCCGAGTAGCCAAATGGGGTATTGAGCTAGTTGTGTTCGACATTAAGTACCAACCCCGGACAGCAATTAAATCCCAGGTGTTGGCAGATTTTGTTGCTGATTGGAAAGAAGCAATGGAGAACACACCAATGCCGAAGTCGGAATACTGGGTCATGCATTTTGATGGACCCAAGATGAAGGAAGGCGCTGGAGCTGGTGTCGTGCTAAAATCCCCAAAAGGTGACATTATGGAGTATGTATTACAGATACACTTCAACGCCAGTAACAACGTGGCAAAATACGAAGCATTGCTTCATGGCTTGCATATTGCAAAAGAAATCGGTGTCAAGCGCATATTATGCTATGGTGACTCGGATTTGGTACAGCATCAGCTAAACCAAACATGGGACGCCAAGAGTCCCATCATGGCCGAATATCGGAGAACGGTGGATGAGTTTGCCATTTGCTTCCTTGGATTTGAAGTACTTCATATCAAAAGGGAACAAAATTGGAACGCGGATGCATTAGCCCGCATGGGGTCGGAAAGAGTGAAAACCCTACCACCTGGTGTGTTTGTCCAACACTTGCACGAACCATCGATCAAAGATGGAGATGTTGATTATCCTCTCGTTTCCGAGTCAATTGAGGTTCTGCTCGTTAACCCAGATTAGACGATTCCATACTTAAACTTCTTAATTGATCAGAAGTTCCCGGATGGAGCAGACGAGGTCTTGCAAAGGCAGATACGGAATCGATGCAAAGGATACACGATAATCAATGGTTGCCTGTATAAGCGAAGCACTATCGGAATTTTTCAGCGATGTATTTCGCCAGAGGAAGGACGAGAAATCTTGCAAGAAATCCACGTAGGAGATTGCGGACATCATGCTCAATCAAAAAGCATAATCAAAAAGCATTCCGTGCAGGGTTTTCTGGCTCACAGCCAAGACAGATGCCGAGTACATAGTAAACACATGTGCCGGATGCCAATATTACGCCAAGAAGATGAATATGCCAGCTCAAGCACTCAAAATATCCCTATAACATGGTCGTTCGCGGTCTGGGGGCTAGATATGATGGGACCATTTAAAACTGCAAGAGGCGGAGTTACATATCTACTCGTTGCAGTGGATGAGTATACCAAGTGGGTGGAGGCGAAACCCATCAAGAAACTTTACGATGTAACCGCCAGAAACTTCATCGTTGACGTAGTCATGAGATATGGCGTTCCACACAGTATAATCACCAACAACGGGACAAACTTCTCAATTGAAGAGTTGGCAAAATATTGCTGATGTCGTGGATGTGAAAAGACAGATTCCATGGGATGGCTTGGGTTTGGGGCCGATGGACGCTGTAGGTATCCGGGGAGGGATCGCACGCCTAGATGGCGTTCAGGGTCCTCGTGTGGAGGTAACACCCCTACTCCTTCCTATTTCTCTCTTATTAAGTTATGCTAAGTACAGGAACTACAATCTCTCAGTGTATCTCTCTCTGTCGAGTAGTTGGGGCTCAGCTCAATGTGTATGTGACTAAATGAACCTCAGATCCGTCGACCAATGTCGTCCCTCGCGCAGGAGGGGGTAGGCCACCTTATATACTGGTGGCCAGCCACTATTCTATGAATAAAAGTACATAGTAGACAACTCCACTGTGTCGCGGCGCACGCAACAGCGCACGCCTCCGTGTTCGCGCTGACACCGTCGCCGAAAGACTCCGCAGTAGGCGGCTGACATGTCTTGTCCACCTTGTCAGTCTCTTAGGGTAGGTCACTGACCTGTCCTGTCCACCTTGTTAGTGATAGGACCTGACAGCTCTCGTCCCGTACTGTACCCACGTCTCTTTGCGGATAACAACGTACCTAGTAAGTTGAACCGCACGCCTGTACGGCCCCTGGATACGCGGGATTCACCTCAACGGCTCCATTGACTTTGTGCCCGAGTAAGACATCTTCTCGCCTATCCGGATCACCCGAGCGCTACCCGGCTGATCCAGACAGACACTTCATTCTTCCCTCTTGCCTCTTGTTCTTTTTGCCGGATAGCACCAGTCGGATAACAAACATCCGGGTAGCTGCCTACCCGGCCAGTACCAATCCGATACGGCTGAACTTGGTAAACAACTTCTTGAACTCTCTTTCTCACCTGTCTTACCCCTACTCGGGGGTAGCCCCCGACATTATTCCCCGAAGCTGGTAGAGTCCGACGAACTTGGTCGTTGGGCCCTGCCAGGTTAAACCAACATAACCTCTATGATGTATCCTAGACGAGTTGCACCTCAACTCGGTTGCTCACAATCTTAACTCGGACCTTCTCCATCGTAGTTCCTGGGACTTGCTTCATTGTGCCGGGTAGCCCACGCTGACCTGGATCCAACCGAGATCCCAACACTTAGCCAAATTTCCAAAAACTCTGCCGCTCGAACTAGAGTGGTTCCATCTTCGCGTGTCAAGGTTTTGCACGTGTCATGCAACCACTGCCCACGACGCCTCGGGTCTAATGCGGTTACGTGGCACGCGCCTGCCACTGCACGTAGGGCCCGCAAGTCATCGCGTCGCTTCGAACAGGTACTTGAGTACCCACGATGCGCGACGTGGGATTAACTGCGCCCGTTACGTGCGAGTTATCCGCTTTATGCGTTTCTAACGGACATGGTAACCCCCACGCCGCACGATCTTCTCCGCAACTGATCACAAGCCATAACTGCACCTGGGGAGGTTTAAATACCTTCGCGCGGCCCCTCGTCTGGGCTTCCTCGCCACTTTCCCCCCGTGCCCTCTCCTTTCCTTCACCAAATCCACAGCGAATGCGCCGCCGCCCTGCGAATCCGCCGGACTCCGCCGCTCGCCGCCGTTCCACACGCATAGATTCATCTCCACGCGTCGCTACTCGCCGGAGAGTCAACCGAGAGTGCCACGGTCTCCACCGCGCGGCGCCGTCGTCCTGAACCTTGCGCCTCCGTCGTCCTCAACCTCGCGCCTCCGTCTGCATCTCCGCCATCGACAGTTCCTCGTTCTTCCTCGCCGGAGAGATTCAGATGGAGCTCGAACCCGCCGCAGATCTGCACCAGGAAGATCCTTTCTCAAGGCGCGCCTGCTGGGAGGGCTCCGACGTCAAGGCCAGTGACTGCCAGTGGCTAGTCAACACCCGTCGGGTGCCCCCCGGCGTCATCTGACGGCCTCCCGGCAACGAGCGGGAGCCGACTCCTGGCCCTGGTGAGTATGTTGTCTTCTTGAGCCATTTCAAGCGCGGCTTCGGCCTTCCCGTCTCCAAATTAATGCAAGAGTTCTTCCCCCATTTTGGCCTTCAACCCCACCATCTCCCGGCCAACGCCGTTGCCATGCTCTCCACATATGTTACCTGCCGCGAGGCTTTTCTCGGTGTCTACCCCATGATAGACACTTGGGCAAAATATTTCTTCTTTCGCCAACAAGTCCTTCCTAACACATCCAACACGATTGCCCCCAAAGAGATGACTCAGACGGGGACTTCCATGATCATCCAACGGACAGTGAGTAGCCACCCGCGGTTACTCGGACTGGACACCTGTCGGAAGTGGCAGAGAGGGTTCTTATACGTTAAGAATCCCACTCTAGAAAAAGGCGAGAAGCAAGTTGACCTCATCAAGTTGCCCGAGTTCCAGAACGTGCCACCCACCGAGATGAGGAATTGGGGCTATCACCCCAAGAGGACCGTGACAGATTTCAACCGAGTAGATGAACGGTTGAAGGAGTTGGTCGAGCAAGGACTCCGAAAGGACGACCTGATCGCCTGCTGGGTGGAGCGCCGGGTTATCCCTCTCCAAGAGCGAGCGCATAAGATGTGCTTCATGGGTGGTGCCCGAGACTGCACCCGGACAACCACCTTCGAGCTCACCAAAGCAGAGGTGCCTATCTGGGCAAAGTCCATCCTCAGGGCCACGCTCTCGGACACCTGGTTTTATGGCTTCGTGCCGTATAGCCGAAACAAACCAGCCCCCCAAGTAAGTACCCTTCTTCATGCACTTAGCTGATTTCTTGTTTCTTCACACTCTACCGAGTGGGAGGTGTCTCGGTTTCTCCCCCTTAGGCTTAGCCTAATATGCTTTGTGTTTGCATTCTATACCAAGTAGGACTCCTCTCTTAGGACTTAGTTTATTATGCTTTGTACTTGCACACCACACCGACTAGAATTCCTCTTCTAGGATTTAGCTCATTATGCTTTGTACTTGCATCTATACCGACTAGAATTCCTCTCCCGTTTTTCTTTTTAGGACTTAGCTTCATATGCTTTGTGTCTGCATGCTAGACCGAGTAGGACTTCCACTCGGTACTCTCGAATATAGTTTATTCCTTATGCTCTGCGCTTGCATCCTTAGGTCATTCCTCGCCAGAAAAGAGAGGACAAGCCCATCCCTGAGCAAAACTGGGAGCCGGATCGGACCGAGGACGACACAGAGACGTTTGACGTCCAGGATACGCTTTGTATCCCGCTCGCCAGCCAGGATGGTAAGTCCCGAGTCTCCACCTCCATTCGGGACTGGTCCGAGGACGATGAAGGTGACCGAGTTCACCAACGTGCACACTGCCACATATTTGTACTTTTTTCCTTACTGATTCCTGAATTTGCTCTTCTTGGTTGCATATGAGTTGGAGGAGGAAGAGCCCATAGACACGCAACCCGTGTCAATGGCCGTCCCCACCAGAACTAAGAAGAGGACGGGCAGTGGAGCAGTGGAGCCCCCTGCCGCGAAGAAGAAGATCACCAAGAATACCACTACATGCAAGAAGCGCCCTGTCGTGGACGGGTAAGTGTGACCGAGAAACTCTATGCTTAGCGTTTGCATCCTCTTGTCTTCTCTGTATTTCTGTTTTGGTGCTTTGTAATTTCACCCTCTTCATTCTTTCTCTCTTTCTCTCTTCTCAGCGAAGCACTGGACGCGGACGCTACCAACGCGCCACCCAATCCAAGTGCGCCCGAGAACGTCGTGGACCTTACCACCGACGAAGGGCATTACCAGCCAGAGGATAGGACCCGGATATCCTCTCCTCTTAAGGAAGAACAAGACCTCGGTGCCGAGAACACAAGCACCGAGATGGAGACTGATCGGGTTCCGGAGGAGCCGGAATCCAACATCGAGCAGCCAGCCATGGAGCCCCCCACCGAGACGCGGCAGTTCACACCAGAGCATGTCTCTGAACCGCAGCAGTCAACACCGGCAGCACCAGAGCCGAGTGGACAGCAACCAACACCACCTGCACCTCAAGTATCTCCTCCAGCACCCCAACCAACTCCGTAGCAACAACCTCCAAAGCCTGTCGTCGAGAAGCAGCCAACAGCAACACCAACTCCGCAGCAGCAGCCTCCCGAACCTGCCACCAAGAAGCAGCCAACGCCGCCAGCAGCAACGCCCACCCCGCAGCAGCAACCACCCAAAGGGCAACCCAAACGAGCTGCAGGGCAGGCTGGGCAGCAACCGCCCGAGAAGCGGCAAGCTGGACAGCAGCAGCCCAAGAAACCGCGGCAGCAACCACCGCCACAACGATCAACACAATCTTCTGAGTACCCGCTGCCAGGTGCTAAGCAAACCGGGCAGCCACAGCAGCAGCAACCCCCGGCCAAGAAAACGAGCTGGCCACTCAACAAATCCAAGCAGCCTAAACCTTTGGATGCGGTTGCAGCCAAGCTGGCCAAGAGCGGCCCTATTACTCGGAGCTCCAAGTTAGTGCAGCAAACCATTTAGTTCGGGCCCAAGGACCAACAAGCTCCAGGAGCGGGTATCAGCGGGGGAGCTGCCCCAGTGAGTTTCCCGGATCATTGGCGCGAACTGCAAGAGGAGAATAAGGAGCGGCAGGCGCGAAAAGCCGAGCGGCACGAGGAGCTGAAGAGGAGGAAGAAACTCGCCGACATCGGATCCAAAGGCAAAGAGGGTGCTCTAACCATCCACTTTGCCACTCCAATAACGACGCTTTCCCACGAGCTCCGGAAGGACATGGAGACTGTCCTGGACCGGATAGGCCACATCGAGTCCGACTGGGACAGCAAGAGGTTCGGCCGTCCGGAATGGTACGGCATGAGACTTAGCAGCTTGGACAGTTATCAGATGTTGGCCCTATCTCGATGGCCGTGGCCGCGTCCAGCAGCACCTTAGCGCACCAGATATATTGTCTGTGCAAAGCTGTTGAGGATGCCGAGAACACCAACCGAGTAAGTATACTTTCTGACTGTCTGGATTTCCGAGTTGCAACTTTTTCATTTTTCTTCTATCTCTTTTCTTATCTACCATCCAGTCCCCGAGATTTGGGCCGAGTAGGCAAGGCTCGACCGAGTTGCAGTCTACTCGGGCCGAAACTTCCCACTTATACCTTCTCCATCTTCTTCTTCAGGAATGCACTCAAACCCGCACCAAACTATTCCGCCAACTTCTCTGGTCTCACCGGGCTGTCAAGTTAAAGAACCGGGCACTTGAGGGGGAAAAGGGCAAAAGAGGTTACCTCTATTCTCACCGAGTTACTGCTTGTGCTTTATCTTCATCAGTTTTCTAACTCGGTTCCTACTTCCCAACCTGCAGTTGTCCTGGAGCAAGGCATCATGGATGCCACCACCAAGATCTCCTCTCTAGAGAGTAAGTACCAGCACTTTGGTTTATGCGTTTTGCGTTTACGCCCATTTTTTCATCTCTGCTCACTTTTTGCTTCTCGGCAAGTGAGTATAAGGCCCTCGCCGAGAAGCACCAGGACTGTGAAGTCATGGCTGAATCGGCGCAAAGCAAGATCAGCTCTCTGGAGAGTAAGTTGAACTCCCTTCTCTTTCCTTCACTTTCTGTTTCTTCCTCGTGTAACTGACCGGACTTCTCTCTTCATAGATGCGCACAAAGCCTTCCTCGAGCAACACCAAGGGTGTGTCACCCCAGGCGAGGTGCAGCAGCAAGTTCAGGCCAGGGAGGCCCAACTGGAGAAGGACCTCACTGCCAAGAAAAAGGAAGTGCTCAAGCTCAGGCGTGAGCTCGCTGAAGCCCACAAGTCGGCGCTGCAGGCAGAGACCCTAAAGAACGAAGCGCTGGACCGAGCTGCAGTCGAGAAGTTGGCTCTAGAGAGGGAGATTGAATCCCTATGGACGCGAAACAACGATCTTGACGCCATGCTTATTAGCTCTCGAAGCCTGCTAGACAAGGAGCGGGTTCTCTCAGAAGGATGGTCCAGCCGGCTTAGGGCCCTTGTCACTGACCTGTGCTGGAGTTACTGTTCCTCTCTGATTTATTCTATCCGGCTTCTTCCATTTGGTTTTCCTTCTCCGGTTTCTCTTATCTATTTTTCTTGACTCTACCCAGCTTCACCTCTCTCAGGGACCTTCCCGGACCTCAATTCCGCCGCTGAGGAAACTGTAGCCAAGGCCAGGAAGCAGCGGAAGGATCTAGGCTATGATGTTGCCAACTCGCACTTTATTGATGATCAAATTGAGAATATCAAGACCCGAGTTCACCTTCTCAAAGGTTTGGGCACCACTCTGGTGTCCACTGGCATGCGCCTCCACAAGCTTTTCTGGCCTGACACCGAGCTTCCGACTAACATCAAACAGCTGGCCTCCAAATTAGATTATGTCAAGGAAGATCTGAAGAAGTGGCGCGCCTCCGCAGCCCGAGCTGGTGCAGACGAAGCTCTGCACTTTGTGCTATCCTGGTACGAGAACTTGGATCTCGAGAAGCTCAACGATCTTCGGAACAAGTCCAAGTGGACCCTCCAATATAAGTACATCCGGCGTCGCAAGGAGGCCGCCTACCGGATTGCCTCATACGCCGACACCGTCGAGTTCATTGACGGCCCCACGGAGCCGGACACGGACGTGGAAGATGATGATGAAGATGAGGACAGCGATGAAGGCAATGACGATGATGCCGGCGAGGAAGGTGATCTTGGCGAGGAGGAGGAGGAGGAGCATGAAGAAACTGGCGACGAGGGAGACGAGCAAGAAAATGCCGAGGAGGAGGCCGAGATGGGCGGCGATCAGGGGGCCACCGAGCCTGGAGTTGGCTCAGAAGAAGTCCGGGCTGACCCGGAGCCGTCACCACCGAGATGGTGATTGCCACCCCTGTTCCCGAGTTGGGCGCAACAGGGGCCACAGCCGTGGACGTTGCATCCGGGTCCGCTCCTCCGACTTCTGCTGCTGCTCCCGAGCTCGTCTCCGCGCTCACCTACGTGTCTTCGTACCTATCCAGCGCGGAAGCCAATTCCACTCCCTCGGTGATATCTTAAGTTCCTGTTCTTGCTGTAACTCAACTTTTTATAAGATCCCCGGTATGCCGGGTGCAGATGTATCCAACAGTTTTATTATTTCAGTGCTACTTTGTTTTACTTAAGTTTCTTAGCAAGACTAGCTCGATGCCGGATCGCGTTAAATGCAAGTCCCCGAGTTACTTTTCTTATCCACTCAGTTCTTTCGTCTTTGCTCTTACCTTCCACTTGTGGCTTTTTGGTAGTCGAGTCACAAGATTTCCAAAACCGAGTTTCTAATACTTAACCACTTTGAGATTTGAACTTAACACTGCCCAACACTTAGCCGAAAACACATAAGGAAAAAACACTCTACTTGGTTGACACACTCCTCTTTTCCTTAGCAATTTTTTGTGTGTTCATTGACCTTTGGCTTGTTCTCTTGCTTGCCATGAAGCCGGGTTGCGGACAGCAACAAAGTCGAAGAGTTCTCTTTAGGTTTAAACACATTACTAGACATGCGCGTGAAATTCTGAGTGGATTAACCGAGTAGACAAAGTAAGGACAATAAATAACACAGAGTAAGTTTGGCACAGGCAGTCCCCAAGTTCAAATTCGGAGTGCCGACTTGGAATTTAACTCGGTTGAGGAGATGCATACAATTTTTGTCCAGGAATGAAAACGGCGGAGCAGAGCTACATTCCAGGGACGCTTGGATTCCTCTCCGGATTTATCCGCTCTGTTCTTCTGCGGTGCCTATGCGTCGATGAGATAATAGGCATCATTGTGCAGGGCCTTGCTCACAATGAAAGGACCTTCCCATGGAGGGGAAAGCTTGTGCATCCCGGTTGTGCATTGCACAAGCCTCAACACTAAGTCTCCTTCTCGGAAAACCCTTGGGTTTACTTTCCGGCTATGATAGTGTCTCAGATTCTGTTGATATATAGTTGAGCGCGACAGAGTTAACTCTCTTGCTTCTTCGAGCAGATCAACATCATCTTCTTGGGCTTCTCTTGCCTCTGCCTCAATATAGAGGGTTAATCTGGGTGAGTCATGCTCAAAGATCAGTGGGCAACATGGCCTCAGCTCCATATACCAGGAAGAATGGTGTGTATCCGGTTGATCGGTTAGGGGTAGTCCTTAGACTCCACAACACCTCTCTGTAATGGCTCAATCAACCTTGGCTTTATTCCGGAAAGGACCATGCCATTTGCTCTTTCAACTTGCCCATTTGAAGCCGGATGGGCGACTGATGCAATGTCTAGTCGGATCCGCTTCTCCTTACAGAATCGAGCGAAAGCTCCTTCAGCAAAGTTTGTTCCATTATCCAAGATGATTCCATGTGGGTAGCCGTACCTCAGAATGATATCCTTCAAGAAGCTCACTGTTGTGTTTCCATCACACTTCCAGATTGGCTTCACTTCAATCCATTTGGTGAACTTATCAACCATGACCAAGATGTGAGTCATGTTGCCCCGAGCTGGCTTGAAAGGACCCACCATATCCAAGCACCAGACAGCAAATGGCCAAGTGATGGGAATTGTCTTCAACTCGGAGGCTGGCATGTGGATCTTGCTTGCATATCTCTGGCACCCATTGCACTTCCTCACCAGATCTTCTGCTTGTTGCAAGGCAGTGAGCCAAAAGAATCCATGCCGGAATGCTTTCTTGACCAAGGCCCGAGATGAGGCATGGTGCCCACATTCTCCTTGGTATATCTCTCTGAGAATCTCTTCTCCTTCTTATGTCTCAGCACAGCATTGGAGTACACCAGTAACACTTCTCTTGTGCAGATCCTTGTTGATGATGGTGTAGCCCTTGGATCTTCTTTGTATCCGCCTAGCTGTGACCTCGTCACTTGTCAGAATGCCATCCATTAGAAAGGATAATATGGGAAAATCCCAACTCGGTGTCTCCCGAATAGGAAACACTGGTTCGTCCACTTCCATGGGATCAGCTATCATGACTTGTTCTCAGTTGGAGACGAGTCCCCGAGTACTGAGAAATGATCCCCTCGATGAATGTGATAGTCCCCGGGTTTGCAGAGGCAGTCCCTGGGTTGGATGGAACAGTCCTCGGGTTCTCCTTTGAGCTCTCCCAGTCAATCTCCATGGGAATAGCTTCAGAGTCTGGTAGAGCCGGGATGAATATAGACTCCAAGTTGGGGGATGGCTTGATAGAGGGCTTCCTCAAATGTTCCAAAGCAATCCCAGGTGGGATAAACTACCGAGAAGACCCCAACTTGGACAGAGCATCTGCTGCATCATTCTCAGCTTGGTGGATGTGATGGAATTCACACCCATCGAAAAATCCGGTCATATTCTAGACGAGGAACCGATAAGATGCCATGTTGGCATCCAACGCGTCCCAAGTCCCCGAGACTTGTTGAACCACCACGTCTGAGTCGCCATAGCAAACAATCCGCCGGATTCCAATCTCCTTGGACACTTTCAAACCATGAACCAGGGCCTCATACTCGGCAACATTATTGGCCGCCGGAAAGTGAATTTGAAGCACATACTTGAGTTGGTCCCGCTTGGGTGAGGTGAGCACAACACCAACACCGAGTCCCTCTTTTACCTTAGAGCCATCGAAATGCATCCTCCAGAGGTTTGTTTCCGACAAGGGAGGTTCATACTACATTTCGGCCCAGTCAACAAAGAAATCAGCCAGGGACTGGGATTTGATGGCTTCTCTCCTTGCATACAACGGGGTGTAAGCATCTAGCTCAGTTGCCCACTTGGCCACCCGGCCACTTGCATCCTTGTTGCCCATGATTTATGAGATGGGAGTCGTGCTCACCACGGTCATTGGATGCTCCTAGAAATAATGTTTGAGCTTCTTAGCACCCAGGTAAATCCCATATGTCATCTTCTGATAGTGCGGATAGTTTTGCTTGGAGCTGGACAACACTTCACTCAGATAATACACCGGCCTCTGCACCGACTTGCCTTCTTCTTCTCGCTCCACCACCACCACACTCACAACTCAGTTGGTGGCTGCAATATAGAGTAGCATTGGCTCCTTAGGCAGTGGTGATGCCAGAACAGGAGCATTGCCTAGCATGGTCTTGAGATCCTTGAATGCCACATCAGCTTGTGGGGTACAGACAAACTTGTCAGTTTTCTTCATGAGCTGATAGAGAGGCAGGGCCTTCTCACCCATTTGGCCCAGGAACCGGCTAAGGGAAGCCAAGAACTCGGTGAACTTCTGCACATCCTTCAATGACCTCGGCAAAGACATGCTCTCTATAGTTTTTATCTTTGAAGGATTGGCCTCGATGCCCCGACTGGATACCAAGAAACCGAGTAGCTTGCCAGCCGGGACGCCAAATGTGCACTTGGTTGGATTCAACTTCATCTGGTACTTGCGCAAGATGGGAAATGTTTCCTCAATATCGCTCAGCAGAGTGTGTGTTTTTTATGACAATGTCATCTACATACACCTGTACATTTTTGCCAATCTGCTCATGCAGGCATTTCTGCATGCATCTCTGATAAGTAGCCCCAGCATTCCTCAAGCCAAAACACATGGCACGATAGCAATAAGCCCCGTACGGGGTAATAAAAGCAGTATTTATTTGATCAGCCAGATTTAAAGGAATCTGGTGAAAACCAGAGTAGGCATCAATAAAAGACAAAAGCTCGCACCCGGCAGTGGAATCAATCACCTGATCTATCCGAGGTAGCGGGAACGGGTCCTTGGGGCAGGCCTTGTTCAGGTCGGTGTAGTCCACGCACATGCGCCACACCACAACAACCATGGGGTCATCTTTCTTTTTCTCCACCATGACCGGATTGGCCAACCAATCCGGATGGAGCACCTCCACAATGAATCCACTTGCTAGCAGCCTTGTGATCTCGTCACCAATGGCTTTCCTCCTCTCAGCCGCAAAGCGGCGCATAGCTTGCTTCATCGGCTTGGCATCCGGCCACACATGTAAAGAGTGCTAAACCAGCTCCCTCGGGACACGTGGCAGGTTCTAGTTGGACCATACAAAGACATCCCGGTTCTCAAGGAGGAAGTGGATGAGCTCGCTTTCCTATTTATCCTCCAACCCGGCACCAATGATGGCCACATGCTCCGGAAACTCTGGGTCAATCTGCACCTTCTGTGTCTCTTGTGAGGTCTGGAAAGTGACTCCGTGCTGAGAGCTCGGCATGCTAGGCATACCGAGTTGAGCTGCATGTGCCAGTGCCACCACCTCATGTATCTTCTTCTTCTCGGCAGCAATGACCATGGACTCGGCAAGCCGATATCCAGCAGATGCACACTATAGGGAGAGCTTGTAATCACCCGAGATGGTGATGATGCCATTGAGGCCGGGAAGCTTCATCTTTAGATAGGCCGCATGAGTTGAGGCCATGAATTTGGTCAGGGTAGGCCTGCCGAGCAGAGCATGATAGGGGCTCTGAAGATCAACCACCTCGAACTGCAGGCACTCGGTCCGACAGTTCTTACTTGTGCCGAAAAGCACATCCATCCAGATCCGGCCAATGGGAGCACAAGACACTCCCGGCACAATGCCATGGAATGTAGTCCGACTGGGTAGCAGCATGTTCTCGGCAAGGCCGAGCTTCTCCATGGTATCTCGGTACATGATGTTGATGCTGCTCCAGTTGTCGATCAGTACCTTGCTGAACTTCACATTTTTCTTGGTCCCCGGGAAGGTATGGTCCACCACCAGAGCATATGTACCCGGGTTGGGCATTATCTTGGAATGATCATCTCTGTACCAGACTATGTCCTGGTCATACCAATCCATGTAATGCGGCACAGCCGGCATCACAGCGTTCACCTCCATTGCACGCATGCGATGGAATTGCTTGTCATCCGGCTCAGTGGTGAACACCATGTAGCTCTCATGATGCTCCTGGTATTGGTTCCGGTCCCCAGCACCACCATTTTGTCGTTGTTGTTCTGGTTGGCATTGTTGTTGTTGCGATTGTTGTTGCGGGTGTAGTAGTTGTTGTTGTGGTTGTTGTTGTTGTAGTTGCGGTTGTAGTTGTTGTTGGCTCCCTGTGCCACTTGGTTCACATGTTCCCTCCTCTGGTTCTCGGCCGGTCTGGGAGCAGCTGCCCGAATAGGCTACACATTAGCGCCAGAGGGCGGAAGAGGAGGAGGAGGAGGCAACTGACCAAAGCCCTCGCCCTTGATCCGGTCCCACCAGCTGCACTGCCGGGTAGTATGGTTGGCTGGCCTACTCGGATGCCGAGTGTGAAAGTTGCACGACCCATCCTTCATGTTCTCAAAGACAAACCTTGGAGGATCTCCGAACTCCCGAGGGGCATTGTTCTGCTGGGGAGCATTGTAATGCTTCTTGAAGTTCTGGCCCTGAATCTGGTTTTGCCCGTACTGGGCTCCAGCGGTTTTTTGCCTCTGGCTGCTCCCGGCAACACCTTGATCCTGAGTAACTGCGGCCACATGGTCTGACCCGTAGCGGATATCCGGACGATCCTCTCTTCTCTTGTTGCGAAAGTCTTGGCGGTCATGGCGCCGGGCTCCATCATGGTGCTTCCTCTTCGGCTCCAAAGAATCGAGCAGAGGCTGAGTAGGGTCGCCGAGGGCATACATATCTGCAATCTTGATCGTCTCGCCTAGGGTACTCGGCATCTCCCTCTGTAGTTTCTGCCACAACATGCTACCATGTCGGCAGCCCTGAGCGAACCAGGCAATGGCCTATGACTCATTCACATCTTCATAGGTGTTCCTCAGAGTGCTCCACCGAGTAAGGTACTCACGGTCAGTCTTCTCTTCTCTTTGCTTGCACGCCAAGAGCTGTTGTGGCCGGTTTGGCCTCTTGTAAGTGCTGGTGAAGTTGCTGATGAAGGCTTCCGAGAAGTCAAGCCAGCAGTTGACACTATCTTTCGGCAGGTTGTTGAGCCAGATTCGGGCAGGGCCCTCCAACATCTAGGGCACATACCTCACAGCCCATCTCCGGTTACCACCTGCAACATACACAACGGTAACATAATCATTCAGCCAGTCCTCCGGCTTTGTGCTTCCGTCATGGGTCTTGGTCCCTCTAACCAGCTGGAACTTGGGCACGGCCGGCTCCCCCATGATCCTGGGACCAAAACAGCTTGGCCTGGGCGGGCCCCTTGCTTCTATCTCCTCGGACCGATAGATTCGTTCTAGCTTGTATCTTGCATCACTTGGCTCCAACATCCTTGCTCCCAACCGAGCTGCGAGATCTCTTGGGTCGGCGTACCCGGCTTGCTCCATTGCCGAGTACCCGTCGTTGTAGCGGTCTTGATACACAGGACCGGGTTGAGCAACCGGGTTGACCACCACAACAACCACTTGTGGCTGAACAACATGCTGAACCGGATTAGCAACATGATGACAAGATGGTCCATCTCGGTTCCCTCCTTGCCCCTCTTGATGAATTCGGGCGGCCTGGCGGCCAGTTCCTGCAGCATTGTATCTGTGACCGGGCTGCCGCTCTACAGCGTGCTGTTTTCCAGCGATAGTCAGGTTGTACACCTGCATTTGTTTGCTCTTCCCAGAGTTGACACTCGGGGCCCTCTCACCACCGGGAAGCAGTGAAGAGGTATGCTTTCCGGATCTTGCCCAATTCGACTGAACAGCATGGGACGCACCAGTCCCCGGGTTAGCTTTCCGGAAAGCCTCATTCTGCCTGCCAGCTTCCAGAACTAACTCATTGAGCTGCTCCTGCAAGCTTCGCCGGTCAAGTTCGGCAACTCGGAAGCAACTGCCTTTGCAGCTCTAAGTGTTTTGGCAGGAGAGCTATACTTTGGCCTACCAGCAGAAGTCATGCTACCAGATTTGCTAGCAGCTCTACCATCTCTAGCTAGCTCAGCACGTAGGTTGCGACGAATGATTCCTATCTTGCTAGGATTTCTAGATACAAGAGTAAAACCATGTGCTCTATTGTACTCATTTTGATCCAGGTTGAGCTCAAGCCTAACCTTTTCCAGCTCCTGGGCCTCCTGAAGCAAGGCCTGGCGTTGTTGCTCGAGCTGCACCCTCACCACAGCCGGATCCACGTCCGTGGCGAGAGGCATACCTAGGTGCTCGACACCGGCACGAGCCGCCAGTATCACGGTTGATGTAGAAGGATCCTTGTAGCCCGGCATGTTCTGAGGTCGGTCGTAGGGCTTGTGGATCTGGCGAGCAGCCGGCTCGTCGACGACTTCGGGCGCAGCGGGCGCGCTTTTCCCGACATCGATAGCCGGGCCAGTCATCATCACCTCCACGCTTCCCGCAGAGCGGACGGACGGCTGCCCGCGGACGACGATAACGGCGGGAGGGTCCTCAGCAATGAGCACCACCTTGGGGTACTCGCGGATGACGGTGGTGGCGATGCACACCAAGTGCGCCGAAGGAGATGACGGAGCCGCCTGCAGGCATGGGCCTGCCGCCGAAGTCACCAGCGTTGTCGGAGACGAAGTCGAGGGAGCCGAATCGGTGGACAAGGCCACTGACCACGCGCTCCCCTGAACGAGAAACGGGTCCTGCCCGAATATAAACCCCAGCCAGCGCCGCTGCTGGCCCCATGGTGGGCGCCAACTGTCGTGGATGTGAAAAGACAAATGCCATGGGATGGCTTGAGTTTGGGGCCGATGGACGCTGTAGGTATCCGGGGAGGGATCGCACGCCTAGATGACGCGCTTAGGAACACTGCAAACACAACAATCTACCCAGTTTCAGGGCCCTCGTGTGGAGGTAACACCCCTACTCCTGCCTATTTCTTTCTTATTAAGTTATGCCGAGTACAGGAACTACAATCTCTCGGTGTATCTCTCTCTTCCGAGTAGCTGGGGCTCAGCTCAATGTGTATGTGACTAAATGAACCTCAGATTCATCGACCAGTGTCGTCCCCCCAGCAGGAGGGGGTAGGCCACCTTATATACTGGTGGCCAGTCACTATTCTATGAATAAAAGTACAGAGTAGACAACTCCACTGTGTCGCGGCGCACGCAACAGCGCACGCCTCCATGTTCCCGCTGACACCGTCGCCGAAAGTCTCCGCAGTAGGCGGCTGAGATGTCTTGTCCACCTTGTCAGTCTCTTAGGGTAGGTCACTGACCTGTCCTGTCCCCCTTGTCAGTGACAAGACTTGACAGCACCCGTCCCGTACTGTACCCACGTCTCTTTGCGGATAACCACGTACCTAGTAAGTTGAACCGCACGCCTGTACGACCCCTGGATACGCGGGATTCACCTCAACGGCTCCATTGACTTTGTGCCCGAGTAAGACATCTTCTCGCCTATCGGATCACCCGAGCGCTACCCGGCTGATCCAGACAGACACTTGATTCTTCCCTCTTGCCTCTTGTTCTTTCTGCCGGATAACACCAGCCGGATAACAAACATCCGGGTAGCTGCCTACCCGGCCAGTACCAATCTGGTACGGCTGAACTTCGTAAACATCATCTTGAGCTCTCTTTCTCACCTGTTTTACCCCTACTCGGGGGTAGCCCCCCGACAGCCGACAAACGGGAATACGCCTATATCTTGCATCCGTGGCTCATCCACAATCCAATGGGCAGGTTGAAAGAATGAATAGGTCAATCTTGCAGGGAATACGCCCAAGACTCGAAACTCCTCTTCATAGGGCAGCCGGAGCATGGGTAGAGGAATTTCCTTCTGTGCTTTGGAGTATTTGAACGCCTCTAAATAGATCAACACGGCAAACCCCGTTTTTCTTGGTCTATGGCGTAGAAGCAATGCTTCCAACGTACATGCTCCATGATAGCCCAAGAGTGCAGGCTTACGATGACTCGGATGCTGAAAGCGCACGACAGGACGTCGACGATCTTTTAGAAGAAGAACGAGACCTTGTGCTTCAAAGATCCGCCATTTATAAGCAAGGATTACGACGCTACCATAGTCAGAAAATCAGGCATCGATCTTTCAAACAAGGTGACCTAGTGCTAAGACTGGTGCAAGAAACGAAGCACAAGTTAGCCCCAGTCTGGGAGGGACCATTTGTCACAGCAAGGCTCTGAAAAATGGATCTTATTATCTTGTAGATATTCGAGACACGGAAGATGATCACAAGCGTCCGAATCGCAAAAGAAAGAGGAAGATAGATGTAGAACTAGGAGAGACAAAAAGACCCTGGAGCATCCAGCAGTTACGTCCCTTCTACACTTAGTTCAATTTCTATGTAAACATCTTTGCGATCATGAAATAAAGTTGTCGGAATTCATGCATTCATGTTTTATTTGTTTTTCATACAAAGCATAAGTCCATCTTATCTATTTCCCAATGATCTTTCAAAATACTCAATGTTAACCCGAATTGTGCCTGCGTGCTCGGAGTTATAAAACTGAATGCTTTTCGGCCTAAGGAGGCTTAAGGAAACCCAGATTGTGCCTGCGTGCCTGAGTTTCATACAGTTTCAAAATTCCTTACTTTTCTCTAAGTATTATCTAATTGTTTATGTGTTGGGTCACTGAAATTGGTAAGAAAAAATGCATTAGTACAATCCATGTTTCCGAGTTTTGATTGATCGGTTATACCCAGTCACTTGGCGTGAAGATTAAGTACTATTGAGCCATTTTAAACACTAAGGACAGTTAAAGCATATAAACCAGAGAATTTAGAAGGCAAAGGAATAGAAACCCAGAAAACTTGCAAAGACATATAAATTAAACTGCAAAAGCGGAGTACTTGTTTATACAAAGGATAGATAGCATTACAATGAATATTACATTGTAAGAATAGTAATTCTTCTAATTTTCCTATCTTCTACCCAGGACTCAAGCAGCTTCTTCGGGATCCGAGTCTTCCTCCTCGCTGCTAGATTCCTCGGGAGTTGCCGGAATTTCCTCCTCGGGGTAGAAGGTGGAGATGTTCACCATTTGGGCAATCTTGGTGGCGTGGCCATTGATTGAGTCAAAGATGTTGGCCCGTTGAGCGTATGTGTATCCTTGAGGGATACCTGACGCCACGCGCCAAGACTTGGCGGTGGTATAATGCATATGCATGAGCCCAAGGGCCATGCATGCACCACCGCGAGCCGCGGAGCGAAACCACGATTCCTTGCGGTTCGCCACCTCCACGGTCGCTTTCGGAAGTTTTCCGACTTCCGAGAACTCTTCCGCTTTGTCGGGAATGTATTTATTGATAAGTAACATCCCCGCAGCTTTAGTGCGGTGAAGACCTTCTCGAAAGCCCGGATTCTTTCGATCCGGGTAAGTTAGGGGCTACCTTCTGTTTCAATCAACAAAACAAATTTAGGAAAACAGAAGAAGGGAAAAAAAGATAAATCCGGTAAAAGTTAAAAAACTTATCGAGAATCCGATCCATCTCTGTGCCTTCCTCCAGACGTTGGTTCAGGGCATTCTCTAGGTCCCTGATGGTGGCTTTGTCCTTCTCAGCCTGGTTGGAGGCCTTGGACTCAGCAATTCCTACAGCCAGTTGGCTGGCCTCCAGGTCTTTCTGGAGCTCACGTTGATCTTGTGAAGTTCCATGTTTTCCTTGCGGAGGTTCTCAGCATTGCCAGCATCTTCAGCAACTTGTTTGGCTTTCGCCAAAGGACCTGAAAAGCAAGTAAAACGAAGAGTTAAAACTCAGAAAAATACTTAGAAAAAATTATAAACAACACCAGAGAGAAAAAATTACCTGCTGATTCATCCAGCTTTTGCTGAACGGGGGCTAGCTCTGCATCCTTTTCATCAAGAATGCTAAGGAGAGTTTTCACCTCCTTATTCTTGATCGTAAGTTTGCTGAAAACTTCCATGTTTATGTTTTCAGAAGTTTGCTGAAAATCGGAAAAGAGACAAAATGCTTAAGTTAGAAAATAAGCAAGGTCAGCATAAAACCATTAAGTCAAAAATGTATACATTTGGCATACTGCTTGGGGGCTAGAGATATTACCTGGCTCATTTTCGTCAAGTTTGCCAGATTTTCGTTGAACTCTTTTGCATAGTCTGCAAAAAGAATCCCGACGTGGCAAAGGCCGTCCTCGATGACCTGCCGAGGTGAAAATACGAAGTTATTCCTAACAAAAAGCCCGCCTTGCGGCCAAGGACAGATTAAGGGAGTTGGAGCGAATTGTTTTGTCGCCCACGGTTTGATATACCCGTGTTCGTCAAATGGCTCTTCCTTTACCTTGAACTCTTTGTCGAAAGTTGGAATTGGTTCCTCCTCTGGAGCACGAGAAGGACCTCCTTTTTCAGCACCGCCCTTTCCCTCGCGTCCGGCTCGGACGCAATGGGCTGGCTGGACTGCAAAGGGTATTCTTCCTCCCTTGCAGCCAGGTTCTCTCCTCCTGTGGCAACCGGGGTGTCGGGGGCTGCAGCGGGAGATGGCTGCACTCCTCTGCTAACAACTGCCTTATGCTTCTTCCGAGCTTTCGGCTTTAGGGTGGTAGGAGCAAGGCTGGAAAAGAAGGAAAGGGAAAGAACATCCGAGAAATAAAAATCCGAGAAAGAAATAGAAATACATGCAATAAAAAGCATAGGGAAAAACCCGGGAAATTCTTACCTGGATGTTGCGACGGGAATACCGTCAAGGTTAATGACCTCTTGAGTGGTAGAAGGCTTCTTGCGCTTTCGGCCACCGGCAAAGTTGGCACGCAAAGCGTCCAACTCAACGTCAGAGGCAAGCTCCGAGTCAGGAAGGGTTGTAATCTATCAAAAGGGACAAAGATCCGGGTAAGACAAAAACATCCGAGAAAAGTGAAAAACGAGAAATTTGCCTAAAGGAGGAAAAATTTACCTTTGGAGCTGGATGCCCAGCATGATACATTTCTCGGCTTTCTTCGTACTGGTCTCGAGTAGAGACAAATTGATTCAGCCGTTTCTTGAAGTCCTTCTTCAAGAATCCCTTGTCTGTCGTCCTCATCGAGTCCTCCGGGCCCGAGTATTCGACATTAGCCGTTTTCCGCGATAGGCTAATGGCTGAATACGCCGTCCGAGCCAGCACAAAACTGTGTCTGTGCCAGTGAGAGGAGGAGTGGCGGATACAAGCTTGGCTATGCGCCGCTTGATCCTCATCAGATCTGCTGGCAGAGTCTGGACCGCTTCTACAACCCAATTATCTTGGGGGATAGCAGCGGAATTGTCGAAAGGGGGAATTCCCGTGTCCTTTCCAGGAACGGTACATCTTCATGATAGAAGAAGGAACCCGTCCAAATTTGACGGATTCCGAGGTTTTGATCTTGGGGAACCATTCCTCCCTAAATCTATGGAGTGTGAAGGAGATGGTCCCGCAAGTGGGGAGAGTGCCCTCAAAAGGGTTTCGCTTAACCCCGAAACAGTATTGCCAGAAGTCTAACCTAGGTTATATTCCTAAGTATCCTTCAAAAAGGGCTTGAAACCCGGCAATGTAGAGAATAGAGTTTGGTGGAAGGTTATGTGGTTGGATGTTATAGTGGTCAAGGACTTGGAGGAAGAAGGCAGAAGGTGGGAAACCCATACCTCTATTTATGTGAGAGGCGAGGAGAACCCTTTCTCCGGCTTTCGGCAAAGGCTCGGAGTCGTCCTCCTCGTACCGCCATTTTCCCTTGAGAACATACCCTTCCTTCTCCATTGACGGAAGAAGGGATGGAACCACATTGCAGTGGCTCCAACTCCCGGAATTTTCTTCCGTGTATTCTTCGGCTCCGGTGACGCTCGGGACGGCGAACTCCTCACCGCCGCGTGTGAGCTTTTCTTCCGCAAGCTCGGTGGCGAGGGGTGGAGTAGGCACGGCGGATGATGACGGAATGTCTTCGACCACGGGAGGAAGATCCCCGCGGGCCGAGTCACCGGTTGATCTCTAGCGCGTTCTCGGTGGCGCGGCCAGGAGAATCCAACAGCGGATCGATGTCGTTGATGATGTTGTCTATGTCGTGGGCGACGGAGCTCTCCTTCGTAGCGCGGAGTGATCCTCGGGAGGTCATATTCGGGCGGCGCAACGAAGATTCGGATCCTCCGATGGCTTTTTCCGGGGAAGTTACTGTCGCTCATTCTCCGCTCACTCTCATAAGATCGAGCTCGAGCTCTGTGGCTATGGCGCTGGGGGATTGAAGGGGAAGTGGAAGCGGAAGGAAATCCGGAGGACCCGAGGCGGCTATATATAGCCGAAAATGTGTTGAGATTGGCTATAATGGCTATTTTAGCCGTTGGATCCTTGACGCGTGTCACGTCCGAGATTTCCGGGAAATGAAGAGATAAAGTGATAAGTGCTATCTCCTCGATTCCCGGAAGAATCTGTTAGGAGATATGTTGCAGGGTTTTGACTGAACCCAAACGTTCGTGATGTCAGCATGATTTTATCGCTGACGTCACTGAGTTCCTTCTCCACGAAGGCTCATGGAGGAAAAGCCGGATTCTGGTAAATCCGAGTTTTAGATAATACATCAAGAAGTACCTTCTCCACGAAGACTCGTGAAGAAAAGGACGGATTTTTTATGAAATCTGAGTTATGTGTTATGAAGTTTTAGGAAAAAGAAGAATCAAGACAAAGCGCCTAGCATTTCTCAGAACAAATTGACAAAAGGTGGTAGAATGAAGTCTTAATCCTTCTTAGGGGCTACTGTCGGATATATACCGATTAGGCGTATATCCGCATTGTCCTAAGAGCCGGATTACCAGGGTGGCCTGTTGGTAATGGATCACAGTCCATTAGGCGGCCCAGTAAGCTGACGCGCAGAATCCAGATTCTAGAAGAACCCAGATCACGGCCCAAAGTGGTGCGGCTTGAATAGAAGACGGATTCTTGCTTTCCAAGTTAGATACTTTACGTAGTCTTCTAGGTTTCCTTTCTGTAATCCCTAACCCGGCTATCTATATAAAGCAGGACGAGAGAGAAGAACAGAGAGGACAATTAGCTAGAAGCCAACTCGCCGAGAAGTCGATCCTCGCCGAGTTAGCAAAAACCTACTCACATTGTACTTTGTATACTTCAGGCTTCAGCCCTGATTTAGTGAGATTGCAGGAGTAGGAACGTCGCCTAGTTGCGTCGTACCGAACCTGGGTAAATTTGGTGTTCCTGGTCGTCGTACTACCACGTCCCCCCGCGTCTCTACACGTAGACTCATGGCACCCCCGTCTATGAACTCTACTACGATGTCTCGACGGTGTACCTCAACAGTTGATGGATAAGGAATATGCTTACATAATTCTTCTATAGGAGGTAGTTTCTTCACATCTTCAGATTTAATACCCCTCTCTTTAAGAGATTTCTTGGCTTCCTTCATCACTTCATCATTTAATTCAATCATCCTTCTTTTCTTGGGTGTTGGTATTGGTGTTGGCTCTGGTGTAGGTGTAGGATCAGGTATATTTCAATCATCATTATTTTTGGCTATTTTAGCCATTAATTCCTTAGCTTCTTCTGCAGTTCTTTTCCTGAAAACACATCCAGCACGACTATCCAGGTATGTCCTAGATTCAACAGTTAGTCTATTATAAAATATATCTACGATCTCATTTTTAGGTAATGGATATCCAGGGCTAGCTCTTACCAAAGAACAAAACCTTGTCCAAGATTCAGGCAATTTTTCTCCTTCAATTTGCTCAAAGTTAAAGATGTCCTGCACAGCAACATGTTGGGCACTAGCAGGAAAATATTTTTGAAAGAAAGCATTAACCAAATCCATAGGATCAGTAATACACCTAGGTGACAGATTGTTAAACCAAATTTTAGTTTCATCTTTCAATGAGAAAGGGAAGATCTTGGTAACAAAATAAGTACGCAGCTTAGTATCATTATAAATAAACTACTCAAAGATGAAAGCTCATTCATGTGTTCCATAACAATTTTACTTTCAGTTCACAAAAAGGTTCCTTCTCAACAATAGATATATAAGATAAATCTAAAGAGAAATCATAATCCTTGTCTATAATGTGTATGGGAGATGTGGCAAACTTAGCATCAAGAGAAGATTTATATTTCACAACATGTCTTGCAACAAGACTCTTAAGAGCACTTGCACCAGTAGCAGCACGAGCTTCTTCAATAAAATCACCACTCGGTTCAATATAGGTTTCATCAAGATCATCATTAAGCTTAGTTGAATTAACAGGTGTACCAACATTTTCAACAGAAATTTCAGCATTTTTAATTTGTTTGGATCTAGCAATAGTAGCATCTAGGAAAGTACCTAGAGAACCAGTATCATCAAGCACGGTAGAAGCATAATCAAAAGTATCAGAAACATTCTCAGACTCAGCATAAGTAACAGTACGTGTAGCATGTGGTGGAGTAAGAAGCTTATTCATAACAGACGGTGAATCAAGAGCAGCAGAGGTGTTCAGAGTTGTACCTCTTCTTGTAGTGGATGGTAATATAGGAACTTTTCCATCACGAGTCTTGCCCACGATGAATGGCTTGCAGCAAACAATATCACAATCAAGTGATCAAATAAATAAAGCTATGTTCCCTGGCAACGGCGCCAGAAAATAGTCTTGATGACCTACAAGTATGGGGGTTTGCAACGGTCTTCGAGGGAAGTAAAACCCAAATTTATCGATTTGACATAAGGGGAGCCAAAGAATATTTATATGCCTTAATGTCAATTCAGCTGCACCTGAAAGTAGACTTGCTCGCAACAATTTATCAGTGGTAACAGTTTTATAGCTAGAAATAAAATAACAGCAGTAGTAAAATAGTAACAGCGGTAGCAATCGCGGAAAACAGCAAGACGGGAAGTACCGTAGGCATAGAGGGAATGGATGGACGGGCGTTGCATGGATAACATAGATCATGTAATAATCTAACATGGGCATTGCAGATAATAATAATAAAGCATCAAACATGTAGGCAAACCATAGGCATGTGTTCCAATATAGTCATATGTGCTCGCAATGAGAAACTTGCACAACATCTTTTGTCCTACCAGCCCGTGGCAGTGGGGCCTCCAGGCAAACTACTGGTAATTAAGGTGCTCCTTTTAATAAAGCACCGGAGCAACGCATTAACACTCCGTGAACATGCATGATCCTCACATCACAACCATCCCCTCTGGTTGTCCCAATTTCTGTCACTTTGGGGCCTCGGGTTTCGGACAATGACATCTGTAAAACAACTTGCAGATATGATCAAGAAACAACATTATAGTCATGAAACAATAACATGTTCAGATCTGAAATCATGGCACTCGGGCCATAGTGACAAGCATTAAGCATAACAAGTTGCAACAACGGTAGAAAACACTAACAATGCATACTAGGCACTATGCCCTAACAATCTGACATTATTACATAATCGATCTCATCCAATCCCTTCCATCCCTCTCAGCCTACAACGGTGTTTACTCACACATGGACGGAGGAAACACGGATGGTTGATGGAGAAGAGATGGCGGTGTCGATGGCGATGATCTCTTCGAATCCCCGTCCCGGTAGGGCGTTAGAACACGAACTTCTGATCCCCAAATCGAGGTTCGGGGTGGCAGGCGGTGCTCTATCGTGTTTCTATGGAATATGACGAACCCCCTCGCGTTTTAGGTTTACAGGGCATATGTAGTCGAAAGCGGAGTCCGAGGGGGTCCCGGGGTGGCCCACACCACTAGGCGGCGCGGCCAAGGGGGCGTTGATGTCTATGCACGCTTCTATTCTTGTAGACAGTGTTGGGCCTCCAAGTGCAGAGGTTTGTAGAACAGCAGCAAGTTTCTCTTAAGTGGATTACCCAAGGTTTATCGAACTCAGGGAGGTAGAGGTCAAAGATATCCCTCTCAAGCAACCCTGCAATTAAGATACAAGAAGTCTCTTGTGTCCCCAACACACCCAATATACTTGTCAGGTATAAAGGTGCACTAGTTCGGCGAAGAGAGAGTAAAATGCAAGTAATATGGATGATAATAAGTGATAATAGCATTCTAAAATAAAAATGGCAGCAAGCAAACATGTAGGAGAACAGGCGGAAAATGGTGTTTTAATGCTTGGAAATAAGGCCTAGGGATCCAACTTTCACTAATGGACACTCTCAACAATGATCACATAATTGAATGCATAAATAACACCCTTCACTATGCTACTCTTAACCCTCTACGGTTGGATAACGAACACTAATCATTGCGTAGGGTTGTAACAGCACTCCTCAAGTTTGTATTCCCATGTCTAGTTAACCCCATGCTGTCACTATGAGCGCCCTAGAAGGTACTAAGCAAACTCCACAATTCATAGAGGAGACACACACGACGTGCACACTGTCACCTTCACACCGCGGGGCAAGGTGACTCCAAAGTTCATATTAATAAAGCACTTGAGTAGCACAAGATGAAGAGTAACATCTACGAATTCAACTAGATTACAAAGCTCATGATCACATATAGATCACACCATGGGAGAGAGATGAACCACATAGCTACCGGTAGAGCCCTCAGCCTCGGGGGAGAACTACTCCCTCCTCATCATAGGAGACAGTAACGGCGATGGAGATGGCGGTGGAGTCGATGGAGATGGCTTCCGGGGGCACTTCCCCGTCCCGGCAGGGTGCCAGAACAGAGATTTGTCCCTCGAAACTTGTCGTCGGCGGCGGCGGAGCTACAAATGTATTTTTGTGGAAAAGGTTGATTATCCTAGGTTTATGCATTGGGGAGTATATATGGGTTAAAGGGCGATGTCGGGAGGTGGCCAGGGGGCCCACACCCTTAGGTGGCGCGGCCACCCTGTGGCCTCCTCCGGAGATCTTCGGGACTTCTGGATGCTTCCGGGACTTCTAAGACTTATGGTTTTCGAATCGTCCAATTTCAAGAATATTTCCAGAACAAATTTTCTGAAACTAAAACAACAGAAAACAGGGAACTGACACTTGGCATCTTGTTAATAGGTTAGTCCCGGAAAATCGATAAAAATGACATAAATAAGGGAGAAAACATGTAGCAATTGGCATAATATCATCATGGAGCATCATAAATCATAGATACGTTGGAGACGTATCAGGCGCGCCGAGGGGTGGTGTGCCCCCTCCTGACCCCCTTCTGGCTCCCGGGGTCTTCTGGTGTTTTAAGGCCAATGGGGTCTTTTCTGGGCATTTTCCCGAAAGTTGATTTTTATGCACAAAAACGAGACGCCAAGGTAATTCTGCTGAAAACAACGTTAGTTCGTGTTAGTGGTATCCAAAACTCACAAGTTTAGAGGAAAACAATAAGAAAAGTGTTCGAAAAAGGAGATACGTTTTGGACGTATCAACTACTCACACATTATCATGCTGAGAAAGAGAGAGTTGTTGATGGAGAGGTGCAGTGATACGTCTCCAACGTATCTATAATTTCTGATGCTCCATGATAATATTATGCCAATTGCTACATGTTTTCTCCCTTCTTTATAGCATTTTTACACGTTTTCCGGGACTAACCTATTAACAAGATGCCAAGTGTCACTTCCCTGTTTTCTGCTGTTTTTTATTTCAGAAAAGTTGTTCTGGAAATGTAAGCAATGATTGTACACGCGAGCACTGGCACCACTGTTTTCTCCCTAGTGGCAACAACACATCCTCCCCCGTCAGGTTTCTATCACTCGAGCACAGGCGAAAAGGAGACATGCACCCACTATCGAGAATAAAATACTCCCTCTTGGAGTCACTAGCAACTAGTTGGCCAGAGCAACCACTAGAAACGGAAAGCATGCAAGATCACAAATAACATATGAAAGAAAAACTATAATCAACTTGGCATAAGTTCAATATTCATCGGATCTCAACAAACACAGCACATAGAATTACATAAGAACAATCTCGATCATGTTAGGCAGCTCACGAGATCTAAACATTAAGGCATAGGAGGAGAAGACAACTATCTAGCTACTGCTATGGACCCGTAGTCCAAGGATGAACTACTTACGCATCACTCCGGAGGCAGGCATGGCGACGGAGAAGCCTCCGGTGATGATCTCCTCTCCGGCAGGGTGCCGGGAGACAGCTTCAGACCCCCCCTGATCTAGGGTTGACGACGACGGTGGCTGCGGAACTTTTCGGGGATATTTGATCAGGTGCCTAGGGTTTTCCATCCGGGGGGAATAAATAGGCGAAAGGGCAGAGGCGGTGGAGCCCTGGGGGCCCCACACCACCAGCTGGCGCGACCAAGGGGGGGCTCCACCCCATGGTGTGGCCCCTGGTGCCCGTTTTCGACTCCTCTTCGGTCTTCTGGATGCTTCCGGAGAAAATAGGCACTTCGGGCTTTGTGGGATCCAATTCCGAGAATATTACACACATTGTTTGATGCAATTATGTGTTGCTTGCAACTTAATACCTAAGGGGGGTCGGATAATAACCTGAGGGTGGAATATTAGTCATAGATGCAGTTGGATTACGGTATATATATATTGTTGTAATGCCCGCACTAAATATCATAGTAGTCATCATGTCATGAATGTGCACTACGGTGCAACCTTTATTTGTCAATTGCCCAGCTGTAATTTGTTCACCCAGCATGCTATCTTTTATGGAGAGGCACCACTAGTGAACCTATGAACCCTGGTCCATTTTCTTACACTGTTAAACAAACCACTACAATTTCCTGCTTTATTTACTTAGTGCAAGTATACACTATTTTCCACACTATACGTCTAATCTTTGTTTTCAGGAAGACCGTTGAGATTGACAACCTCACTGTACCGTTGGGACACAGTATTTTGGTTATGTTGTGTGCAGGTTCCACGTTGTTGCTGACACCGGTGAGGCGACATCACCACCGTCAGTGACATCAACCTTCCAAAGATCCTCTTCCTCCTACTGGATTGATAAGCTTGGTTCTTAACTGAGGGAAATTCTTACTGCTGCACTCGTCACACCCTCCTCTTGGGGTTCCCAACACACAAGAATTCCTGCAAGGAATTTTTGTAGCCATTGTCAGCATCATGCAGCCCCGATGAGATGGAGGTGGCGGCGTCCCATTTCCCCCCATCTTCCTTGGTCTTGGTGCTGCAATGGAGGAGCCTCTCCCCTCTTGGTGGTTGCCAAGGGAGAGGCAAAATTCGTCACAATGGGTGGCTGCCCCAAAATTAGGGTTTTCCTCTCCTTATATGTGATGGGAGAATGCTCTCCGGCCCTCCGATGGATGGACCCTTAATCCAATGGTTCTTGGGAACCTCTAGAACATTCCTAGGGACTCCTCATAGCCCCCATGAGGCCCCAAAGTCGTGGTTTGGCCGAATCCATCAAATATGGCAAGAGTTGGAATCAATCATGTCATCAATTCTCGTAATCCCATAATCATATATTTGGCCTCGAGTAAAACGGGTCCATAGGTCGCATCCGAACTCCGTTTTGGATGAATTTTTAGTGTTATATTTTTCCATTGGCCGTCATATTCGGGGGTCAAACGGACGATCTCTAAAAACTGTTGGTGGACAGATTTCAGGAAAGTAGAGTCCTTCTCCAATAGGTCTCCATTTGTGTTTTCTTGTCAAAATCCAATTAATTCGTACACATAAAAGTATAAAACAAGAAATTATGCACTTTTCAACCATTAATAGGTTATTCCAAATAAATGATAGAAAATATAGGGAAACATAGGAAAAACATGTAGAAAACAAGCATGGAGCATAAAAAATTATAGATACATTTGAGACGTATCACGAGACGACAACAAAACAACTCCACGAAGTGGCTCCCCGATGTTTTTAGGTCGAGGGGGAGGGGTGGACCCGCGCCTCCTCATTGCTCGGTGGCCCTGTGGGTCCACTCCTGACCTCCTTCGGTCTCCCTCGGTGATTTCTCCTAAAAACTGCTTTTATAAATTTACCCAAATTCATTGGACTCTCGAAGGTATTCCACATGGCAGATGCTTTTTCCCTCTGTTTTAGGACTCCGATAAATATTTTCATGGAACTGCAAAAACATAAGTATTGCATTTTAATTTGAAAAATATCAATTAATAAGGGCAAATTATGATATAAAATAACGATAAAAAATGGATGTATCACATCCTAGATGTCTCCGTTCATCTTGTTGGTGCAGAGGCTGGGTTTAATTGGTCGTGGGTGCGTTTTATATAGCATTTGTGCTTGATGTTTTCCATGTTTTTACATTGGAGATCTTGAAATGTTCTAAGCTAGATTGAACCTTTTATATTGATGTTCAACTCAAACTTATTTTTCGATGGACTTTTCATTACTCTAGGTTTTTATTAGGATTTTACTTGTTTCCTTGTATTTGGTGTATTATTATGTGTAGGTGGATTTTATGAACAAATCACGATGGAGGGACAAGGGAGAATAATCCTAAAAAGTTACAAGCACCAAATGCAATACAAAGGTGTTTAAAATGGCCATTTTTTCACGAACCCAAAATGAAGATTGAAGACCACTGGAGTGTGGGACTCATTCATGGAGTCCAGCGATCCCAAGAACAGACAAAATGAAGTTTGTATGTGGAAATGATGTCCAAAATACCGAAGACATCAAAGACTTTAACGACTAACGATACAGTCATTTTCAACCGTATTGGTGGTTGTGTTGCATCATCTAGGCGACGGAAATTAGCATAACTTCCGTGATTTTCACTATTTTTGCCCTGTTTGAGCCCTAACCTTCCTTAAATGATAAGGTCGGTATCACCGTCTAGGGTGCAAAATGCACCCAAGAGTGACAAACAGACGAACTTTTGCTTCCAGGTATCACTATGGGGGACTCAAACTGATGCACCTAATGCAATAGCAGGAACACACAAAGTGGTAAAAGTCCATCACTCCCAAATACCACCGAAGCAGCAAATACTATCGAGGGAGATGTGAGGAATAATCTCAAGATCTAGATCTAATAGGTTCCTCTCATTAAGAGGAGGAATTGATGCCTAGAATAGTATATCTAATTTGCTCTCTTTTTTCCTTTTATATAAAGACAAAAATCATGGAGGAATAGAGAGAAAGCAAGCTCCAAGAGGTCAATAATGGTGGATGAAAACTTTCTCAAAGAGGTAGGGAACCTATAGGGAAGAAGTCTCCTTTTATAGGTCCCCCAAATCTAACAGTTATGTAGTTTTCATGGTCGTCCGGAATGGGTTCGGAATGGTCCGGAATATTCCAGATACCTAACAAAAAGTTTCACCCCATGTTCGGAATCCGCCCGAAATTGGTCCAGAATCGTCTGGAATGAAGTTTGCGCCCCTAGTTTGGAATCCGTCCAAAATTACCTGAAAAATTCTGAGCTGAATGGAATTCTTGAAGCACACACACGGGAAACATAATATCTTTTGCATACGAACTCTATTTTTGATGATATTGGGCTCGTTGAAATCACCACAACGAGAAATACAATAATATCTTGAGAAAAATCATATTACATCAAGATAGTATAAGACTAAATGATGAAAGGTTTAACCTACCTATAACAGAACATCATGTAAAACCTCCAACATAAACAACACAATAAGTTTTTCATACAAAATCCGTTTTTGATGATCTTGGGTCTGCCATGGACATAAAAAAATCACCAAAACCTCACAAAGATGAAGTACAGATAAGAACCAAGAAATTTGATGCCGATGATGCAAAGATTTGAGCTCTCTACAAACGATACGATGAAGCTACTCATTCGAGAGCCCCTCTTGATAGAATGATATCTATCCTATAACCCGATATCCCAACTAACATCATGACACCGGTAAAATATAAAACCTATCAAGGTCATACATTTTCTTTGTGCAATCAACTTGAGCAATATGATGACGATCTTGATCCCCTTAACTGGACCACCTTTCTTGAAAGCACTTCGCTTGGTGAAGACTTACAATTTTCTCCCCCATAAACCATTATGGGAAAGTATCTCTTAAGTCCATATTAACTTGAAAATTATCTCTAGATGGGTGAAAATATTCAAGCACATGATCTCATTGAGACTTTCCTCTCGAACTTGCACTTCACAACCTCTTTGATGATGTCTTGAAGGTAAACATGAATGCTCACTATAATCTACTTCTTCAACACATACTTGCAATATGATCGAAATTGTCACTACCATTCTTCTTGATCATATAAAATATATTCATTATAAGCAATGATCTCCATGGCATCCAACCTAGAATCCAACACATGGAGTTCAAGTGATGCCTATGAAAAAACCTACAAGAATATCTCATTACAACCATTAGCCCACAAGGATTGTCATTAACTACCAAAACCACACTGGGGATACCATGCTATTTCAGTTTCTACTATATTTTCATACCATTTTAGGAAAAAATTTGGACTAACCTATTAACAAGATGTCCAGTGCAATTATTTTCCTATTTTTGAGTTCTAGAAAAGTTGTTCTAGAAATATCCGCGAAAAATCTGGAAAACTAGGAAAACCAATATTTTTACGAGGCGAAGACAGAGTCCAAAGGAGAGCCAGAATGACCACCTAGGATCCCACACGAGTCCCAGTCATGGGCTAGGGGGAGGCCACTCCCCGCTCCCCCGGCTGCCCTTCGTGCCCCCAAGTCACTTTTTCACCTATTTAATCCCCCTTGACCTAAAATTGAGGAGGATGGCCTTATTTTCCATGAAACTTCACCAGAGCTGCCGTCATCTCAAAACCCTAATGGGAGGGGGAGGGTCCTGGAGTCCTGTTTCACCACCCTGTCGGAGGGAGCATTCATCACCGGAGGCTTCTTCATCGCCTTGATTGCCTCTGAAGTGATGCATGAGTAGTCCATCCTTGGACTATGAGTTCATATCAGTAGCTATATGGTTGTCTCTTCTCCTTCTGCTGCCATGTCAAGATCGTGTGATATCCCTAACATGACCAAGATCTATATTGTGTAATTGCTACATGTTGTGTTTGTTGGGATCCGATGAATTGTGAAGTTATAATCAGATTGTTCATGTTTATTATATGATATTGTTATGATTACCATGTCAATGCTTTATTTATGTTCTCCTATTTGTGTGATTACTTTGGCCAAGTGATTGTATGAATCTCCAAACAAGGGTTTTGTACTACATAGTGGGTTCATGCCTCCTCCGTACCTGGGCACGAATGACAGAAACGTCTAATGTCGAGGATGTAATGTTGCTACTAAGGGTAAAACAACACTGTTTATGTCTCCTTATTGATTATACATATTGCTTAGATTATGTACGGTGCTTAATGCAATTGTATGTTGCTTTGCAAGATAATACCGAATAGAGAAAAACATAGAAGCGCTCTCAAGGTGGATTATTAGTTATAGATACAGTTGGGTTGCGGTCTATATATGTTTTATGTAACGCCTACATGAATATTGCAATAAAATTTCTCTTGTCATAATATTTTTGATCCAATTATGTTAATTTCCCAACTGTAATTTGTTTACCCTATATGTTTTCTTCTTTATTTTTAGAGAGACACAACTACTGAAACTATGCCCCTGGTCAATTCTTTTACATTGATTACAAACTTTTTTTTAGTTGCTTTCAACCGTTAGTCGCTTGATGGTCCGTTGCTACTTTTGTTGCTTTCATTACCGTTTTCTATTCTATACATTTAACCCTTTGTTTTCGGCAAGACGGGAAGCTTGACAACCTTCCCGAAGATCTCTAAGTCCTATTGGTTCGATAACCTCGACCTCAACCAACGGAAAACTCTCTACTACACTACATCGCCTTCCTCTTGGGGTCCCTAATGGGTGGTGAATGTTCACCGCCATTAGGGTGCCATGAACTCACCCATGTCTGTATCTTGCGTCTCATGGACCACCATGGTTCCAACATTCTTATCTCCTTCCTCAATGTTGTTGACATCTTCGAGCTACGGCCTTTTAGGTGCAATTTTGCTTGATTCACTGTTCAGGTTCTCGTTGCGTGTATGTTCCTCTTCTAGCATCACACCACTCTTTCGGGCTACATTGGGGAACCACCCATGACCACAGGCACAACCCGCGCCACTTCCTCTGCCACCTCGTGGTATGAATCCCCCTATATGCTCTCGCCCAAGTTTTCAGTGATAGTTGCCAAAAAAATGATTTTCCGGCGCATGGAAGCCATTGCCGCACTCAAGGTACTCATGCCCCATCATACCCCACACCTCACAAAATTTTGATACCTTTTCATATTTGACCATAAAGATCTCACGAGTTCCTTCGCGAATCACCGAGGTGAAGCGCTCTAAAGGTTTGTTGACGTACAACTCCACGCGAACTCAGACAAAATTGCCTCCTACCTATACATCATCATCCGCTTTGACGAACTTCCCACTTCGCCCAGCTAGGTTTCACATGATACCATTCTTCTTCACGTATGCTTTAGGTATGTCATGGATTTGGACCTATATTGGGAGCCTATCCAAGATCAACGTTGACGGTTTAGAGAAGCCCACTGTAGGACTTGACCACGATTCCCCAATTCTTGAACAACCAAGGGCCTTTTGACACAACTTTATTCCAGTCACCCAAGCACCTAAGCTAAAGGATGGACGTGTTATTTCCAACGTCTCGAAACTGCATTCCTTTTGCCAGGTTCCATGCGTGCCGCATGGTGTCCTCAAAGGTCGTCGCGATGAAAGTTTTGTTCGTAAGGACGCGAGCCACAACCAACATATCAGGTTCTTCATAAATGGTTACTTCCTCATCGATGATCATGTCATCAAAGTCTTCCTCGCCAATCCGGAGTTTATGCAGAAGGGCGTTCACATTGTAGATTTCCCTGCGCTAGTGCCCTTGGCTTCGAGTTCCCCTCAGGCGCTGCCATATGCAGCAAGAGGTACGATGCGACCGCGTTGCAGTCTGCCCCTATCTCACCAATGAATACCTGATGGATCGAGGTGGAGGTCTGATCGTGATAGGATAGGTAGAACTCGCGATTGGCTTAGATTCACCGCCGAGTAGAGAAACCGTAACTAGGGTAGACCTTTATCGTGATAATAATGGGTTGTGATGTGAACTATGCTGCATTACAGAGATTTACTCTTGAACAGAGAGAATAATACTAAAAAAAGTTAGAGATGGGTGGGGAAATCGAACCTAGGACCTTGGGGAGATAACCGCCTCTCTAATTTTGGACGTTCAAATTCAAAATTTTCAAAAAATCTTGGAATTTTTTGACCGGTAAGCACATTTACTGGAGGTGCTCGGAAAAATCTGTTATCGACCGACAACCGTATTTATAGATCGGTAACCAAAACCTTGGCGGTCATTCATCCACCATCAAACATGGAGGAAGAAGGCGTACGCCATATTCGAGACGCAGTGGTTAGGGTGGTCAAACAAGAAGGAAGGGGCAATAGTGTGCCAACCCACAAAGTCACCCACTCGGTATAACTCACACATTCGTGTACAAACAAGTGCAGATGAAGCACCACGGGTAGTCGGTCCATTTTCATCTCGATAGTAGCGAGAAGTATGGATATGTCTTGCGTTTCTTCCATCAATCATTCGGATTTACGTCGTATATCAACATATTACGAACATATTACAGTTTTGGTCGTAACCAGACTATAGATGGGATAGGTCCGGTCCGGTTTGGACCGGTTACTGGATCTGTGCACCTATAGCAAAATTCGAGGTCCAAGGTTCAGCCCACACCTCTTCTGTCAGGGTACGGGTAACCTGTAGATTTTACTCTTTGAGCTGCTTCTAACGTACACGGTGCCGTCCACGTCCCGCCTTCGGTTGGCGACTAGCCGACGGGGGCAAGAAGCTCCTGCTCCGCGTGCTGCAGATTGGGACTCCGGCTAGCACAAAGCCACCGCTTGACCACGCGTAGGATCAGGAGAAAGAGCAAAAGGCCGATGAGCTGCGAAGTCGATGGTTGGACCGGTGCTCCGCGCTACACTCCTGCCGCCGGCAGTCGGCGGTGGTTACCTGCTCCGAGTGGAAGATGGCGTTCTCGCCAGCAGGTAGGCTTCCGCAATGCCGGTAAGAGCATCTGGTTGCCAAGCGTCAGAGTGGTCGACACTGACCTCGCGTTTGGGCCAGCGTGCTAGCAAAGAAGAGAATGGTCAGGGCATGCTTTGTGGTGGTCTTTGGCGGCGGTGCAGTCATGGAGTCACGTGTGACTCAGTTGCGCATCGTGCATCGGCAGGACGGAGCAGGGCCGCGTGGATGAGAACGTATCTGCCCATATGTTCCGCATCATCGTGCTCAATGAACTTGACCACGCGGAGTCGTACACGGCGAGATTGAGCATGCAACTAAGTGCGGCCGGCTCATAAAATAGCACGGTCGTGAGTAGCACTCGGCAGCGCCATCTCGACGAGCTTATTGCAAGAGGATCTTGTATTTTAGTGTTGGCGCGTTGCTTGTCGTGGCAGCCGTGCAACAGCGGTGCCCCTGTGCGTGTCTGTCAACACGGACGGTTCGTCCCCGGGCGAACGGGATAGGTCCATGTTGGACCTAGTTTCTTGATGGTTGGACCATTACCCTATTGGTAACAAAACGCAGGTCCAGTCCAGAGGGTCAGTGGGCCGAACCGGACCACCCCCATCTTGAAACGAGGCTAAAAATTTCAAGTAGTTTCTAAATAAAAAAAGAAACTTCCTTTACTCGTGTTTTTTAATCCTTTCAGTTGATTAATTCTTGGAAAACGCTGGTTATCACTCGGGGGAACGTTGCGTTCTGTCCCCCGGGTCGCTGTCCGTTGGATCCGCGCGAAACTGGCGGTTGGATTAGCTCCCACGTCCCCCGCTGTTTTCGCCTGGATTAGGACAGGCATGGTTTTGGTATGTGCGCTGTTCCCATTCCGTCTCGTGCCGTTACGTTCCACTCGCGCGGCGCGGAGGCGGCGACGAGAGGCTTCGCGGGCGGCGACGAGAGGCGACGACGTCGACGAGGTCGCCCTCCGGTTACCTTCCGCGCGGTTCTCTGGTGAGATTCCGTTCGCTCCCCTCCTCCTCTCCGGCGAGGCCCCCCTCTTCATCACCGACGACCGCACGTAGTTAGGGTACCAATCGCGAGCGGCGGCGAGCGGCGGAGCGGTCGCGGGTCTGTGCGCACTCCGGCGGCCCCCTGCCCGAGCCCAATCGTCCTCTCAGGCGCCCCCCCGCCGTGACCACCTTCGCCGCTATATGTATCATCGTCGGTGGTTAGAGTTACGCAGCGGAGGCGAGCGGCGGCGCTATGGCGGGTCTGGGCGCACTCCGACGCCCCCCTGCCCGCGCCCAATCGTCCTCTCAGGCGACCCCCTGCCCATCGACCACCATTTTTGCTCCATACTCGGTGGTTCCGAGCAAGTTTCCCCTTAATTTTGCTCCATTACTTGTTCCTGCTCTGTTTTCGTAGCATTTTATTTGTTCAAATTGCTGCACTGCAGCCACCCCTCGTGCATATACCCCGGTGTGCGTAGCTTTAGCATTTTTGATCAAATATTAGGTGCTCTTGCCCTGTGTTTTTGTAGCAATTGTTGGAGCAAATTGCTCCATTGCAGTCCACCTCCATGTGCATATCCCCTGTTGTGCAGATTGTTAGTTGTTTTTTTTATCAAATTGCTAATTAGTGTAGCACATTTTAGACATGTTGAGCAGATTTAGTTACTCCACTGTAGTCCACACCCCCTATACATATCCCCCGTTTTGCAGCAAATTTCATTTTTAGTTGTGAAGGGGAACGTAGCATGGAAAACAAAAAATTTCCTACACGAGAGATACCCTAAAGGCCAAGATCTAATATATGAGATGAAGTGCAACGGGCAACAAGAGGGTTAAGGAGAACACATACCCTCGAAGACTCAAAGTGGTACGAGATCAAATCTCGTTGTTGGCGTAGTCGTACTCACACCGATCCCGATAGCGAGAAGATGGGCACCGCAATCCGGCGGTGCATCCGTGATCGGTCACACGTACGGTTGATGACGACCTCCGTTCCCTCGTTCCAGCGGGGCGCGGAAGTAGAGGATCCCTCGGAACTCCAGCAGCACGACGGCGTGGTGTGGTGGAGAAAAACATTGCTCAGGGCTTCGCCAAGCGCACGAACAAGTGGTGGAGCAGCGGCAGGAGGGAGGAAGAGATGACACAAGTGTGTGTGTGGGGAGAGGGAGCTCTCACCCCTCCTTTTATAGGAGGGGATGGCAGCCACGAATTTTTGGCTGCCTCCACCTCTCCCTCATCATGTGAGTGGAGTCTCCACTCAACCCACTCATTCTTCCATGAATTCCCACTCAAAATCCCAAGGGTTTTCTTTAATAAATAAATAAAACAATTTTATTTCTTTATTTTAATATTTGTTAATTCCATTAACAAACATTAACATATAACCCCTTGAGTTAGTTGTTAAATCTATTAACAACCATTTGATAAGAATCCCCTTGAACTATTTCAAAATTACTCGAAACAATTTCGGTGACTATTTCAATATTCCCCGAAACAATTTCGGTGCTGTCCAAACTTTTCTCCGATATTCCGTATCCTCTCAAATGCGTCATCAAACCTTAAGTGTGTCACCCTACGGTTCGCGAATAAGATAGACATGATCGAGACTCCTCTCCGATCAATAATCAACAGCGGGATCTGGAGATCCGTGATGACTCCTATATATTCAACGATGACTCTCGTGATCGTGTGAACCAACAACGCCGTGAACTATTCCCTTTGTCTCGCGATATTTTACTTGTCCGAGATTCGATCATTGGTATCAACCATACCTTGTTCAATCTCGTTACCGACAAGTACTCTTTTCTCGTTCCCGTGATATAACATCCTTGTGATCATATCACGTGCTTGCAAGCGGTTTCGATGTGATATCACCGAGAGGGCCCAGAGTATATCTCTCCGTCATTTGGATGGACAAATCCCACTCTTGATCCATGATCCTCAACTAATACTTTCCGAATACTCAACGACACCTTTATAGTAACCCTGTTACGGTGTGACGTTTGATGCCATCAAAGCACTCTTCCGGTATCAGTGATTGACATGATCTCATGGTCTAAGGAATAAGTTACTTCGTGTGTTTGATATAACAATGTAAACTAAATGACTTGATCGCATTGCTATATTCTCTTTGGGTATATGTTCATCACATCATTCTTCTAATGATATGATACCGTTATTAACAACATCCAATGTTCATGATCAGGAAACCTTGATCATCTATTAATCAACGAGCTAGTTAAAAGAGAGGCTTTACTAGGAACCATTGTTTGTTTATTAAGCACACATGTATCAACGTTTCCGGTTAATACAATTCTAGCATGAGAAATAAACATTCATCATAAACAAGGAATAAGATAATAACCATTTTATTATTGCCTCTCGGGCATATTCCCTTCAGTCTCCCACTTGCACTAGAGTCAATAATCTAGTCTGGAAGCACTTAACACATATGGCGTACCAGTGTTATTACCATGCTTCGCATGTGGTAAACATTATCAAAAAGATCTGAACTGTTCAGGCCCTATTGTATTTGCATGTTATTTGCGTCTACACGCATCACTCATTCTCTAATGAGATGGCTTTGTATATATATGGTCAATCGGTGAAAACTTAATTCCTCAGCTTAAACTGATGTCACTAACATTGTGAAAATGTAGCTTCATAGTGTTAGCATTCTTGGAAATTCACCAAGTTCCGGTGATACCTTAATTCCTCAGCTTAAACTGATGTTACTAACATTGTGAAAATGTAGCTTCAAAGTTTCAGCATTCTTGGAAATTCACCAAGTTCAATAAAGAACTCCTTGACACAAAATACGCTTATTATCAGTTGTCAACACAACGATATACTTTAGCCTTTGTTGTAGTATCTGTCACAATATTTTAATTTTGAAACTCTTTCAAATCCAGCATGGAACTTTCTTCCATCCTATTGTGCTACCCTTCATCACATATTTTAATTGAGATAAAATTACTTGAATAAATGACAAGACTATTAGTGTAACATATTACAACTAATATTTTTGTCATTACTATATAGGAAAACATATCCTTAGCATTTCTAAAATGACACAAGGATCTCTCCCACTGTTGTCTAATCATCATATGAATTATCCTACTATAACATTTTATAGCATAGGACTCATCCGGTTGTGTACATAGCATGGAAACATGACTTAGAAATCTCAATTTCAATGATGCTCATCATGTGTCAAAACACATGAATCTTGCTCAGTCATTTTCCATGTGACAAGAACTCCTTCTTGTCATTTTTATATTGACTTACTTCAATATTTCATCTATGTAATTTGGCTTCAATCATATCAGGTGCGTCAATCCATCTTTTATAGATATCGATGCCCAATATCTTCTAAGCCTTTCATCAATATGAAATCGAAAATATTAACCGTGTTAATTTAAAATACATATCTTCCAATCAACCATATGTCAACTACATAAAGTATTGGAAATATGTCATAGCGCTCCCACTTAATTTCTTGTAACTCTACAAGCATCTTTATCATTCATAATAGAATCAAACTCTTTTGATAACTTCATTAAGCTAAAGATTTCAACTTCGCTATGCTTACTTCAACCATTGAAGTGTGCATGCCTTTATAGCAACCTTTTGAATTTTACAAAACTCTCAGACCGTGTCAAGTACACATCCTTGATCAAACTTCCTCGAGAGGAGAGTTGGTTTTGTTATTCAACTGCCATATCATAATATGTATCTTTTTGCTAGAACTATCCGCAAAGACTAAAGCATCACTACGGAAGATCGAAATCTTGTAGTAGTCAACTCTTTGAACTTCGTCGAAAACAACTTTTCGATAAGTATCCATGTCTTTGTTGCTATATAGACCCTTTTTGCTATCGTTAGGCATCATGCCTATCGAAAAGACTACCAAGTCACATACTTGATATTCATACAAGGATACTATGGCGGATATAATGACTCATAGTCAATTTTACGAAGTCAGGGCCCATCATTTGCTTCCTTTATAAGGTCCAGGTCCTTTTGTTGTCAAAACAACACTTTACACTTAAACCATAAGTTGTTCTAAGTACAAAGTTTTTGGACTTTTCTGGTACAGCTCGCAAACTCATTTGAAGTATCTACAACATTTGTAGTGTCTTCTACTTAGTCAAAATAGTAAACCCCGGAACAACTTCCAGTGCTGCGCTACTCTTGACATGATAACAAAGATTCTCTAACCTCGTTGAGTTTGTACTGTGCTCCGACTCACTTGTTTCGCAAGAACTACTTTCTCGAGAAATCAACCCTTTCTGACAAACAACATTTGTCTTTTGGTTCGGTGATAGGAGAGATACCCAATGTTTTATTTGGGATAACCTTATAAACATATATTTATCCTATTTTGGTTGTAAACATTTTACACATGCTATGCATACCAAAACTTAAGAAAGTGACAATTCGGGTCACTACCCAAACCATATCTTATATGTTGTCAATTTCAGCGGATCATGATGGTGCTCTTTTCAGTGGAAAAACGGTTGTCACTAATGTATAAACTACAAAATTATAATGGCAATTTTATTAATCTTACCATGTCAAACAGGGTTTGATTTTGTCTTTTGAATACTCCAATCTAATGTGGGGTATTCGAGAAGTATAAGTTGTAGAACAATTCTGCAACTTCTCAGATGTTTTGCTAAACTTGTAACTCAAACTTTATCCTTTATGATCCAATCATAAATACTTGATTATCTTGTTACATTGATTTTAACTTCATATTAACAACCTTTTGAACCAATTCAAAATGTCAAACTCTGTTCCCTTTAAATAGATATACTCGCATATCTACTTAAATCATCGACAGAATTTTATGAAGGAAAAATTAATCCACCATACATGACTACACATAATGGACTATATACATCAATATGTATAATCTCCACTAAATTAGTAGTCCATTCTACTTTGGCCTAAGAACGGAATTCTAGTCATCTTTTGGAAGAGGTCTCACAAGCGTCAATAAAATGACTCCGGAAGTCCATCAATATGGAGTTCCTTCATGTTTTCCTTTCCGATATGAACTAAAATGGTGGTGTCACAATTTAAGTGAAACTCTTCAACGTCTTGCAACGTTTAGCATTTAGTCTTATAGGTGTTTACTTTACCAACATGATTTATATTAACATATCCATCAATTATGGAATATGATCATAGTTTGAACAATCTCATTTGTTCTCACAAAAGACTAGAACAAAATAACAAATTATTAAGTTCTTCAAATAAATCTTGACTGGTTGGTTCGATACGACAATGAACACAATAACACTTTATTTATGTTCTTGTCATAATCGATTCCACATCTATTACTAGTTCCTTTTAGGCCCTTGTATTTCTTTCATTGCGTTGCTTTGTATGACAACTCATACCAACCAATGTGGTATCAAAATACCCAAAAATACTTTGTTAACTAGTAATACATCTATAACTTGTATATCAAGCATATACTCCTGAGCTGGACTTTCCAGTTATCTTCTTTTTCTGCCATATATCTTTTTGTAATTCTATTTTCAATATTATCTTTCCTTTATAGAAGAATCATTCGACATCAAACAATGCTAGTCTTACTAGCTCATTTTCTTTGGCGTGTTAGTCATATACTATCACCCATTGAGTCATACTTTGAGTTTGATTGTTCTACTAATATCACCATATTAATAGCATTCTTCTAGATTCCACTCTTAACAATTTCCAAGTAAGGTAAACTACTTTACCCATACTTCTAATCCATCCCATCATAACAATTTTATGATTAAGCTACTATAGCTCGAAGGAAGGAATTTAGAGGATAATTTTTAGCATCCAATTTCTTGGAATATTCAAACGCCTAGCGTCTTCAATCATTGCATATATTCAGATAATATAAGCAAACATTGTCACGCTAAATTATACTCAGTCATGTTGCCACAAATAAGTTTCTAGATATCAATATATCTTTCACTTGATTGTTTCTGAAAACAATTCTTTTCGGTTCCTAAATCACCTTGATCAACAAAACATTCTTTTGAAGATAAAGTAATACGGAAGCAACCATGACTTTGGATTCTAAGTAGGAATTATTTGCTCTCTAGATTAATCAATCATTAACCACATGGAGCTAGGTAGGAAATACCAAAAATCTACAATAGGACTCAATTTTAAATTTCACTAATACGGTACCAATCTTAAATGGTATTTACCAGATCATAACAGTTATATCTCAATTAACAATCTAAGTGTAAGGTAATTATAGATGCCAATGAATACTACAATTTGTGCAAATTCACTTTGATTTGTTGTTCATGATAAATAAGTTCAAGTTAATTCAAATTAAGCCATGAACTCCCACTCAAAAACAACATCCCTCTTAGTCGTCTTTAGTGATTACACGAACCAAATTCACTACACCAAAACCGATCATCACGTGAGATGATGTAGCTTCAAAGGCGAACATCGACATGTTCATCATATCATCCATATGACTCATGCTTTACCTTTCGGTTACGTGTTCCGAGGCCATGTCTGTACATGCTAGGCTCGCCAAGTAGAACCGTAGTATTGCGTGTGTTTCAAGGCCATGTCTGTACATGCTAGGCTTGAAAACACCCGTTGTATGCGAACGTTGAGTCTATCACACCCGATCATCACGTGGTGTCTCGAAACGACGAACTTTCTTAACGGTGCATACTTAAGGAAGAACACATTATTATCTTGATATTAAGTGAGAGGGATCATCTTATAATGCTACCATCATTATCTAAGCAAAACAAGATGCATAAAAGGATTAACATCACAAACATCACATGTGAGGATTACGTGATATGATATGGTCCTCCTTGCACTTGATCTCCATCATGTGCATTATGGTATGATCTCAATCATTCCACCGGCGTGGTACAAAGTACCATGGCACCCCAATCTTGATTGTCCATCAATAAGAAGACAATCATATGGATACCTTCCGGTATATCAATAATTTACAAAATAGATCATCTCATAATCAAATTTGTAATATTGACCATGTCACATCACATGCCCAGCAAAAAACTAGTTAGACGCCTCTAATTTATTTTTGCATATTTTACGTGGCTTAGGGCTTTCGATGATAGAACCGTTCATACCTACGAACATCAACCACAACGTTGATAAACACATTTTTAACAACCCTTCATAGATTAGATCTTAACTATAGTAGGAGAAACAGACACCCGCAAGCCACTTATGCAATACAAGTTGCATGTCAGTTGTGGAACAAGTCTCATGTACGTGGACATGTAAGGTTAGTCCGGGCCGCTTCATCCCACTATGCCACTAAGATCATAAAATAATCAAGGAGGTAATAACATGATCATCAACGCCCACATACACCTATGTGTTCTACCCGTACAAAACATCTACGCATAGATCCGGCTCTGATACCACTTAAGGGGAACGTAGCATGGAAAACAAAAAATTTCCTACACGAGAGATACCCTAAAGGCCAAGATCTAATATATGAGATGAAGTGCAACGGGCAACAAGAGGGTTAAGGAGAACACATACCCTCGAAGACTCAAAGTGGTACGAGATCAAATCTCGTTGTTGGCGTAGTCGTACTCACACCGATCCCGATAGCGAGAAGATGGGCACCGCAATCCGGCGGTGCATCCGTGATCGGTCACACGTACGGTTGATGACGACCTCCGTTCCCTCGTTCCAGCGGGGCGCGGAAGTAGAGGATCCCTCGGAACTCCAGCAGCACGACGGCGTGGTGTGGTGGAGAAAAACATTGCTCAGGGCTTCGCCAAGCGCACGAACAAGTGGTGGAGCAGCGGCAGGAGGGAGGAAGAGATGACACAAGTGTGTGTGTGGGGAGAGGGAGCTCTCACCCCTCCTTTTATAGGAGGGGATGGCAGCCACGAATTTTTGGCTGCCTCCACCTCTCCCTCATCATGTGAGTGGAGTCTCCACTCAACCCACTCATTCTTCCATGAATTCCCACTCAAAATCCCAAGGGTTTTCTTTAATAAATAAATAAAACAATTTTATTTCTTTATTTTAATATTTGTTAATTCCATTAACAAACATTAACATATAACCCCTTGAGTTAGTTGTTAAATCTATTAACAACCATTTGATAAGAATCCCCTTGAACTATTTCAAAATTACTCGAAACAATTTCGGTGACTATTTCAATATTCCCCGAAACAATTTCGGTGCTGTCCAAACTTTTCTCCGATATTCCGTATCCTCTCAAATGCGTCATCAAACCTTAAGTGTGTCACCCTACGGTTCGCGAATAAGATAGACATGATCGAGACTCCTCTCCGATCAATAATCAACAGCGGGATCTGGAGATCCGTGATGACTCCTATATATTCAACGATGACTCTCGTGATCGTGTGAACCAACAACGCCGTGAACTATTCCCTTTGTCTCGCGATATTTTACTTGTCCGAGATTCGATCATTGGTATCAACCATACCTTGTTCAATCTCGTTACCGACAAGTACTCTTTTCTCGTTCCCGTGATATAACATCCTTGTGATCATATCACGTGCTTGCAAGCGGTTTCGATGTGATATCACCGAGAGGGCCCAGAGTATATCTCTCCGTCATTTGGATGGACAAATCCCACTCTTGATCCATGATCCTCAACTAATACTTTCCGAATACTCAACGACACCTTTATAGTAACCCTGTTACGGTGTGACGTTTGATGCCATCAAAGCACTCTTCCGGTATCAGTGATTGACATGATCTCATGGTCTAAGGAATAAGTTACTTCGTGTGTTTGATATAACAATGTAAACTAAATGACTTGATCGCATTGCTATATTCTCTTTGGGTATATGTTCATCACATCATTCTTCTAATGATATGATACCGTTATTAACAACATCCAATGTTCATGATCAGGAAACCTTGATCATCTATTAATCAACGAGCTAGTTAAAAGAGAGGCTTTACTAGGAACCATTGTTTGTTTATTAAGCACACATGTATCAACGTTTCCGGTTAATACAATTCTAGCATGAGAAATAAACATTCATCATAAACAAGGAATAAGATAATAACCATTTTATTATTGCCTCTCGGGCATATTCCCTTCAAGTTGGAACCGTATGTGCAAGTAGATTTAATTCTGAATTTCAACTATGCTTTTTGCAGGCAATTTGTGCACTGAATAGGCCTCCTAGTATATCTGCTAGCAATCTATAATCAGCAGCGCAATGGAGGTTTGTTCTATTACTGCATTGTGTTTGCTTCTGTTGTATATTTTGTGTGCTTCTTTTGTTTCCTTTTTTTGTTCATAGTGTTCTGTTTTTTGCTGAGCAGGGGCAGTATTGGTACAACAAAGACCGATTCGCTGCGAAGCGTTTGCTCAAGTGCGCAAATGATCTATCACCGCGGAAGCGAGAAATTATCGAGCAACACAGCGCTTTTTTCCTCACTTCTCAACATTTCTCCTTTCAATGTCCCTAACGAGCTCATTGATTTTGTCGTCGTCAATACTGTGGTTGAGCTTCGTGAGTTTCACTATGGATCAAAACGGATAGTTTTCACAAGAGACGTTATCAAGAAGGTGTTTGGTCTACGTTCAGGATCGAAGCCAGTCGAGTTGCTGACCAAGAGTGTACATTCAGAAATCAGAGAGGCATACAAAGGCACGTTGTCGAGGCTACCCATAGAGAATGCAGCAAAGATGTTGAAGGAGCTCGATGACGGTGAAGAGGATACCATTATCAGGACATGGGACCTTTTGTGCTGGGCGACTGTTCTGAATCCTTCCACCAACAACATGATGTGCTTAGAGTACATAGGGTGCATGAGTGACCCAAAGAGGACCCATGAGTATGACTGGGAGGAGCACATCCTGGAGTTGCTGATGCATTACATTCAAAAAATTCAGAAGAAGAAGGAGCAACCGCTTTTGCTTGATGGTGTTAATCTTGAGAAGGGTAAGCACCTGGGTGAGTCTGAGGAAGCACCCGGTCCATCGAAGAAGAAGAAGGTTAAGAACATGTTCGAATCCTGGATGTCCGGCCCACTGCCTCTTCTTGCTGTAAGTTTTTACCTTTTTTCTCACAGCTTGCTACTTTACATAGTTTTGTTTGCTCCATTAGATTTAATTTATTGTTGCTTTAGTTAGTTTCTGTTGCTACATTGTTTTATTTTTGTGTATTGTTTCTGTTTTTATGTTCTAGCTTTAAGTTTTTACCTTTTCACATCTTGCTACTTTACATAGTTTTGTTTGCTCTAATATACTTAAATTATTGTTACTTTAGTTATTTTATGTTGCTCCATTGTTTATTTCTGTGTGTATTGTTTCTGTTTATGTTCTAGCTGTAGCTTCTTTCCCTTTTTCCAGAGCTTGCTACTTTACATAGTTTTTTTTGCTATAATAGTTTCATATTATTGTTGCTTTAGTTAGTTTCTGTTGCTCCAATCAGCTGCAGGATTGATTTTTGTGTTTTTTTTGCATATATAGCTGGTGTACATGGACCACTTGCTCGTCCCAAAGAATGAGCACTTTATAAACAATGGGATTCCTAGAGTTTGCTTTGTGACCAGAGAGGATTTCAGTTTCATTGTCAAGGTCGACCGCGACAATAAAATCCTGTGTAACAAGACTGTCTTTGGGAGGCGTCCTGGTAGTAGACTCTCTTTTTTGTTTTTCTTTTGCCTTTTTCGTTGTTTGCGTTCCCCTGCCACGTTTCATTTTGTTTTGAACTCAACTTTGATTGGTTTGTTGGTTGTGCGGTTCCTTCCATTATCCAAAACAGTGTATGCACCATGTCACGTGGACAGTTCAATGCCCGAAGACGTTGATGTAAATCCGTCTGCATCGCTCAATGAATGGCTTGTTTTCCCCACCATCGAGCAAATGGAGCTTTGTATAGTTTCTAATGTGATGTTTTGTAGGTCATTTTTGTTTGTTCATGTAGCATTTTTTTCTGCACGTAGCAAGGTGCTTTTTCCATAATTTTGCTGCTTTACATATTTAATTTTGCTCCATTAGGGTTTAAGTACCGATGTTTTAGTTATTTTCTTTTGCTACATTTTTTTTATATCGTGCGTACTTTTTCTGTTTTTGTTGTTTTTTATGTCTGCCACTATAATGATTTTTTTTTGCACCATCAGTTATTTTGTTTTGTTCTCCCAATGTTTTTGTATCAGTTTGCTGTTTTTTGCTTCTTTTTAATGAACAGATGTTGTGTTTTTATTTTTTAGAATTGTTGCTTCACTCACACAACAAGCCATATTTTTTGTTCATTACAGGTACCATCTCGCTTCAAGAACATATACGACAAGCACATGGTTAGTTTCGCTTCAAACGTTGATGCTACTCTCAAGAGTCTCGCTGTAGGCTTAAAATCAATGCAGTCCAAGCAAATGGACTTGCTGTTGAATGATGTTGAAGCTGTCCTGAAGGAAGACGATGGCCCGAGTGTTGTGTTTCCAGCTTCTGGGGTAGGACTGGACGGGCAGGGCAATATGGATGGTGACAAGTCTGCTTCTGAGTCCGATGATCTTGATATTGATGAGGATATTGTTGTTGTGCATCCTATGGACTGTGATTCTCATGTCTGCGAAGAAGGCAATGCTGGTGCATCAGAGAATGAACAAACCAATGCTACGGAGCTCAGTGATGTCCCGCAACCAGAAGTTGTTGTAGGGTCCTCTCACACGGACGCTGATGGTGAGGAACAGGGCGTTGTGAGTAGTCCGATTACATGTGCTGTTGGTAGCCCAGAAAAAGTTGCTGATGGTAGTCCGGTTAGAGCTGATGTTGGTAGTCCAGATGAAGTTGATGTTGTTGGTAGTCCAGATAAAGTTGCTGCTGTTGGTAGTCCAGCCAGTCCTGCTCCGGTGATTCCACCCATGCCCACTGCCCTTAGCCCACCTAGAGCTGCTGCGGATAGTACTTTCATTCCTAGGTCGGCTTCTCCATCACCTCGGCGCAACATACCAACGGGTTACTGGGATGACATACCGAAATTTAATGTGTGGAGCCAAGACAATGAATCTTCCCAAGCCCCTGACCGAAACGATGTTGTGTGTGCGGAAAAGGTGGATGATGTTGCTGCTCCGATAGGTGGATGATGTTGCTGCCCCCTTTTCTCTATTTGTTACATTTTGCATTTTTCATCTTGGTTTTGTGTGCACTGCCCGCCAAAACAAGATTTTTCAAAGTATTCTTTTCTGATTGACCTTTTGTTGTGTAGCTCCCAAACCTTGCCTTGACACCCCCATACCGGAAAATTTGGAGGAGATTCCGGAAGCTGCAACACCGGATCTTGGTGACAATACAGGTTTGCTTTTTTTCTCCCATGTGCGCCTCGCTGTTCTTCTGCTGGCTTTTTAAAAAAAATGCTATCTTAGTGTTATGGTTTTGCTTCCTTAGATAATTCTGGTTGCTACTTTACATATTTCTGGTTGCTACTTTACTTAACTCTACTTGCTACTTTATCTCATTCTGCTTGCTACTTTAGATACTTATGGTTGCTAGCTTTTACATATTTTTTCTTGTTGCTTCTTTTTACATAATTCTGTTTGCTTTCGTTGGATATTTCTGGTTTGCTAATTTTACATAATTCTGGTTGCTTCGTTATCACATTTTTGTTTGTTGCTATAGAGCTCTTTTTCCTTTTGGGAACCTTAACCACTAGCTTATTATTTTTTGGTTTTCCTAGACATTGGTGGCAGCTCAGGTGTTGAATAGAAGAAGGATGGCAGCACTGGTGTGGTAACTTTTCAAAGGAAGACTAGGCATAAAAGGGCTATGAAAGCTGATGCTAAGGCTCCAGTGGCGAAAAAGTTGAAGAAGCCCTCTGCAGATATGGTTGCATTGTACGACAAGTTTGTGCGCCATCGCGCTATCTCAAGAGCGACCGTCAAAAGAAAGGGAAATATGACCCGTGAGTCTTTTTTTTCTGGCCTTTTTTACCACAGTCCTGTAATTACGTGACATTCTTTGTTTTGCTACTAGCTACTCCTTTTTTGCTCTTTTACTTTTGGTCATTGCAGCAACCGGGACACCACTGATTATGTTTTCTTGTTTTTCTTTTTCAGGCCTCCTTTCATTATGATTGGGGGGTCTCACTGTGACTACAGGAGTTTTCACAATTCCCTAGGCCCGAGGAAGTGTCTTGACACTCAGGTCATGTGCGTTTGGTCTGAGAGCTTCAATAAGGATGCAAAAAGAGAAGAGGAAAACAGCACATCCGCTTTGAAAAGATATGTTTTCAATTGCTACTCAACGGTTAGTTTTGTCCTAAGACTTTTTAGCTGCATGCCTCAGTTTTGTCCTAAGAGCTAATACAACTTTTGCTCTTTTTCTGTTTCCTCATGAGTAGCAAAAGCTCATAGTCGACCCAGAGAAGTTCAACCCAGCTGCACTTGCGAGAGAGTTCAAAATGCAAAATGTGAAGTTCAAGATCATGAAGAAAGACCTTGTGAGCTATGCTTTTTCCTCTTACTACATTGTTTTCGCTACGTTGTAATTACATTGGTATTTCTTTACGAATCAGGTTTTTTGGACAATTGTATAACTTTCTGTTTTTTTGGACAGAATTGCTCCCATACTTAGGTTTATATGCTCTTTTAGAAGTTTTTGCTTGCTACATTAGTTTCAAATAATTGCCACCTTCATATATCCAGTGATTATACATTTTCTAATTTGGTTTTCATTTTATTCCGCTTCATTTCTAGCTATACTTCCCTATAGTCAAGGACAACCTCTGGATGGTATGCACTGTCAACTTGATACACGACCAGTTCCACGTGTTTGATTCAATGAACCACAAGGACAAGAGCTTTCTCGAGGAAGCAGCAAAGAACCTGGTTTGTTGTTAGAACTGTCTACAAGGATTACATTTTTTTGTCTTGTGTATCACACTAATTTCTAATTTTTTGCTATTTCCAGTTTATTAACTTTGCGGCACTTTGCAAAGCTTCTCGAGTTTCAAACCACATAGACATCGACCGCTACACACTTTCCACACCCACACACCCACAGCAGAAGACTCTGTAAGATTTTTTTCTTCTTTTTGATGCAATTGTACAAGTTTCTGTTTTTGGGGCAGGATTGCTCCCATGCTTAGGTTTACATGCTCTTTTAGAAGTTTATGTTTGCTACAATAGGTTCAACTAATTGCCACCTTCATGTAACCATTCATTATACATTGCTTTCGAGTTTGCTGCTAACTATGTTCATTTGTTTTCTTTTCTCCTTTTTATAGCTATGACTGTGGCTTCTTCACAATGCTCTTCATTCAGCACTTCGATGCTAAAACCATGTTGCCTTTCTCCAAGGATGACATTCTTTTATATCGCATGGCTGTCGCAGCGAAGCTCATCGAGGATAGAGAGAACAAAGGCAACATCGTCGACATCATGGAGGCTTCCTTGGAGCCTCGGCCGGGGGTGTAGACATTAGTAGTTTCATGTAGTCTGGAGTGACAATCACCACATGTACATTCGCTTTAGCCTCATCTAGTTTCGTGTAGCCTGGATGGATGAAACAACCTTTCTATATGTTTTTTCATATTGTTATCCCCGCTGGTATCTACTGATCCATGGATTGTGTCAGTTTGTCGAACAAATTATTGTGGCTATCAATGACAGAGAGTTGACGGTGTATTTTAACCATGGGAATGAATGTAGTTTTTCACCTGCTTGTTTTTTTGCTACTAGTTTACATCAAATGAATTCTGTGTATTTTCCTGGCACCTTTTTTTTGTGGGTTTCTGTTTTTCCTGGAGGTGACCATGTTTTTGCTTCATTAGGTGTATAGTTTTGCTTCAATAGGTATTTTCCAATGCTACAACAGTGAAATCTGGTTGCTACAGAACACCTTTTTATTTTGCATCCTACAGAAAGATTTTTTGAAACCCCTGGACAAGAACAACTTTTTGCTCTCGCAGAGTAAATCATTTGCTTCAATAACAAATTTGCAATGCTTCAAATACAATAAAATGTTGCTACCAACATTTTTCCACAAACAAAAGTAGATAGTTTATGTTTCACATAGCTGACCACATTTTTACATTTGCTACAACGCAAGAATACAAGTTATCCACAGAATAATTTTTTGCTCCAATGCAAGGTAACTATGTTTTAAATCATTCTATACCAATAGTGCCAACGCCATGTACAATTAAAACTTCCACCCTAACAACTTATTCGTAGCAATTGTTTTCAAAAACATCATCACATAACAGCTACAGCCTTAGCTCAGCCCCAGCAGCTATTCTTCCATCCTCCACCTGTTTAGCAACACAATCTTTCCCCGCATGTCCCTCCTCATGACACCATGGACACTTCATTACTCTCTTCTTTCTAGGTTGCTTGGGCTTCTTCACCGGTGTCTTGTTTGTTGCTTTGGCATCGTCAGCTTGCTTGCGCCTCTTCAAAGTTTCTTCATCGCTTAGCTCAACCAAAGTCTTCCACCTCTGTTCTTTCATCGTGGGACATCCTTTAGGTTTTACCCGTTTAGGATTTTTCAGTGTTTGCCCGCCGGTAGCAAATTTCCCGCTGTCACCAACCATTGTTGTTGGTTCATTTTGTTGTGGTCCATTTTGTTGGTCTTCATCCAATCCTGCATCCTCTTCTTCACCTCCTTCAACAACATTTCTTTTTGCTCTCAAGATTGCAGCAACCTTTTTGCTAGCCTCACCCACCATTCCTGAAACAACTTCATAAGCTTCATCCACAAAACAAGCATCAGAGGCAAGCTGATTCATTTTTTCTGCATAGTGAGTTGTATTTAAGTGTATTGGTTGGTGGGATACCAAATCTGAGCCCGTTGTCCCCAGGATCAGGTGCTGGTGTTGTTGCTACCGAGGACCATCTGTAGAGCAAGTACCTTTCTGGAATTTTCTGGACATTTAGGTGGACCATGACCCTGATGATGTGTGGACATATCAGTCCACACATTTCAAACCCGTTGCAGCCGCATGAGTACAGCCCCTCCTCAAACTCAACTTGAACCCGGTATGTTCTCACTTCTAGGCCAGGGTTTGGAACTAGATCAAAACAAATGCCCTCTACATCTGCCCGTACTGGATAGAACTTTGTTGATGCAGCAACATGCTTCTGGTACCTTTCAAAGATTTCTGCTGTGTAGAATTCTTGTCCTTGATTCTCAATTGCATAACTGCAAAACAAGTTTTTGCACCATTAGATGAAAATAAATGCTACAACAGTATGTTTTGGTTGCTACTTTAACTGATATGGAATGCTACACATAAACAACAGGCAGAGATTTTTTTGCACTAGTTGCTACCCACTACAGTATGTTTTGGTGGGCTACAATGGGTGTTGTATTTCAAAAATGCTGCTTTTTTGCTTACCTTCCCCAAAGAGATCTTCTTGTTGTCTCCATTGCAAACCCTACGTTATCCTCCCGGTCAAGCATCAATGTCTGGCAAAGCTCATACTGTTGGACAAAATTGTACACCGAGTCCCCTGGCCGTATTAGTGTTTTGAAGTACGAATTCAGCCCTTTAGACCTTTCAGTAGTGCTCGTGAAAGGGAAGAACCTTTTTCTGAAATAAACATGGGCCCATGTTGTTCTAGACTTCCACATGTTTTGCAGATGAGTGTTTTCAGACATGCCTAACTCGGTGAGCATATGCTCCCAGCAATCCTCAAATTGCTTCACCGTGTCGGTTCCATAGATGCACCCATAGAAAGCATCACTAAAAGGATTACCTTCCGCCAAGTTTGGTCCCAACTTCTTCCTCGCAAGATGCAGGACATGGTAGAGACAACACCTGTGTACCGAGTTTGGGAAAACCTGACGTATTGCTTCTGCCATTGCTTGATCTTGGTCTGTCATTATGTTATCCGGGTGGACACCATCCATTGCAAGCATCCACTGTTCGAACACCCACTTGAACGTTTCTATCTTCTCATCTGCTAACAGAGCACAACCTAGCACAATCGTGTGTGAGTGGTTATTTATTCCGACTATGGGAGCAAAAGGCATGTTGTATCTATTTGTACAGAAAGTTGTGTCAAAAAACACACAATCCTTGTACTTATGATACAATGACCTTGTTCGACCATCCACCCAGAATAAGGCCCTCACAACACCATCTTTATCAACCTGCGTAGCAAGCAGAATTAAGTAAAGTAGCAAGCAGAATTAACTAAAGTAGCAACCATAACTAAGTAAAGTAGCAATCAGAAATAAGTAAAGAAGCAAAACCTGTGTAGCATAAAAGAAGTTGTTGTTCTCAGCTTGCCTTTGCTTGAAATACTCCAAGGTAATTTCCATGTCTCGTAATGTAACCTCATTGCGTAGCATTGTTCGGATGTTTGAAACATCCCTTTTAAAATACCCCTTTTAACATACCCCAAGCATCTCGGGTCACCACCGTGCACACTGCCAAGAGCTCCCATTAGTTGTGCTGTGGTTATGTTCTGGTTATGCAAGGTTTGTATGAACTGATAGTCCTCTTCCGGCACCTTCCTGTGTGAACGGTAGAACCTGCGCCGTCCCACTTGCTTCACCATGGTGTGTGTGTGATCTGCTCGGAAAACCGTCACAGTCCAAGCTCCATTGCGCACGCCAACGACCATGTGAGCTTTACAATCATGGCGAATGACCTTCATTCGTTGCCTTGTGTCCGACATTTCAACCTGCTCAGATGCCTGTTTGCTACGGGACTTTTGCGCGCTATGAATGCTCATGTCATTATCTTCTTCAACTGGCAATTTGCTACCACCATTGCTACCAGGCTTCTTCTTCTCAGATGGAGGTCTACCCGTGTGCACGCACTCAAACACCCTGCTCAGTACAGTATCCGGAGGAGCATTTCTCGCCTGGATGTACTTCGTGTTTCCAATGCGTGTGCCGAAGCCCATTTTCATCGCGTAGTCATTGTAAACTTTTTGTGCTTCCTCAATATCATCAAAAATCATCCCAACAAACGGCTCCACCGGCTGTGATGTTATTTCTTCGCCAGCTTCCTCAACAGCATTTGAAACAGAACCAGTATTCGCGCTATGAGGCCCATCAACGAAATCATTCGGAGTAGTGTCCCGACAATCGAAGTGGTTATGATCCTCTCCTCTAGGTGCGGTGTTAAGGTCAAATCCTTCCAAAATGCTGTCACCAACAAATCCCTGAAACAAAAAACAGCAAAATCTGATCAATCTACTTTGCTCACAAACTACAAAAAGAGAATTTCACTTGCAATGAACAGAACATGTTTCCTTGAGATATGTGACGCCCCGAGATCGGGCACTATGCAGATTTCAGCATTCCCGCCAAATCCGCATAATAACCGATTCCAGGTTGCCATTTATGATAACATTACAATAGTTCACGAATAATCCACAATTACAACAGCATCAGAAAGATACAAGATGACTCAACGAGCCAGGGATACAACTGATACAATACAAAGATCCAAATAACAGCGGAAGAAACAAACGTCCGACTACGGACAAGATCCAAATTGGACTAAGAGTCCTGAAGATAATCGAAGGCGTCCAATCCCTGCCCAGGCCAAGCCGGAGGGATTCCCAAGCTAACGTCGTCAGACTTCAAACCTGTTGACTGCAATTTGGAATTTGCAGCCACGAAAGAGATTCGTGGGTCAGTACGGTTAAGTACTGGCAAGGGGGATAAAGCCCATACTCACAAGTTACCGGCGTAGCCAGTCATCACAAGATACAAATACTTTAGGATCAACGGGAAGGAAGGGTTATTGCAAATAAACGACAACAGGCTGCACTAACCAACTACAGAGATTCTATTACTTCCAACTATCAGAAAGGGGATAAGATCGAGTAGTTGTAACCAACTGAAAGTAATTCCAAACAAACCCATCCTGGACCTCGCCCCTTTAGCCAAAGAAGCAATCCGAGGATAACTCACACAGTTGTATTAAAGGTGAATCAAGTTGTTGTGTGGATGAACCTGTTACTAGTCAAGTTGTTAATCAGTGGGTATATCATGGTTGATCATTATGTTTAAGTTGTCCTGAGTACTTGTTAGCCAGTACTTTCACCAAGTAATCCATAACCGCGGAAAACACGGCTTCTCGAGAAGATTTACCCTGCAGGGGTGCACCATAGTAACCACACTCATGAATATCCCGCCAGATGGAATGCCTCCCACCAAGCGGGGCACCCAACACAATCCAACCCTTCTTCGCATCAAGCCCAAAGCACCGCGTGCTGTGCGTGCGCGGCTAATCGAGCCCCACGAAGAAAAGGGGACCCTCATAGCACTGGAAGATCACGCCGCCCTAAATGCCGACTACGAAAGTTCCACCCGGGTACCAAGGGCTCGCAAGATCATGCATGCAGCAAATGGAAAGCCCGAACTAGTACGGCGATTTGGACGAGATGCGAATCGAGTCAAACTGAGGGGGAGCCCATACTCCCCAAATGCGGGTAGTGCGCTCATCATGGATCAGTAGACAAGACCCTTTTCCTAATTAGGGGGTCGACACTAGCGGGCCTCAAAACCACCCGTGGGCCTCCCGCCGGTGCCTTATCGTCAAATTTATTATTAACATTAGCATTATCAGGATTGATTGATTAACATCGAGCCCCGGTACGATAACAATAGTAATAGAACGATGGTAAAAGAAGTAACCGACAACGAGCTCGAGCAAAAGCAACCCTAAGCAAGATAGTAAGACACAGGCTCAAGCAAAGGTTATAGGAGTGGAGGTGAGGCAATATCAGGGTTAAAGGATTCATGTGATAGGTTCGTAACAGAAACAACTACTACTAAGGCTAGCAGAAAAGAACAACGGAGAATATCGGTAACAAGTGATGAAAGGCAGCCATGTGGCATGCAAGTGAGTATACTTGCCTGAGATCCCGCAAGGTAGCAGAACTTGTCGTTGCTCACATCAGCTCAACGTCCTATCCGGGAAGAAGCAATGAACCTCGAACAAACACCGGATGCAACAATTACTACTACGGCAAAAGATCCAGCATGATCCTAGTTTATATGCATGACATGGCAAGATGCAACAGGGGAAACAACTTAAGCAATTTAATCGGAACCGGAGTCCGGAGAAATAGGAATTGGTTCAAGTTGTTTAGCTAACCATCAATATTAAATGTTGATCAACAGGTTTAAACAAGGTAGAGGTGATCTATTCAATATTAAATGGAATAGGGCAACAATTGAATTAAATACCCCAACACATTCCAGATTTAATTATTAGGTGACATTACTATTACCCGCACCCACAAAATGCAATGCAAACATGATGCGATGACACTTTAAATATAGTTGATATGTTATAGAAAATAGGGCAGAGGGTTAGGGGTTTGGGTTCGCACGTTGGAAAGAGGATCGCCGGGGTCAACGCCGGAAACTTCGGAACGTGGAGGAAGTAGACGAAGAAAAGGAAGTAGACATTCCGTTGTCGATGTAGTCGAAGTCGATGTCTTCGGGTAATAGAGGAAGTAGTCGACGTAGGCGTGGTAGTGGAAGTAGTCGACGTCGAGGAAGTAGGGGAAGTAGACGTTCGTTCTCATGTAGTCGAGGAAGTAGTTGTTCCGGGGTCGTAGTTGTGGTGGAATCGTAACCTCATATCCGTTGTTCTCGAGTCGCCGTGGTAGTTGGCGTAGTAGGGGAAGTAGTGGTACTCGTTCCGTAGTCGACGTAGTCGTGGCCGAATCCGCAACATCATCGTCTTCGGGTCGGTGGTGAATTTGATGGTCTCGGCCTCAGGGCTTCATGGCACGCACGAAGGCGTCCGACGCAAGGCGGACACGGCGAGGTTCACGGCGGTGTAGTCGTTCACGTTGCGGTACTTGTCGGGGGAAGAGCTCGTCGTCGAGGTTTGGTCCGAGGTTCTCGAGGTGCGGTACTTGTCGGCGATGATCTTGAGGGGACGTCCTTCTACGGGCGATGGACGCAGAGGGAGGCAGTAGCCCCTTGACACCGTGCTCGATGGCGATACCGTCCTGGACACCTAGTGCTCGAGGAAGCCCTTGTTGTTCACCATTGAGCAGCAACACCATCAGCATGACGCATCCGCCGCTGCGGAACTCGTCGGGGAGCCATGACAGCCTTCCCTGGTGCGACAAGCCCCTGAACGGCCGTAACGAGGCTGCTTAGGGCGAGCAGAGAGAAACGCCGACCGGGGAACATCAGCTGCGGAGGAGGCCAGAGAGCAACGGCGGCTGGAACCAGCGGTCACGACACCTGCTCCGAGGACACGGCACCTGCCTGCAGCGCGAGGTGGACGATGCCTCCGTGGCTTCCGTCGGCGTCGTGGACGTCCAGACGCCCAGCAGCAGCAGCTCCAGACGACGGCCCGTGGAGGCGAACATCCACTAGCAGGAGCGGGGCGGGCGGCCTTGATCTCCCCCTTGTAGTGGCCGGCGAGCGCGACGGGGACGCCGTGGCCAGCCTCAACTTGGGCGCCATGGCAGGCCACGGGTGGCGGCCCCTCCGGACGACGGCGAGGGACAAGCAGCGGAGGAGCTCGGGAATGGAGGGGAGGAGGACAAGAGAGGGCGAGGTGAGAGGGAGGCGGGTGGCCGGAGCTCGAGGAAGGGGCACGGGAGGAGGAAGAAGGGTCGAGCGCTGGAGGGGATCGCTCGATCCCCTTCCAGTCGCGTGCGGTTCCTGCGAGCGGGTGTGTGCGTTGCGTGTGTTTCTTTTTTTTTTTTTTTTTCCGGTGGAGGGACCTGGGCGCAATTAACCAAAACGGCGGGGGGGGGGGGGGGGTTTGGGGAGGGAAAAAAGAGAATTAGGGTTGAGGAGAGGGAGTTCGGTGGGAGGGGCCGATTGGGCCTAGCTGGGCCGAAAAAAATGGCCAGGCTGGGCTGGCTTGGCTGCCTCTCCCTCTCTTTTTTTTTGTTCTTTTTTTTTTCAGAAATGGTTTAGGCCAAGAAAAATAGCTGTAAACCTCAAATTAATTTCTGTAATTTTTAGCAAACAAAATTTAACTAATTTCGTTTAGTGTGCAAGTTTTAAAAGTGCATGAAAATGTGTGATGCCATGATGCACAAAAAGAAAAACAACACGCATATCAATTGGGGAAAATCCCCGGACGTTACAAGATATGGTAGAAATTTTTCTTTGAGTTGTGGGAGCAAACACCATGTCAATAAGTAGCAAGTTCAGCAAAATATGTGGATCAATCTAAGCTTGCTAACATACCTTCTTCTACACAAGCAATTCCGATGCTTATATTACTGGTAGTAGTAGCAAATTGCATCAATCCAAGCTTGCTAATTTGCTACAAAAATGCTACCAGGAACTAGCACACCCATTGGACAGACATACCATCTAGTGGACACAAACAATGGGAGCAAACTTTTTGAACAAACATAAAAAAACAGAGCATATTGACCAATTTTCTTCTACAAGCAAACCATCACAAAAACCTCATAAAGTGGAGCAATCCATAGCAACAGAATCACTGAATTTTTGTGCAGGCTGATACTCATAACAACTTGAGCAAAAATACTCATAACAAGTTGGAGTAGCAATTTTTGCAGGAGCAAACCAAGACTTAATTTGAGCAACTATCGCAGAATTTTGGGAGCAATTCATAGCAACAACAGCAATCACACCTCATTGGGATCAATTTACAGCAACAAACCACATAATTTTTTGCTCCCAAATGATCAAACAAGTTGCAGTAGCAAAACCAAGACACAAATTGAGCAACTATCACAGATTTGGAGAGCAAATTATGGAGGAACAACTAGTTGAGCAAAAATACTCATAGAACGGGCTGGTTCATCAATGTCTGGATCTTCATCGAAGAAGGCAGGAGGATTCCTGACGCCCTCACTCGGTCGCGGAGCAAACCATGCTCCCAGGCCGCCGTCGTACAAGCCGGTACTCCGTCTCCGCCGCCGGCTCGCCGGATTTGCCCCCGAGCTCGAAGCTACTATGGAGGATGGGGGGACGTGGCGAGGATTGCCAGGAGGAGGGTACATGATTCGGTTGCGGACGTGGTTAGCCATGGATTCCGATTCGCGGCGCGCCGCCGAGTCGTTCGCCGCCCGCCGCCCGCGGCGATCTCCTCCCGCGCCGCCCCCGGAGATCACGGGGAATTGCCCGATCCGCGTCGCTGTCCGATTTGCTTCTTTCGTTGCGCCTTTTTGCTCCCTGTAGCAAAAGCGAGAAGGGGTACGCGGGGAGTAGATCAGACGGCGCTCGTTCGCCCGATCGGACGGCTCGCGACCCGGGGGATCGAGTTATTTTATCCCCCGGGGGACGCTCAGCGCGTTCCTTAATTCTTTATGTACGGTGTTCAGGGCATCTCCAGCCGTCCCCCCCAGAGCCCCCCCAGGGGGGCTTTTTCGCGGCGAAAGCGGCGAATAGCGCCGTTTCTTCACCACTCGGCCCCCCTAGAGGCCCAAATAGCGCAGTTTCGGCGCTATTTCGCGCCGCGGCACCCATGCCAAACCCTGCGCCCGTTCAAAGGCTGCCGGCGTAATGGCGTGGCGGGCGGCAGCGAGGGGACGCGCCGCAGTAAATGCCCGGCCGCCTATAAAATCCCCCCGCCGCTCGCCGCGCTCGCCACTCTTCCACCGGCGCACTCCCTCTTCTCTTCTTCCTCTCGACGCTCTCCTCTCCCCCCGTTCTCCCACGCAAATGGCCAGCCACAAGGACGGTGCAGCGGCCAACGGGTTCCCCCGCCGCAACCTTCGCCGGGGCGAGGCGGTGGCGCTGTACCGCGCGGACTACCCGTGCCCGCCGGACGTGCGTCTCCCGAGCTCCGGCGCTGGGCACTCAGCAGCGGAGGGGTGCCCGTGCCTCCCCTCCCCAACACGGACGACGAGTTCCGGCGCGCCATTCGCGAGGCGCGCGACGCCATGGCGGAGCCCGCCCGCTTCCCGGAGGCGGGCGTGGACGAGTTCTGGTGGCAGCACTTCATCAGCCGCCGCGAGAGGGAGCTTGCCTCCCTCAATGACAACGGGCCGGTCGACGGCCGCTTCAACGCCAACGGGCGCCGCCGTTGGTGGAGCGTCCCCAACAGGACCATCGAGGCCGTCCTCGACCACATCCACGCCGGCGACGGGCCGCGCCTGGAGATGCCGCCCCGGCAGGCCCAGCCGTGGGCAGCGCGCCGGACGGGAGCCTCCTCTTCGTCCGCGACGTCGAGCTCCTCCGGCGCCCAATCCCTCTCAGCGACTGGGGAGCCTGCCCCCCAGGTTCAACCAACAACGAGTTCTATTTTTTTTGTGTGTAAAAGCAATCATGACGGATTATATTAATTTGGGAAAAATAGATAGCAAAATACGGTGTCCCAAACGGGCCATTGCAGTATGACAAAGCCCAGAGAGGCCTAGCTACGCGTGGATCCGTACATGCTTCATCTCGACGCGAACTGAAAACCCTAAAACCAACACCCAGCGGCTACCGCTCCGCTGAAACTCTGCGCGCCAAATGCCCGAACACCTTCCCGCCAAAGCCACGCCCGCATTTTCACAATAGATCTCCACCTCGCGCGCGCGCTTGTGTGTGCGAGTTTGAGAGAGAGTTCGCAAGAGAGGAGAGAGAGAGAGCGAGCGAGCGAGGAAGAGGGGAAGCCATGGAGGACGCACCCGCCGACGCCGCCGCCGCCGCATCGGGCCGCCGCTTGCGCACCCGGGGTACCGAGGCGGCGGCGCGCTCCTCCGCGCTCGACCGCCTCCGGGCCATCCGCAGTGGCGGCGCCCGCGCCGCCGCCGCCGTCCAGGTGAGGATGGAGGACCCGATCTACGACACCGTCGCCGAGGAGGACTACGCCGCGCTCGTCGCCCGTCGCCGCAAGGACGCCGGCGCCTTCATCATCGACGACGACGGCTGCGGCTACGCCGACGACGGCCGCGAGGAGGACTGGACCCACCGCGCCCTCCCCTCCTCCTCCGACGAGGGATCCGGTGGCGAGGATGCCCCCCGCCGCAAGCGGAAGGAGCCGCGTCCTCCCCAGGCAAAGCGCCCACCGCCGCAGTCCGCTGCGGCGGCGTCCCTCTCCGCCGCCGCCGCCATGATGGGCAAGCAGCGCCTATCCTCCATGTTCACCTCCTCCGTGTTTAAGAAGCCGGGCAGCGACCGCACCAAGGGCTCGTCTGCGGCCGCGGACAGCATCGTGGACGATGTCATCGCCGAGTTCGCCCCAGATGAGAACGACCGCGAGGAGCGTCGTCGTCGTGTTGGTAGGATTTCTGCCCCGGCTCCGCTGCCTCCACCAATTGCTCAAATTAAGGCCGTAAAAGCAGCTGTACACGCTGAAATGGAGGTCGGATCGGATAATGGGTTTGAGCCTGATGTCATTTCCGACCATGGAAATGATATGGATGTGGAACCGAAGCCAGAGATGGAATTGAACCCCGATGTGGAAATGCAGCCCAAATTAGAAGCGGCTCCAGGTTCTAGTGATGAATTGGAGGATGCCAATAAGATCTTGGAGGAGCTGAAGCAGGAGGCCAATGGGGAACTGAAGATAGAGAAGGTGCACCGTCTAAACGCAAAGATTAAGGTGGAGGGCAGCATGAATAGCGACATGTCTAGTGCAACAGCAGGTTGGATGAAGATATGTGGGGAGGGGGAGAATGCAGGAGGTGAGGGGGCCGTGGCTGTTGATGCTAACGTAGGTGTGGATGAAAGCTCAGAGTTTGAGCTGAAGGATGGAGCACTGCCGTTTTATATACTGGATGCATATGAGGAGCCCTTTGGCATCAATTCAGGCACAGTGTATTTGTTTGGGAAGGTAAATACTCTGGTAAATTGTCCCTAGCGGAGACATGTTTAGTTGCTGACATCTGTTGAAATGTTCTTTTGCTTACAGATTTTTATACCGAATAGCCAATAATACATCAGAGCACTATAATAAGTGATTCCTTAGCTTAAATAGGATAACAATTTACCATAGATCAGGTGGTGCTTTACTTATTTTAGTATCTGAATGCATGATTACATTCCATAGAAACACGGTATTATTACTTCCATAAAAACTAGTCAGTTTATCCAAAATAGCTCTATGTGTGGCTATGGTCAAGTATGTCAAAAGCAGCTATCAGCTTTGCTGAATAGTTGGCGTGTTCTATTGGAATGATCAGCTATCACAGGTTTGCAATTCTAGGTTAGTTAAACACTCTTTTTTGACCGGCTGCTTTCCTTTTCTAGGTGCAAATAGGCAAGGGGTTCCATAGTTGCTGTGTCGTTGTAAAAAATATGCAAAGGTGCATATATGCAATCCCAAGCAGCTCAGTATTTCCAAGGGATATCATATCAAGGACAGAAAAGAACTCTACAAGTTCTGATGCTTTACCATCACTTCGAGCAACTCTACATGTAAGCGATTTTTTTTTTTGCACTAAACTTAATGCTCATTGCAGCATATTTATCTTATATGTATACTGCATATCCTCTTGCCAGGAGTTAGCATCTGGACTAAAGAGTGAAATAGCTGACAAGTTGTCTGACCTCAACATTTCAAATTTTGTAATGACCCCAGTCAAGGTATGTAGGTGGAACCTCCTTTTTGAAAAGCACCCTGTAACTTCCGCTCCTGTATTTTTGGTTGTCTAAGCTAATTGATCATATCTTGGCATGCCTTAGAGGAACTATGCTTTTGAGAGGACGGATATACCAACTGGTGAGCAGTATGTCCTGAAAATCAATTACCCATACAAGGTATGTTTGTTGAATAGTACATCTTTTTGACTCGATACTTCTTGTTTCCTTATACCGTATGCATTTTCTTAGGATACGGCGGTACCATCAGACCTTAGAGGTGAACATTTCCATGCGTTACTTGGGACAAACAATAGGTATGATCCATAAAATGTGGACCATGCTGGACACAGCAATTTCCATGTGTACTCTTCATGCCACTTCCCTTCATCGCACACATTAACCATCATACCTTTTCAGTGCTCTTGAGCTGTTTCTCGTCAAAAGGAAGATCAAGGGTCCTTCATGGCTATCGATTTCTAAATTTGTGACATGTCCATCTGCTCAGCGGGTATATCTTTGACTTCATACTATCGTCTTATCCAAGGCTGTGCCCTTGTCTGATTCTTTGTTGCCATGCTATTGGTGGTTATGGTTTTTTGAATTTTTCACAGGTCAGCTGGTGTAAATTTGAAGTTACAGTTGATTGTCCAAAAGACATTTCTGTTTTGATGACAAGTGCCACACTGGAAGTTCCTCCAGCTGTAGTTGCAGCTGTTAATCTTAAAACGATCATAAATGAGAAACACAACGTGCATGAGATTGTGTCAGCATCTGTTATATGCTGTCACCGGGTGAAAGTAAGTGTGCTAATCTGGAATATTCTAGTATTTACTTGTACATGCATAGGAAGTTAGGTGTCAGATGGATGGTTATCCTTGTCTCTCAAACAATGTTTTTTGAGATAAGATAACATATTTTTGTCAACAAAGTGTCATGGAAATGGAACCTCCCATGTCTCTAAATTTCTGAAACAGCTCGTATTAGTGACACTTTAGTTTGATTTCAAACAATCATCAAGTCTACATATTTTGTTTTTAATAAGATAAAGCCACAATTTATACCAAATAAATGTTGCTTTCCTTTTGGTGGTCATTTCAGATTGATGGTCCAATGCGATCTGAAGATTGGCAGAAACGGGGAATGATCAGCCATTTTACTGTTATGCGCAAGCTTGAAGGTAGCATATTCCCTATAGGCCTCACCAAGGAAGCTTCTGATAGGAACCAAAAAGCTGGTAGCAACGTGCTGGCACTAGAAAGCAGGTGAGCAATGTTTTTGCTTATGCATTTTACATGTTCCTTTGAACAAATTAAGTGCTTGAGCTTGCGTTTGTTAAATATTTTTATTCCATCTTCAGTGAACGAGCTTTGTTAAACCGCTTGATGATTGAGCTTAGTAAACTTGATTGTGATGTACTTGTGGGTCACAACATCTCGGGATTCGACTTGGACGTCCTTCTGCATCGTGCTCAGGTTCTTTATAATTATATTTCTGTTTCATCTTGGTACCATGTAATCCACAGTAGTAGTTCCATGTTCTCTTTGAAGTAGATGAAAATACTTCTGTTAATATCTCACTTCAATGTTCTGGACCAGGTGATCAGCAACATATTAGAAAACTTACAATATTAACATCATGTTGAATCATGCTTTAGTTCAATCCAGTAATAGACATGTCTTCTTTTGCTAGACCTGCAAAGTACCGAGCAGTATGTGGTCCAAAATTGGCCGTCTTAGAAGGTCAATAATGCCCAGGCTTACCAAAGGAAACACACTATATGGTTCTGGGGCAAGTCCAGGAATTATGTCCTGTATTGCTGGCCGTCTCCTCTGTGACACCTACATATGCTCTCGTGATCTTCTGAAGGAGGTAACAAGCATTTTAATTGCTTGGCACAGTTTTAAAACCGAATTCAACAATTCTAACCAATTTGTTCTATACAGGTTAGTTATTCCTTGACACAACTTGCAGAAACACAGCTGAAAAAGGACAGAAGGGAGGTTTCTCCGCATGATATACCCCCGATGTTCCAATCATCGGGAACACTTCTAAAGCTGGTGTGGTTTCTTTGAAATACATTAACAATGTTAACCTCTTTCAAGACAATTTCATGACTTTGGAATTATGAACTGAAGCAATGTTTTACCAATTTATCATGCTCGTCTAGGTTGAATGCGGCGAGACTGATGCATGGCTTTCATTGGAGCTGATGTTCCACTTAAGTGTTCTCCCGCTTACACGTCAATTGACAAACATTAGTGGTAATCTGTGGGGAAAAACTCTCCAGGTAAGCCATCTTTATTATGCATAGTCTACATGTGCAACAATGCAGTCTACTTTGTAAAAAAGACAATAAACAATGTCGTCTTGACATTATTTCAACGAAATTGATGCAGGGTGCTAGAGCTCAGAGGGTAGAATATCTACTGTTGCATTCATTCCATGCAAAAAAATTCATTGTACCAGATAAGTTTGCACGCAATAAGGAAGTGAACTCTGCAAAACGAAAAATGAATGCTGATACTGAAGGTGCAAATGCTGCTGATGGTGTTGCTGATCCTTCCATTGATGACGAGGTGAATCATGGTGATCAAGGTAAAGCAAGAAAAGGTCCTTCATATGCTGGCGGCTTGGTTCTGGAGCCTAAAAAAGGTCTATATGACAAGTATATTCTACTTCTGGACTTCAACAGTCTTTATCCTTCCATAATTCAGGTAATAGTCCTTTTTCACAGATTCTGTAAGTTTTGGCTTGTTCGTCATAAGTCAACTGTTAAGTGATGTGCTATATTCACTGTTGGCTCTATTCTCTTTCCCCAAAGGAATTCAATATCTGCTTCACCACTGTTGAGCGATCTTCTGATGGCAATCTCCCTAACCTGCCAACTTCAAAGGCTACTGGTGTTTTGCCTGAGGTACTTGCTTACAGATGTGCTTTATTTGGATTTGGAGTTTTGGGGGACTGGGACAACCACTAGTTTGTAAAATTTCGAGTTGTTATCTCGGTAACATACTAGTTGGTGAGACACCTGTACTGCTGTGGAACTTTGTCACCAAGATTATATAACAAATAAAAAGTTTGTTTTCAGGTCATTTTTGTGAGTAACTCTAAATAATAATTAGAGAAATAAAATAATTTTATTCCTACTTGGCCACACCTGTCCATGCTTTTGATTGGACATTGGAATTTCCTAGTCATGTTCAGTGTGATTCTAGCTTCTTAACAAGTTAGACTTTTCTTAACCGGATCCAGTATTTGTAACTGAACTGGACTAAATTTTGATTTTTTTTTCCTGACTGATTTTGAATGGTATGACGATTTAGAAACCTTAGTTTTGGAATAATCTTATGGAGACATAATTTCTTCTGTTCATTTTGTTGTACAAGTAATACAATTAACGCACCTGATCAATACCCAATATTCTAACATGTATAGTGCTCCAGCAAGTTTAGTCATTTCATTTGTTAGTTCTTGTTCTCAAACACAACAATTTCTGTATGAACACAAAAGAACCATACACTTGAGAATCTAGAGTGACCAGCCCAAATACAAGTACTCAGGTGGACTAATATGTTAGCATGCAATTTGTTATCATTTCTTTATTTTTCATCATACTTTAGTTATCGATGTAATGCAGCTTTTCATCAGGGCATATTTTGTTCTAATGCGTGTGTTTGCAATCTTGACTCAGTTGCTGAAGAGTCTGGTCGAGAGGAGAAGAATGGTAAAATCATGGCTCAAGACTGCTTCTGGCCTAAAAAGGCAGCAATTCGATATTCAGCAGCAAGCCTTAAAGCTTACTGCAAATAGGTAAAACACATCTCTGGCAAACATAAGTAATTCCTTTTGCATTTTCCCAATATGGTCAATGGGTTCTAACTTACCTTTAACGATTATTCTCCAGCATGTACGGTTGCTTGGGCTTCTCCAATTCTAGGTTTTTTGCAAAGCCACTTGCTGAGCTTATCACATTACAAGTGAGAAAATGCTTTTCTCTCCTGCAAAAGTAAATTTACAAACTTGTACAACTATATTTTTGTGATTAATATATGCTATGATGCTGCTTACAGGGAAGAGAGATCTTGCAGAACACTGTTGATCTGGTTCAGAACAATTTAAACCTGGAGGTATGTATATAGTAACTAACTTATGTTTATTATATCTCTGGTAAACAACCTTCCTAAGATATCCAAAGAAGAACAAGCTTTAGGACCAACTTAAATTGATCATATTAGTATTCCTGTTTATTGTATTGGACAGGTTATTTATGGTGACACGGATTCCATAATGATACATACTGGACTGGATGACATCTCCAAGGCAAAAACAATTGCAGGAAAGGTCATTCAGGAGGTAGGACTCTGATATTAAAGTTGCAGTTTAATATGTTAATCACATTCGAAATACCATTCCAAAAACCTCTTGGATTTGTATGGTGGGTGCTCCCACCTCTCCCTCTGCAGCACTCCCAGGATTGAGAGCATCAGCACCTGCTTGTTTGTATTTAGGTTTCTTTAAACTATGATATATGCTCAGCACAAAAACATCATCTTGCCATGTATTCTTTATGCAGGTGAACAAGAAGTACCGTTGTCTGGAGATTGATCTTGATGGTGTATACAAAAGAATGTTGCTTCTCAAAAAGAAGAAATATGCTGCCATTAAAGTGGCACTAGATGGTAGTTTACGAGAGGTGTGTGCTTATTCTGATTTTATATTAATCTAGTAAAACTAGGAGAGCCATTCTAACATGCTTGATGCAGAACATTGAGCGCAAGGGACTTGATATGGTCAGACGTGATTGGAGTTTGCTGTCAAAAGAAATTGGAGATTTTTGCCTAAATCAAATTTTGTCTGGAGGGTGAGCATTTTAGTTGCTATTGCGATTTTGCTTGAGATGTTTTCTTTTGTCTCATCCGTGTTAAAACTTCTCTACAGAACATGCGATGATGTTGTTGAGGCGATTCATAATTCTCTTGTCCAGGTCAGTAGTCTACATTTGTTTCTTCATCTTTTAAGTTTCACTCATTCCATCTATTTTTGTGAGCATCAATTTTGGAAGCTACTGCTCTGCAATACATTTTTGACTGAGCATGAATTAGTACATATCTCTGTCTATAATGTATAAGCGACTTAACATGATTTTTTTTTTGCAGGTGCAAGAGAAAATGAGAAATGGTCAAATAGAGCTTGAAAAGTATATCATAACAAAGAGCCTAACTAAAGCGCCACAAGATTATCCAGATGCTAAAAACCAGCCTCATGTTCAGGTAAGATTTACCTGTTTCTTTCATTTCCCCTAGTCTTGATCTGTGACACAGATTGGTAACTGATTATTACTTAACAGGTTGCTATAAGACTGAAGCAAAATGGCTTCTCTGGGTGTTCTGCAGGCGATACAGTTCCTTATATTATTTGCTCGCAAGAGGTATTACAATGTGTTCCTTTTTCTATTTTGTGATGCATCCTTAATTTACTATCTTTGTGTTCAGTTCTCTTACCGTACTGTCTGTGCTTTGACACTTAATGCTAGTTCACAAGGGGACATAAATGTCTGGTTGTCCGAAATTGTTGTAATCTAAAGAAAGGAAATCCTGCCTCTAAGAATGTTTTGGAAATATCTGTTTTATAGCTATGTTTGAAGTGTAATTTATCAGGCTTTAAACTTAGTTTACTATTTTAAGAAGGCAACTTTTAACTTTATGATTATTCCAAACAGGATTCAGATAGTACACATTCTGGGGGAATAGCTCAGAGAGCTAGACATCCTGATGAGCTGAAAAGAGACCCTAACAAGTGGATGATTGACATTGACTACTATTTGTCACAGCAGGTCCTCCTTTACATATAGAAACCTAGTTCTCAGGGGCCACATTGGTATGTACTGTATTTCTGATTCTAATTGCTTTTGCAGATTCATCCCGTCGTTTCTCGTCTGTGCGCTTCAATCGAGGGTACTAGTCCAGCCCGACTAGCTGAATGTCTTGGACTTGATTCATCCAAGGTGTGCATCTACTCTTGATTTATGGCGAACTATCTAACTGTGTTAGTTTATTGCTATGACTGTTTTTTGACCCTTCTAATACCTTGGAATCAGTTCCAATCAAGATCTGTCGGATCTAGTGACCAAGATACGTCTAGCACGCTCTTATCTGTAATTGATGATGAAGATGAGAGGTAAACATATAAAATATAATTTTGCTTGATACCCGCAATCCATAACTTCAACTAAAGTAACATGAGTAATACTTGCAGATATCGTGGTTGTGAGCCGCTGCGCTTATCATGTCCAAGCTGTTCCAGTGCCTTCGAGTGTCCCCCTGTATCTAGTCTGCTTGCTAGTCCATCGGATCCAAATGAAGGAAAAGATGCTACTGTGAATTTCTGGCGTCGGATGCGGTGCACAAGATGTCCTGACAACACTGATGACTGCAGAGTTTCTCCTGCCTTGCTCGCCAACCAGGTAAATATCAATTACTATAATGTGATCTAGCATAAGATCGCCGAAGTGACATTGATTTTTGTCCATGCCAGATAAAAAGACAGGCTGATAATTTCATCAACCAGTATTATAAAGGTTTACTGATGGTAAGTATAGTTTCCTCTTCCGACTGATACTTCACATTTCTCTGGTCCTTGTGACATTGTAAAGATATCTTTGACCTATTTTTTTCCAGTGTGATGACGAGGGTTGCAAACATTCAACTCACATCGTGAACCTTAGAGTGATGGGGGATTCTGAGAGAGGAGCCATCTGCCCAAACTATCCACAATGCAACGGCCGTCTAGTAAGACAGGTTTGTTGACATGGGCTTAAGTTTACATCGTGCTAATCTGTACTTTGATGGCGACTAAAACTGATTCTTTGTGCTGGCAGTACACAGAGGCAGATCTATACAGGCAATTGTCCTACTTCTGCTATGTACTTGATGCAACCCGGTGTCTTGAGAAGGTTACACATAACCTAATTGCTGTTTTATATTTTCCATTTCTTATCTTGTGAATGCTGTAGTTTAATCTTAATATTTTGGGTGCAGTTGGACCAGAAGGTGCGGCTTCCTTTCGAGAAAGAGTTTGCGGTATTAAACCAAACCATAAACTTGGCATTTATGGAGATTCAGAAAATCCGAGACAGATGTGCTTTTGGATGGGTTCAGCTGACAGATCTAGCAGTGTCAATCTGAGAGGTTTTTGTTCGCTTTAATCTTCAAGAGTTTGTTGAACTGAGCAAGAAGCTCATTGTGAAGCTAGAGAGTTCGAAAAGGAACAGGAAACGAAGCAATGACCTGGGCTACTAGCCTCTCGAGTTTTCCAGCCTTCAAAGGATGATGCGTTTTCCCACATAGAAAGGTTCTAACCAGTTGTCTTAGAGAAGATCCTCTGTGGCACCTTCCCTGGGTTTTTGAAGTGTATATTGTACTCCGGTTGTAGATATTGTGCATCGATAAATCCCATGATTTGTGTGGCAACAGACTTTTTATACTAAATTCACCAGCAATTCAGTTGTTCCTCTACTGATTGTCATACTAAATTTGTTCACCAGTAATCTGGCTGTTTCAAAAATACGCTCCTGGGTACCTTCCTTTAGTTCCCTAAATTGCAAGGGCTACAAAGTCATTGCCAGAATTCTTGCAAGATAACCGGTAAAAAAAAAATACTCTGTCTTGAATTAATTGTCGTGTAATTGATAAAATATGAATTAATCTAGACATATTTTAGTGTATTGATATATACATATTTTAACAAATCCAAGATGATTAATTTGGAACGGAGGGAGTACTTAGCCTCCACAAAGTTGCAAGGGCTACAAAGTCATTGCTAGCTAGCTTTAACTTGAAAAGTCATTTGTGGCAATGAACCACACATCAAATGGTAGAAATAAAGAAGCAACATAGAACATTCTTAGTGCCAGTTGTAATTTCAGAACAAATAATCAAGCATATTCTCTGAAAGAGCACTCTAGTTGATGTTCTTTTAGGAACAGAACTGTGGTTTAGGACATAGATAGATTGTACCATGTGTGCCAAGAATGACTGCTGCTGGCTTCAGTTGCTCTGCTTCTCAGCATAAACCCTAGAAATTTTACTGCAAGTTTGAAACACAAGCAAGAACTCAATTTTCCACTGAAAGAGAGTATTATCGCTACTGAATTTTGCACAACATGAATCAGGACTACCATATGGTACTCCTAGAAATGAAGGAATATGCATATGAGTTATTAAGAGGGAAACATGCAGCCTCTGTTGTACTTACAGGAAGCATATGAGTTACTTCTAGAAACATAGGAAAACATTACAGATTCCTCAGCTTCCATTATTACCCAGGAGTATATTTCTACGAAAATAAAACTTTCGTTTTAGTTTCAAAGTGGCAAAAAACAGTAGACGAGTTTCATGATTTTTCATGCATGCATTTTCGAGTCTTTTAGCAAAGTTTCATGAATTCAACAAATCATGTGCTACTCCCAGCAATACAAGAAGCAAGATTTTGTACTCCCTAGGAAATTTGCTAGCACAATTAATTGATTTTTTCTTCTATTTCTTGTTGTAGTTGTGCAACAAACAAAAAGGACAAGAAAGTTACTAGATGAATGTCAGAAATATGCTTCCTATGTGGCAATGCATACCATTTGTATGAGCAGAGGTGGAAAATTTAAAAAAGACGACAAGAAAAAGGTTGCAGAATTTTTTGGAGTGGATGTTCAAGCTATTCGAAGGATTTGGAAAAAGACTATGAGACAAATCAAAACAGGTTTGAAAATTTATGTCGCAAACAAAATAAATAGAAATCACTTGACATTAGTCTGGCACTAATCCCAGCGATACCACCGAACCAAAGTTCTACTATTACATCACTGACTTGGCAGCTAAGATGTAGCCCTGCTACAATGTTTAGAAACTTCCAAACGGAGTAAATAAGAAAACATTTGATACGTTCCAAACGTATTTATATTTGTTGACTGTTCCATACTTATTTTATGTCATTACTTCATGTTTCTATTGTAGTTTTATATCATTTTAGGCATTTCCATGGACTAACCTATTGACAAGATGCCAAGTGTGAGTTTCTGTTTTCTGTCTGTTTTTAGTTTCAGAAAATTGTTCCGCAAATATTCCCGAAAAATCCAGAAAATCCACGGAAGGAAGTTTTTACCCGGAACGAAGACGGAGCCCGGAGTAGAGCCCCGGGGATGGCTCATAGCCATTAGGTGACATGGATGCTCCACCCCAAGGCGCACCCACTGGTCGCCTGATGGGAGAGTCACCCCCGACATCTTCCTTTGCCTATAAATCGCCTTCTCACCTAAAGCGTCGAGGCAGTGATTATTTTCCAAGAAAATCCATCCATAGCCGCCGTCATCTCTAAAGTCCAATCTAGAACTTCTCGAGCCCTACTCCAGCACCCTGCAAGAAGGGAAAACGTCACCGAAGGCCTCTACATCGTCATGATTGCCCTCGAGCAGATGCGTGAGTAGTTCATCATTGGACTATGGGTTCATAGCATTAGCTATATGGTGGTATCTCATCCTTGTGCCTCTATGATACGGTCTTGTGAGCTGGCTAACATGATCAAGATCGTCCTTATGTAATTGCTACGTGTTATGTTTGTTAGGATTCGATGAATCATGAAGTTATGATAAGATTTCTCATCTATTTTATATGATCTTGTTGCTGTGACAATGTTCGATTATGATTCTTGCATGCTCTCCGGTACTCGTAGTTGCTTTGGCCAAATAGTTACTTGTATCTCCAAGAGGGACTTTTGTGCTATATAGTAGGTTCACGCCTCCTTCGTGCATGGGTACGAGTGACAGAAACGGCTAAGCACGAGGATGTGTTGTTTATACTAAGGGAAAAAAACGGTGTTTGTATCTCTTTATAGATATAAATATTGCTTACATCATGTATTGATTTTATTGAGACAATCCCTTGCTTCATGCAACTTAATACCAGCGAGTTGCATGCTGATTAGTGGTCTAAAGGTGGATTATTAGTTATAGATGCAGCTGGTTAGTGGTCTAAGTATGTCAGAAACACATTTCTAACATCCCGGGACATCGCATGTCCTCCGTTACTTCTCATATAAATTATGCCTAACACTGACATCTCCTATAGTAACTTCCCTGAAACCACTCCGATTGGCACTTGACTTGTTTCTTTGACATCGTAACGACATCGAACGTTCATAAAACCAACAAAAACATATTAATTTTCTCAATTAAAGGTTGGTACGGCTTAAGCATGTGACTCATAAAGACTCGATAACACACGAACATGTTCGAAAACATACTGAACAATAACCAACAGCGAGACCGTGGCCAACTATGATGGCTCTTGTGTGTTCCCCGAAGAGCGAGGGAACATTATACGTTACTCATTGCACTTATTCTCTTAACATCACGATACCAATGATATCACGAGGTGAGACTATGTGATCTAGTCTGATCAAACTCTTTGATCATAACACATAAAACTCGTTTACCGATATTGTTCTCTTTTCTTATCCATATCCCTGATGTCCCTGTGATAAATCACACTGTATCTGGCCATACGATATCACATCGGTGATATTGAGAGGGCCCAGAGTATGTATCTCCCTATCGTCTAGAAGAGTTAAGTATTAGTATTGAAAGATCTCAGTTCCATTACACTTTCTAGGTCATACCCAGATATCAATGTTATGATCCCCAGTTACGGAAAGACGGTTGATGATATCCAAAGTATAACTTTCCATCGTGCGGTCACTAGATATTATCATAGTATAGGAATTATAGTCAATGAAAACTTAATATGTATTTGCTAAAATACATCATGATTGTTTAGTCTCTTTTAGCAACAACATACACTTGGGTCGGTTCAGTATTATTGTTACCCTAACAATAAACTCGTATGTTTTGCTAGACTTTTATCCAAGTCCATGATCAGGAAAATATGATCATCTCACAAACCATAAGCTAACGTTAGAGACAAGATTAGGAACTCTTGTTTGTTTATGTCTTCACACCCCCATAAAGATTTACCTTTGAAAACTCAGTTTTCAAGTGCTATAGCGGCTGTAGCATGATGACATAAACTTAATTCTGAACTTGGAGATAGAATAATAACTGAATATTATTGTCTCTAGGACATACCTCCAACACTCTCCCACTTGCACTAGAGTCAAGTAATACTCTAGTTTGCATGATGGCACAACACCTATAGAATTCCTGTGTTACTCATGGTATGCATGTGGTACTTTAGACTTCTGTATTCCACCTTCTAATCAATTTGTGATAAACTTGTGTTTAGATTTATTAGGAATTAGATTTGTGTGAACCTGGTTTCGTGATAATATTAATAATTCAAGCGTCTCTGAATGAATTATTATAACACCGTTTAAAACATCACTAAGTCGAATGACTTTTATCCAATAACTTGCGATTAACAATGTCCAACATTGAGTTGCAATTATTCATAGAAAAATGTTGTAGATTCAACTCATAATACTCTAATGTTGATAATGATACAACATATGGTATTATCTCATACATAAATTTCTCGACAAGGTGATGAATTGGAAACATTTGCATGTTGCCCCTTTCATTCAATCATTCTTCAAAGATTCATAATCCTAACTTACTACAATTTCCACATCTCATTCATGAGAAGACACTTTTATCCTTAATCCAATGTGTTTAAAATACTTGGAGTTAAAATTAGAAATTTACCACCAATAAACTTATTGGTTTTATGCAAAACCTTTTAATCAATTATACATCATGCTTGAGCAATATTGGTTACTAGGAACTATCATTAAAATAACTCTAAGTTAATTAATGACATAGTTCCAACCTTAACAAACAAACAAAACAATTTTCTTTAGCGGGTTGAGAATTATTTTCTTTAGCGCCACTTCGGGGGGAAAATAGGCATGCTGAGATGAATGTACATGAGTGTGCTGGATGCAGAGATGCAAGCATGGTGGCATGCAAAGAGAGAGTTGCTTGAGAAAGCAACCGAGTTTACTGCTAGGGTGAGACATTGTTCTTTTACAAAACGCTTGGGGATGCTGTGACATTGTGGTCCCCCAAGAGGCACTTGACGTCACCGTGCGGACATGGGACTCCCATTGTCAAGGGGGTGGTACTCGCGCGAGTTCAGGTGCATAGCTCGAGGATGTAGTGGCCTTGTGGCGCCCTCGAGAAACAAAAGATTGCTCGCCGGAGCAGGGCTCCCACTTGTGTGGGTAGAAGCTCTCGCGGCCATGTGGCGACGCATGGTGAGAGCTCCATGAGACTGTCACGGAGAGAGGTACTGGCGTCGTTTTTACCATGGCGTCACGGGGTCCCCTCGTGGGTAGCATCTCGCATGGCCTTGTGGAGGCACATGGATTGAGCAGGCGGCGGGCTCTCCCTCCTAGTTGGGAGGCAGGCCCGCGCGGAGAACGGCGATAGCCCCCAAGCCCCCAGCGCCCAGGGAGGTCTTCTGGGTGGCTGCTACCTCATGAGAGAATAACAGCCTCTTCTTGGGGACCTCGTCGAGGTGTCCCACATCGTCTTCATCGGTAGGGTATGAGGACGCCACCTCCTTGTAGGCATTCTTGACCGAGCGCATCGCGTCCTCCACCTTGCCGCAGATGGTTCCAGCAGGCCCGAGCAGCTTAGCGATGTTGTATGCGTGTTGCGTGACTGCCGTGAACTTGGCCATAGCTGGGTAGCCGAGGATGGCGTTGTAGGGGAGGGCGATGTGTGCCACATCGAAGTCGAGAGTCTCGGTGCGGTAGTTCTGACGAGTGCCGAGCGTGACGACGAGGCACACCTGTCCCAAGGGGATCATGGTCCTGTTGGTGACGTCGGTGAAGGGTCCTATGGGGGCCAAGCACTCATAGGGCACTTGCACCTAATCAAACGTTTGCACCGAGATCACGTTGCAGCTTGCATCCCCATTGAGAAGCATCTTGGTGATGGCGATGTTGTTCATGGTGGGGGTGAAGACCAAGGGTATGGTGCCCATAGTCCTTGTGGACTTGGGCTGGTCGCGGACGTCGAAGAAGACCTTGTGCTCGGACCACTTGAGGGGCTTGGCAGCTTCGATCCCATGGGAGAATGGCGTTGATCTCTCGAGAGATTTTATTGAAGTGGCGGTTGGAGAGGGAAGCTTGTGCTCCGCCGATGCAGGCGATGTAGCCTCTGGGCTTATGGTAGCCCCCGCAGTTTTCCTCGCCGAGGCCCTGATTCCCCTCAGTGCGATGCTGCACGACAACGTTCACTTGAGGACGGGGTGGGTTGGGGCGTTGCGATGGATGCTCTTGTTATTGTTGTTGTTGTTGCTGAAGAAACTAATGATAGTTGTCGTTGTTGCCATTGCCGTTGGTGTTGTAGTTGTTGTACCCGTTGTAATTGTTCTGGCCGCGCTCTTCCCCGCGACCACCACCGCGGCTATTGCAACTCCTTATGAGGCGATCGCTGCGGATCTTCTCCAGATGGAAGCATTTCTCCATGTAGTGGGAGTGCATCTTGTGGAACACGCAGAAGGGGCGGTTGTAAGCCACGGGCCCGCTGTCGCTGCGGCCGTACTTACACTCAGGCTCTGTTGCTAAGACGACCGGAGCTTTGCGCTTGGCATCCGCATCGTCGCTCTTGCTCTTGCTTTTGTCCTTAGAAGCCACGGTCTTTGTAACATCCCTCTTTTTCCAACAAAGAGTTGTGGTGTTGTGCTCATCTCATACATGCATGAAACAAAAATTTAATCATGTTTGAACCAATTTAAATTGTGAATTTAAATGGATTTGAGAAAATACCAAAAATACTACTTAATGTGGGTTTCAAAATTTTGAACTAAAAAATAATTCAATTTCACCAAAGTAAAGCATGGTGAGGTTGGAAATTTTGTGAGGTTCCCAAAATGTATTTTTGCCAAAATTTTTGCTTACAAAAAGGCCCTCAAAACAATGTTTTCTGTCCTATTTTAAAAGAGAAAAGCACCCCACGAGGTTCGCCAGGCCGTCGTGCGTCTCCCCGTTGAACAACGCTTCCCGGGGCGTCTGGAATCGCTGGAATCACGCCATCTTCCTCAACTCCGGACGCCGGCTCCCTCTACTCGTCGCCGTCGATTAAGGCTTTCCGGCACCTCCCTGTCCACGACAACGCCCTCCAGGTGCTCCGGTGAGCCTCCCGGTGCACTCCACTCTCTTCCTCCCCCTCTGAGTCGTGCTGCCGCCGAGCTCCGTCGTCCGCCGCCGCGGTTCCGAACGCCGGTTAGGTCTCCGGTGACCATTTGGTTCACCGGCGCCACCCCTCGACTCCCCGGAACCTCCTCTACAACGTGATATAGTTTTATTCGCGAATAGCGCGTGGAATTGCCGGATTCGAGTTCATCTGTGAGGATCAGAGCAGGGTGATGTCACCATTGCATCATGCTGACATCATAAACCGGTTTTCCTTTTGAAAATAAATAGAAAAAGGAGCTGACACGTGGGCCCTGTTTAATAATTACTGAAAATGAATTAAAATGGAATATCAAATATCTCCTGAAATATTAATTAGAAAAATAAAATAAAAACATGGAAATGTTCGGAAAATTAAACTCTATCTGAACATGTCACTTTCACACATGTTTGACAAAGTGAAAAAATGAGCATTATTTAAATGTTGTTTAATTCATTTAAAAATTGAAAAATAAGCTTTTAATCAATAAAATTAGAAAATTACAAGTTATATACCAAATTGGTTAAAATGAAAAATGCAATCTAGTTATGATATTTTCAAACCCATTTGAGATTTTAAAATTGGACACACTTTCAGACTTGCCCGAAGTGCCCCTCCGGCGTCTATTTCGGGATAATTTGAGTAAAAATGCATAACTATCATACAAACCCTAGCAACCAATCGAACATGTTTAGGGCTTTATTTCAGTGCATTAAATTGCTCATGCATACATATTGCGCATTGCATCGATGCCATGCTTGATTGTTGTTCTCCTTTTCGGTGTTGTTTCCCTCTCGGTAGAATACGACTCCGAAGTGAAGGCCAGCAGCTCCAATGGCAAATACTTGATCTTAACCACAAGTCAAGCACTTATTCCTGAAGCCATTATCTGGTTTTCTTATAACCAAGGCAAGCATAACCTCTTATCTGCTCATATATGCTTTTCGAAGTGTTTTGAATCTCGTATATTGCATGCGGTTCAAAGTATTTATGGTCTTAGATAGAGTTCTCCTATACTTGTTGCATCGTCTAAATATCCTGATCCACTGCTCCTAGCAGCTATAGGTTTGTTTGTGCGCGCTTCGTTAAAACCCGTGAGTCTTGCTTAGCCATGCCTAGTTGTGATCTGATGCATCTGGTTGATGAATCTGGTCAATGCGTGAATCTCTTATGTCAGGTTGTTGTGAATTGAATAATTTTTGATAACTTGAATAAATAACGGCATGGGTGTGAGGCCACACTTGGTTGTGGCGTTTTGTCCTGTTCATGCCCCTAGGAGCGAGTTCTCTCCTTCGAAGCCAAGACTGAGCGTGCAACCACACGCGGGTCCTAACAGACCGCGCTCGACCAACTAATTTTTTTGGCCACGTCCATGAGTCACGTAGTTTGATCTTTCCATCTGCGTGTGAGTCAGAAAACGATTTGGGGAAAACTTAGGGCGTGACCGGGACAAGTGATGGACCTACACGGATCTTGATCCCGACTCACAGAACAGGTGCCGTCAAGAGGTGACCAACTCCCTGTTGACGGGGTGGCCCTGTTTGGGTTGACTCATGGATAGGGTCGAGCAAGATAAAGGTTGTGGCCAGCCACCCTCTGCCGTGCTCCATGGACGAGCGTACATGTGGCGTTAAGATTCAGATCGTACGTGTGGGTAAAGTGTACCCCTTGCATGGATAAATCTCCTCGAGAAGCCGTGTCCACGGTTACAGACGACTTGGCAACGGATTCTGTGATCATAGATAACCTGAAAAGAATGGCTAAAACTTGTTAACAATGAATGAAGGGTGCCTCCTCGGAGATGCCGAGAGGGGTGATCCTTGTAGCATGTGAGAGACTGGAAAATGATGTTGGTGGAACAAAAATATGATGATTACAGTAGTTGAGTAGTTTTCTCATCTGTTTTAAAAACACTCCTTGAGACGTGCTATTCTTCCTCGATTTGTAAAACAAACTTTGCTTTACACAAATAAACCTTCATAAAACCCTTTTCCGAGGTAGCATGTATATAATAGGTTAAGTAAGTCTTGTTGAGTACCCCCCGTACTCAGGTTTGCTTAATTTTGGTTCAGGTGAAGATCTCACCTCGGTGGTGATTCAACGTGAAGATCGACGGGTAGTTTGGGTTCCCAGGTAGCAGCCTGGAATCTATGGGCTGGGACATCGCCTTATGTTGCGGCCTCTTAGGACTTTTTGGTTCTTGTTGATTAGCAACAAAGTTTGCCTTCCGTTGTCTGATGTAATGTTGGGTCATGTGACCTCTGTTTGTAAAGCTTTACTCTAGTAACACCTGTTTAATACACCTTCCATATCTAGAGTGCTGCTTTGATCGGTTGTTGGTTTCGATCTCATTGTTATACAATTTTGGCTATGTCTGCAGAGTTGTCGCAGTCGAGGAGTTGTGGAGCCGATGATCCATTTCCAAGCACGCCTACCGATGTGATTCGGCCTGGGGCTTGGTAACCCCAGTAATCCTTGATTGTTGTTGCACTTTCTGGACACATAGCATCTCTGTATAGCTTTGGTACCGTTCCTTCAGTTTCATACGATTCGTGGTCGCTTTGGTATGCATAGTTGGTTATGATTATCATGGACACAGGGAGTAGTAGTACCATGGTGATCCGGCCTGCGTGCCGATGAATCCGATCTGCTTGCCGCTGTTTGTTGCGGTCGGGGCTGGTAACGCTGAAGCCCTTGTGGGTCCATGACTATGAGCGCATAACAATATGTATACCTTTGGGTTCGGGGTTGTCGGATATATACCAATTAGGGGTATATCAGATAGTGTTTTAAAGTGCCGGATTACCAGGGTGGCCTGAATGGTAATGGATTACGGTCCATTAGGCGGCCCAGTAACCTGACGCGCAGAAGCCGGATTCTAGAAGAACCCGGACCACGACCCACGTGGTACGGCTTGGAGTAGAAGGCGGATTCTTGCCTTCCAAGTTAGAACTTACCGTAGTCTTCTAGGTTTCCTTTTCTGTAAGCCCTAACCCGGCTATTATATAAAGCCGGACGGGAGATAAGAAAAAGAGAGAATAAGCTAGAAGCTAACTCGCCGAGAGGTTGATCCTTGTCGAGTAGCTAAACCTAACTCACATTGTACTTTGTATACTTCAGGCTTCAGCCCTGATTTAGTGAGATTGCAGCAGTAGGAACGCCGCCTAGTTACGACGTACCGAACCTGGGTAAAACCCTGGTGTCATTGTTCGTCATACGACCACATCCCCCCACATCTCTATCGGTAGTTTCATGGCACCCCCGTCTATGAGTTCTACTACGATGTCTCGACAGTTAGCGCCCACCGTGGGGCCAGCGACGTCAGGCGTTATGTTTCGATCGGGGATACTCGGCAGAATTGGCAGTACCATAACTGTCGGAAGCCTGGAATTCGACAACGACGTCGGGCGCTTCCTCGACAATGGATCATAAATGCCAGCACAGAATCATCTGGTAAGTGTCTGTGTTTTACCGATTGGATCTGCAAACATCTTTATCGGATTAACCGCAGAGGCAATGGGATTCTGTGGTGGAAGCAAATTTATCCCACCCGCCCTATACCCAGTCGAAGAAGACTATGGTGCCGGATTTTGCTTAGATCGCCGATACTCTGCTGAATCGCACTTTATCGGTATGGTGCAATCCGAGATCGCCGAAAACACGATGAAAGCAATCCCGTGGAAGAGCTAGAAAAAAACAATCCCACAATAGAGGTGGAAGATCCGACATCCGTCAATCTGACGACGAACTCAGAAGTTGATTCTGTGTTAGCCGCCATTGAGGCGAGATTAGAGTCGGAACCCGGATCGGACCATTTCGATTTCGAAGACGAAGATGTAGACGCTTTCGAAAGAAAGGTCAAATCCTTTCAAGAGGGATTCCACGAAGTACCAATGGCAAAACCGGCTGAAAACACGGATGCCGAAAGTCAGGAAAGCCCTAGAACACCTCCGCCAGATGAGGAAAGAGAGGAGGGGGAAACCACTCCAACATACCCGGATGTCAAGGAATTGACAGAGGACGAACCTGGTAAAAAACCTCCCTCTTCCAAGAAAAAGCACAAAGCTTCCGAGAAACTCCAGTAGAAGCTCCGGAAGAAAAAATTGGCTGATCCAGCCAACGAAAACCTGGAAGCAGGAGGAGGAAGTGGAGTTAAGCCTGTGGAGAAGAAAGCGAAGGAAATCTCTGTTCCGCCAATGTCAGAACAGGACGAACATGATATACTTAAAACACCAGTGGGACCTCACGAACCCCGTGAAGTGCTAGAAGCTAGGAGACAAGCTCTCCAACGGAAACAACAACATCTATTCAGAACTCGAGAACACCTCCAGAAAACCCAAGCTGACATTAAATTAAAACAGGAAGAAATAGAGGAGTACGAGAGAAGGAATAGATATGGCATTAAACCTACACAGTTACCCGGAATCGCAAGACCAGAAGTATTGCCGCCAAAGGAACGGTTTTAAAACCCGGCCTGGCAAAAGCAAGTAAACGGCACAGATGCCAGGGGCGAACCTATATACAAAACCGCAGCAGAAAACGCGGAAGCCGCGTTCGCCATCCTCAACAATGACATGTACTCCAATGGCGAAAAACTTCAAGGGGTGTATGCTTTCTTAGGAAAGGCATTGCAACAGCAACAACGAGGACAAGCAAGATTAGAGAAGTTGTATGACAACTCAGCCCTATGCAAAATAGCTACTTGCGCCGCTAGAGCACCTAGACCTGAAGAACCTGAAGATTCGAGTAATTCGAAAGAGAAGAAAGAAGATCCGAGAAAGGACAAGAAAAAACCCAATAATAAGGATGCAGCGTCCAGAACCGGATCCCATCTGCCGAGAGATGGAATTAACCCTTGAGATCGGGAGGAACAAAACCGGAAGGACGGAAAAGCAATGCCGCCTCCGAGACGCACTGCTGAGAAAGCCGAAAGACATGATATTCCTCACAGGCGTGAGAGATCCCGTACACCCCCTAGGAATAAGGAAAGACACATGAGTAGAACTCCACCTTATCCCAAAGGGTACGATAACGGAGGAAACAGAGATAATCCCGGAAAAGCGCGCTCGCGCAATAATGGAAAAGAAAGGAGTAGATCCCCTTCTATCCATTCAACCGGTAGATACTTCGCACACATCGATAGAGCTGAAAGAGATGATCTATACTTCGGGCCTAAGTGTTTCACTGACAAGATCCGAAGGATAACTCTACATTCTGGCTTCGCCAAAGTTGGTCCAACATATAAAAAATATACCGGTAACACAAACCCGGATACCTGGCTCTCAGACTATTACACAGCCGTCCAAATTAACAATGGGACAAACTTAGAGGCAGTAAAATTCCTCCCCCTTATGTTACTGGATGGAGCCAGAGATTGGATCAACAGGCTCCCGTCAAGAACTGTCGACAGCTGGGATGATATGGCGAGAGTTTTTACTCAGCACTTTCGGGGAACGTACAAACGCCCCAACAACATCAACCAGCTAAACCGCTGCACCCAGTTTGAAGATGAGCCATACGTGGACTTTATCTCAAGGTGGATTGCAATGAAAAACAGCTGCTCTGGAGTAACTGACGTACAAGCAATGCATGTTTTCGTCAATGGCTTAAAACCCGGACTCGTACCGTTCATGATCGGTTCCAAAAAGCACAAAGATCTCGGATCTATGCTTACAACCGCAAATGAGCACGCATCGGCCGAAGATGACATCAGAGCGAGAGGTGGAAATATTGACACTTTGATTTAAACCAAAAAGACCCCTCGTCCTGAGAAAAAAGCAACTCCAGAAGCACAGGAAAAACCCAAAGAAGTTAACATAGCCTTTGGAAGAGAAAATGTGAGCAAATGGAAAGGACGAAGCACAGAACCGATCGCCTACACAAAAGAAGAGTGGGAAAGGATTAAGTCGGAAAACTGTGTCCACCATTCGCAATTCAGGAAACCCACCCACACCAACGCACAATGCCGACTTAACAAGCATATGAAAGGCAGTGCAGGATCCGGAAACAAATGGAAAAATTCCAAGAGGAAATTCTCCAAGCAAAAGCCAGAAGCTGAAAAAGAAGACAGTGAATCGGACACTGATGAAAAAATCCAAGAACAACAGCGAAAAGGCGAGCCTAAGTTTCCAAGAGTTGACGGAGAATGCAACCTAACTTCCATGGCAACTCCATCAACAAAGATGGCAAAGAGAACACTTCGAGAAATAAACGCGGTTGTCCCACCAACCCCGAAATTCTTGAAGTACTCAAACACACCGATTACCTGGGATCAGTCTGATCATCCCGGAAACATCCCAGAACCCGGCACACAAGCTCTAGTTGTAAGTCCTATTGTTTAAAACACTAGGCTAAAAAGAGTGTTGATGGATGGAGGATCCATCATCAACATAATGTACCTGGATACATTGAAACATCTGCGAATCTCTGAGACCCAGCTCAATCATAGCAACATACGTTTTCACGGCATCGTTCCTGGCAGGCAAGCACGATTCCTAGGAGAAATTTCCCTAGACGTAACCTTTGGAGAGAAAGAACATTTCCGGCAGGAAAAAGTATCCTTCGAGGTTGTGCCGTTCGAAAGCGTGTATCACGCAATACTCGGATGTCCAGCTTTCGCCAAGTTCATGGCAAGATCATGTTATATCTATAACAAGCTGAAGATGCCAGAGCCAAAAGAAGGAGTAATCACCATAAAGGGAGACTTCAAGTTGGCCAACGAGCTGGAAAAAGAAAACGCCCTTTGCGCAGAAAAAGTGATAGCAAAGAAAAAACTGAACGAGCTGGCGAAAGAAATATCGCCAACAGAAATGCCGGCAGGAAAAGAAAGCCGAAAGCCGGCAGACAGATTCAAATCTTCCGAGAATACAAGACAGGTTATCCTAGATCTCAAAGATCCAACAAAATTTGTCGTAGTGGGAACTAGCATGACCGACAAATAGGAAAGCGAGCTCATCAAGTTACTCCGTGAGAACTGGGACATTTTTGCATGGTGTCCAGCGGACATTCCAGGTGTACCCAGGAAACTTGCTGAGCACCAACTCAAGGTAATTCTAGGATCTAAACCCGTCGAACAAGATCTCCGTCGATTTGACGGAAGAAGACGGAAGGCTATTGGCAAGGAAATTATCCGGCTATTGGCAGCTGATTTTATCCGGGAAGTTATACATACTGAATGGTCTGCAAACCCAGTATTAGTCCCGAAGAAAGATAGTACTGTTCTTAGGATGTGTATAGATTACACCGGCATGAACAAATTGTGTACAAAAGATAGATTTGCGTTACCGCGAATCGATCAAATAATAGACGCCACTGCTGGCTCTGAGCTTTTATGCTTTTTGGACGCTTATTTCGGGTATCATCAAATACGTATGAAGTAAGAAGACCAAATCAAAACCTCCTTCATAACCCTATATGGAACGTATTACTACATAACCATGCCTTTTGGCCCGAAGAACGCAGGTGCAATCTACCAGCGTTGCATGCAACGATGTTTGCATAGTCAGATTGACAAAAATGTTCACGTTTACGTGGACGACATTGCCATCGTTTCCAATAAAAAGGACACGCTCCTTGAAGATTTGCGAGAAACTTTTGAAAATTTGCGCACTTATAAAATGAAGTTGAATCCTTTGAAGTGCGTATTCGGGGTTCCCTCAGGAAAAAATCTGGGTTTCATCGTTTCTCACAGTGGAATAGAAGTAAACCCGGAAAAGATCAAGGCAATCCTAAACATCTCAAGGCCTACGTGCTTAAAAGATGTACAAAGATTAACGGGTTTTGTAGCTGTCGTCAGCAGGTTCATAAGCCGTCTAGGAGACAAAGCTCTGCCATTATACAAATTGTTGAAGAAATCCGACAAATTTGAACGGACAGAAGAAGCGGACAAAGCATTAACCCAATTAAAAGAAACCTTGATGAAAGCTCCGATTTTGGCATCGCCAAAAGACGAACAACCCATGTTACTGTACCTCACAGCAACAAACATGGTTATCAGCGCGGTGATAGTTGTGGAAAGACGGAAAGACGAGCAAACCATACCAGATCAACATCTAGTGTATTATGTAAGTGAAGTTTTTCCGAGTGCAAGCAAAGATACCCGGTGTTTCAGAGAAGTTAGTATAGGAGAGAAATTATTCAGGGGGAGGGCAGAATTTTTTGGGAGAGATAACAGAGAACATGAGATATCCTGAGATGTTAGAAATATCTTTCTAACACCAGTATATGAGGTCGATGATTTTATCTATAGAAGATCACAGGGTCCTGGAAGAGTTTCAGACAGAACCGAGAGGAGGGGGGGGGGGGCAGATCTGCCCCCATGGCCGGACCCATTATTTGAGGTGGAAAAAAGATCAAGAAAAAGGAGAAAAAAATAAAAAAGGGACGGAGGAGGGGAGTTGGACGCCCAAAGGGAGTCCAATCCGAAATCCCCTAGGGAGGGTGGCCGCACCCACCCTCTGGGCTGCGGATTGGGGAGGGACTCCCTCTCCCTCCATGGCAAGTTTCCCCCTCCTCCACTTATAAAAAGGACCCCAAGACATTGAGCAAAAACATATGAATTCGCCCTCGTGCCTCCTTCTCTAGTAGAATTAGAGCATCTAATTAGACTACTTTTTTGTGAGGATCTACGATTGTTCAGAATCTACTACGACTACATCGATCTTCCGCTGCCTATGAGTCATGGTACCGGATCATTGCATGTATTAGCATGCGTCGTTATCTCTATAATAATATTGGCGATTAGGTAGGGCAAATTTTAAAATTCTGCAATTACACCAGTACATGGCGGACGGGAGCGAGCGGGGAGGAGAGAGCCAAGTCGGGCGAGAGCGAGTGGGGAAGGAGAGTGCGAAGCGACGCATATACGTATATAGTAGCTCGTCTGCGAAGGGGACAATATGGAAAACTTCAAAATATGTTGTATGCGACGAAAGGTGTACGTATTCTCGTTTTCTGTAGAATTCAGTATAACCAGGATGCCATCCTCGTATTTTCTATTCCTATCCTTTTATCTTGCGAACTAAAGATGCTAAAGCTTCACATGTTGATTCGTATGGTTTTTCTTGTGGTGCGTCTTAGTAACACAATTATCATTCAGTCTGCTAGCTTTAGCCATTTGTCTACACACTTGTTTCTACGTGTGCGGGGGGAAATGTATAAATTTCAGATACATTATTTGTGAAACGGGAAGAATAGATCGATACTATAACCAGATCAAGGCATCTAAGTAAAATCGATTTTTGTGCATATCCATGCAGGTAGCAAACATTATTTCCCGTAAAAGAACTCTGAGAATAACTCGGGTAAATCCTTTCCAAATGTATCTATCGAAGTTCAAAGCTCCATCCGCGAGTACCATGCCATGCCATCAAACATCACCGACATGCTCGCCCTTCCACCCCCTTTATAGTAGTAGTAACCAAAATAAAAACAAAAACAAAAACAAGGGGATGACCCCACACTACCCGAAGCTAATGAACGAACGAACAAAATGAGCAGGTAGCTGTCAATCGCACACACACATGCCCCTGACGACATCATTCTTCGATCTGCGCCCATCTCCATCGCCGTCCGTACATGCAATCCAGACCTTATTCTTCCAGAACCAGCGCAGAATCCCGGCTTCGCGATTGCTTGCACTACTGTGTGTGCGGCGGCTGGTGATAATGATGTTGATGCTGATGCTGGCTGGAGTCGGACCAGGAAGCCGCCGTCGTGGTCGTCCCCGGGTAGGAGGCCAGCGCGCTCTCCCAGTTCCACTCCGCCGCCGCGTCGCTCTGCTGCTGGTGCGAGTCGTAGTAGTTACCCGGAGCAGAGGAGGCAGAGGAGGATGAGGGCACGGTGGCCACCGAAACAGAGGAGGGCGGGAACGAGTAGTAGGAGCCCAGAACCCGCTCGTGGCGCCGGTGCCGCCGCCGTAAGAGCTGCTCATGACTCCGCCGCCGCCGCCATAAGAGCTGCTCATGGAGCCGGCCGCCGCCAACGCCGTAGAACGGGAGAAGGGTGCCTTGGTTGTTGGCGGTGGCGGCACCCCTTGTCGTCCCTGCAGGAGCATCTGGTAGCGCAGGTAGTCCGAGGCCTGGGTTGCACTTGCACCGGCGCCTGTAGATGGCCGGAGAGGTCGAAGCTGCCGCGATCGGCGTCTGAGTCGGCGCGGTGGCAGCGGCGGCGGTGGCCGGGTGGAGGCGCGCGTCCTCGGGGAAGTTGAGCTTGGCGCGGCTGCCGCGGAAGCGCAGCGCGGCGTCGTCGTAGGCGCGCGCGGCGGCCTCGGCCGTCTCGAAGGTGCCGAGCCAGACGCGCGCCGCCTTGTGCGGGTCCCGGATCTCCGCGGCCCACTTGCCCCAGGGCCGCTGCCGCACCCCGCGGTACCGCCGCCGCGGCGCCGCCTCGGAGGGCCTCCGCGTTGGACGCCGGGGAGTTGGGGTTGTGGTCGCCCATGGTCTGGGTGTCGGAGCTGTGATCCGATCCTGCGCACGCACGGACACGCATATATATACACGGTTACAACATACGACACGAGTAGGACGAGGCGGCACAAAGCGAGAAAGCACAAGGAAAAGCGATGAGCTGCGCAAGCGTATTTCAACTTGTACACTCGCTCCGGATTCGCCCAAATGCATGTACACATGTGAACGGGAATGCGGTTTTGCAAAGTGTTAAATACAAAACGCGTCCTTACCTGTCACCGAGGTGTCGTTATTTTTAGAATGAACTGGAAAGCGGTAGAAAAAAAGATCTATACCATACCAGCAAAGGAAGGTAATAAGTGGTATAAAAACAAAAAAACAGGCCACAAGTGATAAGCACCAACTCAGAGTTTGAACAGCTTTTCGTCACTAAAGAGGAAGAATATGAAGACGAAATCTTAGTCTTCTAGGAAATAAATAAAATATTTCCAGCGTATATCCTCGGTAGTACTTTGGGCATTACGCATGCACATCGATCGCACCACACCACGTACAATGTATGTATGAAACGCTGGCTGAAGGGGTTCACAAACGGAAATGCCTTCTTCCTTAGCTGTATCCATTGTTGCGTAGCAGAGGTGCAGTGAATTCAGGTCAAAGATTTCTATATGAATGGCGTACAACTGTGCCGCAGGTAGTGTGAGCCAGGAGACTACAGATAAGAGTTTGTTTCAGTTTCAATTTCCTTATGTCAGCTATGACAAATTCATGCGCTTCGGTTCCGTACAACGTTTTGATTTTAAGCTACACGACATGCGTACGTACCACTGGTTTGTTATGCTACCCGCATGCTGCGGACGCCTTGTTTTTTTTTTTCCATACAAGAACTCTTATCTTACTATGACAAGACCACTTTATGCGTAGGGTAGGCTGACGAAAACCTAGCACGTGTCCATGAGATGAGACCATGACTCCTTGCTCAAGGGAGAAAAAATGAAGATAACTGCTACGCATTCAGAGTCTGTTGTATACGACTTGATCAGAACTAGCTAGAGGCGTAAACGTTCAAAATCCATCGATTCTCTTGTTGCTTAAGGGAAGATGACCAATGATGCATTCGTACCTCTGGTTTTTCGAGTACTCGCACATCTACGCAGAGTCTATCGCATGATTAGATTTTGTCCATGTGGCCGTGCCACGTTTCGACATGGAGTTAGTAACATGCAAGAATTCAAACCAGCAAAAAAGCAACGCATGCAAACGCTCGGTGCAGAAAATATCAAATGCAGGGCAGCAAGCAAGGCATGCGTGTGTTGACTGTTACCTGCCAACTCTGAAGATGGCGCGCCCGCCGGAAAGCTCCCCGGAAGCTCGTGCCCGTAGCCGCCTCCGCCGTGCATTGCCTGCTCCTCCTCCCGGCCCCACCCCTCCGCCGGCGCCGCCCACGGGTCGTCCTCCGCCACGACCCGCGACAGCGCCGACACCATCGTCGACATCTCCTGCGCCTGGTAGTACCCGGACATGAGCTCCGCCATTGTCATTGCCGCCCCCGCTCCGGCGCTATCGTCGTCGCCGCTGCCGCCCCTCACCGCCCGGCCGCCGCCGCCGCCGCCTCTGCCCTGCGGTCCGGGTCGGTTCGCCAGCTCGAGATTCGCATGCAACTCTCCTCCAGGCGCGCAGAAAACAGTGCCTTCCCTTTTCAAATGGCAGAGCAGAGTAGTCGTCGCGTGAGGTTGGGAGAGCTAGCTATCTATCATCTGCCTGCCTAGCCAACTCATTTAATTTCCGTTCAACCCCTTCGAACAATTCAGAGGACGACCTGAAGATATATAGAGCCACTAGCGGGCGGTGCCGAGCACTGCGATCGAAAAACGTGGCCAAATTAGCCGTCCTGAAAGTTCGTTTCAAACGGAAGCTTTTTTTTTCAGCCCCCTCCTCCTCCTCTGCCCTCTCTGCGATAACATTTCCTTCTCTTTTTATCCGATGATGAAGAAATCTACTCCTGGCTCTAGAACCGAAGCGGCGAATGGAACAATGTGCGAGGTTTTAACTCTTGGAGTAATTAGACTGTTAATCAACGAAGCTCTCTCGGTGGTAATTCCCCGTAGTAGCTTCCAGTAGTTGATCCACTATTCCCCGGTGTGAACGGGCGGCGATTTGTTTGGTGGGCAATGCGCATGATCCAGCGCTACTACCGTGTACACGAGCACACAGTTCAGTTCAGAGGTCGGCAGTATTGGATCGATCCGTCGATTGCCGCTCGCTCGCTGGATGAGGATGAGGTGTAACTTAATTACCGCCTTGCATCTGAACATCCTAGAATTTTTAATTTTTGATCTAATTTCTGCTCCACTTTCGGGGTCAATCGCTTTCGCCGACATAGCTTCGACGCCCCCAAGGCCTCTCGCCTACGTACGTGGTTCACGCACTGCGCACAGCAAGTTGACCCGGTCAGCTTGCCAAAAACAATTAATCATGCGTTGGAGCATATCCGATTTAATTTCGCTTCCCCCAGCTTCCCGGTCGTGATCATTTCTTCGAGCAGTAATTTTCCAACTGACCAACTAGTAGTAGTACTCCTAGTAGTACAACTTTTTCTTTCAGGTTGCGCGCGCGGATTGTTTCGTCGAGCTGCCACTGACCGCTTCGTGAGGATAACGGGATATACTCGGATTAGCCGGCCGGCGGGTCAATGTTTCGTTAAAGCGGATCATCAAGTTGCTCTCGCTCTGACTCCTTCGCACGATATTAGGCGCGGGTTGGAACATCAAACATGGTCTTTTTCACTGTTTTGGTAGAGTCCACGGTCTCTTGAGGAATTATCCATTTTTTTTTGTCAAAGGGTAATTAACGGCGCTACCTGATTTTTTCACCCCCATGCATGCGTTGACATGAGATGCACTCGAAGACAGTTTTTGCACGGTTCTTGATTAGGTCTTTATTTAACAATGAATGTGTAATCGAAACGTCATGGCTGATTGGATCGTCCACGAAACAAAAGAAAAGTTGGTTTTTTGAGTAGAATGCTTCAGCCGAGTATTTCAAAAGAAATATCAATACGAAAAATATATTGAAATTTAGGATCCTCCGAGAACAGATAGGTCAATCCATACCATAGATTCCACAAACTTCCACAAACTCTATATTTAATACCTGGTGTCATTCTGGCTCACGATCGAGCACCACCGCTGACCCCTTCTGTTTCTAAAAATCCAAAATTTTAATTGATGAAATTTGAAAAAATCTGAGAAAATCCTAGCCATTCTCAATGATGTATCTCAAATCTTTTATTTGGAATACTCTGTATTTTGAGCTACACAAAGGTGACAATTGTATGTATTCGAGTGCAATGAAAATGTATATTCCTTTTAAAATACAGATTTTGTCATTTTTGCGTAGCTCAACATACAAATATTTCAAGTTGAAATTTCCCACGTTGGTGGGATACAGGATTAAGAACAGCTAGGATTATTTTCAATTTTTCTAAAACTTTTTTTTTTTTTTACAAAACATCGGGATCACTGGTGCTCGGGAGCATAAGCGTGTTGCACGTGCCTTTCCCAGTTACGGAGGATATTTTACAGTATTGAGACGATGCGCCGTATTTAGCCCACACCAAATGTGCATCCGGATCGATTGTCACAGTCAGCAAAATAACATCTGATGCCTAGCTACTCGCCTACTAGTACGTACAAGTTCACAACTCGCCAAGTAGGCGCACCCACCCACCGCGCAAGTTAGCTGATGGCCAGATGCTAAGTTTTGTAAAACGGCGGATGCCCGCAGTTCTTTATTCATCCGACGCATGCCAATTTCCGGCGATGTACGGCACCCCCTCCCGGTGCAGAGAACCCGACGGACGGACAGCGACTGCACTCCCCGCTCGCTGCGTGCCGCGCGATGATGATGCGCGTACGAAGCGATGATCCACCACCGGTGCGTTCGGCTGGGTTGGGGCGACGTACTACGTGGAGGCCCCCGCGGCCGTCGGTAGCCAGGTTTGGTACTAATCCTGGGCCCCTGGGATGGAAGTCGGCTACCTGCCTTTGCGCCCGCTTCCATCGTGCTCTATCCACTGCCGCCGCCAACCATGAGTCGCCGTCGTGCCGTGGCACGAGCAACGCTCGTGTTCCGGATGGTTGGTTTCTCACAAAATTCTGAAATATTCCTTCCTTTCCTCGCGAGCCAAGCCAAGTTAAGTAACTGGAAGACTGATTAAAAGATTCTAGAAGCAGATTCTTAAGTCCCATGTCAACTTCTCCTTTCTTACGAGTTACGACAATCAAACTCGCGCATGAACCGCATGCAACCGCCAACTGGACTAGCTGAAAGGAGACTTGAATTTACAGTCTACGGACACCCAAGCACGAGTAACGTGAGCGGTCAGAAATTCATAAACTGGGAACAACCGAATCACATAATTAGGAGCAATTGGCATGAGACGGTGACGGGTGATTGGGAATTTAACGGTTGCATCCGCTCGTGTCCATCGCTGTTTGGCTAGCTTTGGCAAAAGTGTGGCTAGTAGAAGTGGAGAGATGCACTAAAGCATCTCTAAGAGCAACTCTAGCATAGTCCTAAAGGTCAACGTTTTCGGTTTGCATTATCGGGGCGCTTTCAGTTTGAGAGGGTGCGGACGAGAACAAAAACGCAAAATGAAACTAATTTTTTGCTAAGCTGCATAATATACGGAGAGACTCAGAGAAATTGGCTTTAAACATTCGACGCGGCGTCACCCACGGTACAATTGGCATCACACCGTAGCTCCAGATAACACAGGCGGACTAAGCTAGACTACGGCGACCTAATCCTCAGGGTCAAGGTCGACGGACTTTGCGTCCCGCTCAGCGCGGACGCGCTCCCCGTCCGCAGCCCTCTCGTCGAACTTCTTGTCGAGGGCCTCCGTCTCGACGCGGCTCTTCTGCTTCTCCCTTAAAGACGGTGTCATCTTCGCCCTTGCTGACGAAGTGTTTAGGCCCAATCATGGTGACGCACGCGGGGTCGGCGTGGAGCACGAGCTCGGCCTTAGTCCGCTTCCTTTTACGCGTGAGGAAGCGGTGCGCGGCGGCGGAAGCGCCCGCGTCGGAAGATGCGAGACGGCGTCGCTCCGCCCGTTTGCGCTTCAGCTCCGCTACTATGTTGTAGTTGAAGCGCGGCGGCAACACCCCCGCGTTGGTGAACTTGCAGGCATCGCCTTTGCGAGCGGCGTCGGAGACCACAGCCCGCCGATACTCCTCGTCGTCAGAGGAGCTATCGCCGTGGCGCCCCGATGAGAGCACATGGCCACTGCGCGTAGAGGAGCTCGACGAATGCCATATCGTCGGCGGCGGGAGGATTTCTAGTCGACGACGGTCTAAGTTTTCAGATTGCGGCCTCACAATGCCACCGTAGCCGGTACAAATAGCGGTCTGGGTGGATCCGAGGGCGACTGAAAACCATTTTCGGTCTAGGCTGGGTATACGGGCTCCGCTCCGGCTCTCCTAGAGTTGCTCTAACAGATTTATGATCCCGCCGACCTTTAAAAAGTGGCTCGAAAACATGTTTTGAAGACGGGCTTCGGTTGCGGCCTTACCGAAACCGCAAAGTCGAGCAAAAAAATATTCTGTTTTTAGCTCTCGACGGTTTGGCCGCTCCCAAAATCGTCCTTCAAACACGTGGTTTTGTTACAACATTTCAAGCATGTTTGTGTGATAAATCAAATCAAAATATGAAACAAATATAGATTAAAAATAAGAAAATTATTAATTATACAATAAACCAATAATCCATCTTATAATAATAGTTCAAATCAAAGAATTAAACAAATAATCTAATACAACATTTGTCCAGAACACAGAGAATGGTTCGAATCACACGACAATGAAATCAAATGAATGGAAACGACAGTTTTCATTACTGCTCATGCAATTGCCACACATGATCAATGAGATTCTGCTAAACCTGGTTGTGGGTGTTCGAGTCCTCAATCTCCCGATAGGTGTCAAGAAATGTTTGAATGCGGCCAGAGTTTCTGACTGGCTTCACACGACAACCGACGTTATCGTAGAAGAGCACCAAGCCAAAGTCCCTCTCATCTTCGACGGTCACTTGTGAAGAATCACACAACATCAGAAACAGGTCGTTCTAAAATACCCGGGCCAACGTGGCTGACCCATAATGCCAACATACATTTATATCAATGTGTCCCATGATTGTCATGTGTTTTGTGCATCTAAATTGATCAACCCTTTATTTATTCTCCCCAATCAGGACTCCAACGACCGTAGTAGCTAGATGCATTTGTTTACCTTGTTTTGACATGCACGAAAATTCTTCCGTGGCTAGCACATCCCCGGTACGGTTCGAGACCTGGCCACCTATATAAGGCCAGGAGAACCACCGAGAGGGGAATCCGATCAACTTCTCACCACCAAAGCCTTGAGATCGAGACGATATCTCGACTCGAGCACCCCCCCCCTATTGTAACCGATCTATTCATAATACAGATCAAAAAAGCAGGAGTAAGGGTTTTACCTCTACGAGGGCCCCGAACCTGGGTAAATCGTGCCCCCCTGTTAGCCGACGATCGTCACCAGCGTCCATACGTTCTCTTAATCAAAACCCTACCGGATCATCCGAGGGACTTGTTGAGATGACTAATCGACACATCCGAGCTACCAAACACGCCCTAAAGCATCTCTAAGAGCAACTCTAGCAGAGCCTGAAAACTGCATTTTCAGTTCGCGTTTTTTGGGACGTTTTCGGTCCGATAGTGTGCGGACCAGAATAAGAACGCAAAATGAAACTGAATTTTTGCTAAACTGCATAAAACGCGGGAAGTTTAAGAGAAATTGTTACGCAGCGTCTCAGACGGTACAATTGGCACCATACCGTAGCTACGGCTAACCGACGGACTAAGCTAGACTACGGCGACCTAATCCTTAGGGTCAAGGTCGATGAACTTAGCGTCCTGCTCAGTGCGGACGCGCTCCTAGTCCGCCGCCCTCTCGTCAAACTTCTTGTCGAGGGTCCCCGCCTCGACGCGGCTCTTCTACTCCTCCTCCTCGCGGGGCGCTACAGGCAAGCAGCAGCTTGAAGACGGTGTGCTCTTCGCCCTCGCCGGACGAAAACATGTTTTGAGGACGGGCCGTGAACATAAAAAAGGGGCAAATACTCCCTTTGTCTCAAAATAATTGTTTCAAAGTTGAACAAAAATGGATGCATCTTACACTAGAATACGTCTAGATATATCCACTTTTGTCCAATTTTGAGACAATTATTTTGAGACGGAGGGGTAGAAAATTAGTTCACATCAGAAACAGGTCGTTTTAAAATACGCTGGCCAACGTGGCTGACCCATAATGCCAACATACATTTATATCAATGTGTCTCATGATTGTCATGTGTTTTGTGCATCCAAATTGTTCAAACCTTTATTTATTCTCCCCAATCAGGACTCCGACGACTGTACTAGTAGCTACATGCATTTGTTTACCTTGTTTTGGCATGCATGCACGAAAATTGTTCCGTGGCTAGCACACCTCCCGCCGGATACGCAACTGTGGAGATATGATACGGTGCAACGAAGGTGGCAGAAGGAGACAAAACGGAACACGGAGCAGAGGACAATGATTCCGTGGAAGAGAGGATAGATCTCCCCGGCCGAGCTGCACTCCTGCAGTGACAGCCGATGGCAAGGACGGGAATCAGAGGCGCAGACGCAAAGTGACTCGCGCATCATCAGGATTGGACGTCTCAATGATTGATTCGTCACTCCGCGGAATCATCATAAGGAAACGTACGCTTTTCCTGCTTATCCGAGGAACCGATCGACGGAGCGAGCATGCCGATGATTATGCAGATCGATCACATCACGATTCACATGGCGTGGATGAGTACGGCGAGCGCATCTAGCTTAGGTTCTCCACCACGATCGAGGATGATGAGTGGATCATTAGGAATGCCCCGGGCTGGATTGGATAAAGATTGCAGACGGGAAACGAGGGGCGGGCGGATTTCGCGTACGTGCCAGGCTTAGGTTTGGCCACTTACGGATGCATGGTATTGGTACCTACTGATCACTGTCGATCGATCTTTTAGCACTAGTCCTTTGTGATCGATGCGTATGCTCGGGGACATTTGCGGCGCGCACGCATTCTTCTCGTGCGATTAGCACGCACAGATATCGTGAGCTAAACCTCGCACCTAACAGCAGCGGTGGTCCCTTTTGCTCCTGGCCGTTTTTCCTCCCGAGGATTGTGATGCAAGCAAGATTGAGGCACGCGAGAATGTTAATTGTGACACTCGCGTGGTCCCTGCTTGGCTATTTGTGATGGTTTCTTCTACTGTACTACAGTACCAGATATTTTTCCCTTTGTTCGGAGGCACACGGCCGGAGGGGCGGTCGCTACCGGCGACGGAGGGCGACGTACGGTCAAAAGGCACCGTCCTCGGATCAAGGCAACGGCGACCGGAGATCGATCGATAATGCATATCTATCTTACTGCCTCATCGTCGACAAGGCACGCGTGCTGGCGGCATGCGACGTTTGTGCTCCTCCCGCCGCCCTATCTCAGGAGTGATCCGTGGAGGGGTCGGGCCATGCCTGCACGAGAGAGGCACATGGGGAAGTTGCGTTGCACGAGACTTGGTGGAATGTCAGAGTGACAGAGACGGCTGGACAGGTGGGAGTAGGACGATTAATCATGGAGCACTTCCTTCTTCTTTAATAATCATCATCACACATGTGGTTTCAAACAAATAAATAAATTTTCTCTGTTTGTTTGGTGGCACGGCCCGATCGAGCAGGCCGGTTACCATCACTTCATTTCACGAGTGACAAATACGTCACTTTCAGATCGACAGCTAACTGTATGTTGTGGAGGGTCTCGGTTTTATTTTTGGGTGTGTTTTGGGAGCATTGTGCATGCTTATATTCTCCTCAGAGCGAACTTCCGGATCATGGCCACGTATGAAGCTTTTTTTTTTCTTAAAAAAACCTATAAAACTGTAATTAAATCAGCAGATCTTTTAGTCTTGGAAACATTACAAGGAAAAATCATGCTTGTAATGTATATATTGGAAATAAATTAGCCCTTATAAATCATGCTTTGCACATGTTGCCATGAGATCATTGAACCTACATAAAGATGTAGGCAAACTTTATTTTATTAGTATGTTTGCAAATATTTTGAATATATACTTGAAAATCATATGTGAGAATTGTCCCGGAATATACCATTCTTAGCGTGCAATCTATTGTTTTTTTCTTAAAATATATTACTCCCTCTGTCCCAAATGACTTGTCGCAGGAGGGATTGTGTTTTTTGAAGTGTACACCACCTTCCAAATAGATCCGTTACATTTTGAACTTATCAAGACTAGGCCCTGTTACGACACAGAAAGGTTCTGTCGAAAGAAATGCGTTAATTTTTTTGAAAAATGCCCTCGCGACAAGTAATTTGGGATGGATGAAGTACTAAATAAACATTAATGGTCAAAGTTATATTTTGATTATAGTTTCATTTTCTAAAACGAAAACTTCTACCGGACCGTGAGACTAGCAGCTTTTGAATCACATGCATGCCAAAATTCAAATCTTTTAGCTTCGACTAGTAATTTTTCATACAAACTGAGATGACGAAAAGGTTTAGGTGGTCCAAACTGTCTCCCAGGTCGCACCCCCTCGTGCATCTCCAGAGGAACCCCAAACCTCGCCAAAAAAAAAACCTAGACCGGATTATTCCGGCCGCTGCCGTCGCCCATCCGGTCTAGGTTGGAGGGCAAGGCGGCCACATTTGCCAGACACTTGTGAGCGGGCCGGCGGCGATGGCGTGTTGCGGGGCAAGGAAGTGGGTGGCGGCGGTGCTTGTTCCCGGGGCTTGAGCGACCGACATCCACGGCGGCGGGCGGTTCTGGTGCTAGGGAGGGTGTTCCGGCGGAGCGGCGCTGTGGCAGTGGGCGGGCGCCATCGGGGATCGTGATGCATCCCGAACCTGGGGGCCTCGATGCAGCCCATTGGTTTCCGATCTTGGCCAGTGGGGACCGACGGTGTGGTGGTGGCTACTTGTGGCCTTGGTCATGCCGGCGGTCACCTAACGCGCCAGTTTACCCCTCCTTCGCTGTCGTTCGTGTTGAGAGTGGCCTCGCGGTGTTGGGGGTTCCTTTTTTGCGTCAAGACGAAGACCAGCCTGACGCCGGTCCTCTTTGATCTTGTCAAAGTGACAGGTTCCGGAAGGCTCCATCGGCGATCTCTCATGTGCGTTAATGCCTAGGCATTGCTAGATCGGGTGGGATTCGGTCGCGCTGCGAAGATTCGGCGCGAAGCACTGCTTCGATTGCCATCATGGGCAAATCCATGGTGAAGTCATTGGCGGACAATGTCATGGATAGTGAGACTGGAGGACTATCAATGGTGCTCAGAGTCTGTGCGTTGATGAGGAACTGGCTTGGAATTTCAGGAACTGTGGCAGCAGTACGTAAGCGGGGGCGGCAACAGAGGTGAAGTTCAAAGTCTTACCTTTCGGGGTGAAAACCTAATGTATGGCCTTACTTGTTTGTGCCTGGCAATGACCTTACCGAAGGCATTGTTTGAGAGTGGGGACTATCTCCAGGGTGCAAACTCATGATCTTTTATCCGACGAGGACGACGCTTGTGCATTGTTTCCTTCATGAAGACGTTACTGCCGGGGAGTTTGGGCATCAGCTGTTGTTGTCGCGGTGGTTGTGTTGTTGTTGCACGAACCGAAATTCTGTAACGAGGCTTCTTTTTTATAGTTTTTTCTTTCATTTTTGTCTTTAGTTTAGTGTATTGAGTTGGTGCGGAGACCGGGTGTAATTGATACCTAGAGTTATTGATATCTGCTAATTATAAAAAAGTAGTCTTTTAGCTCTAAATAACATATACAAAGGCCTAATGTTATCCTCCCATGCATTCTGCAGGAAAAAACTCCAAATAACAACTTACACATTTCTTGGGGAATCCTAAATTCTAAATGTAAGTTAACTTATTTAAGAAGGGGGGAGGAGAAATTCAACTAAGCTACAGTACGTATTGATAATCCTTTTTGGTCTAGAAGAAAGACATATGCGAAAGCAAATGCCTCGGTAGACGGGGAATTTCAGCTTGCAAAGGTCAAACAATCTCCTTTGCCGAGGTGCTAGGGGCTGCAAAGCAGCCACACCGGTCAAACTGTTTGACATTTTCTGCCCTGGCACGTAAACTACTTGAGAGCTGTTTCTAAAGTGTAGTACAGAGCAAGCAAGAAAATCAAAGTAGTACATGCAAATCAAAGTGTATAGTGCAAGCCATATCATTAGTAAAACATGAAGGGGGAGAACAATTCAAGAGTTGTTTCCAAAAGGACAAAGCAACAAGGCTGCAACGGTTTGGTCTGGCCAAACACATTGCGACGTACGTATGCCCCCCAAAGGAAAGACATGAGTCGATTTGATTAATACAAATCGTGCTGAATTAAGCTTATAAATAGTATTCTAGTACATGGTAGCTGACGCTTGTGAAGCAATAGCTAGCTCGTCAAACTACCAACCTTTTTGGTCGTCAAACATGAACAAACATTCCGCCAAACGTGTACACTCCTACATTACAAAACCATACGTTGGTCGTAAGACACAGATTGACACGAGGAGACAGGAAGGTGTGGAGACGTGGAGTGCACCAGTACTGGTAGGATTTGGGAGTTGAAGATTTGGGGCGCAATGCCTCAAACTTCAACGTTCCATGCGTGCTGGTAGCAAGATTTGAAGTCCCGAGAAATGCAAAGGACAAGTGCTTTGCTTTGCATGCATGCTGGATGCTACAGCGATCCGCCCCAGTTTTTCTTCGTCTTCTCCTTTTTGCATGCATGGCTCACATATGCCTTTTGACATTTTGTGACTCCTGTTGCATTGCACGCTTGTCTTTACACTATAGTACTATATGGTTCTCATAGCATGTCCTCTATTCTAAGCGTGCCTTGTCACTGTACACATGCATGCACATGCTTGCTGAGCCCGTACTCCTGTCAGGTATCGAATCGATCGATGAAGACTTGTACACAAAGAAACACAAGCCTCGTCAGGTCAGTACGACCACTCAAGTGCCCGAGGAGGCTGCAGGCATGGCACCATGTTCGTGCATGCTTCCATGAATGGCTGGAAAATAGATCCTGTTCATACCAGAACTTGGAAACATTGTGTACGATGGTCTGCATTCTCTAGAACTTGTCAGACGCACTTGCAAGTTGCAAGTTTCTCCTTTTCTTTCCATGCAAGAAATGGTTTATTAAGTTCGAGCTGTTATTCTTTACAAGCATTCCCACGGTCAAGTACGGATTCATCTTTGAGCAAGTATATCTGTATAACTTAAATGAACATGCACGTGTAAGTGACGTACGCATTTTGACACCGAAGTTTTTTAATCTCTAAAAATTGGAAATGGTTGCTAATAACTTATTTTCAACCAAATTTATAGCCGAACCAATGTGACAATAGAATGCAATGGATCTAGGACCAATTTGCGACTGCGGTGCTAGGACCTAGAGCGTGGACGTCGAAGCAGCCCACACATTAGTTGTGTAATGATTTATACATGCATGGTGAACATGTTTTTTTTATCAAAGTTGTGATGTCGTTTGTCATTTGAGACCGTATTCCAACCAAATATTGGTATTCCACAAGTTAAGACATATTTGCAACACTCCCATTGTATTCCAACCAAATATTGGTATTCCACAAGTTAAGAAATGTTTGACCTGTTTAGTCATCCATGACACCCAACAAAAAATCCATAGCAATTCATAATTTTTTTCATGGGATCTAAATCTTTCAAAATAGCCTTTAGTTCCGTTTTGTAAATAAAGCAATCAACCATATGAGTACTATAAGTACTTCCTCCTTTCCAAATTATTATGAGGTTTAGGTTTAGTCAAATCTGACCTTGTAAAGTTTGATCAATGTAGGGGGGAAATAATTTTTAACGTGAAACACCTTGTATTCTACAGCCTGATTGTGCCTTTTGGGGCGACAATTTTTCCTTAATTGGATAAAAATAAATTCGTGGCAAAATAATTGTTACTTCAAAGAAGAATCTCACCATTATTTGTCACAGACGTTTAAACATACGATCTCTGTTTCACGATAAAAAATATCACCAACATTCGATCAAATGTCGAAAATCTGTGGTGGTTCTCATTATGCTTGACAAAGCATGGTGCGGGTATATGTAAGGCCATGTCAAAGTCAATACACAAAAGACACGGTGCACTTGCCCACAAGAATAACAGAACAAACGTTGAATTTTTGGGTAGAAAAATCCTTTTATCTAACAAAATTGTCCTTAGAAATTAAAATCATTTGTGGCGAGCATCCGTTGCATACGACATACTCCCAACGTTCTTAACTATAATATGTTTTGGATATTTCAATATGAAGTGCATACAGTCTAAAATGAACGAACATACACACTAAATCTTATCTAGATATATGTGCATCAGATAAAAGATAAAACATCTAATATTTAAAAATGGAGGGGTACAAGCCAGCCTAGCGGATAATTTTAGAGTTGATATGTATTGTTGCTTTTATTTTATATTCCTTAGCGGATATAGGACATTAAGATAAAAAAAAATGTGGACTGAACAATTGACAAGATGATAGGAACCGTTGAGAGAACTAAATCATCTTAATCCACCGCAGCGATAAACGTAGCCACTGCACGTCTCGTTTTCTCGGTGACCATGTGAGTTTAGTTACTCAACCAAATTGTTAAACTCTAATACTCCCTCTGTTTACTTTTATAAGATATTTTAATTTTAGCCACATATATTCTAGCGAATCTAGACTCATTTTATACATAAATCAACTCATGTTACTACGTATGCAATTAAAATTATAAGTAAGGTGACTTATAAAAGTGAGAGTACTAGGTCTTCAAACCAAGGTCAATCAACCTGACTTGCAGCCAGAGGCGGATCCAGGGGGGGGCGAGCGGTGGCCAGGCCCCCCCCATGCTTTGGCCCCCCGTAAGCATATGTAGCAGTGGCCAGTACGTAGCTATACGTATATAGGTGCTAGCTTATTCAACTTTTGCCTAATTAATCTGCCAAGCCCAGCCTAACACGTGCTAATTTATATGGCCCAAAGCCCAAAACGAGCCAAGGCCTAAGGCCACACAAGGGTACGTGCTAAATTGATGCCAGCACGTACACGATCAGATCGGCAGGAAGCCACGATACACAATCGCATCAAATCCTCACAGTTTCGTGAACGGTGATTGAGTAACGCTGCCTGCCGCCGCCGCAGGACTCGTCTTTGTCCACGACTACGACTTGCCGCTGCTGCCGGCCGGACTCGTCGGAAGTCCGTTGATCTCCCACGGACCCTGATCGCCCAAGTGCAAGGGCAAAGCAACCAAGGTATTGCCTAATCCGTTATCCTCTGATTATGTATTCAGTTTTCGCTTGTCTAGCATGATTGATTTAAAGAATTACTACTTCCCGGTTTACTTAGCTAGCTATTATAGTTTGTTAATTATATTCTACTAGTACAGCCGTTAGTATCATGAAGAGGAAGACACCCAATTTATAATTTTTTTAAGCCTGTTGGTTCAAGCTCCAACTCCGCGGCGGAAAATACAAATCCGCCCATAACGATTTACAACAGGACCTACCACACGTAATTATTCAAATTCTGGCCCAGTTGATTCCAATCCTAGCTAGCTTAATATAGTGATTTTAAACTCAAACAAACATATACAGTTTAATTTGATATTCTCATTATATTTGTAAGACTTGATTCTTTTTCACGGTGTACCGCTTTTACGATAAATGTCTTGCCTGGCCCCCCCTATGCTCAAATCCTGGATCCGCCCCTGCTTGCAGCGCCGCCTTAGCTAGCACCGTCGTCTATTGCCTAGCTATAGTTTGATCAACACACGGCAGTCGGAATAATGCGTGGATCGGATCAGCATTCGATGTATGTGACCCACAATATGGACAACACAACAAGACCAGTTGCTAGCATTAATTCAAATAGGTGGGAGTACCAATAGATGACGGTGTAGTAGTTCGTAGGTTGGGCGGCCGGTGAAGATGGTCGTACTTGTACCTCCAACCCACCATGGATTAAATACTCCTGCTGTTCCAAAATATTTCTTGTACTCTGTGAGTGTTCCCGCATGCCCAAATCATGTTGTATATCTTGTACAAAAAAAAAAAATGTTGTATATAATTTTTGATCAAAGTCAAATCTTATAATGTTTGACCAGGTATATTGGTAAAAATATCGATATTCGCAATACCAAATAAATATTATTATAATCATGATAAATATATTTTCATATTATATTCATTTGATATTGTGGATGTTTATTTGTACTTTTCTACTCACTCTGTCCTAAATATGATGTCTCAACTTTGTCTAAATTTGCATGTATCCATACGCGTTTTAGTGTGTAGATACATATAAATTTCGATAAAGTTGAGACATACCTTTTGGGACGGAAGAGTATATGTTTAATCAAACTTTGTAAAGTTTGCTTTTGACAAAAAAATTATATGTAACATATTTTAAGCATAGGGATAGTACTCCCTCCGTCCCAAATTAATTGTCACAAAGTTGGACAAAAGTGGGTGTATCTAGACCTGTTTTGGTGTTAGATACATCTACTTTTGTCCAACTTTGAGACAATTAACTTGGGACGGAGGGAGTGTATATTCCATTCGTCTCAAATTAATTGTTGAATTGTCAAAATATGCGTGTATCAATAATTTAAGTGACATAAAATTTGATGTCAGTACACATGCATTCTACCATATGCTATGCTGCATCGATTCAACGAAAAATGTGTCCGAATTAGGAATGGGCGTGGTTTTATTTCTAATTAACCGAGAAGCCGTCGAGTCTCATGGGTGTGTCAGCCATGCATTCTTATTTTATTTTGCATCCTCTTTCCTCAAAGCTCGCTTCTTATCGCTAATTTTATCAAATGAATTGTGTAGTATTTTAGAGGATTTAATTTTACATTTTTTTTCTTTGACCGTATGATTTGTAGAATTAGTTCCTATAGGATCATTTTTTCCATAGGATTTTCTATGCGCATTTAATACATCTATAGCTTGTAGGTCCCACGAGCAGTACATGGTTGAGCTAGGAATCGAACCAACAAGATGGTTCGCTTTTCTTGTGAGATGGTTTGAACCGATGCTTCACTATATATATTGAATCGGTTCAATAGCTAGTTTAAACCGAGAAGTTCACTTTCGCATGTGCGTGCATATGCACCCAGTATTAAAAAATTACTATATTTTAAACGTAAAAAATTTGAAATAATTTAGCGGATACAAATTTATAGTCTATATGGTCATAAAGTGGTTTCGCGAAAAAACGGATTTTTTGTGGCAAGTGTAAAAATAAATAAATAAATAAATCTCGTGAAATGTCTTATTTTAGCACAAATCTTTTCTTTTTTACGCAGGGCGAAAAAAATGTTGGTTTTTCGTGAAAATGTTTTATGAACACCTAGGATGTTAAAATCTATACACGGTTTTTTTTACAAATTTTTCACATTTTGAAATATGTTTAAAACACATTTCAAATAAAGGGTGCATATGCATCTAGGAGCCAAAAGACCACTCCTGTTTCAACAGCTTTTCACACACATAGTGGATGGTCTAAAAATAGTGCCGGTCTTAAGATATGTTATTAGCATGCTATATCACGCTATAGCGTGCTATTGACGAGACGTTGTACATTAATTGATTTAGCGAGACAATTCTCGAAAGGCTATAGCGCGCTATTTTTTACCACGCTTATATGTGGTTACAATTTCGCATCACAAAGCTACATATACTAATAGTGCAATTGTCAATCAAGTACTTGTCCTGTGAAAACCTAATACCCTAGATATTTCAGAACCGGTAGTATTTGGTATACATATGTCTATAAGTAAGGCGTGTTATGTTTTTAGGAGGCAACATTTCTGTTGATAGTCAGGCACTTGTGGTGACTTTGCCAATTTTTAAAATCCTTGTGTCAATGCGGAAATGTGGTAGTGCACGTAAATTTGCATATGTCGTTGCACTATGCGTTCAAGAAAAATAAATGGCTGTATCAACTATGCCCTACGTAAAAAAGGTTTGGGGCACAACACACCAAATGTAGGAAACAACATAGTAGAAGCATGATAGACTAGGAGGTGTATGTCCCACGCACACCAAAAAAGAATGAGAATGTTTCGTAACTAGTTGCGTTCCTTTTTTCTGTTGAGAATATAGATCTCAACGTTTTAAAAAAAATCTAGTCATGGATGTAACAAATTTACCTGTTATAACCTATCATTGCAAACCAATGGCATGCTATGTCCTGTTAAAAAAAAGCATTTAACATACTATCCCTTTTATAAGACGTTTTGGCAATGGCTTGCCAAAACGTTTTTTAAAAGTGAACAGATGAAACGGTTTTTTTTTTGTGTGTATAAGTTTCATGTTTCTTTTGTGTGTGTATATGTTTCTTTTGTGTGCGTATTTGTACATTTGGGATTTACTTGGAGTCGGCACGCTTGACGAAAAGCTGCAGCCATCAGCTAGCTAAGCTAGTCCCTACAGCAAACTCCTATGGAAAGCTCTGGGTGCAAGTTGGGGACGTCCGATCGGACAAAGATTGCGTGAAAGCGGACCGGGAACGGAGACCAGAGCATGGATGCATGGAAACCGACCGACCTGTGTCCTCTTATGAAAGACTGGCTAGCGAGTTCAGGCTCAACACCGCCAAAATGGCATCTTCCCTGGCCATGTTGTCACTTGTCAACGGCCCAGGGTTGACCCAAACGCGTGAACGGTATAATTGCAGCACGGCCACAACGGCACGGGAGTACTGTACAAGACGGTAAAAGACAAGGTGGATGGATGATCACCGCGCGCCCGCACGCAAGTTGTCCTGAGGGGGGAAGTACGTAATGATGCAGGGCGATGGATGGAGTCAACCGGTTCACACTTCACCCGACTCGGGTCCCGGATGGGTCAAAGCTGCCGCTCCCAGAGACTCTCTGACAGGAGCGGTGCTGTCGTCGTAGGAGTAGGCATCATGGGCCATCGTTGAGTCGTGGATAATCCAGTGGCAGATCCAAAATGGTTTTGTTGTTCGGCGCGTATGGTTGTTCGGTAGCGCCGGGAAGACCAGGAAGGTCAGGGAGTGGAAACCCAGTGTCACTGTATAGTGGATACGGATTTTCGATGGAGTTGCAGCTTCCACCCCACATGGACAAATTCTTTTTTTGCGGTTTCCATCATTTGGTGATCTAGCTCCCACTATTTGACCATCTAATCAAATGTGTAGTATTAAAGAGTATCTGTTAAAACTCTTGGATGACAAATTTGTTTGATTCACTGACGTACGTGCGGAGCTTAGCTGCTTTCAACGGGTTAAACAGTGGATTAGACGAGCATGGGTGGAAACTGCAACAGATTAGATCGTCACCTAGTGGAAACTGGCGGTTTGTGCAACACATGGAGCAGAATATGGTGGAAAGTGCAATTTCCTCTTTTTAGATTGTAAGTATATCCTAGCAGTCTTCAGCAGCCAAAAAAAAACGCACCTTTCTATCCAGAGTAGTAAGCCAGCCTTTTTTTTCACATAAAACATTGTTCACTATCATTACCAGCCACCCAAAGCGAACATGGCGTGCGTGGGCTGTGCACATCACCTTGTGCTCCCAATTTCTGAAGCCAAACAAGAAAGCTACCTTGCGTAGAAAACGACTGTCCTCGGTAGACTACAGTGAGGAATTTCAACGACACTGCAAATGGATGCCCAGTTTTCCTTGAAGACTATTAAGGAAAAACCCTTTACAGAACACTCGAGAAAGAAAATGCGGATAACCACGAAAAATGCTGAGATCATACAGCGCTGCATCTTCTCCGGGCTACGCAAATCAACTCAGATCAGATCAGGTGAGAGTGCAGACAATTTTGAGGTCTTCGACTTTCAAGAGCTTGGCATTTACCGGAACATAAAGTCCAACGCAGAATTCCGAATGCACAGCCAACCGGGAACGTAAGCAGGTCCTCACTAAAACAGTGCCACAACCGGCAGTCAACCACGTCTATGGATGCTTATGATGTCGGCAGCAGGAGCCAACAAATTCAGTGGTACAACATTCAGAACCAATATTTGTACTACCTCCGATCCATATTAATAGGTGGTGAAGTGGATGTATCTAGCAATAAAACATGTCTAGATACATCCACTTTACCACCTATTAATATGGATCGGAGGGAGTAGTACAAATTCCATCGCGTCCGAGACAAATTTTGACGTCCTCGGAAGGATGCAGGGGTGAGAAATGCATGAAGAGCAATGACCGGAATGCACGCGTGAGGATCTGGAAACGGGGGGCAGGGGAATCACAGGTAGCATCCTAAGCATATATCGTGCGCCAGTGGTTTATGAAAATGATCCTACTGATGCCATCAGATCAGCTCATCAGCCTTGGCCACGACTTGAGAGCCGCACTATCCCTTCCCTTCCGTCTCATTGCTGCACACACCTCCCGTTTCAATGTCAATGTCCTCATAATCGCGTCGCCGTGAGATGTTCAACTGATCACCGCTGATTTCCAGGTCATCTTCCAGTTTTGCACGGCGAGCACCGGTTGGATCCTCTTCTGCCTCCTTAATACTGTTATCTGGTGCAGCTCCTGCTTCCTCTTGTATATGTGCCCGGAACTTGTGTTTGGAAGCCTGTACCTTGGTGCAGAAGACTTCCTGAAAGTTACCCAAGCATCCTTGATCGTACACATTTGGGCTGCCATCTGGTCTGTAGCGGAGATTCTCATATGTGGTCTGAAAAACCAAAGTACCAATATCAGACATTAGGACTTAGGGAGTGGTCCACTGGAAAGGAAATATTTCTTCTCATCTGGGAAAAGAAGATGTGTCCAAAATGGTAAACATACATAATGTTTAGGACATTCTGGTAAATGTACACAAAAACCAAAGGACCTATATCAGACATTAGGATTTAGGAGTGGAACTATTTAGTAATTCTGTAGCACTGTTTATGTAATGTTTACCAATGTAATCAAGCATTCTTTATATTTCTCTGTCTAAATACATTCTGGTAAACATATGTAAGAACAAATGGACATATGCTCTAGTCACAACTCCCAGATAGCTAAAATACACAGTTATCTGTATATTTGCTTTGAAGATTTTTCAAGCACGAGCTTGAGGGTTGAGACAAGTAAAACAAAAAATGTCTCATACTAACTAAACCTCCGAACTGAAATCATCTAACTAAGGGAAACATGTTACCCTGAGAATGGAAAACAGAGATACTGTTTTCCCATAGCATGAACTCATTGTGATCTCTCTGTTTATGGCCTCTTAAAACGATTTAATGCGAAAATGAGTATGTGGTGGAAACTCTCTGTTTATGGCCTCCTACTCATCGGAAAATAGAGAGGCCATGAACTCACTTTCAATCTAGCAAGCATAAAGGCAAACGACAGACTGAAAGTCCAGTTTAAATTGGAATGCAAAAAATAAACAAGATAATGTTCAACCTGGTTTCTGCTAATGAGATACGCATGAAATCCTGTGAGCCCACCAACGAACCAGAATGAAATGAAACAGTATATCAATAGAGCCAGAGAAGCAGGAGAGTGTTTGAAAGCCTTCCACACTGTAGGATAGTCTTCATTCATGAGAAACTTGACGTATAGTGCCGTCATAGCAAATACGTAAATGCACAGGAGACTTGAGGAAGAAACAAATAGGAAAAAGTACCGGTAATTGCGCTGCACAACCGACAAATAAATCAAGATCAGCAAGGTAAAATGTGGATTTTACTCACAATGTTTTTTAAAATGTGAAGAAACCGACACGAGCCATTTTCCTTGGTACCTCAATCCATATTATACATGTCTTAACCCTTTTCTATTTTGTACACAAGAAATTAACAAATCAAAATCTGGGGTATCTAAGTGGATAAAAAGTAGCAAAATCTCCTCTTCTGATTTTTTCAAAGATTTCCAATACCCCAGCGAATAAGGAAACCGGCAGTTTGCCTTTTGCAGTTTTCTGCCTACAATATGGATCACTGAATCACTTTGATTCCATCACGGTTGTATAACAAAACTTATTTTTCTGTATTGGGTTTGTTGAGATTCGGTAAATTCGACAACCTGATTTGTTTCTTTAGTTGAAACATATGTATGAACTCATTGTAAGAGGCCATAAACTCACTTTCAATGGAAAAGCGCATGTGGGTTGTGGCTGATAAACTAGTTACCTACAGTGAAAATAGTTGATCTCAAACTTTCCACTAGTTACATTAGTCTGAGGCAATTGCACAACATTGTCAAGCAGACTTTTTCAGTGAAATTTTTGTATCGACTAATGCAGTCCTATCTATTTAATTTGAGAAACAAGTTATAAAAATCACAGCTGCTGCATCCGAGCTATTTGGATTCTGGTTAGGTTGGAGGAAGCATACTGACAGACGTTGCATGACGAAATGAACAAAGGAAAGCATGAACAGAAATCAGAGCAATTTTTTTATATATAAAATCTCTCAGTTATCCCTAATATTAACAAGAAAACAACATTTCCTCTTTTATAAGAAAATATAAAATAATTAAATAGTAACATTCAAGTCCAAGCAAACATATAAATAAGTAGTGATATTGTTTTTAATGTCAACATATAAAATCAGAGGTATATAACTGAAACCTGACGATTTAAGGAAAGTTGCATTAATGGCAGTCCTACTATTAGATGAGCCAGTAACCTAATAGGAGAGCTTGATTTTGTTCAAAATCTTAAGTACCATAAATATTTCTTAACAACTATTGGCCACTGTGTTGAACACATAAAGCACAGGTTCACATAATGAACTATGGCATGAGCATAAACAACTTCGCTTAGAGCAAGGAGACAATATCACATTCAACAAAGAAAAGAAAAGGTGTGTACAAGTATTATAGGATATCTGTGTGCATAACTCAGTATTATAGGGAAATTCCTTCTACTAGAAACAAACTTTTTCCTAGCGGAATAGAAGACACAAAACCAATCCTTTGCTGAGCTTTCTTGAAGTGTAATAGTAACAACCTACCTTTCCAACGCATTGCCCTACCCAGGGACAGTGATGATCAAAGCGTTCCACACAGTTGTTGCAAATGGCACAGTGTGAACACCGAGGAGGCCGATAAACCATGCAAGTTTCACAGTACTTTACTTTCACGGGCATTCCATTTACTATGACTTGTTTTATACGAGGAAAATCTTCTTCTGGTGGATAAGACGCACGAGGGACAATACCAGGATCTCGAGCTGCGGTGATCAAGAGTAACAAAAGCACCTACAGCGAAGAGTTTCAGGCAAGCAAATACATGTTCAGCGCGTCATTAAGTTTTAAAAAAGCTACCTGCAAGAAACAGCGCCAGCATACTTACATAGACTGTGAAGACTAGTGCTACAGAAGTAATTGCGTATCCTGCATTATAGGCAGGAAACTGATGACGGAGATGCCGCCCTACAAATACACAGAAGACCGCAACTGGGACAACAATGAGCCCGACGGTAAAAATTAGGGACTTGGCATCAGGCCCAAATATCAATCGACCACCGATGAAGAACCTCTGCAGATGAGAACATGGATCAGTTAAATCAGTTAGCAGTAAAACCACCGTGTAAAACAGTACTCCCTCTGTACCAAATTAAGTGACGCGGAGGGAGAGCTAAGTTAGTACAAATTTGTATAAAAATGGTGGCAATTAAACCGGAACAGAGTTAGTAGATTCAAAGATAAGAGCCTATGTATGTCATCTTAATATTTAATGATGCTACGCCACACGGTTTTTAACATTAAAAAATAGCTCATTCTATACCAGAATGTGCTGATTGCACAGCCAGGGGTATTATTTGTGCAATACTCTGAAGTTACTTCTAATTCAGTTGACTTGCACTAACCGGAGAACACAACACATCCATGGTCATGAGCACTGTTGTAAATTGCTGCGTGATTAAGCCCAGTGAACCACAAGGTCACCGAACAAATTGTACGAAGCATCTCAGAACTGGAAGCTCCCTTATGAAGCTATAAAAACAGCAAAACCTCAGGGCCGCACCGATTCCCAGACCAAAGCCCCCAAACTGAATTCCGCAAAAGAGGCGAAATCCTCGGGAGAAAAAAAAACAGGGAACTCGTCCAATCTCTAAAATTCCGGGAAGGCGAAAGGGATAACAAAATAGTATGAACGGATGAATAATTCTCACATTGTTCCCCTTCCAGGCTTCGTACACACGTTGCGGCTGCGCCATGGGCGGAGGATAGACTCCAATCAGCAGCTCATCAAGTCCTCCCGCCGGCATACGGGGAGGAGAGGAAATGGGCGCCCGCAAGAGAGAAAGGGACTGCACGCGAAGAATTAGAGTAGACGGGTTCCGAACTGAAGGCGCAAAAAGGCGGCTGTTGCGAGGAAGACACCAAAAAATGGCTTTTTTTATCGTTGCGGTTGGGGGAATGGAAGTCGGAACAACTAGACGGGACTAGGGAGCAGAAGAAGAAACAAGAAAGATTCTTTTGTAAAATCAACCCTAGGTTTTTTAGAAATGTGAGACAATAAGAACTTATTAACAAAGTGTTAGTCACGAGAGAGGGATTTTTTATCATTTGCTACTTTCCGAAACAATCTTTCCTCACGAGAGCGGTTTTTTTTTTTTTTACCATTTGCTACTTTGACCCCACATTTAACATTGAAAAATAAAGTGAGAGAAATTGTCACGGTGTTGGCTCCCGCAGCCTTTGAGCATTTCCCGACTTACCGAATGAAATTGCATCCACATGATAAATTGTTGTCCGCCAGTATCGTTTCCTCTTATTTTCTCGTAGCAAGATCTTCAAAACTATGCTTTAATTTAAATACTCCCTCCGATCCATATTAATAGGTGCTGAAGTGGATGTATCTTGCATGTCTAGATACATCCACTTCAGCAACTATTAATATGGATCGGAGGGAGTATGTGAATTAATATCTGGAACATACAAAGTAATTGATTTCTTGAGGCAGATGATTGTAGAGAATTTTTGCAGTTTGAACAACTAGATCAAAGATGGTGAAGATGAGCATTACTAATCTGTCGTAAACCTTGGACATGAAACTTTATATTTCTAAAAACATAAACCTTGCTATATATATCACAATTAGTTAAAAAAACTAGATTGGTGATAAATTTAGTATGACAATTAGTAAAAAAACATTCCAAATTTAGTATACAAAGTCTCTTGCTAAACAAATTATGGGATTTATGGACGCACAATATTTACAACCAGAGTACGATATTCTCTCTTCATGAAGATTATTCTAATGATGCACCGGCTACGGTTAGCCTTGAGGCCTTTGTCCAAAAATGAGTGGCAACCTTTGCTGGACCAGGTGTTGAATTGTGTGCCGGCATGGCAGAGTGAGATGATTGTGAGAGCCGGCAAGCTTACCTTGGTCAAATCTGTGGTTGCAGCAAGGCCCGTGCATCATTTGCTCATTGCGGAAGCGCCTCACTGGCTTTTGGAGGAAATCGAAAAATGGACGAGAGGGTTTTTTGGGTAGGGACAGAGCACGCGCTAGGTGGGCAGTGTTGGATGGCTTGGGAAAGCGTGTGCAAACCATACCAATTTGGAGGGCTGGGAATCAAGAACTTGGAGACTCAGGGGCTGGCTCTTCAGGTGAGGTGGGAGTGGCTGAGGAGGACAGATGCTTCCAGGCCTTGGCAGGTCCTGCCTATGATGAAGGACACCATGGCAGCAGAGGTTTTTGACAGTCAAGTCAGTATTCGAGTTGGGGATGGTAAGAAAACGATGTTCTCAAAGGATAGATGGCTTGCTGGTATGGCTGTGCAGGAGATCGGCCCTCTGTTAAGAGCAGCGGTGAGCACGAGAATTATCAACAAGAGGACAGTCTTTGAGGCGCTGAGAGATAACAGATGGATGGTAGACATCAAGGTCCCACTCAACGCACGAATGGCAGGACATCGTGTTCAGTTATGGCTAGCTACGCAGAGGTTGCCAAGGGAGGAGATGCGGGAAGACGAGTTCTTCTGGCCGGCAGCGGCATCTGGGAGGTATTCATCCAACATTATGTACAAGAGGCTTGTGCGGGGACAGATTAGATTTCCGCTGGCAAAAGGAGTTTGTAAGTGCTAGGCCCCTGCAAAGTGCAAGATTTTCATGTGGCTTGCCTTGCAGTATCGAATATGGACCTCAGACAGGAGAGTGAGACATGGGTTACAGGAGCTCCGGGACATTTGTAAGATGTGTCTCCAGGAGAACGAGACTACAGACCATTTGTTGATGCAATGTGTCTTCGATAGGTAGGTCTGGTGGCGGTGTTCTATGCGGTTGAGAGTCCACATTCCGATGCCGACAACCACCGACACGCTCAAGAATTTGTGGCTATCTGTTCGAGACAGAGTCAGGGACAAGCAGAAGAAGAAAGCGATGGACTCACTCATCACCCTAGTGTGTTGGAGTCTTTGGAAACAGACGAATGCTAGAGTTTCTGGGACCACTTACCAAGCGTGTTCAGAGGAGATGTTTGTCACCGGAGTTATAGATGAATTGAGGCTCTGGGTGGAAGCAGGAGCAGGAGCTAGAGGGCTTTTTCTTGAGTATGCCGTAGGGGTGTGTCAGAGCTTGGGTGTGTGCGACAACTTAGTTATGTGTAACTAGGGTTCTTGCATTCTTGTAAATAAACTTTCTACCCTCCATAAAAATATGGTATGAGTTGCATACCCTCGAAAAAGATTTTTCTAATGGGCTACTTTGGATTCAATATAATTTGTTTTCTTTTCGAGAGTACGCACTGCGTACATTAATTTTATAGAAGACAGAAATATTCACAGAGAGCCTAGGCCTTTTGCGTATAAAAGGCTAGTTAGACACCACCAGATTAACACCACAAAACGCCCTTAAGTCTACTCTCGCGTTATCTCTACTCTGCCAGCGATTCTCCAATCTAAGGTCCCTCTTATAGCCATCGACCATCGATGTAGCTCATCCAAAATTGTCATAGTCATCATGTCTGTCGAGAGATGCCTCGCCGGATTGGCGAACACTAAGGCGTTGCGGTTCTTCCACAAGGACCAGCACACCAAGCAGATCAATGTGTTAAGACTCTTTCTCTCCTTTCTTTCGAATCTCTCTCTCTCTCTCTTGTCCACCAAACCTTTACCAAATCATTGATGTCTGGTATGCTCGCCTAAATGTGCAGCCTTGTGAAGCAGTTCTATCATATTTGTCTTGCCTATGTGCATTGCACTAATATGTGTTCCATTGTGTCTTCGGCCTGTAAGCGAATGAAGCAAGGGGCAGTTTGATCCCGCGGTCTGTGTCTGAACCTACTATCAGAAGTCCACAACCGATGCAGCGTTGCTAATCACATAAAGATTTTGCTTTTCAAAGGCGTGACATTCTTTAATATACCTTTGCCCATACTGAAACTTTTTGCACCCATGGTTAATCTCTTGTACGTGGACCTCGCAGAGTAAGTTGTTGTCTTGGACGCTGGGCACTCAAACACATATGGCATGGTCATGTTTCTGTAAATCCCTATGATTTCCATCCACAACCGCACACATTGCACCGCTCCCTCGTGGGATAGCTGATCTGCTAAATCCAGAGTCCATCTATTGTCAACCAATTCCTACGGTACTGTGCGGGCGTTCCTCTATCTAGTGCCGAGATATTGGTACACCAAAGGCGCAATGCTGCTAACTGAATATCCATTAATCCAGCGGCACTTCCAGAAAAATGTTTCCTCGCCATTGCCAACCCGATTCTGACCAAGTTGTCGAACACCTCGCGGGCTGCGTATCTTTCAGCATCGTAAGCCCTTTCCATGGTGAAAGTAAAGTATGGGCACCTAGAGGGGGGGTGAATAGGTGCTACGACCAATTTTAATTTTTCTTTTGATTTAGGCTTGACGTAAAGGTAAATTCTCTAGATAATGCGGCTACGGTGAATTTACCTATATAACAAGGATAATGATAAACACAATGCAAGCGGTAAGTAAAGAGAGTGAGGGAACGAGGTAACCAAAGTGAAGCACACGGAGACGCGATGTATTCCCGAGTTCCTCCTTTTTAGGGGAGTACGTCTCGTTGGAGGGGTGTGAGCTCTCCACGAAGGCCTACTCAACGCCACAAAAGCATCACCCTATTCTCCGATGAACTTCCGCCACAAAGGCCTAGTTCACCTTCCACTATTGAACCCCTTTGAGGCGGGGATCGAGTCCTTTACAAACAAGCTTGGGGCACACACCCACAACCAAATTGGGGGCTCCCAAATCTTTTTGAATCACCAATAAGAATCAAGATGCCTAGCTTCTCCACAAGAGGAAACCCTAGGCTAGATCCCTCGAGCTAGAGAGGGGGAAATGAAGAACGGTTCGGTGAAGATGTAGATCGGGGCCTTCTCCTTCAATCCTCCAAAGATCTTCAAGATTGGGTGGAGGGATTGGGAGATATGAGGGATTTGGTGAGCTCTTAAATGCTAATAAATGCTAAGGGGAAGAACTAGAACTAGAGGAAGGAGAGGAGGGGTATTTATAGCCCCTCCTCACAACTAGTCGTTGTGCAGGATTTTTTAGACCGGAATATCTAGTCAGCTCATCTTCTCGAATCCTGTTGACTTTAACCTGATTATCCGGTAGCCCGCGAATAATCCGGTTCAAATAATCCGACTCGCTTCTGAACCGCGCAGGCAGCTGTACCGGATATTCTGGCTCCTCCAGAATAATCCGGTAGAAATAATCCGGCTCGCATCTGTCAGAAATTCTTCCAGTCCTTAGCCGTTTTCGAGCAAACACACAGCAACCGGAATATCCGGTACGAGATGAATAATCCAGATCAAATAATCCGGCTCATCTCTGTCCGGAAATGTTCCAGAAATCTCCAGACCGGAATATCCGGCTCCTCCGAATAATCCGGTTCCGAATAATCTGGTTGCCTTCTGTCCCAAATCTCTCAGGCCAAACTTCACCGACTTTTAGGTAATCGATACCGATGTTAAGTGTAACACCTGCACGCTAAACACCTCGATAAATAATGTACTTACTATTGTTAACTAACACAAAAAACACCAGGAAAACGAAATGCACTTTCAATCTCCCCCTTTTTGGTGTTAGATGACAATACTAAGATTTGCAATAAAACCTTGACTAGAACATGTTTGAGACAAAATGAGAATATATCCCCCTATCTATATGCATACCTTTTGTTTGCCTCAAATGCAAAATAGATGCAATAATATACGGGGAGAATTCCCAACTAGTCGCAAACATGCCAAAGAACCAACCTCACAAACATGATGAGAATAGGATAGAAGTATATACCTTGTGCGTAGGGATGATAACCAATAATAACCGAGCACAATCAATAGATAATACCCTCAACATATAAGATACAGAAACATATAGCCACCAACATAGATAATCCATGATAATATCCAAGGTAACCAACATAGTCTCACACACGATAACACCTAGTTTTAAACGAGATAAAAAACGAACTAAAATGGACACAAGCTCCCAAGAAATGATAAAAGCATACGCTTGTTCCCGAACCCATGCAAATCCCGTAGTCTAGTAGTTACTTCTCCCCCTTTGGCATCGAGACACCAAAAAGGAGAGGAATAACTAAGCTAACGTCCCAACACAGTCTAAGCATCAGAATGCTTAGAGGACTCACCAGCAGACTCCTCGGACTCTCCCTGTGCCTCGCGCTCATCCTCAGAGTCAACATCATCCTCCTCATCATCCTCAGCAGCAGTCCTTGAAGTGGTAGCCTGTGTGACCCGGAGAGCCTCCTCAATGCGCTCCCCAGGGGTACGATCATCAGCAGACCAAGCAGAGTAAGACTGAGCAACAAGAGGAGTAGCCAGATCACCAGTGGCACCACTCACGTGGTGAAGAATCTGACTCTGTGAACTGGCCAACTCAGTGTCCATGCAATAGGCCCTGTACTGCTCCTTATGGATGTCCACCTTCATGCAGAGCACACTGCGCTGAAACCAGGAGAGCTTCGTGACATGGAGCATACTGCTAGAACCAGGAGTGGACGTGGGCTGAGAACTAGAAGAGGGCATACCACCCATAGAGGAACCACCCTCAAATGGAGGAACAGGAGCAGCAGGAGTGGTCTTCTTCTTCCTCTTGACATACAGCTTCTTCACCTTGTGCTCAACCATGGGAAGCTCAGCAAAATCCCTCTGCATCACATCCTTGATAAGAATCATGATGTACGGACCATAGGGAATGGTATTCCCACCAATCATAGCAGTGTACAGCTCGTGAAAAATGATGTCCATAACATCCACAGTATATGAAGCAGTCGGATCCTCGTCTTCCATGCACTCCTTAGCAAGAATGAGAAGGTTGCACAAAGGAGAGGTGAGAGCATCATTATTACCTCCACTCGGCACCAAGAAGGATCTGAAGATGCGCACCAGCTGATCATAGAGGGGAAGAAGTCCCTCAATGCCTCCAACAGTGAATCCAGGAGCATATAACTCAGACATGAACATATCCCTCTGAGGTCTCTCTACCTCATGCACACGGCGACCAACAGGAGGATGAGAGCTGAAGCTGTATCCAAGAAGACGAGCCAGACGGTGAAAAGGAACCTCACAAGGAGTGGACTCAGTCATCCACTTGAGGCAGCAAACCTGATCCTTACTGAACACCAGAGTAGACATAAACTGAGTGACGAGGAGAGTGTTGTAGTTGCACTAGGTCTCCATGAGCTTCACAAGCCCGAACCTCTCAACAATACTCGCGGCATCAGCAAACTCCTCCTTCTCCTTGATAGCAGCAACGTCAAATGGGTGCATCTCTCGGATAGGGAACTTGAAGTCACAGTAAATATCAGCATAAATGTAAAACTGCTCCAAGTTCCAGAAACGGGAATCACAAGCAGCATCTCGAGGAGTGAGGTAGACATCTTTCTGCCTGAGCACGGAGAAATACGGAACAGTGATGTCGGTCTTATAGTTGAGCCGAGTCTTCCTCTTGTGCCTAGATGAAACATGCTTCTTGGGGTGCTTGCTCGAACCCCTGTCAGAACCACCTGTGAAACAAGACAATAGAAGTATAGCAATGGGGATGAGTGCACGTATGTCAAGCAACGGATGAAACATGCATAAAAACAATAGAAAAGATTCCAGGTATTAATCTAAGTTGAAATCTAGCAAGGATTACATTTGAGCTGTTCTCAATAGGTACAGGAAACAGCCGGATATTCCGGTGCACCCGGATATTCCGGTTCAATCGTGGACCGGATATTCCGGTACTGCAAAAACAACACACAAACAATCTCAATCTAGAGTTCAAAAGTAGATCGGTGACAAGTGAATATAATCTATTGTAACTAGCATGCAATGGGTACCCTAGGGAACAATTTCTACCAAGCATTGACAACAAAAACCCAGATCCATGGAGTGGTATGGTTATAGAACCAAGATTCAACGAGATTGAACTTTACCGGATTCCATGGACAACGATGCTTGGATGGAAACGCTCCCAAGGACGAGGGGAAGTAGATCTGAGCCAAGGCTTGAAGATCCCGCGGAGGAATCGGCCCGGGAGGCCAAGAATCGGTGCGGCGGCGTTTTGGGGTGGAGGAGAGGAGTTGGGGAAGAAAGGCACGAACTGCCTCTTCCCCGTTCGTCTCCTGGATACGTGATTTTCGCCGAACCGGATATTCCGGTTCAAGTTTGAACCGGATATTCCGGTACAACCGGATATTCCGGTCCAAAACTGGACCGGAAATTCCGGCTGCCTACTGATTCGAAATTTCCTCGTTTCAATGGACGACACACGTGCAGGAATAAAATGGCTATGTGGTAGAATGGCTTAGGTTTAGAAACACCAAACTGAGATTAGTACTTATCCCTCTCAAAAGTAAGAACCAAACAAACAAAAAATATTGAGTGGGATTTTCCTACGAACGAACACTAAGAAGGGAAAAACAAGAAATGCAATGAAATATCAAATAAGTCCCAACTAAGATCCAACTCTTCAAATGAGAAGAGGTTGGTGGCCTAAGCCACCATGTAAGAGCTCATGGTATGCAACTGCGAAGATATATCTTGGGGGCATTTCCATTACTCGACATTGAAGCTCACAATTCAACATTAGAAAAAGAGAGATAACAATGAATTTTTGCTTTGGGCATAATGGGGGGGGAGAACCCAATGTGTTAGGATAACACCCCCCCTATGTCCATGCCTACACCTAAACTCAAACACGTTTCAACTATAGGGGTGTGTGTAATATCTTCAAGTCAAACTCCTAGAATCAATCACATTTAGTTCATTCCTCAAGAACAAGAATCTTGCATCATCAAGTGGCTTCGTGAAAATATCCGCAAGATTGTCCTTGGTGGGCACATAAGATAGTGCAATATCCCCTCTTGCCACATGGTCTCGGATGAAGTGATGGCGAATCTCAATGTGTTTGGTCCTTGTGTGTTGCACGGGATTGTATAAAATCTTGATGGCACTTTCATTGTCACACAAAATAGGCACCTTATCCAAATGAACTCATACTCCTTGAGAGTTTGCCTCATCCATAGCAATTGAGTGCAAGCACTTGCGGCGGCTACATACTCGGTTTCGGCGGTGGAGAGAGATATGCAATTTTGCTTCTTGGAAGACCAACTCACCAAGGACCTACCAAGAAATTGGCATGCCCCGGAAGTGGACTTCCTATCATCTTGATCACCCGCCCAATCGGAATCCGTGTAGCCCTGGAGAGAAAATTGTGCCCCTTTTGGGTACCACAAACCAAATCTTGGGGTATGAACCAAATAACGAAAGATCCTATGGACCGCCATCAAATGGATATCCTTAGGAGCCGCTTGATACCTTGCACACACACCTACACTCAAAATGATAGCGGGTCTAGATGCACAAAGATAGAGCAAAGAACCAATCATAGAACGATACAACTTTTGATCCACATCCTTACTCCCCTTTGGATTACGAGATAGGTGGCACTTGACTTGCATAGGAGATGTCTTGATCTTAGCATCTTGGAAATTGAACCTCTTGATCATATCTTGGGTATACTTGGCTTGAGAAATGAAAGTCCCACGAGCCAATTGCTTGATCTCAAAGCCAAGGAAGAATTTAAGCTCACCCATCATAGACATCTCGAACCTGTCAGTCATAAGCTTAGAGAACTCATTATTGAAAGCTTGGTTAGTTGAGCCAAAGATGATATCGTCCACATATAGTTGGCATATGAAAATCTCTCCCTTTACTCTCTTGGTGAATAGAGTGGGGTCAATCTTCCCAACTTCAAAACCACAGTCATCTAACAACTCCCTAAGGTGCTCATACCAAGCACGAGGTGCTTGTTTGAGACCATAGAGAGCCTTGTCAAGTTTGTAAATGTGGTTAGGAAAGTTGAGATTCTCGAACCCCGGAGGTTGCTTAACATATACCTCCTATTTTAGTGGACCATTCAAGAAAGCACTTTTCACATCCATTTGTTGCAATTTGAAATTATGAGAAGATGCATAAGCAAGGAGGATACGGATGGACTCAAGGCGAGCCACGGGTGCGTAGGTTTCATCAAAGTCAATGCCTTCAACTTGAGTGTAACCTTGAGCAACCAATCTTGCCTTGTTCCTAATGACAATTCCATGCTCATCTTGCTTGTTCTTGAAAATCCACTTAGTGCCAATAACATTGTGGCAATCTTTGGGCTTCTCAACCAATCTCCAAACTTTGTTGCGCTCAAAGTTATTGAGCTCATCATGCATAGCTTCAATCCAATCGGAGTCCTCAAGAGCTTCATACACTTTCTTAGGCTCCACCATAGAGATATGAGCTTGATTCTCACTAAAATGTGCCAATTGCCTTCTTGTGGATCTTCGAGCTTGAATATCCTCCAAGACCTTGTTGTCTTGGGCATCAATTTGCTTCAAAACTCTTCTTATCCTTTTGACACGACGGGCTTAGATCTCCTCATTATTGCGAGGAGGGATCACTTGATCATCTTGATCATTTGGGTCCCCATCTTGACCAACTTGGCCTTGATCATCATCGTCATTATCATCACCAACAATATCTTCAACACTTGCTTCAACTTGAGGATAGGATGAAGAGGATGGTTGATCTTGGCCTTGACCTTGACTCGCACTAGTGAGAGGAGTGGGTACGACTTGCGGAGTCACTTGGTCAATGAGAGGAGGGTCTTGAACATGCTCTTGGTTAGGTGTAACATTTGGCTCCTTGGCTTGTTCTTCTATTGTATAGGAGGCTCCACTTGAGTAGAGCATAGTCCTTCTCGAGTCGCCATAAGGTGTCCCTCAATGGGGCGGAAAAATCCCACACCCATCCTTCCTATGGCTTCTTGAGGTATTTCAACATCTACATTAGAAACATGAAATTGCGCCGCTTGGGAGCCATCATTTTCTCGAAAGCCACACTACAAGATTCTATGACAATCCGTGAGGCTTTGTCAAAGACTCTATAAGTGTGGGATTCGGCACCGTAACCAACAAAAATACCCTCAATAGTTTTGGATTGAAATTTAGACAGCCTAACACCCTTGATCAAATAAAAGCACTTACAACCGAATACACGGAAGTAGGAGACGTTGGGCTTGTTGCCGGTGAGGATCTCATATGGGGTCTTGTCCAAGCCTTTGCGGATGTAGAGGCGGTTGGAGGAGTGGCATGCGGTGGATATGGCCTTGGCCCATAAGTATTGGGGAGAAGAATACTCCGCCAACATGGTCCTTGCCATATCCAAGAGGGTGCGATTCTTCCTTTCGGCAACACCATTTTTATGAGGAGTGTAAGTGGCGGAGTATTGATGACGAATGCCTTCTTCACTAAGGAATTCATTCAAAGTGTAGTTCTTGAACTCCGAGCCATTATCACTCCTAATAGCCATTATTTGCACATTGTGTTGATGTTGCACTTCGTTGGAGAAATCGATGATGGTTTGTTGAGTTTCACTCTTGCACTTGAAGAAATAAACCCAAGTGTATCTTGAATAATCATCGACAATCACCAAGCAATACTTCTTGCCACCAAGACTTGCCTCGGGCACGGCACCAAAGAGATCAACATGGAGAAGCTCCAATATCCTCTTTGATGAGATAATAGTCTTGGCCTTGTGCACCTTGTCATGCATCTTCCCTTCAACACACGACCTACAAACGCGATCCTTTGCAAAGGAAACATTTTCTTTTAGTCCGACAATAAGGCCACCTTTGTGAAGACTTTGCAAAGTTCTCATTTTGACATGGGATAGGCGGCGATGCCACAACCATCCCAAGTCCGCCTTTCCGAAAAGACACATTGTTTGAGTGTTGGTAGACTTCGAAAAGTCCACCACAAACAACTCATTTTCAACATGTCCCACGTAAGTGACGTCAAGAGTCTTGCTCCTCAAAAGGACCACAATATCAACATCAAAAAAGACGGAGAAACCCATCTTTCCAAGAGAGCGGACGGAAAGTAAATTGTAACCAAGGGATTCGATAAGCATGACGTTCACGATAGTGATATCGGGAGCGATTACAACCTTGCCGAATCTGGATACCTTAGACGAGGACGAGTCTCCATAAGTGACGGTTGCTTGTATGTCATTTGGGCGCAACTCCGTCACAAGTTCTTTGCTTCCGGTCATATGGCTAGTGCATCCACTATCAATTATCCATTTAGTCCCACCGGAAGCATAGTCCTGCAAGAGATCATTGACTAGAGTTAGGACCCGAGGAGGGTCCCTTCATGTTAGCAACAAGGGTCTTTGGAACCCAAATAGTGTAGTCAATGAAACCCTCAATAGGACCAACATATTTAGCTTGCACAACACCATAATAATCAACATATAAGAAATGGTGTGGATTGTTAGTTCCCGCGGAGGTGCTACGAGTAGTGTTGTTTGCTTGAGCGGGTGTACTAAGAGTAGTGTTGTCCCTAATGACAACACCACTCGAAGCACCATTGTTGGTCTTCTTCTTGCTCTTCTTCTTCTTCTTGTTCTTCTTATTGGCTACATAGCCTAGACCTTGCTTGCCCACTTGTTGCCTTGGAGCACTCAATTGTGGTATAGCAATGACCACATTAGAGTTAGGGGCAACCACTTGTGGGGAAGGGGTCACAACCTTCTCAACTTGAGGGCCTTTACCCTTGAGCCTTGCTAGCTCATCCTTCAACCTAGCATTTTCCTCAATAATATTTGCATGATCACAAGAAGAAGTAGAGGTGCTAGCATTGTTAGTTTGATTAAGTTGAGTTTGAAGTTGTTCATGCAACTCTTTGAGGGATGAGTGTTGGCTTTCCAAAGCTTTGTGAGCCTCGGTTAGCTTTTCAAACTCCTCTGTTAGTTTACCATGACCAACCCCAAACTCGACCTTATCCTTTTTAGCCTTTTTATATTTAGCAATAACAAGATCACGTTCCTTAGTGATGTTTGAGACAAGTTCATTATGAGTTAATTCAATAGATTCAAGTTCATCCTCTAGAGAAACTCTACCATCATGCTCTTCCTCAGGAGTCATAGATAGAGATGCAATTTCATCCGCATCCCTTCTTTCAACCTCACCTTTCTTCTCAAGAGCATCTTGGGCCTCTCCCAATTTCCTCATGAGATACTCAACATACTTCTTGGTCTCCCCTTGCATGTTAGACATAAAACGGTCCAAAGAGACCCTTTCTTCTTCTTCTCTAAGACTAGCAATATGTTCTAGTTCACTAGGAGTCTTAGAGTTGGGGGAAGGTGATACCTCCGTGGCCTTAGCCATGAAGCACTTGGCATTATGTTGAGGAAGATCATCATTGGGGGATTCAAAGAGAGATGAAGATGATGGAATAGAAGCAATAGCAAGAGCGGCCACTTCACTTGTGGTTTCTTCTTCTTCATCACTCCTAGAATCATACTCCTCTTGAGTCA